>CAWUFW010009205.1:0-600000 GCA_963921515.1 Calotriton arnoldi
GTTACGTATTGCTCAGGGGGTGGTGTTTCAGGGTTTAGGGCAGTGCAGTGGTGTTCGGGCAGTGTAGGGGGTCGTGCAGGGGGTGGTGTTTCCGGCTTTAGGGCAGTGCAGTGGTGTTCGGGCAGTGTAGGGGGTCGTGCTGGGGCTGGTGTTTCAGGGTTTAGGGCAGTGCAGTGGTGCTCGGGCAGTGTAGGGGTCATGCTGGGGATGGTGTTTCAGGGTTTAGGGTAGTGCAGTGGTGTTCGGGCAGTGTAGGGGTCGTGCTGGGGCTGGTGTTTCAAGGTTTAGGGCAGTGCAGTGGTGTTCGGGCAGTGTAGGGGGTCGTGCTGGGGCTGGTGTTTCAGGGTTTTGGACAGAGCAGTGGTGTTCGGGCAGTGTAGGGGGTCGTGCTGGGGGTGGTTGTAGGAGAGTAGGATCTGCTTCACAGGGGTACCCCCACTTTTTGCTGATGCTTCACTGTTTTTCGACATTAGTCTGGCTGGGGCCCTGCTAATCAGAACCCCAGCCTAGCTGCTTCCTCTCTAAAATGGTTTCCATGTGCCTTAGGCACATCTCTGATTGGAATCTGGAGTGCCCTTATAAGTCCCTAGTATATGGTATACTATGTACCAAGGGCATAGGTACCTCAGAGGCCTGCCAGGGGCTGCAGCATGTATTATGCCACCCCTGGAAGGCCATCCAAACTGACACCACAGGTCTGCTACTGCAGCCTGGGTAAGGTGGTGCATGCACCCCTTACTGTGATATAGGTTACCCATATCACGAAATACATACACACATATAAACCTATAAGTCACTCCTAAGGCAGGCCTTATCTATCCTAAAGGCAGAGTGCATGGTTCCTATGTGAGAGGGTGCCCCTGCATGAGCAGGGCCCCTCTGCAGCGTTCGGAGACCATCTCTGATGCTGTTTGTAGTGCAGCCTGACCATATACTCTTAAGCGCATTATATCCTCGCGGTAAAATGCTAACTTTGGAATGGCTGCACCTAAACATGTCGTGTTTGGTGTCAAACATCTTGGAATACTACCCCCCGCCAATTCTGGCGGCTGGGGTAGCATTCCACCCTTCTAGAGGGAAAGACATGTTAACCCTGACTAACCCGGTAACTTCTCTCCAGAGCCCTGGCATCACAAAATGGATGCTGCTGCCACAGACACGAGTCTGGCCTCCTGCTGCTGGACGAAACTCCGGCAGGGGAGGCCTGGACAATAGGTTTCCTGTCCCAGGGAGGTGTGACCACCTCCCCAGACAGGATAATGTGTATTGGGGCTGGGCGGGAGCACCATCTGTGTGCTTTGAAGTCCTGCACTGGGGGCACATTTGATGTCCCTGTGCATACCCCAGTTCAAACCGGATCAGGGGCTTGCAGCCCCTGCTTTGGCGCAAACTGGACAAAGGGAAAGGGGTGTAGCCACCCCTCTGCCCTGACCCACCCATAGGTGGGGCCACAGAGTAGTCCAACCCCTATTTTTAGAATAAAGGTAGGAACCCAGTCCTTAGGACTTTAGATTATACCTGGACGAAACTCTGACACTGAATCCTGGACCTTCGACGCTCTACGACAAGATTAGAGGACTGAAGAATCTCCCTTGGGGTCAAGGAGTGACTCCCCTGCTTGGCAGGCACCAAAGAAGCATCTGTCTGGTTCGCATTACTGAAGCTCCCGTCGGACGCCGAAGTCATCGCATCACCAGAGGTAGATTCTCAGACTTCCCCGAGGCTACCCTGAGTCCCCAGCAAAGCTGAGGCCCGTGGCTATCGTGGGTGACTTGAGACCGTGACCCCTGGACACCGAGCACATTTGCAAGTGCACCATCTTCTGGGTCTCCCAAGAAGTCGTGCTTTGGGCTCCGCGTAGCCCTAGCCTCCAGCACCACCTGCACCGAAGATCACTGGCCCCCACTCCACGAGTGTCCTGCAAGCCAGCTCCACGTGCGGCGTCACAAGGCTCCTTTGCGGTCGCTAGCCCATTGGCTAGTAGCCCTTAACGAAGGCCAATCTTTTCCTTACTTGGCATCCTGGTTGCTCCAGGCCTGCCCTCACTTACCCTCGCTGGGTGAGTTCCACAGACCTTGCTGGTTTGCACCATCGACGATCTACATCTTACTCGAGACTTGCCGTTGCCAAGGCTTGTTGGGTCCAATCCAGTCGCCGACACCTCAGCACTCGACAGACATCGAGCACCAGCACGAATCCTGCTCCTGGTTGCCGACAACGCCTCCCGGACCTCGTGGCTGAAGAGTCAAGACGACTGTCAATGCACCTGAAGCACTCGACATCGGTGGGCATCTGTCCATCGCCTTCCTGGTCACTGGCTAGTGACCCAGACTCTGTCCCCTCTGCTTTCAGGTTCACCAGAACTCCGATCCACTCTTGGATCCACCCGGACACTTTTCTCTTGGCCGCCAGCAGCACTTTGCAGCAGATCGCCATTCGAATCGACGACGAAACCCGACCCCGAAAGGCACCTATGCACCCGGCTTCCCTGGGTGAGGTAACACGAGTACTCCGGTGCTCCCGTGGGTAGAGACTCTTCAAAGTCCTAGATCTCAAAGGGTTTTGTCCTAGTCCTCTTCTAAGTGTCCCTTTCCTCTATTTTCCCGATCCCGACTTTCTCCATAGAAGTTAACGGCGTATCGCGGTTGTGTATTTACACTGCACGCGTCTCCCGTGGGTCCCCTGTGTCACTACCTTGGGTGGTTCCTTGTGGTCCAAGCACTTCTAGAGGCTCTAGGCCTAGTGTCTAGTTCAGTCGTGGTTCGCATACCACTTTATTGGTATATGGTTTGGTACGCCCCTAGGGCCCAAACGTGTATTTGTGCTATTATTGTGATTTAAGATCTTATAACTTATGTACTTGAACTCTAGCCTCATAAAGAGACTAGAGGGGTGTGTTTAGTAATAAATACATATATTTTGAATATATACCTGGTGTGGTGCTCTTTCATTTGGTCACTCAAGAGATTATAGACTGGTAAAACAAGCTGCTTTACATTCCTTCAAGACTTAGCCTGAAGGCTGCTCTCCATAGCTACCACTAGGATAGCTTTCAATAAGGTTGTCTTTAACCTACCTACCATAAGAGTCGATTTGGACTGGTGCAAGGTGCCCACTATAATTAGTGGACAGCATATGCGAGGCCAACTTCTCACAGTGGTGTTTCAGGGTTTAGGGCAGTGCAGTGGTGTTCGGGCAGTGTAGGGGGTCGTGCTGGGGGTGGTGTTTCAGGGTTTAGGGCAGTGCAGTGTGTCGGGCAGTGTAGGGGGTCTTGCTGGGGGTGATGTTTCAGGGTTTAGGGCAGTGCAGTGGTGTTCGGGCAGTGTAGGGGGTCGTGCTGGGGGTGGTGTTTCAGGGTTTAGGGCAGTGCAGTGGTGTTCGGGCAGTGTAGGGTGTCGTGCTGAGGGGTGGTGTTTCAGGGTTTAGGGCAGTGCAGTGGTGTTCGGGCAGTATAGGGGGTCGTGCAGGGGGTGGTGTTTCAGGGTTTAGGGCAGTGCAGTGGTGTTTGGGCAGTGTAGGGGGTCGTGCAGGGGGTGGTGTTTCAGGGTTTAGGGCAGTGCAGTGGTGTTCGGCCAGTGTAGGTGGTCTTGCTGGGGGTGGTGTTTCAGGGTTTGGGCAGTGCAGTGGTGTTCGGGCAGTGTAGGGGGTCGTGCTGGGGGTGGTGTTTCAGGGTTTAGGGCAGTGCAGTGGTGTTCGGGCAGTGTAGGGGGTCGTGCTAGGGGTGGTGTTTCAGGGTTTAAGGCAGTGCAGTGGTGTTCGGGCAGTGTAGGGGGTCGTGCTGGGGGTGGTGTTTCAGGGTTTAGGGCAGTGCAGTGGTGTTCGGGCAGTGTAGGGTGTCGTGCTTAGGGGTGGTGTTTCAGGGTTTAGGGCAGTGCAGTGGTGTTCGGGCAGTGTAGGGGGTCGTGCAGGGGGTGGTCTTTCAGGGTTTAGGGCAGTGCAGTGGTGTTTGGGTAGTGTAGGGGGTCGTGCAGGGGGTGGTGTTTCAGGGTTTAGGGCAGTGCAGTGGTGTTCGGCCAGTGTAGGTGGTCTTGCTGGGGGTGGTGTTTAAGGGTTTAGGTGCAGTGGTGTTCGGGCAGTGTAGGGGGTCTTGCTGGGGGTGGTGTTTCAGGGTTTAGGGCAGTGCAGTGGTGTTCAGGCAGTGTAGGGGGTCTTGCTGGGGCTGGTGTTTCAGGGTTTAGGGCAGTGCAGTGGTGTTCGGGCAGTGTAGGGGGTCGTGCTGGGGCTGGTGTTTGAGGGTTTAGGGCAGTGCAGTGGTGTTTGGGCAGTGTAGGGGGTCGTGCTTGGGGTGGTGTTTCAGGGTTTAGGGCAGTGCAGTGGTGTTCGGGCAGTGTAGGGGGTGGTGCAGGGGGTGGTGTTTCAGGGTTTAGGGCAGTGCAGTGGTGTTTGGGCAGTGTAGGGGGTCGTGCTGGGGGTGGTGTTTCAGGGTTTAGGGCAGTGCAGTGGTGTTCGGGCAGTGTAGGGTGTCGTGCTGAGGGGTGGTGTTTCAGGGTTTAGGGCAGTGCAGTGGTGTTTGGGCAGTGTAGGGGGTCGTGCAGGGGGTGGTGTTTCAGGGTTTAGTGCAGTGGTGTTAAGGCAGTGTAGGGGGTCATGCTGGGGGTGGTGTTTCAGGGCAGTGCAGTGGTGTTCCGGCAGTGTAGGGGGTCGTGCAGGGGGTGGTGTTTCAGGGTTTAGGGCAGTGCAGTGGTGTTTGGGCAGTGTAGGGGGTTGTGCTGGGGGTGGTGTTTCAGGGTTTAGGGCAGTGCAGTGGTGTTCGGGCAGTGTAGGGTGTCGTGCTGAGGGGTGGTGTTTCAGGGTTTAGGGCAGTGCAGTGGTGTTCGGGCAGTGTAGGGGGTCGTGCAGGGGGTGGTGTTTCAGGGTTTAGGGCAGTGCAGTGGTGTTTGGGCAGTGTAGGGGGTCGTGCAGGGGGTGGTGTTTCAGGGTTTAGGGCAGTGCAGTGGTGTTCGGGCAGTGTAGGGGGTCGTGCTGGGGCTGGTGTTTGAGGGTTTAGGGCAGTGCAGTGGTGTTCGGGCAGTGTAGGGGGTCGTGCTGGGGGTGGTGTTTCAGGGTTTAGGGCAGTGCAGTGGTGTTCGGGCAGTGTAGGGGGTCGTGCTGGGGCTGGTGTTTCAGGGTTTAGGGCAGAGCAGTGGTGTTCGGGCAGTGTAGGGGGTCATGCTGGGGGTGGTGTTTCAGGGTTTAGGGCAGTGGTGTTCGGGCAGTGTAGGGGGTCTTGCTGGGGGTGGTGTTTCAGGGTTTAGGGCAGTGGTGTTCGGGCAGTGTAGGGGGTCTTGCTGGGGGTGATGTTTCAGGGTTTAGGGCAGTGCAGTGGTGTTCGGGCAGTGTAGGGGGTCTTGCTGGGGGTAGTGTTTCAGGGTTTAGGGCAGTGCAGTGGTGTTCGTGCAGTGTAGGGGGTTGTGCTGGGGGTGGTGTTTCAGGGTTTAGGGCAGTGCAGTGGTGTTCGGGCAGTGTAGGGGGTCGTGCAGGGGGTGGTGTTTCATGGTTTATGGCAGTGCATTGGTGTTCGGGCAGTGTAGGGGGTCGTGTTGGGGTGGTGTTTCAGGGTTTAGGGCAGTGCAGTGGTGGTCGGGCAGTGAAGGGGGTCGTGCAGGGGGTGGTGTTTCCGGGTTTAGGGCAGTGCAGTGGTGTTCGGGCAGTGTAGGGGGTCATGCTGGGGCTGGTGTTTCAGGGTTTAGGGCAGTGCAGTGATGTTCGGGCAGTGTAGGGGGTCTTGCTGGGAGTGGTGTTTCAGGGTTTAGGGCAGAGGTGTTCAGGCAGTGTAGGGGGTCTTGCTGGTGGTGATGTTTCAGGGTTTACGGCAGTGCAGTGGTGTTCGGGCAGTGTAGGGGGTTTTGCTGGGGGTAGTGTTTCAGGGTTTAGGGCAGTGCAGTGGTGTTTGTGCAGTGTAGGGGGTTGTGCTGGGGATGGTGTTTCAGGGTTTAGGGCAGTGCAGAAGTGTTCGGGCAGTGTAGGGGGTCATGCAGGGGGTGGTGTTTCAGGGTTTAGGGCAGTGCAGTGGTGTTCGGGCAGTGTAGGGCGTCGTGCTGGGGGTGGTGTTTCAGGGTATAGGGCAGTACAGTGGTGTTCAGGCAGTGTAGGGGGTCGTGCTGGGGGTGGTGTTTCAGGGTTTAGGGCAGTGCAGTGGTGTTCGGGCAGTGTAGGGGGTCATGCTGAGGCTGGTGTTTCACGGTTTAGGGCAGTGCAGTGGTGTTCGGGCAGTGTAGGCGGTCGTGCTGGGGCTGGTGTTTCAGGGTTTAGGGCAGTGCAGTGGTGTTCGGGCAGTGTAGGCGGTCGTGCTGGGGCTGGTGTTTCAGGGTTTAGGGCAGTGCAGTGGTGTTCGGGCAGTGTAGGGGGTCGTGCTGGGGCTGGTGTTTCAGGGTTTAGGGCAGTGCAGTGGTGCTCGGGCAGTGTAGGGGGTCGTGCTGGGGGTGGTGTTTCAGGGTTTAGGGTAGTGCAGTGGTGTTCGGGCAGTGTAGGGGGTCGTGCTGGGGCTGGTGTTTCAAGGTTTAGGGCAGTGCAGTGGTGTTTGGGCAGTGTAGGGGGTCATGCTGGGGCTGGTGTTTCAGGGTTTTGGACAGAGCAGTGGTGTTCGGGCAGTGTAGGGGGTCGTGCTGGGGGTGGTGTTTCAGGGTTTAGGGCAGTGCAGTGGTGTTCGGGCAGTGTAGGGGGTCGTGCTGGGGGTGGTGTTTCAGGGTTTAGGGCAGTGGTGTTCGGGCAGTGTAGGGGGTCTTGCTGGGGGTGATGTTTCAGGGTTTAGGGCAGTGCAGTGGTGTTCGGGCAGTGTAGGGGGTCTTGCTGGGGGTAGTGTTTCAGGGTTTAGGGCAGTGCAGTGGTGTTCGGGCAGTGTAGGGGGTCGTGCTGGGGGTGGTGTTTCAGGGTTTAGGGCAGTGCAGTGGTGTTCGGGCAGTGTAGGGGGTCGTGAAGGGGGTGGTGTTTCAGGGTTTATGGCAGTGCAGTGTTGTTCGGGCAGTGTAGGGGGTCGTGCTAGGGGTGGTGTTTCAGGGTTTAGGGCAGTGCAGTGGTGTTCGGGCAGTGCAGGGGGTCGTGCAGGGGCTGGTGTTTCAGGGTTTAGTGCAGTGGTGTTCGGGCAGTGTAGGGGGTCGTGCTGGGGGTAGTGTTTTAGGGTTTAGGGTAGTGCAGTGGTGCTTGTGTAGGGGGTCGTGCTCGGGGTAGTGTTTTAGGGTTTAGGGTAGTGCAGTGGTGTTTGTGTAGTGTAGTGGGTCATGTTTTAGGGTAATGCAGTGGTGTTTGGGTAGTGTAGGGGGTCGTGCTGGGGGTAGTGTTTTAGGATTTAGGTTAGTGCAGTTGTGTTTGGGTAGTGTATGGGGTCGTGCTGGGGGTAGTGTTTTAGGGTAGTGCAGTGGTGTTTGTGTAGTGTAGGGGTCATGCTGGGGGTAGTGTTTTAGGGTTTAGGGTAGTGCAGTGGTGCTTGTGTAGTGTAGGGGCTCATGCTGGCGGTAGTGTTTTAGGGTTTAGGGTAGTGCAGTGGTGTTTGTGTAGTGTAGGGGATCATGTTTTAGGGTAGTGCAGTGGTGTTTGGGTAGTGTAGGGGGTCGTGCTGGGGGTATTGTTTTAGGATTTAGGTTAGTGCAGTGGTGTTTGGGTAGTGTAGGGGGTCGTGCTGGGGGTAGTGTTTTAGGGTTTAGGGTAGTGCAGTGGTGTTTGTGTAGTGTAGGGGGTCGTGCTGGGGTAGTGTTTTAGGGTTTAGGATAGTGCAGTGGTGCTTGTGTAGTGTAGGGGGTCGTGCAGGGGGTAGTGTTTTAGGGTTTAGGGTAGTGCAGTGGTGTTTTTGCAGTGTAGGGGGGTCATGTTTTAAGATGCAACGCTCCAATACCTGACCAGTCTGCACTACATAAAACTGCAAAAACTAAAAATAAAGAGTGTTTTGCACACTTTTGTCATTGGGCTATATGTGGGCTACATCTGGGTAATATTTGTGCTACATTTGGGCTCTTTTTCACTGGTGGCCATCTTGGAAGACTTCTTTGTTATGAAGTTTCCTAATTTCCTCATTTACTGCAGTCTCCTCAGTAGGAAATGCTTTCAGTTTTTTACTTTGATTCCATCAAGAAGGCATTCAGATGTGTCTCACATTTGCCATAAATTCAGAATGTTAGCACTCTAGTTGCTCATTAGATCACTGTAGTAAAGCTACTGCTCACCAAGGAGTTAACTGGAAGTCTGCTGCTGGTATTGAAAGTGATTGTTTCAGTCTGCATGTCAGAATTTTCTAATGAAATAGAAGAGGATTTGAGATCTCACTTAAAACATGCCCTAATTTTTCTTTCTGCAGCACTAACCATAATTTCTATTTCAAAAAGAACCCCTCATTTTGTTCCTTTTTAAATTAAATGTTTTAAGTGTTACCAGTTTATTCCAATCAAGATGGCTTCAGGTGTGCCATACGTTTGTCATAAGTAAGGCTGTTAGCGCTCTAGTTGTTCTTTAGAACACTCTGGGAAGCTGCAGTAGAACACAAAGGCATCAACTGGCAGGCTGCTCCTGTTGAAATATAACAGGAAGATATTTGAGATCACACTTGAAACATGTCCTAATTTTTTTTTCTACAGCACTAACCATAATTTCTATGACAAAATGAACCCCCTCATTTTGTACCTTTTTAAATTAAATGTTTTAAGTGTTACCAGTTTATTCCAATCAAGATGGCTTCAGGTGTGCCATACTTTTGTCATAAGTAAGACTGTTAGCGCTCTAGTTGTTCTTTAGAACACTCTGGGAAGCTGCAGTAGAACACAAAGGCATCAACTGACAGGCTGCTCCTGTTGAAATATAACAGGAAGATATTTGAGATCACACTTGAAACATGTCCTAATTTTTCTTTCTACAGCACTAACCATAATTTCTATGACAAAATGAACCCCATCATTTTGTTCCTTTTTAAATTAAATGTTTTAAGTGTTACCAGTTTATTCCAATTAAGATGGCTTCAGGTGTGCCATACTTTTGTCATAAGTAAGGCTGTTAGCACTCTAGTTGTTCTTTAGAACACTCTGGGAAGCTGCAGTAGAACACAAAGGAATCAACTGACAGTCTCTGGCATTGTTGGATGTACATGTTTTACTGAGAATGTCAGAATTCATTCTCACATGACTGAGAAAGATAATGTGAATTTACAGAAAATATGCTCTCATTTTAGCTTCTGGAGCACCTTCCAAAACTGTATGGGACAAGCATGTGAAAATAGTTTTCTCTCAAACATGATTCATGATATCCCAGCAGAAGGTTTTTCACAGGGTAAAATCAACTTAGAACACACCACAATTGCTGAAATTAGTATGGTACCATCAACAAATGAATTCTAATGTAACTAAAGTTTGTTATCACCCTTTATAGTTCTCATTTTGGTAACCCTCAAAATCTTCGATTCACTACAATGCATTTCAATAGGGTACTATCATTTATATTGGTCCCAAGATGGCTGCCAGCAATTCCAAGATGAAGTGCTGACAGCCAATCAGATCTCACGATGACATGTGTGGTTAGGCTCCGCCCAGATATATATGTGTTTTTACTTTTCATTTTCTCAGCAACTACTGAACGGATTTACACCATTTAACAAAAAGGGTTCTTTCTGAACCAAGAACTACCTCTTTGCCAAATTTGGTGTAATTCCGTTCAGCAGTTCGGGCTGTAGCCTTGCATAAAGTTTCCTATGGGAAATTGATTTTTTGACTCTTATTTTTTTAATTTCTCCGAAACCACTGAACGGATTTACACCATTTAACAAAAGGGTTCTTTCTGAACCAAGAACTACCTCTTTGCCACATTTTGTGCAATTCCGTTCAGCAGTTCGGGCTGTAGCCGTGGCTAAAGTTTTCCTATGGGAAAATGATTGGGAAAACACGTTTTGGGACCCCCTTTTCTCAGCCCCGCTTGACGAATCACCCGAAACTTTCAGGGTAGGAGCAGACCGGAGCGGGCCATAAAGTTTGAAAATTTCGCGAAGATTCGTCAACCGACGCAAGAGTTATTTCAAATAGAATGTTGCGGATTTCCTATGGAAAATAGGTCCTAACTATAACTATCTACTGGCGACCGCCAGTAGATAATATATATATTATCTACTGGCGGTCGCCAGTAGATAGTTATAGTTAGGACCTATTATCCATAGGAAATCCGCGACATTCTATTTGAAATAACGTTGGCGCCGGTTGACGAATCTTCGCGAAAGTTTCCAACCTGTTGGGGCGCTCCGGTCCGCTCCTACCCTGAAAGTCTCGGGTGATTCGTTAAGCGGTGGCCGAGAAAAAGGGGGTCCCAAAACGTGTTTTCCCCATTCATTTTCCCATAGGAAACTATAGACACAGCTACAGCCCGAACTGCTGAACGGAATTACACCAAATTTGGCAAAGAGGTAGTTCTTGGTTCAGAAAGAACCCTTTTGTTAAATGGTGTAAATCCGTTCAGTAGTTGCTGAGAAAATCAAAAGTAAAAGTACATATATATCTATGGCCGCGTCGGATTCGCGCACCCTCCCGATCACGAGCTGTCTGCTAATTGGCTGTCAACACTCCAAACCAGGAAGTGTTGGCAGCCATCTTGTTCCTCAGTAGAACCGAGGAACAAGAAAGCAGTAAAAAAAAGTGCGCAAACGCACAAAGGGGGCAGGGTAGAAACACCCTGACTCCCTAGGTCTGCTCAGGGGTCCCACAAGGACCCCTGGGCAGAAAAAGCATTTTTTTTTTTTTAAATCGGCAGGATGCGCTCAAAGAGCGCGAATCCTGCCGAAAAAAAAAATCGGAGCGCGGTCTTCCGCGCTTCGATGTAAATTTGCCCCCAGGTGGGCCAAGTCCCGGGGGCATGCTGGGGGGGGTTATTTTATGTATGGGGGCCTCTAAGGCTCCCAAGCCCCGGGGACCACCACCCCCGGGGCTTTATCATAAATGGTGCGGGAGGGCTCTGAGCCCTCCCGCAGCCCCGGGACCGCCACCTCCCCGGGGCTTTTTTTTTTTTTTTAAACCTGTGTGGGGGCTCCAGCCCCACACGCCCCGGGGACCACCACCTCCCGGGGCACTAAGAAAATTGAAAATGGGGGTCCGTTTTGGACCCCCAAGCCCGGGGACCACCACCTCCCGGGGCTTTCAAAATGTAGGGAGGGGGGCCGCGCGGCCCCCCTCCTGGAGCCCTTGATGGCCCTGGGGACCGCCACCCCCAGGGCCGGCTCCTGCAGTGTCCCGGGGTGCCTACCCCCGGGACACTGCTGTTTGCTATGACAGGACGGGAGCCTCGCGACTCCGTCCTGTCATAGCAAACTTGTTTGCATTTTGAAAGAGAGAGCAGGAAACCTGCTCTCTCTTTCAAAATGCAAACCATTGCTTTTCCACACGGGGAGCAGCATGTTAGCTGCTCCCCATGTGGAAAAGCAATGCCGGCTCCCGTAGGACACGGGGAGCCGGCGGGACTGTGGGGGTTTGGGGACCCCCCACAGTCCCCAACCAGAGGCCAGGCCCCGGGGGATGGGGTCCCCGGGGCCATAGTGGCTCCAGGAGGGGGCCACGCAGCCCCCTCCCCAAATAAAAAAATAAATAAAATAAAAAAAATAAGAGCAAGGCCGGCCCGGGGGATGGGGTCCCCGGGGCCTTAAATGGCCTGAGGAGGGGGCCACGCAGCCGCCCTCCATATTTTTTATTTAAAAAGAGGGCATGCCCCGGGGGATGGGGTCCCCGGGGCCAATAGAGGCCCAGGGAAGGGGGGCCACGCGGCCCCCTTCCCGTTTTTTTTTTTTTTTAAATAAAAATAAATAAATGCTCAGGCCCCGGGGGATGGGGTCCCCGGGGCTAAAAGTGGCCGAGGGAAGGGGGGCCACGCAGCCCCCCTCCTATAAAAAAAAACAAACAAAAAAAACGGCATCGTGCCGGAGGCCCCGCCCCCTCCCTGCAGTACTCTGCAAACGCGCCCCCAGGTGCGTTTTAAGAAGGGGACGTAATTCCCCTTGAATACTGGGGGTCCCTGGGTGCCAACTAGCCCACCAGGAACCTCCAGTATGTGCCAGGGGGCTGCCTTGCAGAGAGGTGTACAGAGGCCACGCCCCTTTTTACACCTCTCTGCAACGCAGCTCTGTGGCGCTTAATGGAGGTAGCTGGTGGGCTAGTTGCACCCCAGGGACCCTCAGGATTCAAGGGGAGTTAATCCCCCGACTTAAAACGCGCCACGGGCGCGTTTGCACAGTGGTGAAGGGAGGCGGGGCCTGAGTGACATGTGTGCAAACAGGCGCCGTGGCGTGTTTTAAGATGGGAATTAAATCCCCTTCAACCCTGAGGGTCCCTGGGGGCCAACGAGCCCAACAGGTACATCCAGAAAGCGCCACAGAGCTGCGTTGCAGAGAGGTGTAAAAAGGGGTGTGGCCTCTCTACACGTCTCTGCAACGCAGCCCCCTGGCGCATATTGGAGGTTCCTGGTGGGCTAGTTGGCCCCAAGGGACCCTCATGATTCAAGGGGACTTAATCCCCCAACTTAAAACGCGCCACGGGGCGCGTTTTCACAGATGTCACCTCAGGCCCCGCCCCTCCCTTCACCATTGTGCAAATATTCCTCTAAAATCTGCCGAACTACGAATTCTGATTTACTCACCTGTTATCAGGAGAGACCTCAGTGCTGCATCTTTCAGCCCAGTACTGGTCCTGAAAAGTAATTTTAACCGTACTTACCAGTAACTTGAATTTCCTTCCATAGGCTAACATTGACTGGTTTCACTTGGAAATTCTTCTAAGTGTGGAGTTTTGGAACTTAAAAATATTCCTCTAAAATCAGCCGAAATACGAATTCCGATTTACTCACCTGTTATCAGGAGAGACCTCAGTGCTGCATCTTTCAGCCCAGTACTGATCCTCAAAAGTAATTTTAACCGTACTTACCAGTAACTTGAATTTCCTTCCATAGGATATCATTGCCTGCTTTTTGCTGAAAAAGTTTCTAAGTGTTGATTTTTGAAACATACAACTATTCCTCTAAAATCAGCTGAAATACGAATTCCGATTTATTCACCTGTTATCAGGAGAGACCTCAGTGCTGTATCTTTCAGCCCAGTACTGGTCCTGAAAAGTAATTTTAACCGTACTTACCAGTAACTTGAATTTCCTTCCATAGGTTAACATTGACTGGTTTCACTTGGAAATTCTTCTAAGTGTGGAGTTTTGGAACTTAAAAATATTCCTCTAAAATCAGCCGAAATACGAATTCCGATTTACTCACCTGTTATCAGGAGAGACCTCAGTGCTGCATCTTTCAGCCCAGTACTGATCCTCAAAAGTAATTTTAACCGTACTTACCAGTAACTTGAATTTCCTTCCATAGGATATCATTGCCTGCTTTTTGCTGAAAAAGTTTCTAAGTGTTGATTTTTGAAACATACAAATATTCCTCTAAAATCAGCCGGAATACGAATTCCGATTTATTCACCTGTTATCAGGAGAGACCTCAGTGCTGTATCTTTCAGCCCAGTACTGGTCCTGAAAAGTAATTTTAACCGTACTTACCAGTAACTTGAATTTCCTTCCATAGGCTAACATTGACTGGTTTCACTTGGAAATTCTTCTAAGTGTGGAGTTTTGGAACTTAAAAATATTCCTCTAAAATCAGCCGAAATACGAATTCCGATTTACTCACCTGTTATCAGGAGAGACCTCAGTGCTGCATCTTTCAGCCCAGTACTGATCCTCAAAAGTAATTTTAACCGTACTTACCAGTAACTTGAATTTCCTTCCATAGGATATCATTGCCTGCTTTTGCTGAAAAAGTTTCTAAGTGTTGATTCTTGAAACATACAAATATTCCTCTAAAATCAGCCGAAATACGAATTCCGATTTATTCACCTGTTATCAGGAGAGACCTCAGTGCTGTATCTTTCAGCCCAGTACTGGTCCTGAAAAGTAATTTTAACCGTACTTACCAGTAACTTGAATTTCCTTCCATAGGCTAACATTGACTGGTTTCACTTGGAAATTCTTCTAAGTGTGGAGTTTTGGAACTTAAAAATATTCCTCTAAAATCAGCCGAAATACGAATTCCGATTTACTCACCTGTTATCAGGAGAGACCTCAGTGCTGTATCTTTCAGCCCAGTACTGGTCCTGAAAAGTAATTTTAACCTTACTTACCAGTAACTTGAATTTCCTTCCATAGGCTAACATTGACTGGTTTCACTTGGAAATTCTTCTAAGTGTGGAGTTTTGAAACATACAAATATTCCTCTAAAATCAGCCGATATCCGAATTCTGATTTACTCACCTGTTATCAGGAGAGACCTCAGTGCTGAATCTTTCAGCCCAGTACTGGTCCTGAAAAGTAATTTTAACCGTACTTACCGGTAACTTGAATTTCCTTCATAGGCTAACATTGACTGGTTTCACTTGGAAATTCTTCTAAGTGTGGAGTTTTGGAACTTTATAATATTCCTCTAAAATCAACCAAAGTACGAATTCCAATTTACTCACCTGTTATCAGGAGAGAACCCAGTGCTGCATCTTTTAGCCCAGCACTGACCCTAAAAAGTAATTTTAACCGTACTTACCAGTAACTTATATTTTCTTCCATAGGAATCCATTGTCTGGTTTTCAGCAGAAAAGTTTCAAAGTGTCGATTTTCACAAACTACAAATATTCCTTAAAAATCGCCTGTATGACTTAAACGCATTCTTTCAACTGTTTACAGGAGATGCACCAGTGCTGGATCCAGGATCCAACACTGAGTAAGAAAAAGTAACGATAACAGTTTTTACCTGCTAAGTGAATTTCCTTCCATAGGATAACATTGGTGATTCTATGAGAAAAAGTTTCTAAGTGTCAACTTTTAAAATACAATAATATTCCTTAAAAATCACTACTGTAACCAAAACGCTTTTACTCAACTGTTTACAGGAGATGTCCCAGGACTGAATCTAGGATCCAGTCCTGTGGTTAGAAAAGTAATCCATAAAGTAACTAATTGCATTTAACTAGAAATTCACATTGAGCTGAATGTTGCATTGTGTTTGAAAATGTGTTGCCCATTGCAACAACTGTAACTACTGTACTTAAAAGTCTATTGCCTATGTGCAAAGTATTTAAACTAAAGTAATTCATTCTGAGAAAGTATTTTTTGTAATGTAATGTATAATGTAATTACAATGTAATTTAAAAAATAAAATATGTAAAAAAAATGGTTTCTAAAAATGTAGTAAATCAGTATGAAAAAAATAAATATAACAATTAATACATTTAAAAATTGTCATTTACAAAACCTTTGAAATTCACTTAAAAAACCGTAGGTTTCAGACATGTTATAGTTAGAAATTAGCATTTAAAAAACCTTTGAAATTCACTGAAAAAACCATAGGTTTCAGGCACGTTATAGTTAGAAATTAGCATTTAAAAAACCTTACAAATTCACTGAAAAAACCATAGGTTTTAGGGACAGTTATAGTTACTTGGACATTGCACTCGTACAAAACCCATGAAATTCCCCTGTTATAGTTAGTTCAGCTAACTATAACTCGCGCCCCCGCAATGCACTGCTGATGACGTCACATATTACATCACTCATGACATGGTCAGTGACATCACTGATGACATCACTGATGACATCTCAAATGACATCACTGATTACATCATCCATGTGAGAATTTAATGCATCTTCTCACACCCTAATATAACTTTTGATACACCCACTCTAAATTACAGACTGCCATTCTAAAAACCATACACACTCCAATACCAATAAGTACAAACCCACTCACTGATTCTTAGGTCTACACACACACATCTACTCACTCACCCGTACAGTCACTCATACTTACAGTCACTCAGTACAGGACTATCATATGCACTCATACACCTATATAAACACTCACACAATGCAACTCATCCATAGAGGTACTCACACACCTAGTCAGTCATGCAAATAATTAAACACACTGCCATTTACTCACCTATACAATTATACACACACCAGCTCACTTACTCATACAAATACTAGCACATTCTTACGCTCTTATACAATCACTGATACAAGCACACACTCATCCATACAGTCACTCTCACATCACACACTCTCGCTTATAGCTATTTATATACTGTAACACACATATATACTGCCTATTACATATGTAGTTACTCACACATGTACCACTGGGACATACATTCACTCACTAACACACTCTTACACACACTTACCCACCCATACAGTCTATCACAGATGCACTCTTGAAACCATCCACCCAGTGAATCACCCACTCACACATCTATGCACAGAGTCGCACACACCCCACCCACACAAACACTCAGGCAGCCATACAGATACTCAGACAACCAATCAATAACTCATATAGACACTCATGTAGCTATTCACAAACCCATGCGGCCACTTACACAGCAACAGACAGACGGATACAGACATTCACACAGTTTAGTCACTAACCCATGCATTCAGTAAGATACGTTTAATCACTCACTTATAGAGTTAGTCACGCACTTAGTAAATCATCCATTCAGACACTTATACACCCACTCATTCTTCAATACGCCTTTCCCTATATATATTAAAAATATTTAAACTTTACAGAAACACACAGTCACTGGATGATGTCATCAGTGATGTCATTTGAGATGTCATCAGTGATGTCATCAGTGATGTCACTGACCATGTCATGAGTGATGTAATATGTGACGTCATCAGCAGTGCATTATGGGGCGCGAGTTATAGTTAGCTGAACTAACTATAACAGGGGAATTTCATGGGTTTTGTACTGAGTGCAATGTCCAAGTAACTATAACTGTCCCTAAAACCTATGGTTTTTTCAGTGAATATATATATATATATATATTATCTACTGGAGATAGTTATAGTTAGGACCTAGTTTCCGTAGGAAAAGCGTTTTTTCTTTTCCCAATAACTTTTGCGCCGGTTGACGAAACTTCGTGAAATTTTCAAAACTTGTGGCCCGCTCCGGTCAGCTCCTATCCTGAAAGTTTCGGGGTGATTCGCCAAGCGGGGGCCATGAAAAAAGGGGTGTCCCAAACGTGTTTTCTCCATGTTATTTTCCATAGGAAACTTTAGACACGGCTACAGCCCGAACTGCTGAACGGAATTACACCAAATTTGGCAAAAAGGTAGCCCTTGGTTCAGATAGAGCCCTTTTTGTTAAGTTAAATGGTGTAAATCCGTTCAGTAGTTCCTGAGAAATTGAAAGAAAAGAGGTCGGAAAATGAATTTCCCATAGGAAACTTTAGACACGGCTACAGCTCGAACTGCTGAACGGAATTACACCAAATTTGGCAAAAAGGTAGTGCTTGGTTCAGAAAGGGCCCTTTTTTTAAATGGTGTAAATCCGTTCAGTAGTTGCTGAGAAAATCAAAAAATGAAAGTTTCGATATTTAGAGGCACGGAGAATCCGCGGACCCTCCCGACCACGAGCTTTATTCTAATTGGCTGTCAACACTCCAAACCAGGAAGTGTTGGCAGCCATGTTGTGACTCAGTAGAACTGAGTCACAAGAAAAGAGAAAAACAAACGAGAAAAACAAGAAAAGGGGGCAGGGTAGTAACACCCTGACACCCTAGGCCTGCTCAGGGGGTCCCACAAGAATCCCAGGGCCCAAAAAAGCATTTTCTTTTTTTTAAATGCCCAAATTCGCGCTGGGTGCGCGAATCCGGCCGAGAAATTTTTTTAAAAACGGAGCACGGGCTCCAGCGCTTCGTTGTATTGCAGCCATTATGGTTTCAATTTTGATTTTGTTTCCCCACGCAACACCTGCCCAACAATGATGCATCTTGGGAGTTGCAGTGCCTACAGCGCTGCACTTGGTGGGCGAGCACATGACTGGCGATTGAGGGTGCTCCTACCAATGGGAGGTCTGCAGTAACATTTAAAGGTGGAGGTGTGGCTATGTTCCTGGTTAGCAGCGGCGTCTGAGGAAGGCCTTATGGCCGAAATGCATTATGCCTGTATGCTGTCCAATTAAAGCTCCTACCTGGATTCCCCGTGTGGCCTCTTCCTTCTGCTTGCTGGAGGTGTTTTGGATATTTGTCGCGACAGCCAGAGGCGCGTTTAAGAGGCCCTGTTCCGCAAGCTGGCTGGTGGCATTACTGGCTCCTGCGTCTGTAGTTTGTTTGATGGTCCAAGGTATTGGAACTGTACCAGCCCACCTCGGAGTGCCAGTTCAGCAAGGCTCGCTGCCATTGGCAGCTCGTGACTTAACAAGGAGTGCTGATTTATTACAATCAGCCCACGGCCGGGCGAACTTTCATCTTTGAGGTTGGAACTTATGCGGGGACCCGAGGAGGCTTCAGGACTTTAACGAAACCGGGCACACCGCGCCTTACCCTGCATGACACCAGCCATTATGGTTTTAATTTTGATTTTTTTCCACACGCAACACCTGCCCAACAATGATGCATCTTGGGAGTTGCAGTGCCTACAGCGCTGCACTTGGTGGGCGAGCACATGACTGGCGATTGAGGGTGCTCCTACCAATGGGAGGTCTGCAGGAACATTTAAAGGTGGAGGCGTGGCTATGTTCCTGGTTAGCAGCGGCGTCTGAGGAAGGCCTTATGGCCGAAATGCATTATGCCTTTATGCTGTCCAATTAAAGATCCTACCTGGATTCCCCGTGTGGCCTCTTCCTTCTGCTTGCTGGAGGTGTTTTGGATATATATATATATTACCTACTGGCGGTCGACCAGTAGGTAGTTATAGTTAGGACCTATTTTCCATAGGAAATTCACAACATTCTATTTCTAATAACTTTGGCGCCGGTTGATGAATCTTCGCGAAATTTTCAAAACTCGTGGGGTGCTCCGGTCCGCTCCTATCCTGAAAGTCTCGGGGTGATTCATAAAGTGGGGGCCGAGAAAAAAGGGGGGTCCCAAAACGTGTTTTCCCCATGCAACTTTCCATAGGAACCTTTAGTCGCAGCTACAGCCCGAACTGCTGAACGGAATTACACCAAATTTGACAAAAAGGTAGCCCTTGGTTCAGAGTCATGCCTTTTGGTTAAATGGTGTAAATCCATTCAGTAGTTCCTGAGAAATTTGAAAAAGAAAACACATATATATCTGGGCGGAGCCTAACCACACATGTCATCGTGAGATCTGATTGGCTGTCAGCACTTCATCCTGGAATTGCTGGCAGCCATCTTGGGACCAATATAAATGATAGTACCCCATTGAAATGCATTGTAGTGAATTGAAGATTTTGAGGGTTACCAAAAGGAGAACTATAAAGGGTGATCACAGACTTTAGTTATATTAGAATTCATTTGTTGATGGTACCATACTAATTTCAGGAATTGTGGTGTGTTCTAAGGTGATTTTACCCTGTGAAAAACCTTCTGTGCGATATCATGAATCATGTTTGAGAGAAAACTATTTTCACATGCTTGTCCCATAAAGTTTTGGAAGGTGCTCCAGAAGCTAAAATGAGAGCATATTTTCTGTAAATTCACATTATCTTTCTCAGTCATGTGAGAATGAAGTCTGACATTCTCAGTAAAACATGTACATCCAACAAGGGCAGAGACTGTCAGTTGATTCCTTTGTGTTCTACTGCAGCTTCCCAGAGTGTTCTAAAGAACAACTAGAGTGCTAACAGCCTTACTTATGACAAAAGTATGGCACACCTGAAGCCATCTTGATTGGAATAAACTGGTAACACTTAAAACATTTAATTTAAAAAGGAACAAAATGATGGGGTTCATTTTGTCATAGAAATTATGGTTAGTGCTGTAGAAAGAAAAATTAGGACATGTTTCAAGTGTGATCTCAAATCTCTTCCTGTTATATTTCAACAGGAGCAGCCTGTCAGTTGATGCCTTTGTGTTCTACTGCAGCTTCCCAGAGTGTTCTAAAGAAGAACTAGAGTGCTAACAGTCTTACTTATGACAAAATTATGGCACACCTGAAGCCATCTTGATTGGAATAAACTGGTAACTCTTAAAACATTTAATTTAAAAAGGAACAAAATGAGGGGGTTCATTTTGTCATAGAAATTATGGTTAGTGCTGTAGAAAGAAAAATTAGGACATGTTTTAAGTGAGATCTCAAATATCTTCCTGTTATATTTCAACAGGAGCAGCCTGTCAGTTGATGCCTTTGTGTTCTACTGCAGCTTCCCAGAGTGTTCTAAAGAACAACTAGAGCGCTAACAGTCTTACGTATGACAAAAGTATGGCACACCTGAAGCCATCTTGATTGGAACAAACTGGCAACACTTAAAACATTTAATTTAAAAAGGAACAACATGAGGGCGTTTATTTTGCCATAGAAATTATGGTTAGTGCTGTAGAAAGAAAAATTAGGACATGTTTTAAGTGAGATCTCAAATATCTTCCTGTTATATTTCAACAGGAGCAGCCTGTCAGTTGATGCCTTTGTGTTCTACTGCAGCTTCCCAGAGTGTTCTAAAGAACAATTAGAGTGCTAACAGCCTTACTTATGACAAAAGTATGGCACACCTGAAGCCATCTTGATTGGAATAAACTGGTAACTCTTAAAACATTTAATTTAAAAAGGAACAAAATGAGGGGGTTGATTTTGTCATAGAAATTATGGTTAGTGCTGTAGATAGAAAAATTAGGACATGTTTTAAGTGAGATCTCAAATATCTTCCTGTTATATTTCAACAGGAGCAGCCTGTCAGTTGATGCCTTTGTGTTCTACTGCAGCTTCCCAGAGTGTTCTAAAGAACAACTAGAGCGCTAACAGTCTTACTTATGACAAAAGTATGGCACACCTGAAGCCATCTTGATTGGAATAAACTGGTAACACTTAAAACATTTAATTTAAAAAGGAACAAAATGAGGGGGTTCATTTTGCCATAGAAATTATGGTTAGTGCTGCAGAAAGAAAATGTAGGGCATGTTTTAAGTGAGATCTCAAATCCTCTTCTATTTCATTAGAAACTTCTGACATGCAGACTTAAACAATCACTTTCAATACCAGCAGTAGACTTCCAGTTAACTCCCTGGTGAGCAGTAGCTTTACTACAGTGATCTAATGAACAACTAGAGTGCTAACATTCTGAATTTATGAAAAATGTGTGACACATCTGAATGCCTTCTTGATGGAATCAAAGTAAAAAACTGAAAGCATTTCCTACTGAGGAGACTGCAGTAAATGACGAAATTAGGAAACTTCATAACAAATAAGTCTCCCAAGATGGCCACCAGAGAAAAAAGAGCCCAAATGTAGCACAAATATTACCGAGATGTAGCCCTAATATAGCCCAATGACAAAAGTGTGCAAAACACTTTTTATTTTTAGTTTTTTTGCAGTTTTATGTAGTGCAGACTGGTCAGGTATTGGAGCGTTGCATCTTAAAACATGACCCCCCTACACTACAAAAACACCACTGCACTACCCTAAACCCTAAAACACTACCCCAGCACGACCCCCTACACTACACAAGCACCACTGCACTATCCTAAACCCTAAAACACTACCCCCAGCATGACCCCCTACACTACACAAACACCACTGCACTACCCTAAACCCTAAAACAATACCCCAACACCACTGCACTAACCTAAATCCTAAAACACTACCCCCAGCACGACCCCCTACACTACCCAAACACCACTGCACTACCCTAAAACATGACCCCCTACACTACACAAACACCACTGCACTACCCTAAACCCTAAAACACTACCCCCAGCACGACCACCTACACTACACAAGCACCACTGCACTACCCTAAAACACTACCCCCAGCACGACCCCCTACACTACACAAACACCACTGCACTACCCTAAACCCTAAAACACTACCCCCAGCACGACCCCCTACACTGCCCGAACACCACTGCACTGCCCTAAACCCTGAAACACCAGCCCCTGCACGACCCCCTACACTTCCTTGAACACCACTGCACTGCCCTAAACCCTGAAACACATACCCTAGCACGACCCCCTACACTGCCCGAACACCACTGCACTAAACCCTGAAACACCACCCCTTCACGACCCCCTACACTGCCCGAACACCACTGCACTGCCCTAAACCCTGAAACACCACCCCCAGCATGACCCCTACACTGCCCGAACACCACTGCACTGCCCTAAACCCTGAAACACTACCCCCAGCAAGACCTCCTACACTGCCCGAACACCACTGCACTGCCCTAAACCCTGAAACATCACCCCAGCAAGACCCCCTACACTGCCCGAACACCACTGCCCTAAACCCTGAAACACCACCCCCAGCATGACCCCTACACTGCCCAAACACCACTGCACTGCCCTAAACCCTGAAACACCATCCCCAGCACGACCCCCTACACTGCCCGAACACCACTGCACTGCCCTAAACCCTGAAACACCACCCCCTGCACGACCCCTACACTGCCCGAACACTACTGCACTGCCCTAAACCCTGAAACACCATCCCCAGCACGACCCCCTACACTGCACGAACACCACTGCACTGCCCTAAACCCTGAAACACTACCCCCAGCAAGACCCCCTACACTGCCCGAACACCACTGCACTGCCCTAAACCCTGAAACACCACCCCCAGCAAGACTCCCTACACTGCCAGACCTCTCTGCCCTAAACCCTGAAACACCACCCCCAGCAAGACCCCTACACTGCCCGAACAACACTGCACTGCCCTAAACCCTGAAACACCAGCCCAAGCACGACCCCTACACTGCCCGAACACCACTGCCCTAAACCCTGAAACACCACCCCCTGCACGACCCCCTACACTGCCCGAACACCACTGCACTGCCCTAAACCCTGAAACACCACCCCCAGCACGACCCCCTACACTGCCCGAACACCACTGCACTGCCCTAAACCCTGAAACACCACCCCCTGCACGATCCCCTACACTGCCCGAACACTACTGCACTGCCCTAAACCCTGAAACACCACCCCCAGCACGACCCCCTACACTGCACGAAAACCACTGCACTGCCCTAAACCCCGAAACACTACCCCCAGCAAGACCCCCTACACTGCCCGAACACCACTGCCCTAAACCCTGAAACACCACCCCCAGCAAGACCCCCTACACTGCCCGTACACCACTGCACTGCCCTAAACCATGAAACACCAGCCCCAGCACGACCCCCTACACTGCCCGAACACCACTGCACTGCCCTAAACGCTGAAACACCACCCCCAGCAAGACCCCCTACACTGCCCGAACACCACTGCAGTGCCCTAAACCCTGAAACACCAGCCCCAGCACAACCCCGTATACTGCCCGAACACCACTGCACTGCCCTAAACCCTGAAACACCAGCCCCAGCACGACCCCCTACACTGCCCGAACACCACTGCACTGCCCTAAACCCTGAAACACCACCCCCTGCACGATCCCCTACACTGCCCGAACACTACTGCACTGCCCTAAACCCTGAAACACCACCCCCAGCACGACCCCCTACACTGCACGAACACCACTGCACTGCCCTAAACCCTGAAACACTACCCCCAGCAAGACCCCCTACACTGCCCGAACACCACTGCCCTAAACCCTGAAACACCACCCCCAGCAAGACCCCCTACACTGCCCGTACACCACTGCACTGCCCTAAACCCTGAAACACCACCCCCAGCACGACACCCTACACTGCCCGAACACCACTGCACTGCCCTAAACCATGAAACACCAGCCCCAGCACGACCCCCTACACTGCCCGAACACCACTGCACTGCCCTAAACGCTGAAACACCACCCCCAGCAAGACCCCCTACACTGCCCGAACACCACTGCACTGCCCTAAACCCTGAAACACCAGCCCCAGCACAACCCCGTACACTGCCCGAACACCACTGCACTGCCCTAAACCCTGAAACACCAGCCCCAGCACGACCGCCTACACTGCCCGAAAACCACTGCACTGCCCTAAACCCTGAAACACCAGCCCCAGCACGACCCCCTACACTGCCCGAACACCACTGCACTGCCCTAAACCCTGAAACACCAGCCCCAGCAAGACCCCCTACACTGCCCGAACACCACTGCACTGCCCAAAACCCTGAAACACCACCCCCAGCAAGACCCCCTACACTGCCCGAACACCACTGCACTAAAGCCTGAAACACCACCCCCAGCAAGACCACCTACACTGGCCGAACACCATTGCACTGCCCTAAACCCTGAAACACCACCCCCTGCACAACCCCCTACACTGCCCAAAAACCACTGCCCTGCCCTAAACCCTGAAACACCACCCCCTGCACGACCCCCTACACTGCCCAAACACCACTGCACTGCCCTAAACCCTGAAACACCACCCCTCAGCACGACACCCTACACTGCCCGAACACCACTGCACTGCCCTAAACCCTGAAACACCACCCCCAGCATGACCCCCTACACTGCCCGAACACCACTGCACTGCCCTAAACCCTGAAACACCACCCCTGCACGACCTCCTATACTGCCGGAACACCACTGCACTGCCCTAAACCCTGAAACACCACCCCCAGCACGACCCCCTACACTGCCCGAACACCACGGCACTGCCCTAAACCCTGAAACATCAACCCCAGCAAGACCCCCTACACTGCCTGAACACCACTGCCCTAAACCCTGAAACACCACCCCCTACACTGCACGAACACCACTGCACTGCCCTAAACCCTGAAACACCACCTCCAGCAAAACCCCTACACTGCCTGAACACCATTGCTCTGCCCTAAATCCTGAAACACTAGCCCCAGCATGACCCCCTACACTGCCCAAACACCACTGCACTGCCCTAAACCCTGAAACACCCCCCCAGCACGACCCCCTACACTGCCCGAACACCACTGCACTGCCCTAAACCCTGAAACACCAGCCCCAGCAAGACCCCCTACACTGCCCGAACACCACTGCACTGCCCTAAACCCTGAAACACCAGCCCCAGCATGACCCCCTACACTGCCCAAACACCACTGCACTGCCCTAAACCCTGAAACACCAGCCCCAGCACGACCACCTACACTGCCCGAACACCACTGCACTGCCCTAAACCCTGAAACACCAGCCCCAGCATGACCCCCTACACTGCCCGAACACCACTGCACTGCCCTAAACCGTGAAACACCAGCCCCAGCACGACCCCCTACACTGCCAGAACACCACTATACTGCCCTAAACCCTGAAACACCAGCCCCAGCACGACCCCCTACACTGCCCGAACACCACTGCACTGCCCTAAACCCTGAAACACCACCCCTGCATGACCCCCTACACTGCCCGAACACCACTGCACTGCCCTAAACCCTGAAACACCACCCCCTGCAGCACCCCCTACACTGCCCGAACACCACTGCACTGCCCTAAACCCTGAAACACCACCCCCAGCACGACCTCCTTTACTGCTCGAACACCACTGCACTGCCCCAAACCCTGAAACACCACCCCCAGCACGACCCCCTACACTGCTCGAACACCACTGCCCTAAACCCTGAAACACCACCCCCTGCATGACCCCCTACACTGCCCGAACACCACTGCACTGCCCTAAACCCTGAAACACCACCCCCTACACTGCCCGAACACCACTGCACTGCCGTAAACCCTGAAACACCACCCCCAGCACAACCCCCTACACTGCCCGAACACCACTGCACTGCCCTAAACCCTAAAACACCACCCCCAGCATTACCCCCTACACTGCCCAAACACCACTGCACTGCCCTAAACCCTAAAATTCTACCCCCAGCACAACCCCCTACACTACCCGAACACGACTGCACTGCCCTAAACCCTCAAACACTACCCCCAGCACGACCCCCTACACTACCCGAACACCACTGCACTGCCCTAAACCCTAAAACACTCCCCCCAGCACGACCCCCTACACTACCCGAACACCACTGCACTGCCCTAAACCCTAAAACACTCCCCCAGCACGACCCCCTACACTACCCAAACACCACTGCACTGCCCTAAACCCTAAAACACTACCCCCGCATGACCCCCTACACTACCCAAACACCAATGCACTACCCTAATCCCTAAAACACTACCCCCCGCATGACCCCCTACACTACCCTAAACCTTAAAACACTACCCCCGCATGACTCCCTACACTACCCAAAGACCACTGCACTACCCTAAACCCTAAAACATGACCTCCTACACTACACAAACACCACTGCACTACCCTAAACCCTAAAACACTACCCCTACACTACACAAACACCACTGCACTACCCTAAACCCTAAAACACTACCAACAGCAGTACCCCTACACTATCCAAACACCACTGCACTACCCTAAATCACTACCCCCAGCACGACCCCCTACACTACACAAACACCACTGCACTACCCTAAACCCTAAAACAATACCCCCAGCACGACCCTCTTCACTACCTAAACACAACTGCACAATTTGTTACAGGCGTTGCAACGCAGGCCTGTGGTGCTTACTGGAAGTACCTAGTGGGCTAGTTGGGCCCCAGGGACCCTCAGGATTCAAGGTGACCTAATCCCCCAACTTAAAACGCACCACGGGCGCGTTTGCACAGTGGTGAAGGGAGGGGGCGGGGCCTCAGGTGACATGTGCGCAAACACGCCCTGTGGTGCGTTTTAAGTTGGGGAATTAATTCCCTTTGAATCCTGAGGGACCCTGGGGGCCAACTAGCCCACCAGGTACCTTCAGTAAGCACAACAGAGTTGCGTTGCAGAGAGGTGAAAAAAGGTGCGTGGCCTCGGAACGCCTCTCTGCAACTCAGCTCTGTGGTCCTAACTGTAGGTACCTGGGGGGCTAGTTGGGCCCCAGGGACCCTCAGAATTCAAGGGGATTTAATCCCGCAACTTAAAACGCGCCACGGGGTGCGTTTGCACACATGTCACCTCTTGCCCCCCCTCCCTTCACCACTGTGCAAACGCGCCCTGTAGCGCGTTTTAAGAGGTAGTTTTAATCCCCCTGCCCTATTATGTACTAGGGACTTGCAGAGGAGGTCATGCTAATCACAGGGGTACCCCAACGCATAGTGTTCCCTAGTGTATGTAGGTGTTTTCACTGTATTCTAAGTGTCTTTTAGCATAGCACTGGCTCTGGTTAGTCAGAGTCAGTTACCACCAGTACCCGTCTGAAAAAGTTGTGGGCACAGGATGATTTTGCAACAAGGCCTCTTTCTGCTCCTATGTTGGTTCTTTCTGCACATCTTTTGCTTCTTTCTGTGCGTTTTTTCTTCTTTCTTCACATGTCCTACCTCTGTAGGCATAGTTAGAAACTAGCATTTAAAAAAACCTTTGAAATTCACTTAAAAAATCATAGGTTTCAAGCACGTTATAGTTAGAAATTAGCATTTAAAAAACCTTTGAAATTCACTGAAAAAACCATAGGTTTCAGACACGTTATAGTTAGAAATTAGCATTTAAAAAACCTTTGAAATTCACTGAAAAAACCATAGGTTTTAGGGACAGTTATAGTTAGTTGGACATTTCACTCGTACAAAACCATAGAAATTCCCCCGTTATAGTTAGTTCAGCTAACTATAACTCGCGCCCCGCAATGCACTGCTGATGACGTCACATATTACATCACTCATGACATGGTCAGTGACATCACTGATGACATCACTGATGACATCTCAAATGACATCACTGATGACATCATCCATGTGATAATTTCATGCATCTTCTCACACCCTAATATAACTTTTGATACACCCACTCTAAATTACAGACTGCCATTCTCAAAACCATAGACACTGCAACACCAAAAACTACATACCCACTCACTGATTCTTAGGTCTACACACACATCCACTCACTCACCCGTACAGTCACTCATACTTAGTCACTCAGTACAGGACTATCATATGCACTCATACACCTATATAAACACTCACACACCGCCACTGATCCATAGAGGTACTCACACACCTAGTCAGTCATGCAAAAACTTAATCACACACCCATTTACTCACCTATACAGTTATACACACACCAGCTCACTTACTCATCCAAATACTAGCATATTCTTACGCTCTTATACAATCACTGATACAAGTACACACTCATCCATACAGCCACTCTCACAATCACACACTCTCACTTATAGCCATTTATATACTCCAACACACATATATACTGCCTTTCACATATGTAGTTACTCACACATGTACCACTGAGATATACATTCAATCACTAACACACCCATACACACACTCACCCACCCATACAGTCCATCACAGATGCACTCTTGAAACCATGCACCCAGTGAATCACCAACTCACACATCTATGCACAGAGTCACACACACCCCACCCACACAAACACTCAGGCACCCATACAGATACTCAGACAATCAATCAATAACCCATGTAGACACTCATGTAGCTATTCAGAAAGCTCATGCAGCCGCTTACAAACCAACAGACAGACGGATACAGACATTCACACAGTTTAGTCACTAAGCCATGCATTCAGTAAGATACATTTAATCACTCACTTGTAGAGTCAGTCACTCACGTACTAAATCATCCATTCAGACACTTATACACCCACTCATTCTTCAATACACCTTTCCCTTTATATATTAAACATATTTAAACTTTACAGAAACACACAGTCACTGGATGATGTCATCAGTGATGTCATCAGTGATGTCATTTGAGATGTCATCAGTGATGTCATCAGTGATGTCACTGACCATGTCATGAGTGATGTAATATGTGACGTCATCAGCAGTGCATTGTGGGCGCGAGTTATAGTTAGCTGAACTAACTATAACGGGGAATTTCTATGGTTTTGTACGAGTGAAATGTCCAACTAACTATAACTGTCCCTAAAACCTATGGTTTTTTCAGTGAATATATATATATATATATATATATTACAGTGAAGGTGAAGGACCAAGCCATAGACTCTCAATATTATCTTTGATTTCATTTGGGGCCCGTGTGCTGGTATGATGACCAGATGCCTTATCCTCTTTACTCACAAAACATGAGGACATAGGACTAGCAGAGATAAAGCCAATAGGTCTCGCCTTTGCCACAGACCATTGTTCTATTGGTGTTCTCAATTGTTTGACTTTGCCACAATGCAGCTAAGCCAAAACCATGAGCAGCATCTGGGCAAAAACAATGCCAAAGCCTATAGGTCAGCACCCAGTAGCAAAGGTGAGACTTGTTGCCTTTGCCAATGCTTGTAGAGTATAACTAGTCTTAGCTGTAAAGCAGCAAGCTGTGTATAGCCGACCTTACAACAGATGTATATCACTTGCTAACCAGGTGTCAGTACACCATGAACTGAAGTCTAATCTGAATATGCAAAAGTCATTTGGATAACATGTAGGGTTGAATGTCAGAATATCATTGTCAGGAATACCATCTGACAAAAATATTGTGTCCTAAATAAAGTTTACAAACGTATCATTCCATAGTGTGTAGATATTCTATCAACTCCGATAAGACAATCTTTTTGTAAATGATATTAAGGACACAATCTTTTTGACAGACAATACTCTTGCAAGGTTATTCTGGAACCACAACAATTTGTACATGTTAACAAGTTTAGTTTCCATCAAAATCTTTATCCAGCTAGTAGTTTACAAGAATTGCTATTTCAGAGATTTTGATGTTTGCCTGTTGTGCCCTTCTAGCTCATATCTACCATAACATGTACATTTGTAAAGTGCACGTTCATCAAATTGTATTTTGACACTGAATAACAAATGTTTATTGTTACCCAACTCAATGGTACTCATTGTATCAACCTCTGAAGGATGAAAGGCTGAGTGAACCCGCCGTAATTTGAACCTGTGACCATGAGGTAAAACGCAGGCCCCTACAGTGGACACATTAGTCCACTAAGCCACCAGACACCGCCTAGCTAGGCATTGTAATCACCCTATATTCCACAACTGCTCTCCTGCCTGTGCTACTCAGTAGTTGTGACATTTCAGTGACCACTTGCAGTCAACTGTATTATATTTTACAGACTCATTTACACTTATTATAAAAACAAGCAATATCATAATGTGTGGTGAACAACCAAACCATATTTAGACCAGCTTTCGATATGGTTGATGTCAGTGTGCTTAAAATATATTTATAAACAGAACAAGCAATATTTCTAGCCAGAAGATGGAACCCAGTCTTCCCAATCTCAGTTTATTTAGTTATCTTATACTATATCTTATACTCCTATTGTTTGAGCAACTACTCAACCATTTTAGCGTACATACAGTTTCCATACTACACTCACTACTTTGGATTGGTTTTGTTCCAGTTAATGAGCCTCATTCTATTTCAGACAAACCTTAAGAATGATCATTCATTTGGGGAATATTGCATCCATTTTTAAGTTCAGTTTTTTTCCACCTTATTTCCTATGCTTTGAGAGAGCTCATATCTGGCTTTCTGTATGAGGCTAGAGATATCTTGCTTAACATTCTTGAGACAAAGATTATCAAAATAATTGTTTGTGTCAATGAATATCCAATGCAGTCATGCCTTAAATGTCACACTGCATCGGTCTCAACTTATAACTGGGGTTTGTGTGGACTGAAAAAAACTCACAAGGTAATTGTTAGACTTAGGAAAAGAGTATTGTCAATTCACATTTTAATATTAAAAGTTGGTAAATAGGTAGCAAACCCATTCCAGTTTGTAAGAACCTAGTTAGGATCTGACTACGAGCAGTGCAGAATTAACAATACTGCATGTATCAGTAAAAACACATGCAGAAAACTGTATAATTAATTACAAATTGTTTCTCATATGCGGAAATTAACATTTGCCATAAATATAATTTGAATTTTTTCACATGTTCATTTCCATAACTGATATTTACCACATATGATAACTTTCACATCTGTTATTTTCCCATTCAGTAACTAAAAACCAATTCCAATCGAGCTTCTACTTTGAGATCCATCACAATTCAGTGATAAAATAAACACCTACTCATCAAACGGTAGTACATTTCTAAATTGTGTATATTTTTAAAGACAATAAAGAACCCTATTAAAAATTATGTTAACATTGTCTCAAAATACCAATTGGAATATTTTCAGATCATAACACAATGATCAAAGCAGCAGTTTAGAAAATGCATAGTGTACCAAATTTATTTGAGCCACATATATCCACCACTGAATTATTAAATAAAATAATATTTTTTGTAAAAAAATTTGTTTGAAAAAAGGATATCTTAATGTTGTCAAAAGTTTTATTCAACATTTCCATATTAACCTTTACTGATTTTTCATAAACATATTGTTATATCCCGCATGGCGGCCCTAATGTAGACCCGTTTGTACATGCCCTAAAATGGACGTATTCATATTTACCCTAATATGGTCATGTTCGTACTTTGCTCTATTATGGTCATAGCCGCATATGCCCAATTATGGTCATAACTGTACATGTCCTATTATAGTCATGATTCCTTATATAGGCATGATCTTTCACCTACATTGGTCCTCACTAGTACACAACGTGCTCTGAGGGCTGAACGTTATCTATCTTGTGGTTTTGAATATAGCAGGGTTTTTCCCAAACACAGGCCCACACTGTACTCATTAATTATGCATGGCTTTCTAGGAATATATCACGTGCATAAAATGTATGTACAAAGGTCACCCCTGACGTCTTCCTCATGTCCAATACAAACCATACTGAGGACCGAGACTCTTTAGGGTATAAATACACCACATCTTGCCCCGGTAAGACAGAGGGAACCGAGACTTCCATGCTGACACACTGACCAGAGGCGCTGTGGCTCTTGCATCCAGTCGCTCCAGCTGACAGTGGTCTGACACAGCCCTGACGGGGTGTCCAACTCGAGACCAGGACAGGGTCCCACACTCTCTCTTTTCAGGTATGGGGGTTCGACTAAATCCTAGAAGGATTCTTGGCTCTTAGGCTTTTAGACCTACACATATGCTAGGTACACTCAGGTACATCTAGTTAGGCATCGTAGGAGTACGCGCACTTGCATAATGCTTTTATATTCATGTATGTATTCATGATTATCGCAATATGGTAGAACTGTTCTATCACTTTGCTTTTATCGTACTGCTGATAATATATCTCTGCTATTGTCTGCTGGTTACCACAGCACATATATTTTACACTAGAATAACAACTGTTCAATAAATACTTATTGAAACGCCCAACTGTTTATTCTGTGTAACTCTCTGAGACAAACCGAATAAGTGAGCACGAGTGACTGAGCGAAAGGTAGTACATTGTTTCCATGATTCTGAGGGAATCAGGGTTGTCATGATCTAAGGTTGCCAGAAACTAATCTCTCCCCGATAAGAGGAGACACTAGTGGCTCTGCGAGCTTGCTAATGCAAAACTAGGCTAACATATACGGTGGGGGTGCACGGAGTCAGTCTGCCACCAAGCCCGCAGTATATGTTATCTAAACGCGCAGGTCCTGCAGGGGTACTATAGGAGCTACACGACAATATATACACATTTGTCCAGTGTTAAACCTGTGATGATAGGGGTACATTTTCACAACAATAAACTCAAAACAAAGATTTTTTTTTTTTTAAATCATCAAATAATGAAAAGAAATTCGTTTTTCAGAAATAGTATTTTTCAAAAATGTTAACAGGCTTTGTCAATCAAAAGACCTTAACTCGGAACTACAATAATCTAAACATGGCCAATCTTTGGAGAAAATGGAGTGGCACTTTCCCTACCAATAAACTGTGATTTGTGTCAATGTGATTCCTTGTCTATTGAGCAGTTGGCATAGCGTATTTATGGCATAACCAATTGATGTAGGTCCTTCAGCCATCTGGTTGCTGAGAGTCAGGATTGTTGCTGGCATACAAGTTATGGTATGAATATTAGATCTTAGAAAATGTCTGTGATCAATTTTTGACTGTTTCATGTGCTGCAATTTCCCCCTTAGGCGTATCTCAAGTCTCATGAATAGCTGAATTATGACTTCACCTGCTTATTAAATGAGCCCAGTAATGATGCTTGTTCTTGATTTAGCCTTGTGTTGTGTAACCTCAATTCTTCTGTGATTGGCTTTAACACTAGTATTTTGGGATGTTTCTGTTCAGACATGACTGTTGCCTCCTCTACACTATTCAGATATGTTGGGCTCAAGTCCACATATACTTCTGTTATTGCAACTCTCTCCTCTGTCTCTACCTTCACGGTCTTATCTCTACCTCTATGGTCTCAAATTGTAATGGAATGAGGCCTTCAGACTTGATTAGTTTCTCCACATCTTCAATAACTTCAATAGGTAATATGGTGTTACTGATAATTGCATTAGTGTTGGTGCCACATCAGTAATCTCATAGGTGGTGTTGTTAGGGGTTGTACTAGTAGAGCATACAGTGTGGATAAAGGGACTGAATCCACAGTGATAGTGTTTGCTTCTGTTGTAGGTTTTAGAGGGATAGATTCACCAGTAAAGTATGTCATCTCTTTGCAGTTGGCGGCTACTTTTTTTTAAACCCAAGTATGTTGTTCTAACGTGTGTAGACGCACGTTTTCCAGAAACACTAGATGTCTTCAATGTTGGTAAAATATTTAAAAAATTGCCAGAAGAGCTAGTTGACTTCTTGTGTGTATGATATGACCACTCTTTCCTGATGTTGTTTTAACTGAGGCAGGCCCTGCTGTTGATGCTGATACACATTCTCCAGAATATCTGCCAATTTTGTGGGAGCATTCCTCTGTAGTAAAAGAAATGGAGCAGGTTGTACTTAGGAAATCATTAGCATATTCAGCACATTCAAAAAGTTCTAGTTTTACGGATAGATCATTCAAATGCTTTGTGATAATGAAAATTGCAAAGCTTTGTTTAACATGATTTTCTTTCTAAAAATGTATCATGCATTATTGTTTTCTTTATTAAAGAAAAGAATCGGATTTCAGACTGAAATAATGGATAGTATAATGGAATACCTTTTTTCAATTTAAATATTTTATCTTTAAAATAACACCTGAGTTATATTAAGAAAACAATATGGGGGCGTGGCCAAGATTGCGATCGGAGCGGACGCAGCTTAAGGAGCTCCGCAGCCCGCCCGTGAAATATCCTTAATTATCCTGCGCATCCCAGCCTACAAGATTTTCCTTCGCTGTCTCCCGCTAATATGGAGAGGAGAGGCTAACTGCGGAGAGTGGAGGGCATTCCTGCCTCCCCAGAGGAACACGACTCGAGATGATCCCGGCCCGCCGGGCCCTGAATGCCAGGGGGGCCGGGAGAGGCTGAGGGGTTGCCGACGTAGCCAACACGACTGACACAGAGGGTGACATCCCCGGTCCCCCAGGAGGCTGTTCGTGGTGCCCTATTTCGGCACCCTCCTCTCCTGAGTGCTGTTTTTGGGGAACAGAGTGGCGCTGTGAGCTGGGCTGGCCGGAGGAGTGGCACCGGGGCCTGGAATGGCCTACCTGACGGAGGGTCTCGGGATGAGATTCGGCATGCCTCGTCTGCAGTGGGACCGATGCTGGGCAGACATCAAGGCCAAGAAGTGCACGGTAGATGGGCCCAGGCATCCCAACACTAAAGTCTTGCAGGTTGAGCCCCCCGGGAGGCGGATTGTTTGGAACAGCACACCCGCGCAGAAGAGGCCAAGATGCAGAGGAAGCGGGCTGCATTTTCGCTGAGCCAGGACAAGTGAGGTGAGGTGGCTGGACCAACAGAAAGATGAGCATGCCCCGGAGACCCCCTGTAGGTGACAAACGGTGTAGAGCCCGACAGGAACTCAGGATATCTAATGTGGGCACAGGTATAGGAGTGACACACCTGCCCCTCATCAATGGTGGCACCCCCCACCCCCAAGCGGCTCCAGAGTGGCACTGTCAGGGGACGGAGGTGGCAGACTGCGAGCTGGGCCTGCCTGAGAAGTGGCGCTGGTTCCTGGCCTGGCCTGGCCTACCTGAAATCGGGCCTTGAAATCGAGGCATGAAGGGTCTTGCCATGTCGAGACCGATGCCACGCGGAACAGAGGCCAAGAGACGCACGAGAGGCAGACCCAGGCGTCCCAGCAAAAACAGGTGAGTGGAATGGGCCCCGGGAAGTGGCGTGCTTGAAATGGTGCACCTACACAGAGAGGCTGAAGTACAGAGGAAGCGGCCTACATCTTCACCAGGCCGAACCGGATATGTGAGGTGAGGTGGCCCAGCACAGCAGGAGGAGGGGCAACCCCGGGACCCCTCAGTATGTGACAGGTAAGGTAGAGCCCAATGAGAACCTGGGATACTTACGGTGGACACTGGCACAAGAGGGAATCACCTTCTCCACCCCATCAGGGACCTACGGGCCTGCACAGTTGGAGAAAGCGTGAGAGTGGGGGGTGCCCGGCAACTGAAAATGCACGCCCAGCCCAGCGGAACTTTGACACGGCGACCCGTTGGGGGTGTGAAAAGGATTGCAGGGACAGACACCTACCCCCCCCTCTGAAGGTGTGCGGCCCAGCGACAGGCACTCATAGTGTCCCAAGAGCTGCACCATCACACTAATATAATAAGGCACTCACGCTTCGCAGAAGGCAGACTAACATGGGGACATACAGAACTTGAATAAAATAGCTTGGGCATTGCTGAGGCCCTTGTAGCTGATATCCTACACTGTTTCTGGGACTTACGGACTGCCCACAGACCCTGGGTGCAGAGATAATCATTGTTGTGCGGACTTCACACAACAGGAACCAGTGGGGTCATATAACCTGACATTGTTGATTGTTCAGATCGGGACCTGGGGTGGGGAGGCCTCAACCGCATAGCAGCGGCGAATCATGCGGACGACGAAGACACCCCTGAAACGTAGGGTCACCTGGAGTGCCCTATAGCCCGGTAAAGTGCTGTATCATGGACAAGGACAGACGACAGAGAGGGGTGCAACAAATGAAAATGGATCCGTACACAGCTCAAGGGTTGGCCTCGAAACTGGACCCTCCATGGGGGGCACCGCAGGAGGATGACGCTGTACAGCCAGAACCCACTGGAGCCCAAATCCTTGCAGCCATAGAGGCTTCTAGCTCAGCTGTCCAGGCAAAAATAGACGCAATGTTACTGGATATCGGACTACTGCGGACCGACCTTCGCACTGTCGCGGAACGCTCCATAGCCACAGAACAAAGTGTTAGTGAGCTACAAAACGAAATCTCTACATTAAAGGCAACACTAACAGACCTATCTCTCAAAACAGCAGCCCTGGAACACCGGGCCCAAGATGCAGGGGGGCGCTCCCGAAGGTGCAACCTGCGTTTTGTAGGATTCCTGGAGGGTGCAGAGGGAAAAGACCCGGAACTCTTTCTGGAACGGTGGATCAAGGAGGCACTCCCCAAAGCAGAACTTTCTCCGATATTTGTGATTGAGCGGGCGCACCAGGCGCTGGCGCCACCACCACCACCGGGTGCCCAGCCCAGGACCCTGATTGCAAAGATTTTAAATTATAGGGATCAGGACTGCATCCTTAAGGTGGCTAGGAGTTAGGGGAATCCAGCCTTTGGAAATCAAGTAATCCGTATATTTCCAGATTACACCTGTTTGGTACAGCAGCATATAGCGTCTTTCAATAGAGTGAAACAGAAGCTGCGGGCCATGAAACTCCAGTACATGCTCCTCTACCCCACGAAGCTGAAGGTTCTCCATGAGGATCGAGCCCACTTCTTTATAACCCCGGAGCCAGTCTGGGACTGTCTGGAGGTCCATGGGAACGAAAGGACGTAGAATTGGACGAAGAACTCCAGGTGGAGGAATTATGGGAGGCAGTACAAAGCATGGTTCGCTGCAAATCACCTGGCCCGGATGGAATCTCTGCAGAATTCTATCAGACGTGTGCTGATTTACCACTCCCATGCCTACTGGAGACTTTACAGGAGGCAAAACGGGCAGGGAGTTTGCCGCAATTTATGTGGGAGGCACAGATAGTCATGCTCCCTAAGCCTGGCAGAGAAGCAAGCAAGCCAGGCGCTTACAGATCCTTGCCAATGTTGGGGGTGAATGCTAAATTACTTGCTAAAGTCTTGGCTATGAGACTGCGCAGAGTGGTAACTTGCCTGGTGTACGAAGACCAGTGCAGGTTCATAACAGTTGTCCCATGTCTTACACTCAGTGGCAGATAGTGAACTTCGGGCTGCAGTAGTCGACCTAGATATTGAAAAAGCATTCAGTACTTTGCGATGGGGAAATCTATGGGAAGTACTGAGGAGAATGAGGTTCAGCAAGGAATATATGGCCTGCGTCAGACTGCTCTATCATCAGCCGAGAGCCCGAGTGCGGAATGGGGGGTCTGGTATCAGAGGTGCAAAATATTGACAGGGGCACGCAGCAGGGGTGTCCACTGTCCCCACTACTTTTCACGCTTCCGATGGAACCCCAAGCAATATGGCTGAGGAGGGATATGGCCCCATGGGGCAGAGCAGTAGACGGCCGCACCCACGTGCTCTCCTTGTACCCGGACGATGCACTTCTATACATTCGTCAGCCGGAAGAGACAATCCCAGTGCTTTCAGGGATACTGACTTCCTTAGGATCAGCGTCAGGCCTTCATATTAATCATCAGAAATCGGTACTATTCCCGCTAGCTGCCCTTGTGCGCAGAGAAGCACGGAATCTCCTCGAGTTGGGACTTGGTTGGGAAAGTGACCATTTTAGATATCTAGGCATACAGGTAGCCCATCAGCCTGAAGCTTAATACGCATTGAACATGGGTAAAGTCCTAACAGGCATGAAAGAATCGATTCAATTCTGGAATAAGCTCCTTCTCTTGGTAATAGGAAGAGTGGCCATGGCAAAAATGGTGATGCTACCCTGCTGCCTGTACATATTGCAGAACTCCTTTTGCAGTATCCCGAAGTAGACATTTGATACCCCGAACAGTCTCCTAATCCCCCTAGTGTGGGCCGGGGGACGAAACAGAGTTAAACTTGAGATGCTTACATTTTAATATGGATACCAGAGGTCTGGGTCTCACAGATTTTAGACTTTGTTATATAGCGGGATCATTGCAGTACGCAGCACAGTGGTGCATGGAAGAGCGCACAGCGGAGAAGGAGTTGCTGAGGGAGTGGAGCAGCAGGTCATAATTGCATAGATACCTTATGAGGGGCTCAAGGGCCCCCAAGGACTGCCCACATATAATACGGAGAGTGGCAGAGGCCTGGGAACAGGCAGTCACCTTGGTTCTTCACAGGGCTCCCTATGCCAGTGCACGCCCACTCAAATGGCTACAAGGCTTTCAAAAAATTCAGACAACCATGGACATCACAAAATGGTACAAAGGGGGATGTGTGAGGGCCAGAGACATGTACCTAAATGGGACTTTCCTAACATTCAATGAGGCAAAAGAATGGTTCCAAATCCCAGAAGGTCACTTCTTACATTATGCTAAAATCTGGCGCGCGGCCCGCGAGATATGGACCTCATTTCCGGAGGAACCGCAGGAGTTGCGCACGCTGGTAACAGCAGAGCGCTGATCTCCTGCATATACAAGGCACTGAAAGAGGATCATGCGGTCGACTTGTCCGTAGCCAGAGGAAGATGGGAGACGGACTTACCGTCCCCACTAACGGACGGTGAGTGGAAAAGGGCATTGGCACAGGTGGCAGAGGTAGCCAGTAATTCCAGGTTCAACCTCACCCAGTTCTATTATCTACACCACACATATCTGACCCCACAGCGGTTGGCGCGGTTCACCCCAGGGCAATCCTCAGCGTGCCCACGATGTGGCACAGACCCCGCCACATTCCTTCACATGACCTGGAGTTGCGCACGCCTACAAACATTTGGTGTCAGGTGACACAGACTCTCCGCACTGCAACAGCAGTGCGAATGGAGGTTTCCATTAAACAGTGCTTGTTGGGTGTCCTTCCAATGCCCAAAAAAGGGACGCTGATACGGCACAAGTTTGCGCTTCTGAGCCTGGTTCTGGAAAAACTTTGAATCGCAATACACTGGATCCTCTCCATTCCCCCCACGCTAGATAAATGGAGGGAGGACGTGTGGGAGTGGTTTGTGGCCGAAGAGTGTCGCCTCAGGGCCATAAGAGTGGATGAGAATGTAGAGAGAGACCTAACGGAGTGGGGACAAATGTTGGAAGAAATGTCGTTGACGGCAGACCAGAATGAAAGCGAGGTTGTACACACACAAACCCAGAACCACACCCCACCGGTATCCACCACAAGAAATGAGAATGGCCCTCTCACCCAAATGTAAAGCGAGATACACCAGTCTCCCTGAAGGTCAGACCATAGACAATTTTTTTTTATACTTCTCACACATGGGTTGGGCGCTGCCACCAGTCGCTGCCAAAGGTTTTTCTTGTTTTTTTAGTTTACTTATTGTCTCTTTTAATTTATGTTTCTTTAATCAAAAAAATGTATGAGCATTGCTAAGTACAGTGATCCACTGGGTGAGTGGAGGTTGTTGAACACCGTCAAGAGTTATGATAAGCTTAAAAAATGTACCACTGCATGTGAAACACGGATAGTCTAACGATGTGGAAAGTAATAATTGATTCTTAATAGTATAGCGCTGACGTGCTGTAACATGTACATGACGGATTTGGAATGTGATATGGTGCAATGTCATTAATAAAGACAAGTTTAAAAAAACAGAAAACAATATGGTTCATGAAATGTGTGAAAGGTAATGTCTTCCATACACATTCAAGATAACTAAAAGCAACATTTAGGACCGTGTGCCATGCATGCATTTGGTAAACATTAAAATGAAATGGTTACAACGTTGGCACAACATTGGCATGATCTTACACCCCGCAGAATCCACAAAGCGACTTTTGGAGTAGCTATCAAAGTTGTCCAGTGATCCAGGTTTATTGGTGTATGTACACCAAACAACAGACCGGGTCCATTTTCATGCTACAGCAGGGCCTATAGCATTTCTGTTACTCTACACCTGAAATACTTTGAAATGGAACAGGCCCTTAAGCAGACACATAACCATGGATTGACATTCAAGTCACAAAAAAGGGCCAGCTCGCAGGACATAAACTCTGTTCACAAGATTCGCATGGGTGACAATAGGTCCCCTAGACCCCAGAGACAAGAAACCAAAAACTGTGGCAAAAACAAAACAGATTTCTTATTAATAATCATGAAAATAGGTGAAGCTAGAATAATAGGGAAAAATGTAGTTCTGATAAAAGTGGGAGCAAAATCGCATGTTATCATCCGTTTGTATGGTCTTTGAAACATCCTCCCAAAGGCACAGGCGTTACAGGGAGAGAAAGAGACTGCAATTAGTGTCTCATTGCAAACTACCGTAGAGCAATACTGAGAGATATTACTAATATCTGCTTTATGGTGCTCGGTCCAAGCCTGCAATGCAGAATGGAATAAAAGATAACAGCAGGGGTTGCCACCAATCAGCAACTTAGGATTTCAGCCTCTAATTCCTCAGTCGTTAAAGACTTGGGGGGATATTGACAAGAACGTGCGCTAAACATCTCCAGAAAATGTTAACGCAACTTTACACATCGCAGTCTATCGCGGGAAAATAACCCCGTGTTAACCTGGAATTCACAACAGGGCGGTACCATGTGATAGTCCTCCAAAAACGCGGCCAATGTCCGCGATACAACCACCGCGACGGAGTCAAAAATACAAACCCCAACACCAAAAAACGTGCGATGAGCCCATTCGCGATGAGGAAATCAGCGATAAGCAGCGCCAGGCCTGCCATACACACACGGCAGGCGGGAAAATCACTACAAAAGTAGAAAAAACACACAAACACAAAATGACCAACACCCAAGCACCATGGAGGCAGCCGGAGCAGGCGCAGAGGGCGAGCGGAACCCCGCAAGCACCCCGGACGACCAGCCTGGGACCTCGGTGACAGGGAAGGGCAAGGACAAGAAGAAGAGGAAGACGAAGTTCAGTCCGCAGGAGAATAGGATCCTGGTCACCGAGGTGATAGAACACAATTAACAACTATTCGTCGCCTCCAATGTGTCATTGGGCACCAAAAATGGATTATGGCGGTCCATCGTGGACAAGGTGAATGCTGTCGGAGAGCACAAGAGGTCAATGGATGAGGTCAAGAGGCGATGGATTGATATCAAGCGCAAGACCAAGGAGAAACTCGCAGGCAACCAGAAGGCAGCAATGCAGACTGGAGGTGGGAGCCCAGCACCACAGCTGGAGCTGGATGACATGGAGGAGCTGGTGTTGACAGTCATCAGTGTGGAGACCGTGGCAGGAGTCGGGGCACTGGACACAGCTCGACATGACACAACACAACGGCAACAGGGTGAGTAACCACCAGGTACTGGGGGACGGGGAGAGATGGCCACAATGGCACACATGCACAATCAAGCAGAGCACAGTGCACACCCACAATGACTCTGGATCATGGCCCTGATCAACAGCCTGTCACAATGTACATTGCCATGCTGTCTGAATGTGAACATGTACCATGCGTCTACATACATGTGGACACATTGTAACACAGCATCTCCCCTTCACATTGCAGGGGCACCGTCAATGCCACCTGCAGAGCAGTCCCAGCCACTCTTCACTGATGACGAGGAGGACACCTCCAGCATCGACACCGAAGCCCTCCAAGACATCATTTAACTCATCCGCCAATCACCTCCAGGACCAGGGCAGCCCAGCTGCATCGAGGAGACCCCACCCACTCCACAAACCACCCAGCAGGAGGCACCCAGAACCCCGGATGTCTCCCAAGACCCCCCGAACAACACATGGCCTTCCAACGCCATGTGTTGGAGGTCCAGAGGGAGATGGCTGAGCAGGTGCGGGTGGGGTTTGAGCTCATGGCTACCAAACTTGACGCCATCCATGGGTGTCTGAGTCCCATCAGGGACCACCTCCAGTCCCTAACGGACACCCACACACCACTCCATGGTCTCCAACGAGCCCTGGCTGACATCGCTGGAGTCATGACTCGGAGACAAGAACACCTGTCCACTCAGAGTGGCTCCAGCCATCTCAGCCGTGAGATGGCACACATGAGGAGGCTCATGGAGGACATGGTGCAGATGGAGGCGGAAAGGATGGCAGCCACCGCTGCACATCAGCGAAATGTAGCTGGGATCTACCATGCCCAGCATGTCCTCATCATGGCATTGCTGCCACAAGGCGTGGTGCAGATGAATGCTGCTGCCCCTACACCATCCACATCTCCGCCCCCTGGTGTGTCAGTGCCTCACAGTGCGGCAGGCATTTCCACTCCGGCACCTGATGTGTCACTGCCACACAGTGCGGCCGACAATCCACCTCTAGCCCCTGATGTGTCAGTGGCACACAGTGCCGCAGCCGGAACTGCACCACCCACAGGTGGGGCAGAGCACACATCCGAGGACGTGGATGGGCTTGAGTTCAGAAGGAGGCACTAGCATTCATGTCCGCCACCTGGCCTGTTGCTGCTTGGTGCCACACATGGCCCCATGACCTTCCACTGACCCCCGATACACTCTGCTGCACTCACCTTGGACCGCAACATGGACTGCCATATCCTGTTTGGTGACCAATGACACAGCGCCAACACTGCGGACTGTACCCTTCCTCTTCCGCTGTACTTGTCAATCCCCGATGGACTCTGGCTGGCCCTCCACGGGCCCATATTGTGTAGTGGGGTTGACATGGCCCTGTACTGCTCCAGCTGCAAAACTCCACTGGATGTGCATTAAACATTCAGAAATGCATTGCTGTGTCATGTCTTTCATCATTCATGTATGAATGTGTGGATGAATGTAAGCTCAGTGATTCCCCCCCACATCAATGATGCTCATCTAGTGGGATTCCAGTCACAGTGTGCTACATTGTCGATTGCGTTCCGGGTGCCGCAGACACCACAACAGGGACACACGCATTAGTCACTTCCTTGTCCTGACAAGGACTGAACCACGCCCAGAGCCCCCGAGTCATTGTTGCAAGCCCTGCGCTGGTCCGGCGTACGCCAGGCCAGACCACTCCGCTTACGCTCCGAGGGGGGGGGCACATGGCTACAAGTTGCAGGTTTACATGCTAGTGGTCTGCAGGTCGCTGGTCTAGTTGTCAGCATGTCACGGCCACTCCCTGAGGGTAGGTTTGCACACACACCACACCCATCCGGCACAGGCATCACAGGCCATGTGACCCCGCCAATATAAGGGGCCGACAACGTCACATTCCCCACTGCCGGTGGTGACTGGATGACGGACGTTCCACGATACTCAATCATAAAGGGCCCATGAGTTGTTGCGCACATGGTTAGTGGCACCCGGAGCCATGCGGACGTCACGGGCCTACCACCACGTGGCGCTGACTGGGGTTGCACAGGGTTAGTGGCACCCGAAGCCTTGCGGCCATCACGGTTCTACCACCACATGGCGCTGACTGGGGTTGCACAGGGTTAGTGGCACCGAAATTGCTGAGCGGGTGTGCAGACTGCGATTATGACGTGTGCACTGATGTGGTCTCTGCCATTGATGGCCCTCATGGGTCTCCGAGCTGCATGATCATTGTCTCCATGGCATCTGTGGGTCTTCAGATGTGGCTCTGGGCTGGACTCCCTTTCATAATGCGGGTAGTCGTCCTGCTTAACACCAGCAAAAGGCAGGTGTTAATTCCCTGCTGCTACCGCAGCTTATCGCCTGGCAGTTCGTTGTGAAAGTGGTGTAGTGGTGTTTTCGTGTGTTTTTGCACGGGAACGCCTACTCTGCATCTCATTAGGGTTAGTTGGTGTGTCACCCGTGGAGGTAAATTTTGAGGCAGTTATCGCGGGAATACTTGCGTTGTCTGCAGTTTGCAACCGCTTGTGAATGGGGCGTTAAATCTATCTCCACTTTTGTTGCGTTAAGGTGGCGATAACTCGGAGATAAGTCTTTGTGAATATCCCCCTAATCCTCCAAAGGTGACTAGGCACGTGAGAGGAACATGGTATGACGCAGCACGTAGAGATTCGACCTTAACAAGTGCCACTAGTAGCAAAGCAAAAATAACAGAGAATATTTCCAGCATATATTCTGGTGGCACCAACTTAGAGCCTGCAGCTTAAAAAAACCTGTGAAGTCCCAGTCCTAGAGGGGTGGGCTAGTGGACGTGTAAGAGGAGGGCACAGTGTATAAATAACTTGTTATTGACTCTTCCCAGGGCCGGCTCTAGGGCGGTTCCACTGCTAGCTTTGGGAGTCGCCGTGTTTTCATGTATATTTTTTATTTTACATGCACCTACTGCCGCATTCCTGGCCTCCAGCAATTTTCAGGCAACAATAAAAATATCAAGATAACTCAGTGATAAATGTTCTTCCTGGAGAGAGCTGGAGTTTTCTCTAGTGGCAGTTTTGACTCATAATAAAGTAGGTTGGGAGTCAATATGCCTGCTGCAAATCACGTGTACCATGCAGATCACAAAGTGCATATAATGGGCCCGATTCACAGAACTAACTTAAGACAAAATCCTAAACTTACTACCATTTTGGTATTCACAGAAGGCATTTACTCATTTTGGTATTCACAGAAGGCACTTACTTACTCATTTTGAGTAACTTACTCATTTTGAGTAACTTACTCATTTTGTGTAACTTACTCATTTTGGTATTCACAGAAGGCACTTACTCATCAATGAGTAAGTGCCTTCTGTGAATACCAAAATGAGTAAGTTACACAAAATGAGTAAGTTACTCAAAATGAGTAAGTTAGTGCCTTCTGTGAATACCAAAATGAGTAAGTGCCTTCTGTGAATACCAAAATGGTAGTAAGTTTAGGATTTTGTCTTAAGTTAGTTCTGTGAATCGGGCCCAGTGTTGCTAGTTAAGTGGGTCACTGCTTTTGCCAGATATTTCCTTTTGTGGCTTGCAGTTTATAGGTTAAAATCCTAAAATAGAACAGTTGCTATTAAGTATCATCAAAGAGCTGCATGCAAACTGCAAGGTATAGGTTATAAAGTTATGGTTTTTCCCCACTCTTTCATTATCCTAATGTTGTGAAACGGGTTAATTTGGACAGAAATCAATTCTTATTAGTAAAGTCAACCCTCAACCATCAAGTTATTTTTTAAATTCTGAGTTTCTGCTTCTCCAGACCATGAACTCTTAAACTATACTGCCTACCAGTAGGGATGAATTGTGACTCCTACACCTTATAGTCCTCTGTCTTATGTAACATTTCCTATGCACTGATTTACACACATATGATTCATTGTCTCTGTGTAATGTGTGTGTGATGTAAAGTGCTCTGACACCCTGCAGTGGTATGAGGGCACTATAAACAGAATAAATGCATGGGAGAGAGAGAGTGGTTATGGAGACTTAAGGGACACTGTTAAAGAGTGGTGTTGAGGGGATCAGCAGAGAAGGAGGTCATTGAGAGGAGCCAACAAGCATTGTCACATGGGGAGCCACCAGTGCTAAAGCCGGCCCTGACTCATCAGGCTACAACAGGGACTAGTGGCCCCGAAGCAGTCCTGCCACGTGGCAGCAAGAGGTCAGGAACCATCCTCACTGCGGAGGTCAGACCTCGTACCTGCGTTCCCAAGGACTACAGCAATGGGAAGATGAACCCTGCTAACGCAAGGTGAATGGTCACACAGCACCACGTACCCCGCCCCAGATGGAGCACATAAGCTGGGTGGACCGTGGCTGCCATGCTGCTTAAAACTCAACCTGCTGGAGCACAGCAACTTTAGAAAACAATAAATGCAAATAATCTGAAAGAATCAAAATAAACTCTCTCATATGACATCAGAGCCTCATCTCCGGCGTAGCTGTGGCTGCTAGTGTTATAGTTAAAAAGGCAGAGCAAAAGTATAAAAAGGGAAGAAAGGCGATCCACTACAGAAAGAAAAGGGAAAAAAGCCTTCTTCCCAATCACGAAACAGGGCATCTGTCTCAGCGTGAGCTCTCATCTCATCCAAGACGAACAAGGGAGTAATGTATTTGGCATTTTGCGTTTCTAAAGAAAAATATACAAATAATTTATAAGTTCTATTCACACATGGTTTAAACTCTGAGGGGCATATTTTCAAGAACGTGTGATAACCATCGCAAAAGTAACTTAACGCAACCTTCAACATCGCAGTCTATCGCGGGAAATTTATGCCGTGTTAACCAAGTATTCACAACACGGCGGTACCATGCGATAGTCTCCAGATAACGCGTCAACTGACTGCGTTAAAATCAACGCCACGCCGCAAAAATGCGAAACACGAACGCAAAAAAAGCAGCGATGAGGCCAATCGCGATACGAAAATCAGCGAAACTCAGCTACAGGCCTGCAATTCACACGCGTCAGGCAGGAACAATCACCATAAGAGTAGAAAAAAACAGACAAACAAATGCCAAACAACAGCGAAGCACAATGGACGTTGCCGCAGCAAGTACGGAGGAGAACCAGAACCCCACAAGCCCCCCGGAGGACCATCCTGGGACTTCGGGGTCAGGGAAGGGCAAGAACAAGAAGAGTAGGAAGAAGCGGTTCAGTCCGCAGGAAAACAGGATCCTGATAACGGAGGTGACAGAACACCATCAACAACTGTTCGTCACCTCCACTGTGTCATTGGCAACAAAAAATGGCCTATGGCAGTCCATCGTGGACAAGGTGAATGCAGTTGGAGTGCTGAAGAGGACAATGGACGAGGTCACTAGGTGCTGGAATGATGTCAAGCGCAAAACCAAGCTGAAACTCGCCAACAACCTGAAGGCAGCAATGAAGACTGGAGGTGGGAGCCCAGCGCCACAGGAGGAGCTGGACGACATGGAGGAAATGGTGTCCACAGTCATCAGTGGGGAGACGGTGCCAGGAGTTGGGGGCCCGGACACTGCTCAACAGGACCCGACACAACAGCAACAGGGTGAGTAATGACCGGGGCCTGGGGGGACGGGGGAGATGGGCACAATGGCACACATGCACAATTAATTTGAGCACATCTGCAGACAAACCATGCCCCAGACCACCAACTCCCACCAAGAGACCAATGTACTCAAGTATGCAGCATGTCAGCACTGTACAAGCACAGAAGTCAAAGGCACACCTCATGAGAGGGATAAGGGGCAGCAAAATCTGAGCTGCAGGGGCGACTCCCCCAAAATGCAGCACACACATCACATGCAGAGCACATCTACATTGACAACGATGTGACACAATCCGCAAAACACCTGCAACAGAACACAGGACACAACTGGTGCCGCTTGGGTGCAGACAATGGCCAATCACATTTGGCATTGCAGGGAAATGTGAGTTGATAATGTACAAGTACAAACACACACCTCTGTTGTTGAAATGTCCACTGTCCCCCATCAAATAGGCAGCTCCTCCCAAACAGCCACAATGTACCCAGTCATGCTGTCTGTATGAAAACATGTACAATGTGACAACATACATGTGGACACATTGTTAAACTGCATCTCCCCTTCACATTGCAGAGGGAGAATCAACACCTCCTGCAGAGCAGCCCGACCCTCTCTTCTCTGGAGACGAAGAGGACCACCACAGCTTTGACTCTGACGCCCTCCAATTGCTCGTGGACAGCCTACACAGCCCACTTCTAGGACAAACTAGATGCCATACGTGGGTGTCTAAGTCCCATCAGGGACCACTCACGGTACCTAACGGACACCCACAGTCCGCTCCATGCTCTCCAACGGACCATGGCTGACATCGCTGGAGCCCTGACTCAGAGAATAGTACAACTGTCCAGTCAGAGTGGCTCTAGCGCTGTCACACGGGAGTTGGGAAACATGCGGAGGTTAATGGAGACCATGGAGCGGGCGAATGCAGAACGAGCGGCTGCCACGGCTGCACACCAGTGAGAGGTAGCTGGGTTCCTCAATGACCTCAGGACCATCCTCATGGCATTGCTGCCACAAGGCCTGGCGGGGATGCATGCTGCTGCCACCACTCCATCCACATCTCCGCCCCCTGAAGTGTCAGTGCCACACAGTGCGGCAGACCTTCCACCTCCGGCCACTGATGTGTCACTGCCACACAGTGCTGGAGACAGAACACCACCACCCACACGTGAGGCACATGAAACAGCAGAGAACGAAGATGCAGATGATTCTGCCCTTGTGGTAAGAAGGACGCAACAGCATGCATCTCATCCATGGGTCCGGCTTCAGCTTGGTACTGCCCTCTGCATCATCACCTTCCACTGTCCCCCGATGCACTCTGCGACACTCACCTTGGACCTCGACATGGACTGCCATATGCTGTTTGATCGCCATTGACACAGCAATCAGACTGCGGACTGAACTCTTCCTCTTCCTTTGGACTTGTCATTCACTGAAGGACCCTGGCTGTCCCTCCATGGGACAACATCGTCATGTGGAGTTTGCATGGCCCTGTACTGCTCCAAATGCAACACTCCACTGAATGTGCATTAAACATTCATATTCACACAGATGTGTCATGTCTATGTTCTTTCAAGTGTGGAAGTATGGATGAATGTAGGCTCACTGGACTCCTCTTACGTCCATGTGGCTCATGTCGTAGAACAGGGTCACAGGGTGACACATTGCCCAATGCGGTCCGGGTGGCGCTGACACAACAACAGGGACACACGCATGAGTTACTTCCTTGTCCAGCCCAGTACGGAACCACGCCCAGGGCCCGGGGTCATTTACAAACCCTTACGCTGGACTGGCATACGCCAGGCCAGCCCACTCCACTTACACTCACAGGGGGGGATTGCAACGCTACATGTCCCATGTCTTTCCTGTAGTGATCTGCTGCTCACAGGTCTAGTTGTCAGCATGCCACAGCCACTCCCTCACGGCTGGTTTACACCCACACCACACCCATCCAGCACACGCGTCACAGGACATGTGACCCTGCCAATAAAAAGGGCCGGGCGCACGTGCTCGACACGATTTCCACTCTCTATCTGGGTGCATCCATGTGGTGTTAATGTAGGCATTAGGGCCTCAGGCCCTGCAACATCACATTCCCCAGGACTGGAGGTGACATGATGGCGTCCGCAACACGAAACCCAATCATACAGGGTCCATGACTTTGGGACACAGACTTGGTGGCAACGGATACATTGCGGCCGGCACAGGCACACCGCCACGGGACGGTGACTTTGGGTGCACTGAGGTAGGGGCACCTTAAATGCTGAGCGGGTGTGCAGCCTGCGATGATGCCCCATCCCAGCCGTCCGGACTGCTCAGGATTTGTGTGCCCTGCTGGACCGCAGTATAGGCCAGAGCCAGCGGGCAGCGCGGGCCTACTGCCACGTGGCATTGCATCCCGGATCACAGAGTTAGTGGCACCTCAAGAGCTGGGCGGGTGTGCAGCCTGCGATGATGGTATGTCCTCTGCCATGGCGAAATCAAGACCCAGAATCATATGTGAGACCTGGTGGCCTGCGGAGTGGGACTGCATGATGTGGAGGGTGCCATGTCCGTGGGCCTCGGGCATGTGGCTTGCAGTGGCACGGGGTGGGCCTTCATTGCTACACGCCAAGGGCGGAAGGTGAGCAGTGAGGCCTGGGTGTGCAGGGGCGGGCATGCACCGCTGGGCGGCGGGAGGGGCTGGGGTACATCTGCCTGGGTGCACAGGGGCAGACAGGCGATGATGTCTTGTGCAATTGTATGTACTGTGCCATTCATGTATCTGGACTCTGTTTCAGATGACGTATCTGTTTCAGATGTGTGACCTGGTGAACTGCACTACATACAGGCACATGGTTGGAGACACACCTGTGGCAGCAGGTGAGCAGTGTGGCCTGGGTGCGCATTGTCGGCACTCTCTCTCCCTGTCCATCTCTTCTGTTATCTGTGTCTCGCTCCCCCTCTCTGTCCGTCTTTCTCTCGCTCCCCCTCTCTGTCCGTCTTTCTCTCGCTCCCCCTCTCTGTCTGTCTTTCTCTTGCTCCCTCTCTATCTCTCACTCTCTCCTTCGCTCTCTCTCTGTCCTTTGATGTGCGCAAGACACACCTTCTCATCATGATTTTTGTCTTGCAGGCTGTGACCTACGGATTGTCGCGAGGGGAGCCGCCATGTGTCTTCATTTCTGTTCTGTGTTTCTTTGAATACATTTTCATTTATTACATTGAAGGTGAATGTGTGATGCTCTTTTTTCTGACGACACATGCATGTCACCAAATGTGATTGTGCGACATCAGGCGGATTATTTGGTATATGATTCTGTGTAGTTGATGTGGCATGACTTTGGCCCGGGGGGTGGGGCAGGGGAGGGGGGATCCTGGGGGTGGTGGCGGTGGGTGATGTGGCCCTGTTGGAGCTCCGAGCTGCATGATCAGCGGCTCCATGGCATCTGTTGCCCTTCAGGTGTGGCTCTGGGCTGGGCTCCATTTTGTGGTGCAGGCTGTGGTCCGACTTTGCACCAAGTCAGAGCAGGTGTTAATTTCCTGCTGCTAACGCGCCTTATCGCCTGTTTTGTGGTCTTATCGCCGATCTGGCCGGTCATTGAGAATGTTGCGGAGTGGTGTTTTCGCGGCTTTTTGCTCGGGAACGCCTACTCTGCATCTCATTAGCGATAGTTGCGGGGGTCATCTGTGGCGATGTTTTTTGCGGCTGCTATCGCGGGTGAACTGGTGTTATGGGCTGATAACACCAGCTTGTGAATGGGGCGATAAATTTATCGCAACTTTGGCTGCGATAAAGTGCCGTTAGCTCGGCGATGGCTCCTTGAGAATATGCCCCTGAATATTTCTACTAACATAGGTAACTAACATATCGTAGGCAGGCAATGTTCACTTTACATATACGGACATTAAACTATCAGGTTATTCCCATAGGCGTGAACTTTATTCGCTTATATGTGCTGCAGAAATAAAATGTGCCTGTCAGAGAATTTCATGAGTTTATCAAGAAAGAGTGGCAGCTTGCCTTTTAAATATTTCTCTTTCTCTACTCTCTCTTGATTACAAATAAACTCACCTCTACTCTCTCTTGATTACAAATAAAAACATCTATCTCAACAATATCACCAACTTCTTCAAAAAGTAACCAGGTATATTTATTTTGGAAAAGCTGTGTAACAACTACCACTAGATTCATCAAATATTGATGCAGGTGTCAGACTTCATTTATCAAATCCCAGCACCACAAGGCAGCGAGTGCGTGCACAGACGGTCAAGTCACTGGAAGCAGAAAACAGAAGGATTCTGCAATTGACTATCTGTTAACCTCTTTTGAAAGGATCCCGATGTACAGATGTAAGTCCTGAGTTTAAGTTTTTTTATTTCTAACTTTTTTATGGAATTCAGATTAGTATTTTGTGTTTACTTTTCAAGCATCCAATAGAAAGTTTTCTAAAAATGTTTAGATTCGCTGAATTCATGTTTAGATTCACTGGTCAAATGTTAAGCTTACAATAGGTTCACCTGGGTCAGTTGGATGAGCACTCGCTGCAGTCTTTGCTGGCACTTTATTTCAAATATAGGTTCAGAAATAACTATTCATTGTTTGCAAACAAAGACCCAAGGGGCATATTTATAATGCCCCTATGGCACTTTATGCTGCCGAAGCGTCACTTTTGTGACACTCCGTAGGCGCAATGTGCCGGTCCATATTTACAAGGCTACGCAAAGCCACTCTGCATGGCTTTTCATGGTGAGAGAGCTTGGGCCCACTTAAACATTCATCCTCAACCAGATGGTCTTTATTTGATGCATGAGAGGTAAGAGGGAGAACACAAACAGAATTCAAATTTTGATACAGTGTAAGCAATTTGGTCACACAATAATCCAGTCCACTACTGAATATAAGTTTAGTAGGGTTTAATTATAAGTTCAAAAATAGGTTTACATGGACCAATCTCAGCATGGTGGTATAGAAATACAGAACAAATAAAATGTGTCCAAATCTCCTAAAGAGATTCACCCTGTACAGAAAAAAAGAGAAAGACTAATTTTATTATAACTATATAAGTAATGAGGAAAAAGAAGTGAGTATTAAATTTCATCAGTTGATTTTCAAAAACCAGCATTAGCCCTATTGTTCCCTACGCTACCTTAACATGACCATCTACTCTAAGAAGCATTAGAAATTTGGCAATAAAATAGAAAGGTGTCAGCTGTCAGTCTTCAGTAGAAGGCACTCCAACCACGGGTCATGTAGCATGAAGCCGCACAAAGACGAAGTATAGGTATGCACCCTATAAAGTCCTAAGATGTCTCTCTGACCCTCAGTAAGTTCAGCATAAGATATTAGTTGCATTCAAGGTAGACAATCCCACATGACCTTCTCCAGTACTTTTCCATGACTCTGGCACATATTGGATACTTGCATCACCTTTCCCACATGATAAGTAGCTACTTAATTCATCCTTGGTCATTCTTCTCCTCCTTCACCAGAACTTGTCTTCCTGCTCGTTACTGCGTTTCTCCTTGCCCAACTTTGTCTTCTTATGCCTTGCTATCTAATAAAAACAAAACCCTTCTATGCTAACTAATGAGGCTTTTCTATACCTGCAGTGAAAACAAAATGAGAATGAAAACATTCCACATTAAAGGTGAAACACAAATTAAAAGTTAGACTGCAACATGATCCTGCAGTGAAAATGTATGTGAGGCCTCAAAAGTAAGTCAATTTAACAGTGCACTGGGTTACAAATACCTGCACAATTATAAATGTATAACAAATTAAATTTCTTATTACATGAATAATGCAAAAGATTAGTAAGAAATTGTAATTAAAATACACTCAAGTGAATATAATGTTGTGTTACACATGAACCTCTAAATAGTAGTTGAACATACATTTCACCTCAATAGCCTCATAATAAATCATGCCATGGACTTAGATTTTCCCTTATACTATTAATGAATAAGTACTTCAAAGCTCTCTATTAGTCATGTTTCTTGAACAAACAATTTATGAATAGTACATGTTACACGTGGAGCACTTTAAATATACAGTACCCCATCTTTTTTTAGTAACGTTAATCACACAGAACATTTTCGAGTGCTGACTACTCATGATTATGATGCACTCCTACAGTATCTTAAGATGGAATCAAAATTACACTGCTCCAATGTCCTTGTAAATATGAAGTAAGGCAATGCCTTACTCTGCGTGGAAGGGGCATTCCATGGGTGCTGCTGTGGGTGTTCCCACGCAATACCCATGGTTTTTGACACTGCCCCCAATTTACAGCATAGCGTAAATCTGGGGCAGCACCAAAACTAATATCTTCCCAAACAGGTGTTACAAGGAAAAATGTTTTCATTTCTCCTTGTTTTTTCCTCTTTCCGCACGTCCCTCATTTCTGCAGCCCACATAGAATGAGGAAAAACACCTCATTTGATTGTTTTTGTGCAGGAAGGCATGCCTTCCTGCACAAAAACAATCATGCCAACAACACAGACACCCGTGCACCATGATGCAAGGGTGCTTGCATTGGCGCTCGGCTGCTAGCAGAAAGGACATGAATGCACCTTATCGTGTAGATAGGGCGTATTCCTGCCCTTTTTGATAGATGTAGGGCAGCACAGCTAAAAGGCTTGCAGCGCTGCCCTACGCCAAAATATTTTAAATATGCCCCCAAATTTTATAGCACTCTGCTCCAGATTTGTCCTGCAAAAGTACTTGGCACAAGGTGTCTTGGTGGTACAAAATAACTGGAAGTTTACACTCCTTTTTGTGAAGGGGGTGTTCCATGGGATGTACAAGGGCATTCCCAACAACCATCAATGGGTTTTGACAGAGATACCCATCTACTAAGAATTGTAGACAGGGATTTGAGCCTAAGCCTTAGATTTCTTTGAAACAGGCATAACAGAGGAGAAATGTTTTAATTTTTTCCATACTTTTCAAAGTGAGAAAACCATTAAATTATAGTTTTTGTACTGGAAGGCCCTCCCATACGAGTACAAAACCAATGCTTGAAAGAACACACACACCGTTGTAGTATAGTGCCTAGCCTCATGGTGCTTGTTTCCGGTCCAGGGAAGACATGGCTTGGCAGTTCGGGCTGGACTGTTCCCATGAGGCACAGGGTCAGACTGATTTGCATATGGCCATGTCTGAACTGGGGTGGTGGAGTGAGCTAAAGAATGATGATGGATTAAACCCAGATCAGTTGACTGGGGGTGAGTGTTCGATTTGCTCTAGCGCTCCGTCCATCATCCCCTTTGGTATCGCTTTGTTCGCCCTAAGTTGGCAGGGTATGCCCAGACGTGGGTCCCTTGCTCACTTTGCCACTGGATTCAAGATAGCCTGGCTGATGAGGGTTTTGAACCCGAAACCGGTCCCAGGATGCTTGTTTCCGGTCCAGGGAAGACATGGCTTGGCAGTTCGGGCTGGACTGTTCCCATGAGGCACAGGGTCAGACTGATTTGCATATGGCCATGTCTGAACTGGGGTGGTGGAGTGAGCTAAAGAATGATGATGGATTAAACCCAGATCAGTTGACTGGGGGTGAGTGTTTGATTTGCTCTAGCGCTCCGTCCATCCTCCCCTTTGGTATCGCTTTGTTCGCCCTAAGTTGGCAGGGTATTCCCAGACGTGGGTCCCTTGCTCACTTTGCCACTGGATTCAAGATAGCCTGGCTGATGAGGGTTTTGAACCCGAAACCGGTCCCAGGATGCTTGTTTCCGGACCAGGGAAGACATGGCTTGGCAGTTCGGGCTGGACTGTTCCCATGAGGCACAGGGTCAGACTGATTTGCATATGGCCATGTCTGAACTGGGGTGGTGGAGTGAGCTAAAGAATGATGATGGATTAAACCCAGATCAGTTGACTGGGGGTGAGTGTTTGATTTGCTCTAGCGCTCCGTCCATCATTCCCTTTGGTATCGCTTTGTTCGCCCTAAGTTGGCAGGGTATGCCCAGACGTGGGTCCCTTGCTCACTTTGCCACTGGATTCAAGATAGCCTGGCTGATGAGGGTTTTGAACCCGAAACCGGTCCCAGGATGCTTGTTTCCGGTCCAGGGAAGACATGGCTTGGCAGTTCGGGCTGGACTGTTCCCATGAGGCACGGTGTCAGACTGATTTGCATATGGCCATGTCTGAACTTGGGTGGTGGAGTGAGCTAAAGAATGATGATGGATTAAACCCAGATCAGTTGACTGGGGGTGAGTGTTTGATTTGCTCTAGTGCTCCGTCCATCATCCCCTTTGGTATAGCCTAAAGTGCACCAGCGCTGAGAGAGAGAAAAACAGTGCCATATCTTAGTTTAAATGGCACCATTTTTAACTCTCCCTTTGACGCAGCCCAGCAACTTTGGCTGCAGAGCTGCGTTGCTACATGTTAGTGCATTTCTTTTTTTTTAAATAAACCTTTGTAAACAATCAGAGTCTGCTGCATTAGTGGTGACAAGATGCCATACAATAGATTTATATAAAAGACCAGAGTGAATGACACAACAGCACAGGAAATATTCCCACTCATTACCACCTCTTGAAGAAAAGAAATGTATCCAAGGGAGTTGGTTTTCATACAAATTCTTCTTCAAATTACTTTACTGCTGCGAATCATACTTCTAACAGGCTAGGCCACTCCCATCTATTGGTTTGTGGTATGTTAAAACAGTTTCCTGAAAGACACTCAAGTTGGGGGCAATTCCAGAAACAAGCAGAACTGACTTTACTGCACAGACTTACTGAATTCACTTGTTTTACGTTTTGCTGTTGTATGCCATGCGTGGTAGTAACCGAACAGCTTTCTTACGCACTCCACATCTCCCACCACCCAAACAAAGATGGTATAAACATGGCATACTTAACTTTATCGGAACAAGCAGAGCTCAAGTAAATTTATTGATATAATGGCAACATCAAAAACTCTGCAACTGCTCATGTACATGATTTTTGGTAAACACTGCCCTTTATTGGTCTTATATCCTGCACTAAGCAGATATTCCCCTTTCCATCTAAAATAACTGAAAAAGTTCTAAATCAGCAATTGACTGCTTTCATACAGACACAGGAGCTTCTGTACCCTACCCAGTTTGAATTCAGGAGCTCTCACAGCACTGAAACTGAGGTTTTGAAGGCTAGCGAGGAAATTAGATTAATCATGGACAAAGGCGGGTGCGCCGTACTTATCCTTTTAGATCTATCGACGACCTTTGACATGGTCACACACAAGGTTTTGGATGACAGTCTCAAGAGGGTTGGGATCAAGGGGCATCCCTTCTGAGTTCCTTCCTTAGCGGAAGACAACAGACAGTGGCCTTAAATGAATTTGAGTCCAATCCTTTTGTGCTGCCGTGTAGAGTCCCTCAGGGGCCATCTTTACACCCCATATTGTTCAACATTTTTGTGACGCCCCTAGCACTGCTGAATAAATCATTTGGCTTCTCTTTAACATCCTGTGCCGATGACACTCAGATTGTCGTGTCCTTTGCAAACTCTTCCAACAACACCTGCCAGAACATTCATGACTGCATGTTAGCCATCCGTGACTGCATGGATGGTAACTGTCTAAAGTTGAATTCCACCAAGACGGAGGTCCTGCTCTTTTGGAAGGACACCTTCTTTGTGACACCGTCTTGTTGTCCTTCAGACCTGGGCTTGTTACCACCACCCATCAGCAAGGTCAGGAATCTAGGTATCCAGATGCATAACAAACTGACCTATGGCAACCAAGTGAACGCAACTATTTCAACATCTCATTATACGCTCAAAATAATTAAGAAAATCTTGCAGTATATTTCCTCAACGTTTCAAAAAACTGTGGTGACCACAATAGTTTTAGCCAAACTTAACTACTGCACCATTTTATATTTCAATCTGCATTTGAAGTGTGCTAATAAGCTCCAGGCTCTCCAAAATGCAGCAGCTAGGCAGCTGCTAGGAATTCCTAAATCACAGTCAGCCAAAGCTTCTATGAGGAAGTTACATTGGTTCCCTGTAAAACACAGTTTTAAAGCCTTGTGCATCACCTTCAAGGCCTTACATGACCAAGGTCCTAAATTTCTGAAAGACATGTTCAGCTGGTAGCAGCCAGGGAGGGCACTATGCTTAAGCTCAGCCAAGAACGTGGAGGTCCCCAAGTTCAGGATCTTTGCGTAGAGCGGAAGAAACTTCACTGTGGGGGCCTTGAAACTCTGGAACTCCCTTCCCTGCATATTAAATCTCTGCCTGATCTACTGACGTTGAGGGAGGCTCTCAAAACCTGTTTTTTTAATATCGAATGGGCAATATTTCCTTCTTATCCGTGCAGTGCCGAAATGCCTCCGGATGATTGTTGTGCTTTATAAAACCATTTAACATAACATAACATTACATAACAAATTGGCTTGAAATTTACTTGATATGCTGTCTATAGGTATTATTAGTTTCAGCACAGTGTTGTGGGGTGTTTACACAAAATGCTCAGCTAAGTTGTCCTTAGCTGGTCAATCAAATCGCAATTGGGGCTTTGTACATTTAAAAGTGCTTTATTCAGGTTGCAAACGGCTGTGAATAGGGCCATTTGTGAACTGAAAAAAGCTTTGTACATCTGGCCCCTATTTCTCCAACTATTTCAGTTCTTGCATGTCTGCTGCATTGTACAGCACACATCCACTGTGAACGGTTAAGAAATAATTGTCTAATCATAGGTTTTTGCCCTGGAGGGATATCCTTCCAGTGCAAAACCTTATCTAGACAGCACAAACAGACCTGTGCATTGTGGTGCAAAGATGTTTATGATACTAGTTAGCCTTTTTGTGTACCAGCACAGGGAAAGACAGCAGCAGCAGTTCATTTTTAGTAAATATTGCTCTGTGCTGCTATTTATCCCTAGCATAACACAGTGCAGTGCAGTTTGATTTCTGTGGTATGCTGCACTATTTTTTTTAATCTGACCCCCTTGTGTGATCCCCTTCCTCAGATTGACCATTTTTTACTCAAGGTATTTTGGGCTTTTGGAAGCTCTCAAAAAAGTCAGTACCGAATTTCAAGGCTCAAGAGTACATAAGATACTCTTCCACAACACTGGACACACTTGCCTTTTGCTGTAAAGATTTTAAGAGTGATATTAATATTTTCAATAAGAAAGCTGATGATTGTCTACACAGTGCTCTTGTCTCCTTAGCTCCTAATAAGACATTGCTATCCCATAGCTTAAAACCCTGGAAACCTTAGTTCACGGCTGAACTGAATCAATCAAAAAAAGTGTGTCAAATACCTTAGCGTTTCGGCTGATGTGTCTATAGCTTCAAAAGCAAGATACTTTATTTAGATGTGCTACATCATCCAAAAAAATCATTAGAACAGCTAAAGCAGCTTAACGCTCCCTTAAAATGCAATCATCAACTAATTATAATTTTGATTCAATTTTACCAACTCATATGTACTTGGCTGAAAGAGCTAGCATTTAACAGAGTGTGCAATGCCACGGCCAAGAAATTATCCTTTATGGAAGACAAAAGAAGATTAACCAAACGCCGACATGCTTGGGCGGTAATAAACTCATATACAAAGCTAAAACCGCAAGCCTATTTAGCGGCCCACTTTCGACTAACATTAAAAAAGAGGTTTATGCTGTACCGATTAGGAGATCATAACTCACCTGGAAAAGTAAACATCAAGTTGAAAATTGTCGTTTATGTGGCTACCGCACAGAATCCATATGCCACTTGATGTGCGTTTGCGCCACTGTAAAAGACGAAAGAAGGAAGTATCTAAAAGTAACTCTAAATGAATTAAACATCCGCACCTGCAGGCAGGCTGTAACAAGCTGGATGGGTGGCTCATCAAACATCTTAATTTGCCGAGGCGTAAAGTTCATGACACTGGTGGACAACCTCCTACTGAAAGCGGACAAGGAATAAATAATTGGGGTTGGAATAGGACTGAAATTTTATAAAAAATGTAAACATTTTAAACAATGATTTTTATCAGAAACACTATGCTTTTAAAATTTGATTGTTATAAATTATTTATTGCGTGCTTTATGGTTGTGATAAACCAAATAAAGTTTTTTTTGACTGACTGACTGACTGTACTTGGCTGAAAGAGCTTGTTCTCTCTATAAAATCTGAATCCCCCTTGAACCGTACCCACTTTGGCTTCCCCATTTTGGAATTGATAAACCAGTCCCATCCTCTTAGTGTTGTGCAATGCCTCTCCTAATAAAACTAAGGTTTGTTCCACTTGTAAACATGCAGTTGTAGCCCCTAATTTAAAAAAAAAAATCAGCAGGTCCTAATCTTCCCATTAAAACAAACCATCTCTCTGCTCCTGGCTCCAAGATCTTGGGAAAAGATGTGCATTGTGTTTTTACATTTTTAAGAAGCATATTCAATTCTTGATCTGGAACAGTCTAGCTTTAGATGTTTAAACAGCACACCATCAGCATTAAAGGCAGTGGTGGGTGAACTCTATTGCATATTAGACCAGTGGGGTTGAGCAGCACTAATTCTTTTGGATCTGTCACTGCCTTTGAAACCATATCTTATGAAAGTTTAACAATTAGGCCTCATGTGGTTGGTGTCAGATGCCAGATTTGATGATATCTTATGTACAGAACAGGATACAATTTATTAAAATTGCTTCCTTCATTTTGTATATCAAACTGGTGAAGAAAGGGGTACCTCAAGAATTTTCTCCTAGCAATACTTTGTTTAATATCTATGTTGCACCTCTGATTCAGCTGATATTCTCATTTGCCTACACCATTATGATGTATGCCTATGAGATGCAACTAATCATCTGATTGGATGGCCAGCTGAAACAAATCAGGCACAATTTAGGTGCTGCCTTTGGAAGTGGCTAAATGGATGTATAATCATTCCTAAAACAGAATACTGATAAACCAAAATGTTAACTTGGGGGCAATCCAAAACAGCCTAGTCAGACAACTGGTGGCCACCTCATTTGGGAGTTTTACCGATCCCAAGTATCATTGTCAAAAGCCTTTTCAGTTATTTTGATGGTGCTCTTAACTTCAAAACTCAAGTAAACAGGGTAACTTCTGCCTGCTTTATTTTCCTAACAATGCTAAGGATTTCTCCTTTTTTACTGTTAGAATGTCCAAATATATATTTCAAGCAATGATCATTTTCGATTCTAGACTTTTGTAATAGTCTGTGCTGTTCCATGTCAGAATATCGTGGAAAAAATAATTGATTGACCAAAACATTGTCAAAATAATATTGATTACAAAAATATTGCCATTTGATACTTAACTAAAAAAAACACAAATATTGGCGACAAAAATATTGACAAAATATTTTTTTAATATCATCGAACACACAAATATCAAACCACAAAGTATCGCCTACTATTTAAATATATAAAATGTCAAAAATATCACAACTCAAAATGTAGGCTACAATATTATTGGAAAAATAACTAAAAATAATGTTTTTAAACATAAACTCCTATTTTAAATAATATAAATATAAAAATTGTCAATAAAAAACACAGTAGCACACAATAAACTGACAATAAGTTAAAACCACAAACTTTCATCTATCTAAACAAATCTACTCATGAGCAGGGCAACTAGAATTATGCGATTCTGCAGTTTTTTTGTTGCATAATAATGGGTTTGCCGCGTTTGCAATCTAAGCCACCATCTGCTGCATAATCTGCAGATTTTACCCAAACACTCTTTGCTTCTAGATTGAAACGTGGTGTAATGGGTTCGCGCACAGTGGAAAGCCCTTTGAAAAGGTTAACTGATCATCTTTCAGTTGCTTTTTTCTGTATTTCTTCGTTAAACTGGTTCTAATGAGGTGAAACATTTCCCAGACAGCATTACCACATCTACAAATGTCAAAATCATTAGTTATTAGTATAAACAAATGTGACACATTATGCTGCATAATCTGCATTTTCTTGCCCCATAATTTAGTCAACCCTGCTGCATATTGTGATGCGCCCCTGCTGCATAATTCTGTGGCCCTGCTCATAATACATATACTATTAAAAGGAAACCATACATTTTAAGAAATGTATCTTTAGTACAAGAAGAAAATATTAAAACAACAATACAATTAACTTGAATTTTTAAAAATATCTATAGTACAATATTTAAACAAATTCACATATTTAAAAAAAAAAAACAGAATCACTAATTAGCACCCACCAAGGAAGGAGTTAACTGAAAAAAGCAAACCACACAGAGACAAGCAAATAAAAAGTACTGTAATACATACTCGCCATTAAAAATATAAACCAAAATAATTGAACAGTAAAAAGAGCATAAAACCTAATTATTTTTACAGAAAACAATTATTAACTACAAGAAATGGAAACGCTGCTAGACTGCACAAAGAAAAGACAGAAGGAAGACTTCAACACAATAACAAGCCACCTTCACAAGTAAGTTTTAAAAATAACGAAACTGCAGTGTATCCTAACATAATTGTAAAATGCAAATGTATAAATAAATGACTAAACTCTCTCCTTCATACTTTATAGCAATCTTTAGATAATAAAGAAACACATCACCAATAAATAGGTATACTGCAGACCAAAAACTCCAACTCCACACTCAGTACAAGTAAATAAAATAAAAACAGTTGAAAAATTAGAGCAACCTGTATATTTTAATCTTAAACATAAAACCTCACCACCCTCTAAAACTAAAGAAACCTGTATTTTTTTAATGAGCAGATTTTATTCAGTTTATGCAATGAACAAAGAAGGGGGAAAAAACTACACAGTAACATTCAGAAATGGCAAGGGATGAAGCAATGTACATGTCACATTGGTGCATTCACCGGTCAAATTATAGAACAACCACCACCTCCCCCAAATCTTCTCGTGTTTACAGGGAAAGCTGTTGGTCGTGTAGATAGGTTTCTCCAGTTTGGCACACAAATTGATTGTGGAACGCCCTTCCGCCAGGGATGGAGGCCCAGGGAACGTTCAACAGCAGGCAATATCTCATTTGTACCTATGCTAACCAGGGTACAGTCCCCACAACAGGCTCCCATGTGAGGCGCCATGGCGTACTGTTCATACTTTTGCAGTAAAACTGGGCGTTTTTGGACAACATTGACATCAAACTCTGCGAGACTGAGTCCACGCACACCATCAGGATATGATGGCCATAGTCCTGACTGCCTCACAGTGCACCATCTGTATCCCTAACCTAGCAAGGTAACGGGTGGTATGTGCAACCTCAGAACATGACAACCCTGACTCCCCAAGGAAATGGTGGAAACAGACCTAAAGCCCTTTCGTTTGTTAACTCATGCATGCAAAAAGGGAAATACAAGATATACTCAAATTGCTTTTCAAATGTTTATTGAAGCAATAAGATTCTTGTGTAAAATACGTGCATTGAAATTATCAATAGAAGGAAACAAAACAGTAATCAGCATCACAGGAACGGTAAAGAAAATGAACAGTTCAGCTATTGTGCTGTTACCTAGATTATATGCTTGCATATGAGCATAGTTTTAGTTATGCTCCTACCGAGAGCTCCCAATCCAAGTGTGCCTAGGATGGGTGAATCTGCTAGAATCCCTAAGAGTGATCTAACTCCCCAGTTACCTGTGGGTATGTTTCATCTGGGAGCTCGTCTTGGTGTAGACAGTGTCAGCGAAATGTTCCTCTAACTAAACAAAAGAGTGTTATCGTTTATATAATAAGCTCTACCTATGTTGCCATGCTGAAGCCCCAGTCAGGCCGCCATTACTGATTCTATCCTGACAGAGCTGCCACAGAGCTAACAATGACAAACAACAAAATTTTGCGAAGTGATCTTTGGCTCTCGTACAGAATGCTCAAGGCTCTGATAATATGCCTACAAAGAAGTGTAAATATAAGCAAAGTCATTTCAGAGAACATTATCCCATACAGGCACATAAGCAAATGTGTGTCAAGTGTCAACGTTCAATCAGAGATGTCAACTTTAAACGTGAGCATGCAAAAGGTTTGTATTCTCACCCGGGCCTAATGTGACCACATAACACTCCATGATGCCCAACAATGCGATGCGAAGGGAGCAATTCACAGGTCTCTCTATTATTTTGGATAGAGTGGAAAAAATTTGGGGCCAGTAGAGCTCAATAACCAGACAGGAACATACCATGCAGAAGAAGTCACATTCATCGCTCATACACCGAGGGCATGTGGGAGTGGGGGTTGCACCTATTTTCCATAGTCACCAGGGACTAAAAAATATATTTGCAAGTATTTCTGTTGAACAAGCACATGTGGGAAGAGATGACCAGCTCCCGGGGGCCATCTTGGTATCCCTCCAGTCGCTTTCGTCCAGAGGGCCTATCTAGCCCTCCCACTTCTCCCAATGGTTGATGAAGGAATCAGGTGCATTGATGACTAGACATTTATAGAGGCACAAAGTGCCCTCTCGGCCAAGCGGGGACTGGGTGACCTTAGCTTGAAGTGGGTTATATTCTGAAAATTTGATCAGCACTGAGTGATAAACTGTCGGTGTGTGTCGCATCTGCAAATATTTGTAGAATTGGGAATTGAGTAGGTCAACTTCCTCCTGAAGAACTTGAAATGTTTTCATCTGCGCCCCATCTCAGACGTCTCCAGGCCTAGAGATACCGATTATGTCCACTATTCAATACCTTCTGAACAAGTGACTTGGAGGAGCCATCTACCCTGCCAATATGGAGTTTCCTGTGTAGGTTCCTGATCCCAGTGAAGGGCCTGCAGCCAGCATAGAAGAGTAGCCTTCTTGGCCTCATGGATGTATTGTGTGAGAGGGCCTCCAAACAGGAAGCCTATTTCGAGGTGAAAGGAAGGGTCTTTGAAACCCCCAAACAGCCAATCGTCAATCATTTGGATCTGTGAGGCCCAGAAGTATAGGCGAGCGTCAGCCATCCCCATCCCACCCACAAAGGTTGATTGAACACATTATTGGAAGGCTATCCTCTGGGTTTTTTTCCCAGATAACCAAACCTGTATTTTTAACATAAAACTAAAAGAAACATTTTCTCACCAACAGAAAAGGAAAGGCTATCTGACCAAAATCTCGATGACATCAAGACCAAATGGAAGGAAATCAAGTTAAACTTAAAGCAACAGCATATATGTAAGTATAAAATGTTACAAAGTTGTTTTACAAAATTAACAAAGTTTTAAATTACACAACTTTAAGACAGAATTTCACTAAAAACACACACATCACATTACAGAATCACAGACAATTGATTCGGCACATTGGATACACATAGAGCCAGGAAAACACAAGCACCTAGAATGTGAATTGGAAGTGTACTAAACATTATGTGTGAAAAATGCTTGGTATGGGAGGGCTACAATGAAAAATATTTTATTTAATGTGAGAGAACAAAACCCTTTCCCCACAAATGCAAAAGAGATAGAAGAAAGGAATGCACTTCAAGATTTAAAAGAGGCAAGCACTAGTTCCCAAAAGCCCACTACTAAAATGTTATATGAGCACATTACAGGTCATCCATCAACAATTACTGCTTTTAAAAAGACTAATATTACGTTCTAAAAAAGACACAAACCTCTGTTGCTCCTATATGAATCGAAGTCATATAAATTCCAGAACCCCTAACTTCCACAAATAACGATGAACCCCACCTCCTACTTGACATTCACGATGACAACAGAAGAATAATCATGTTTGTAACCTCCTAAGACTAAGACAATGTGAAACATGGTTGATGGATGGAACTTTTAAACTGTGCCATTCACACAGATCTACACTATTTATGGGGAATATCATGACACTAACATTCCCCTTTGAACTTCTGCCTATCAAAGGGCAACTTACTTAAATCACATCAAAATAAGAACTAACATCTACTCTACACACAAAATTACAACAGACGTTGAACATACAATGTTACAAACAATGAAACTGTACCCACACAAAGCCACTAAAGGCTACTATTACCACTTCAACCAAATCATTTGGAAACATCTTCAAAAATCTGCAGTAGGTGTAGAATATACATAAATTACCTTGTTTGCTGTTGAAATTAAAATGTTAATAGCCCTAGCATTTGTACCTGTCACAGATGTAGCAACAAGCTAATAGAATGCCCATTTTGCTAAACAAATAAACACAAACTAAGTCCACTAATGCACTGCTCCAAAGACAGTTGATTTGGCAAACAGCACCATTTTGAACAAAGACGTGAACCAAAACATCTGAATACCATGGTGGAATGTCTTCACCAGCACCATGGTTCCACCATGGTTCAACAAGCCAAAAACAATAACACAGTGCAAGAATGGCACAATGCCTTTGAAACCACACTAGGAAGAACCCAACCAACACTATAGAAATTCATAGAAGCTCTCCAAAAAGAACAAAGCTAACAATAACCAAGGATAGATCAGTCAGCAAACCAAATCGAACCTATAATAACTGAACAAGTCAGGGAAATGTATTAAATGCTACAATTCAAAGTCAGGCTCTTTATAAATAACAAAGGAGTAAACTATCGAGAAATAATAGCTAATTCACTATTATAACCCACCTACCAGTCTACTCACAACTAAATTACAACAAAAACCAATACCCACATAATAATACCAATTTTAAATAAATATTAAAGTCAGTCTTTACTAAAATGATTATAATGCAGAATAAGACTGATAAATAAAAATAAACAAAAATGATTTATTTCCCGATTTAATATCACATACACTAAACAAAACCAAAAAGATTACATATGAAAAATTTACAATACAGCTCACAAATTAAACCACACACATAAAATAACGCATTTCAATTGAAGTAAAACTAAAATACATATATATTAAAATATAACATTTCACATCCAAAAATAAGTAAAAAATACAACATTTCTACTTACAGTTGTGTTTTTGTTGTTCTCAATCCACCTCCACTTCGAAAAATTTAAATCCACATAAAAAACAAAAATAAATCCAAAAAAATGAAAAATTAAATCTTCAAATTAAATCCACAAAAGTAATCCACAGTTGTTGAAAACCAGCATAAAACAGAAAAATTCTAACAAAAAACACTCCTAAAAATCTGAGAAATCTAACAAAATGAAAAAATAATGTTGGTTTAACCCCTTCGCTGCTAGGCCTTTTCCCCCCCTGTGCTAAGCCTTTTTTTGGCTATTTGGGGTAGTTCGCGCTTAGGCCCCTGTAACTTTTTGACCACATAAGCTATCCACGCCAAATTTGCGTCCTTTTTTCCAACATCATGGGAATTTTAAAGGTACCCAGGGTTTGTGGATTCCCCTGGAAGGGACCCAGAAATTAGCCAAAATACAGCAAAATTTGTTTTTTTTTGGAAAAATGGGAAAAAAGGGCTACAGATGAAAGCGTCTGGTTTTTTCCCTGCAAATGGTATAAAAAGGGGTTGTGGTGCTGAAATCACCATCTTCTCAGCTTTCAGGGACAAGCAGACTTTTGTCAGAAAACCAAAATATTTTACACAGTTTGGGCATTTTTCTGTGACATAGCCTATTTTTGCTATTTTTTGTGCTTTCAACCTCTTTCCAGTTAATGGCAGAAATGGGTATAAAAGCAATAATTGATCCTGGAAAGCTATACATTTTAGAAAAGTAGATAAAATTCTGAATTCAGCAAGCGGTCATTTGTGTAGATCCTTCAAGGTTTCTTTATAGAAACTAACTGTTGAATATAGGAAAAATTGAAAATTAGTTGAAAAAAACAGCCATTTTTGTCAACGTTTTCACCTGTAACTTCTTCTAATTATGACAGCTGTTTGAAAGCAATATAACGTTACATCCGCTGGACCATTCTGGTTGTGGGGATATATAGGACTTGTAGGTTCACCAAGAACCCGACGAACCCAGAGCCAATAACTGAGCAGCGTCTTGCAATGTTTTTTTTATTATGTACCGGGTATATGGCAATTAATTTGGGAAAATATATACATGGAAAAATCGGTATGAAAGATACCTATGTATTTCTGAAATTGGAACAAAATATAGAGTTTAGAAACAGTAGATATTTGCACATTTCCGAAATTGTGAGTACCCATACTAGCATGAGAATTATAGGTCATTTTTCAAAATGACTTCTTTTTTACACATTGTCTTTCATTTGGAAGGCAGAAATGCATCGAAAGTCAATAGGTAATAACAGTTGCTCTACAATTATGTGTTACCCTAAGTCTCCTGATAAAAATGGTACCTCACTTGTGTGGGTAGGCCTAGTGCCCGCGACAGGAAACGGCTCAAAACGCAACGTGGACACACTTTATTTTTACAGTGAAAACTGACCCTTTTTTGGTAGAGTGCCTAGCTGTAGATTTTGAACCCTCTGCCGGCACCTAGGGAAACCTAGCAAACCTATACATTTTTGAAAACTAGACACCCAGGGGAATCCAGGATGGGGTGACTTGACTGGCTCTCACCAGGTTCTATTACCCAGAATCCCTTGCAAACCTAAAAATTTGTAAAAAGAAACCACATTTTCCTCACATTTCTGTGGTGGAAAGTTCTGGAATCTGTGTGGATCCACATAATTCCCCCGACCCCGCGTTCTCCAAAGTCTTCCAAGAAAAATGGTGCCTCACTTGTGTGGGTAGGCCTGGTGCCCGCAACAGGAAACGGCCCAAAACGCAACGTGGACACACCACATTTTCACAGTGAAAACGAACCCTTTTTTTGCAAAGTGCCTAGCTGTAGATTTTGAACCCTAGCTCTGCCGGCACCTATGGAAACCTAGCAAACCTATATATTTTTGAAAACTAGACACCCAGGGGAATCCAGGATGGGGTGACTTGACTGGCTCTCACCAGGTTCTATTACCCAGAATCCCTTGCAAACCTAAAATGTTGTAAAAAAACACATTTTCCTCATATTTCTGTAGTGGAATGTTCTGGAATCTGCGTGGATCCACAAAATTCCCCCCACCCTGCGTTTCCCAAAGTCTTCCGAGAAAAATGGTACCTCACTTGTGTGGGTAGGCCTAGTGCCCGCGACAGGAAACGGCCCAAAAAGCAACATGGACACACCACATTTTCACAGTGAAAATGGATCCTTTTTTTGCAAAGTGCCTAGCTGTAGATTTTGAACCCTAGCTCTGCCGGCACCTAGGGAAACCTAGCAAACCTATACATTTTTGAAAACTAGACACCCAGAGGAATCCAGGATGGGGTGACTTGACTGGCTCTCACCAGGTTCTGTTAACCAGAATCCCTTGCAAACCTAAATATTTGTAAAAAAAACCCAAATTTTCCTCACATTTCTGTGGTGGAAAGTTCTGGAATCTGCGTGGATCCACAAAATTCCACACACCCCGCATTCCCTAAAGTCTTCCGAGAAAAATGGTACCTCACTTGTGTGGGTAGGCCTAGGGCCTGCAACAGGAAACGGCCCAAAACGCAATGTGGACACACCACATTTTCACAGGGAAAACTGACCCTTTTTTTGCAAAGTGCCTAGCTTTAGATTTTGAACCCTAACTCTGCCAGTACCTAAGGAAACCTAGCAAACCTATACATTTTTGAAAACTAAACATGCAGGGGAACCCAGGATGGGGTGACTTGACTGGCTCTCACCGGGTTCTGTTACCCAGAATCCCATGCAACCCTAAAAATTTGTCAAAAAAACACATTTTCCTCACATTTCTGTGGTGGAAAGTTCTGGAATCTGCATGGATCCACAAAATTCCACCCACCCCGCGTTCCCCAAAGTCTTCTGAGAAAAATGGTACCTCACTTGTGTGGGTAGGCCTAGTGCCCACGACAGGAAACGGCCCAAAACGCAACGTGGACACACCACATTTTCACTGTGAAAACTGACCCTTTTTTTGCAAAGTGCCTAGCTGTAGATTTTGAACCCTAGCTCTGCCGGCACCTAAGGAAACCTAGCAAACCTATACATTTTTGAAAACTAGACACGCAGGGGATTCCAGGGAGGTATGGCTTGCGTGGATCCCCCAACGTTTTCTTACCCATAATCCCCTGCAAACCTCAAATTTAGCTGAACAAATCACTTTCTCCACACATTTTTGTGTGGGAAAGTTGTGGCATCACCGGGCTGACACAAATTTCCTACCACCCAGCGTTCCCTCAGGTCTCCCGATAAAAATGGTGCCTCACTTGTGTGGGATGCCCAAGTACCCGCGACAGGCAAGGGCCCAAAACGTATTGAGGCGACATCAAAATTGCCTATCACAAAACGACCTGGTTTTGCAAGGGGGGTCACCTGGGTTTTTGGCCCCGTGCTCGGCGGTCAGCTAGGGAAAACTACCAAACCCACACATTTCTGAAAGCTATACACCCGGGGGATTCCAGGGAGGTATGGCATGCGTGGATCCCCAACGTTTTCTTACCAAGAATCCCCTGCAAATCTCAAATTTAGCTGAAAAAATCACTTTTTCCACACATTTTTGTGTGGGAAAGTTGTGGCATCACTGGGCTGACACAAATTTCCTACCACCCAGCGTTCCCCCAGGTCTCCCGATTAAAATGGTGCCTCTCTCGTGTGGGAGGCCCAAGTACCCGCGCCAGGCAAGGGCCCAAAACGTATTGAGGCGACATCAAAATTGCCTATCACAAAACGACCTGGTTTTGCAAGGGGGGTCACCTGGGTTTTTGGCCCCGTGCTCGGCGCCCAGCTAAGGAAACCTACCAAACCCACACATTTCTGAAAACTAGACACCCTGGGGGATTCCAGGGAGGTATGGCTTGCGTGGAGCCCCCAACATTTTCTTACCCAGAATCCCCTGCAAACCTCAAATTTAGCTGAACAAATCACTTTTTCCACACATTTTTGTGTGGGAAAGTTGTGGCATCAGCGGGCTGACACAAATTTCCTACCACCCAGCTTTCCCCCAGGTCTCCCGATAAAAATGGTGCCTCACTCGTGTGGGAGGCCCAAGTACCCGCGACAAGCAAGGGCCCAAAACCTATTGAGGCGACATCAAAGTTGCCTATCACAAAACGACCTGGTTTTGCAAGGGGGTTTACCTGGGTTTTTGGCCCCGTGCTTGGCCGCCAGCTAGGGAAACCTACCAAACCCACACATTTCTGAAAACTAGACACCGGGATTCCAGGGAGGTATGGCTTGCGTGGATCCCTCAACGTGCTTACTCCAGACCTCTGCAAACCTCAAATTTAGCTGACAAAAATCACTTTTCCACATTTATGTGTGGGAAAGTTAGTAGATGACTGGCTGACACAAATTTCTCTACCACCCAGTTCCTCCAGGTCTCCCGAGTAGAATGGTGCCTCACTGCGCGGAGGCCCAGGTACTGCGATAGGCAAGGGCCCAAAACATATTGAGCGACATCAAAATTGCCTATCACAAAACGACCTGGTTTTGCAAGGGGTTACCTGGGCTTTGGCACCGCCTCGGCGGCCAGCTAGGGGAACCTACCAAACCCACACATTTCTGAAAACTAGACACTGGGACTCCAGGAGGTATGGCTTGCGTGGATCCCCCAACTTTTCTTACCCAGAATCCCCTGCAAACCTCAAATTTAGCTGAAAAACACTCTTTCCACACAATTTCGTGTGGGAAAGTTGCAGGCATCACCGGGCTGACACAAATTTCTCACCACCCAGTGCTCCCAGGTCTCCCGATAAAATGGTGCCTCACCTCGCAGCGGGAGGCTCAGTACTCGCGACAGGCAAGGGCCCAAAACGCATTGAGGCTGACATCAAATTGCCTATCACAAAATCGACCTGGTTTTGCAAGGGGTTACCTGGGCTTTTGGCCCCGTGCTCGGCGGCCAGCTAGAAACCTACCAAACCCACACATTTATGAAAACTAGACACCTGGGATTCCAGGAGGTATGGGTTGCATGGATCCCCAACGTTTACCCAGAATCCTGCAAACCTCAAATTAAGCTGAAAAATCACTTTTTCCACACATTTTTGTGTGGGAAATTTGTGGCATCACCGGGCTGACACAAATTTCCTACCAACTAGAATCCCCCCAGGTCTCCCGTTAAAAATGGTGCCTCACTCGTGTGGGAGGCCCAAGTACCCGCAACAGGCAAGGGCCCAAAACATTTTGTGATAGGCAATTTTGATGTCGCCTCAATACGTTTTGGGCCCTTGCCTGTCGCGGGTACTTGGGCCTCCCACACGAGTGAGGTACCATTTTTATCGGGAGATCTGGGGAAAAACTGGGTGGTAGGAAATTTGTGTCAGCCCGGTGATGCCACAAATTTTCCACACAAAAATGAGTGGAAAAAGTGATTTTTTTCAGCTAAATTTGAGGTTTGCAGGGGATTCTGGGTAAGAAAACATTGGGGGATCCACGTAAGCCATACCTCCCTGGAATCCCCCGGGTCTCTAGTTTTCAGAAATGTGTGGGTTTGGTAAGTTTCCCTAGCTGGCCGCCGAGCACGGGGCCAAAAACCCAGGTGACCCCCCTTGCAAAACCAAGTCGTTTTGTGATAGGCAATTTTGATGTCGCCTCAATACGTTTTGGGCCCTTGCCTGTCGCGGGTACTTGGGCCTCCCGCACGAGTGAGGCACCATTTTTACCAGGAGACCTGGGGGAACGCTGGGTGGTAGGAAATTTGTATCAGCCCAGTGATGCCACAACTTTCCCACACAAAAATATGTGGAAAAAGTGATTTTTTCAGCTAAATTTTAGGTTTGCAGGGGATTCTGGGTAAGAAAACATTGGGGGATCCACGTAAGCCATACCTCCCTGGAATCCCCCGGGTCTCTAGTTTTCAGAAATGTGTGGGTTTGGTAAGTTTCCATAGCTGGCCGCCGAGCACGGGGCCAAAAACCCAGGTGACCCCCCTTGCACAACCAGGTCGTTTTGTGATAGGCAATTTTGATGTCGCCTCAATACGTTTTGGGCCCTTGCCTGTCACGGGTACTTGGGCCTCCCACACGAGTGAGGCACCATTTTTATTGGGAGACCTGGGGGGAACGCTGGGTGGTAGGAAATTTGTGTCAGCCCGGTGATGCCACAACTTTCCCACACAAAAATGTGTGGGAAAAGTGATTTTTTTCAGCTAAATTTGAGGTTTGCAGGGTATTCTGGGTAAGAAAACATTGGGGGATTCACGCAGGCCATACCTCCCTGGAATCCCCCGGGTGTCTAGTTTTCATTGTTTTCAGAAATGTGTGGGTTTGGTAGGTTCCCCTAGCTGGCCGCCGAGCACTAGGCCAAAAACCCAGGTGACCCCCCTTGCAAAACCAGGTCGGGGCAGAAAGACTGGAATTTCTCAGGGGGAGTATTGTCATGCCCATTTTGGGTAGCCCCCACCCCTACATGAATACAAAAAAAATCCCTGGTTTCTAGTGAGCTTTCCGCCCCCCCGGGGGGGCAGAAAGACTGACATTTCTCTGGAGGGGGGGTGGGGGCATTGCCATGCCCTTTTTGGGCAGCCCCCACCCCAACGTCAATAAAAAAAATAATCCCTGGTTTCTAGTCGGCTTTCTGCCCCCTCGGGGCAGCAGAAAGACTGACATTTCTCTGGGGGGGTGCATTGCCATGCTCTTTTTCGGCAGCCCCCACCCCAACATCAATAAAAAAGAAAATCCCTGGTTCCTAGTGTTCTTTCTGCCCCCCCGGTTGGGCAGATTGGGGGCTGCCCCAGCAGAAAGACTGTTGCCAACAAACAAATATGGGGGGAGCAAAAGCCCTTGCCCAAGGGGCCGCTCCCCCCTCCTGGTGGCTAGTGGGTGGATCCCTGCTTGGGGATCACCCTCCTGGGGTGATCCCCAAGCAGGGATCCACTAGGGAAGGGTACCATTGGAATGGGGAATGCGCGCGATCATCATTGCAACGAAAATCAAAAATATGCCTGGGGAGGTTGGGTAAGCTCTTCCCCAGGCAAAAAAAAAAAAAGGAAATCCCTCTGCTGTCTACAGCAGAGGGATTTCCTGAGCATATGCTCATGACGGAATGGTTCCGTCATGAGCACACTAGAACTTGTGCTCATGATGGAACCATTCCGTCATGAGCATAGAAGGGGTTAAATCAAACCAAATTAATTTCATTTAAAAAAAAAAAAAAGAAATGTATTAAAAATAGTTACAAACATTGCACTCCAACCTCCAAACCGGTAAAAAACATAACATGCTCACCCATAAAAAACATGCATCTCAAATACATTACAAACATGACATTCCAACTCCATAAACAACATATAAAATATGACAATAAGACACTACCACTAACATTCTATAGTTAGGCCAACCACGCTACAGTACATAACAACGAGCAAAAACGATGACTAAACAAGCTGTCCAAATCAAACTAACAGCATTTCCCACAATAACCCTGCCTACTCACATTCCCACACTCCTAACACCTAAATAAAAACATAAAAAGAGTAATAAAGTCAAACAGCAACAAGTAACCAGGACTGACACAAAAAATATCCACCTCAAAATTACACTAATAAAATGCAATATACAGCTAGTGGTAAAAAAATGGTCGCTAAGTGAAAAGAAAAAAGACTATTTTCTTGTAGAAACCAAAAGAAATGTTAAAATAATTTGTGTTAAAGATGGATGTAAAAAATGTAAAAATGTCAAAACAAAATTAACAGTGTATTGAACATATACAAATTTAAATGTAAAGTATAAATTAAATAGTACTATAAAAATATAATTATATATTAAATAGTACTAATTAATAAATATTAAAAAATGCACTCTAAAAATGTAACAACACAATATAGTATATATATAAAAATACATCTAAAAAACTTACATACCATTTATGTAGAAATGTTTAAAAATATACATGATTTAAAATGTACTGAAAATACCATACATATGATGCTATGATAAAAATAATATATAATATGCTGGGCAATAAATCAGTTAGATTTGCTATTCCCACTCCATTATTAACCATTTTGGAGAAGGTGTTGAAGACTAAAGGGGTCACATTTACTATTCCCACTCCAATCTAAACCATTTAGGGGAAGATGCTGGAGACGAAAGGGGTCAGATATACTATTCCCATTGTAATCAAGACTATACTGGGGAACCTTTTTACACACCAAAGTGATTGCATTTACTATTCCCATTGCCATCTAAGACAGTTTGGGGAAGGTGATGGATTCTAAACGTGTCACATTTTCTATTTGCACTCCAATCTAAACTACTTTGGGGAAAGTGTTGACCCTAAGGGAATCACACTTACTACTCCCACAACACCATACATCATTTTACAAGATAATTAAAAGTAATAAAACCCAATAAATGTTAAACACAACAAACGCTTACAATTTAATCATAGCACAAATAAAACATGACAAACACTATTCATAACATTTAATAAGAAAGAAATTCATACTTTGAAAAATTTAATATAATTTAAAAAAGAAAAAGATTAAAACACATAATAATACAGATTACATATTTCTAAACTACACATTTCTAATTTTCAGAAATAATTTTATTAATAATTGAAATATCATAAAAATGCAAAGCAGGGCAGAGATGTCTCTATGGTAACGTATAAGCAAGAGGGCACCTTTCCAGAGAAAAATATCATTTGTACTGAAAAGTAAATACCCTCCCACGTATTAGTGCCATGTATGTGACTTTGCATCTGCACAAAGTCTTAGTAAATTGGCCCAAAAGTGATGAGGCTGCTCTCAATGCCAGAGTTGACTGTTATAACTCACTTTATGCTGGCACCTCTTATTAAAATCCCCCCTAAATCTATTGTGATAACGCACCATTTATTTGGTCTCAGGGCTTAGCAGTAAAGTCCATGAAACCAGTGCTTAATTTGTAAAAGAATAAGTGCCAGGGCTCTCTTCGGGAGGCCACTACAGCTTGCCCCACACATTGCCCCTGCCAGCTGCCAATGACAATGCAAACACAGCTACTAACCAGCATACTCTTACAAATGTGACAATTCATACTATTCCAGGCCCCCAAACCTATAAGAATGACTTGGGAGGCAGGTATTAGTCATTGTAAATGTAAATTGAACTAATAAACAGCTGTTGTTGTGCTCATACCTAAATTAGAAAGACAGCGCCACAATGTGGCAGACTGTCAAAACCCCCTGTGCTGGCAATTAAGTGCTGGTGCCGAGCAACCACCAGCTCATCTTAAGCACTGCATGATACCCAGGATAGACATAACATTCATTGTCTTCCTTTGTGAGAGCACATTAGATTGTATTCGCTATAAAATATGCTGCCTCCCCTTCAAGCCTATTTGTACACTAACTGAAACATTTAATTTACACAATCTCTCTTCATCACTCTAAATTCATTCTAAGGAATAGGGACCCATTTCTTTTCAACATCCCAGATGTAAAATTCTTCTTCAAAGGTAGTAGGGCTTTCTCTTATTAAGGCCCACCCTGTGGAATTTAAATTCCAGTGATTTTCAGCAAATCACCTCCATCTATCCATTTAATTAAGCTCTAAAATGCATTTATCCAAGGTCACTAAAGACCTGAGCCAAGAACCCTCCAATGTAGTGGGCATGTTAAAAGTGTTATTCATCATGTATTTATCAAAAACAAACAACAGAACCAAATCCATACTGCACTGGTTTTTCAACAGGTGACATTTATTTATGTGTGCCCTTAATCCATAATATTAAGCAGTACAAAGTTTTTTTCATGGACTGCAAACTTAATAAAGTTAAAAGTAAAGTCCAGTGAAAATCCATGTGAGCTATTACTATGAAATTTGTCATTTAGCACAGAGAGAAAACATGAAAAACACTTGATTGGAGCAATCCCTTTGATCACCCCAATCACCTACAGTTAGAGACCTCTCATTCTGATTTATAACAGAGGGCCTGATTTAGAACTTGACATCCTTATCACATCTGGCCGAGGCAGCGGTCCCAAGTACTCCGCCAATTCAATGGTATTTTGCCCTCCGTATTTAGATGCATGCAGGCTGACTCACCATCTGTGTCAACAAAGTGTTTCCCACCACAGTCGCGGCACACCGCCGCCGACATGGTGGTCTCCAATCCTAGCGAATAGTAGTCTGTCTCTGTCAGGGCAGTGGGTTCCTGCTGAGCAGATTTAGATTTCACAGCGGTGCTGGTGGTCTCCTAGCAGTGGTTTCCTGTTGGAAGGAGTCCATCACAGTATACCCTCAACAATGCACAATCACTGTGTCCATTGTATGGATGCTACTAGAACACACCTGATGCCAATGGCCAAATGGAAACACCTACATACCACAGTATAAAACACACACCATTTCAGACCATGATCCTTTGCCATTCCACTGCACCATGACATTTTCTAGCAGAACTTTTGCCAGTTAAGTGAGGTTATTTTGTTCCTTTTCCCTGTTTCTTGTCCCTTTATCTTCTTTCATTTATTACCTTGTGCTTAATTCTTTTTATTTAATCATATTTCTTCGCAGAATGCCAGGCACCAAAAATCCACGTTTTACTGAGGAAGTATTGTCAGTCATGGTAGATGAAATCCTATGAGTAGAGCCACAATTGTTTGGACCCCAAGTCCAAAATAAACCCCTATGTCAGAAAATGCAAATGTGGACCAGAATAATCAACAGAGAGAATGCTGTAGCTAACAAACCTGCGCACACACATGGAAATTAGGAAAAGGTGGAACGACCTGCGGGTGATAGGAAATACCTGATGGAGTGGAGTCAGGTAAGTTACACTTTACAGGGTCTCACTAAACCTTCAATGTCCTGTTTGTTCTCAACTCAGCTGTTGCAAATGTGTTCTGCACATATTTTCCTAACAAAGAAACCTCAAACTATCAGTATTAGATCATTTGGATTGTTTGTGTGAATGTAGTGTGTTGCACCTAAGATTGCAGGTGTCAATCTCCGTTGCATGTCACATGATGGTATGGTGCCTGCAAGTGTTACAACACCCAATTACCCATTACCCATATGTGTGTCATACTGTAAGTGTCTGTCCCATTTCAACTGCATAATTTCCACAAGTATGTTCCACTAACTTAACCATTTTGTAAGTGTTGGGAAGTTGTCTTTGAAATGGCGATAACTACCTTGATGCCCTGTTTCTGTTTTGCGAAAAGAATATTGCTGTGTCATATTACTCATTCTCTCTTGTCTAACTATTTCAACATATGGTAAAGTGTCAAGTAGTGATCAATCCCTATTCAATGCTCTCTTCTGAAAAGGGTTTGTGTTGTTTTCTGAATGTTGTCCTGTTCTTCTCAACCTACTGAATTGATGTTATGAGTTTCACAAATCAAACTGTGTTGCCCAAACTATTTAAGGTATCAAAATTACTATGCTTAATATAGGTGATAATTGCAAAAATTGACTCTGCACTGTTCACAGGATGACTAATGCCAAACATTCATCCAGGTTGTGCAAATGTCTGTTTTGAAGTCAGCTAGGCCTTGGATTTGTCAACTGCACATTTTTACTCTCCACTGTGTTGGGTTGAATGGTTGGGAGATGTTACATATACTTCCTAATCACTTCATAAATATTTCATGATATCTTAATACCTGCTTATTTGAAGTTGTACCATTTGAAATTGCTAAAAGTTAGGATAATATGTTCAATACCACTGAAAGCTATCATCATAATAATCTCTACCACTTTTTCCTTCTAGGTATCTACATTGTTTGTCTCAAAAGATTTGGATGTATAATACACACTTTTACTAATAAAAATGTTCTCAGTTTCTCAATAGGTCCAACTGCTAGAGCATGTGGCCAGAAATCTGCCACTGAAGAGACATCCACTCCAGCCCAGGATAAAGCCTTCAGTGAGGAAAACACTCCTGGTAATCTGGATGATGATGAGGATCCTAGTTCATATCGTTGGCATGGGCAGACAGCTCCACTGAGTCTCACTGGGCCCACAATGACACATCCCACCCAAGCTGTGATACCTCAGGCAACCAAAGACTCCACTTCCTCTGTTCCTACCACTGTAACACCGATTGTGTGCAGACAAGTCCTGGGTAATGTTGACACCACAGTACCACCAGCTCCAGCTCACCCATGATCCAGTTGGATGGGGCACACAGGGCCAAGGGCACAGGGTAGTGGGGTTAGGGGTTAGAGGTCGTGGGAGGGATTCTGTGGGCCACCATAGTGAGGCCACTGGGGTCACTCTCGCCCAGACCACCATTGACCAAGTCTTGAGAGCCTATCATCAGTCCCAAGACATGATGGGCCAGGTACTCACCGAGCTCTGGCAGACAAAACAGTTGCAGAGGGAGCTCAATTATCAGATGGAGGCTCACAACTGCAATGTAGGGTGCTGCAGGACATTTACACCCATATGTGCAGGTCTTTCCCAGCACTATCTACCCCTTCCTGTGGCCCGACACATCTGGCCCATCTGCATCTGCCACAGGAAGCCCTGCCAGCAGAAGAACCACCTGAAGCCACCCCAGGCTCTGCAACTGTGGATCCCCCCTTACCCGCAAGAGGGTACATCCGTCCAAATTATTAGGAGGTGAGGATGGCCAGACCTCTGCCACCATCAGCAAGAAACCCCAAACCTAATTTCCTCCAGTGTATGGCTAGCATTCACTCTGTGGACTATTTATGAACACATTTACCTTTCTGATGCCAGTCGTATTTTGGACATTGGACTTCAAACAATGTTGCTTCCTCAACTACGGTTTCATTGACCATGACTGACTTCTTTGCTATTTGGTTTGCTTTAACATTTTCACCATGTTTAATTTCTTGGCGTTTAGTTCAATAAATTCACAACTCAAAAACTCATAGACTGGTGTGGTATAACTCGACTCTAACAATGCATTTGTTTCCTTCCATCATAACCTTACAATGACAAAAATCAAAGTATTGTGTAAACATAGATAATTTGCATGCAGGTATTGTTTTTCCCAAGTTCCCAACCATGACTCCCAAACAAATACCATTACATCATCAACTACTATGTTTATTCCACTTGACCAATAATTGTCTGTCAACATTTTTACTAATGACTCTCCATACAAGACACATTTACTCAGTGCCAGTTTTCACATTTCCAGTTCCACACCTTGCCAACATTGAAGAAGGGGATATTTCCAAAACAATCAGTATGAATAGGCAAATTAGCATTGACCCATGTCATCAGCTGAAGCCAGATCTTCTTGCTCACATAAAGAATCCCACATCAATAATGCCAATAGACAAAAACATGGCAGTAGTACATTTTGTAGACACAGGATCATTCCAAGCCACTGTTCCAGTTTCTGGTAGAATGTCATAACCAAGTTTCAGTGATGTGCCACAACACGTATGACCTACAATGATGAGACACATCAACAGATACATACACTTTACACACAATGAGGATTTTGCCAATGTAAAGGGACATTAGCATGATTTGGCTCCACTACCTCATGGGGTTTGAGCTAATGATGACATACATATTGTCTTAGAAGCCAACACACGACAGAGACCTAGTCCAATGTAATCTTCAAATCTTCCGATCAATCACAGTGCAAGTTGCCTTGGTACAAGATTTGTACACCCAAAGTCTGTGTCTGTCTTACCCAGGAGCAACCCGTGTTCCCTTTGTACTTCAAAACAGCACCATATACCTGCAAATGTCACAACTCTGAAATGGCCAAATGAGGATGGCATGGTGAAGGAACCTAAAACAGATCATAACAAAAAGATTACCAATGTATTTCACAAAATATACACATGACAAAAGTCAACTTTTGGAGGACACAGTTTCATAAAACAATAAGAGATAAACAATGTAACAGAACACAGTAGTCAATGTGTCAAACTTTGATCAACAAACACCTTTGGCCTCAATTTCCCTGAACTTTCCCTTCCTAACAAATTACCACCACATACTTCTCTCATCATCACATGAATATTTGGTGTAACAGTGAAAATGATAACATGTAAAGATATACTTACTCTCATGAGGAGAAGTTGTCAATGATGTCTTGACGTATTTCAACTCCTTCCTCCTCATCACTGTCATCTTCATTTGGCACGTCGGGATCCTCACCTGGTGGCTCTTCATGATCTCTTTCCTCAGCGATGTAAAGAATGTTCCGTCGCAGTGCGATATTCTGGAACATGCAGCAGGCCGCAGTGATTTGGCACACCTTATCGAGAGAGTAGAGGAGGGCTCCACTAGTTTTGTCCAGACAACAAAATCTTGCCTTTAGGAACCCCAAAACCTACTCCACTGGCTGATGTGTTCTTCCATGGGCCTCGTTGAAGCGGACTTCCACTGGCGTTTGTTGGATTCCTCAATGGTGCCAACACCCATGGTCATTTGGGATAAGTGGAGCCTCCTAGATGTAAGACGAACAAAATGTCAAAAAATGTAACACAATCAGAGAAATTCCCCAAACAATATTATGAATGATCGTACTGACCAACAAGCCAGGCCCGCTCAGGTCAAAGTTGTTACATTTGCAGGGGTATGGAGATGTTTCGTAGTACAAAGCAATCATGGGCAGAGTTGGGGAAATGCACACAGACACTTGTGATGTATAAATACGGTAAGCAGACAACTTGCACGTTGATTGGATGGAAGTGTTTCCAATTCCGGTAGACCTGTTCTCTGGCGTGTGGTGGCACTATGGCAAAATGTGTACCCTCAGTTTCTCCAACCACATGTGGTAGGTGACCCAAACAGTAAAAGACCCTCTTCACATTAGCTAAATCCTTCTGCCGTGGAAACTGGATGAAGCTGTTGATGTTTCTCATCATTGAAGATATAACTTCTTGTAGCACCCTACTGAAAGTCTGTTGTGACATTCCACCAGATACTGCCACAGTGAATTGGAAGGATACTGTGGTCACAAAATGAAGTACTGCCATGAGTTTGACAATTGGTGTAATAGATGTGGAATTGCTGTTGTGAGGCTGAAGATCTCGCTCCAGCTGATGACGTAAATCCAGTATAGTTTACATATTTATCCGAACATCTTGATTATATCCCTTTCTTCCATGGTGGTAAGGTCTGGAAATGGGCGGTACATCTGAGGCTGTCCTCTCCTCACTCTCCCAGGGTTCATATGTCTGCATTTTTCACATTTTCCACAGCAGCATATCTGATATTTAACACTAAAGCCATTTAGTTGTTCAAAATATATATGGATTTACTACATATTTCATAAAACATTCGCTTTTTGTTCTTTATTCGTCCCAAATTACATTAATAGCATAAAATAAATAAGAAATAATTGAGTAAATAATACATTTCAAATGTATTATTTAAACATTTTTTTAAATTTTTCCTCCAAAAATACCGTCAATGGAGGTATAAACAACACTGTGCTAATATTGCTTATCAGCACAGTAAAGCACTACCCATAAATGTTTTTTTTAAAAGAATGAGTGTCCATCGAAGTTTAAATATGCACACAAACTAGCCCCCATTTTGAGTGGGGGTGACGTACTTATCAGTCACCAACACACTATTTGGAACTTCACTTTTGGTGGGGGCCTGACCTCGCTGATAGGACATTTGGAATCAGACACCCGTGGCGGATGTTGACCACATAGTGGGCATTAAACGCCACAATGGACACAGCCATAGGCTAACGTTGGTGAAAGTATCGTATGAAGACCAATGACTGTGTCTTTCTCCGATGACGATCACGTACATCGCGAACATGTACTCGACGGTTGGAAAAAGAGCTCACTGGCCTACTAACACTGCTGCCATCAAGACCTCCTCCTGTTTTGCTGCTGTTACTTACCTCTGAGAGCAACGATGGCTGGTCAAAAAAAGTGAGGGGGCTCATGCCTTCTCGCCAGAGGAGCTGGACTTGCTAGCCCAGAAGGCCCTCTCCCTGAATGGCCAGCTCTATGGCTCACCAGAGGAACAGGTACATGTCTGAAATGTATACAGGAATCTGTCTAACTGGTATTTTTCCATTAACACAGGCTGCAATGTCCCTTTGAATTCCTGAGTGAAATGTAGTTAGTAATTGAAGTGTCATGTAATTATGTTCCTTACACAAGACAATGAAGTTGGCGATTTCTAAGCACTTTGCAATGTGAAAAAACAACAACATTAGCATGGGTTGTGTGCTTAAAGCCCTAGATTCTCATTGGTGTGTATGTAGAGATATATCTATGTATATGTTGGATTTACATGTGTTATGTTATGTTATGTTATATGACTTTTATATAGCGCAAAATCACCTTCAGGTCTCTAAGCGCTTCTAGAGAAAAGTGAGCAAGTCACTAGGGCAGAAATAAAATAGCAGCAGCAGAGACAGAAGATTACGCGGTCGTTAATGCCTCTCTAAATAGGAAAGTCTTTAAACGCTTCCTAAAGATGAGCAGAGCCGGTTCCCTGCGAAGGAACTCCGGCAGATCATTCCAGATCTGCGGGAGAAGAACAGAGAACGCTCTACCCCCTTTGGATTTAGAGATGTACCTGGGAGAGACTAACCTGCAAGCCTCAGAAGATCGCAGAGTCCGGCCAGGAACATATTTCTCCAAGCGATCTTTTATAAACTTGGGTGCCTGACCATAGATTGCCTTATGAGCAATACATAGACCCTTGAACTGCGCTCGCTGTTTAATAGGGAGCCAATGAAGTTTATGCAACAGAGGTGTAGCGCGTGTTTTTCTAGGAAGTCTAAAAATAAGCCTGGCTGCATCATTCTGCACCACCTGCAATCTCCCAATAAGCTTCTGGGGGAGGCCAATGTAAAGGGCATTCCTGTAATCCAGCCTGGAGATGACAGTGGCAGAGACAATTGACTGTAATGAAACTGTTGACAGAAGAGGAGCAAGTTTCCGTAGCTGCCTGAGTAAGCCAGTACAGGTTCCTACTACCGTGGTGACCTGGCAAGACATAGATAGTTCAGAGTCTATTTTCAGGCCCAGGCTTTTTACAACCGGGGCTGGTACCGGGACTACACCTAGTTCCTGAGGCCAAAAAAGATCACACCAGGGGCTATTACTTGTTGGGATGACGAGCAATTCAGTCTTATCCGGATTTATTTTCAATGAGTTGGCCGTCATCCAGTTCACAGTGAACCTGAGCAACTTCTTGGCCGACTCCTGGGCCTGGCAAGAGTTGTTAAGCCGGATAAGAAGTTGAGTATCATCGGCGTAATTAAAGACCTGACAGTCCATGTGAGTCAGAGTCTCCACAAGGGGTTGCAGATAGATATTAAAAAGAAGTGGAGATAGTGCAGAGCCCTGAGGTACCCCACATGTCAAGGGGCCCAGATCCGATATCTGCTCACCCATCTGAACTCTCTGAGTACGGTCAGACAGAAATGACTTTAGCCATTGGTGTGCTTGCCCGCTAATACCCAGATTGGTGAGACGGTTCAACAGTATGTTATGGCTGACCGTATCGAATGCCGCTGACAGATCTAATAAAATCAGCTACGTTGAAAACTTACATAATGGAAATTAGACAACACATTATATAATCTCTGCAACTGTACATAAAAATGTTTTCTGTACAAACCAAATGAAAATGATGTTAGCTATGTGTATGGTCCCACAAGTCACTCAGCCTAGATCAAGGCTCTCCAAACAGTTGTATGCTTTTAAATGGATGACAGTTAAAAAGGGAGAATTAGCTAACACTTCATTTAATTTTACTCCCATTTCAAAGTGTGTCATATTTAAACTGCAGGCCCCTCACTCACAGTGGCGGGTATTCACTATGTCATAAATATTAATGTTTAGCCTTCAGTAGTTCACAATCTTTTGCACTGATCAGAAGTAGGTCACATCACAGAATGTATAGGAGCCCCCTGGACTAGATGATGTCACAGGTTTAGATTGGTGAGCTTAGGCCATGATGAGGGATGAGGGTAGTTGACAAGTCACTACAAAAGTGTGTATTGAGATATTTGTTTTGGTCAGCATGTTGAAAATACACGTGGTATATGCTATCTTATGAATCTTGCTAGTGATAGATGTAGAAACATTTCGATAAATCAATACAGAAAAACAAAAAGTCACAAACCCATTGTTTTTTCTTTTATTTCTTGTAGCCATACAGGTCAACGCCCATCAGAAGTGGGACATTTAGAAGGCCATCACCAGGACCCTGGGGGTCTACAAGTGGCACAGCATCCTTTGCCACAAGTGGTGGTAGGACCTACGATGCTGGACCAGAAAGTCAGTGGAAGTCCAGTTTGGGCAGTCCTCCCAATGTGGGAGACGTGTGCACTGCACCCTGACCCCTCTAATAGCCTGCATTCTTGCAGTGGCCTATTTAAATCTTGATGAGTAGTTGTGGGCCCAACAGCAGCAACAAGGGGGTACGTTCAGATTTTCACATTTTACATGACAAATGCTTTGTTACAGCCAGGATTTTTCCCATCAACATTGAGGGTGACCCATATCCAACACACAAGAAGAGTTCTTCAAGGTGCAAGTGTAGCACAATGTGTATGATGATGTGCTTTGTCTATTCCTTTTTGGAAAGGATCCCAACTAATTCCTGTTCACAACCAAAGGACTGTTCTGAGCAGCCTCATGGCTGGCTAAGCTCCACAAATACATCAGGTTCTTTGATGTCATGAGGGACAGTTGTACCAAACAGGCCAATAATCTATATTGTGTCAGTTATGATGCTCCTTCACTATTGTTGATGATGTAATGGTAGCCCAATTACATGTACATAGCATACTAGGCACTTATGGTACACTGCATGTACCAAACGTCATATTGGTAAGTTGGGATTCTACACAAACAAGAGTGAGCATGTGATCCAAAATGACTAGTGACATCAGAATTGATGGCTACATGTAGTAATCAAAACATATCCAAATTGTGTATAGCATCAGAAATACTGGTTCATACATGTTAAAAAGTCACAGATTGGCATGATGTCTTACTACTTCACAAATGTGTGTGTAAGCTGGTCTATTTTTGGACAAATAATTGTGATAGGCATACAATTTTGGATGAAGCACAGACAGGAATGTGTACGCATTGGCGACAGAGTAACACATACCCAAAACCATTCCTCAATGTCCTTTGTCATGTCCAGATGAAAAATAAATGATGGACACAAGATGGAATGTTCCATAACATATGTATAGGAGTATCCCATCAGGAAAGCTCAGAATCAGGTCAAACTCATGCCTCATTAGGCAGATGCTGAAATGCATCAAGGTGTAATATGTTGCATATTCTTATTTTAAGCTACAATTTTAAAAATTCTGCTTCTAGGAAGTTGGCATTTTCCTCCCCTCACTATTTGGTGCCAGTTCCTTGGCCACATGGCTGGGTGTATTTAGCAGTTGGATGTTGTTAATTTCTCTCAGACACCCACACAATTGAGGGAATAGTGTGTCTGGGTGGGCCATCACAAGCAGGATGATGGGCGGAGCTGGGCACAGCCCCACTAATAAGCCAATAGGCGGTACCCTGCCTTCACAGAAAGTATTTCACACTAGCCCCTTTTGTCTGCACCCAGGCTGGGGCCAGGGCTGGGGTGGCAGAAAACTCTAAGCACTTCAAAGAGAAATCTTAAGAAACTTCTACTTCAAAGAAGACAACAGGTATAAAAATAGGACCCTCAGACCCAATCCCTGTAGTTCACTGGACCTGCAGAAGAACTCTCAGAGGACTGCCTGCTGCTGTGGCCTACTATGTACTTCAGAAGACTGCTTTGCTGCACTTGGAAGGACTGCTTTGCTGCTTAAAGTCTCCCTTGAACCGTTAGAGGTCGGCCCTTCTGCCTGAGCCCTGTTCCACTGCTGAACCCAGGACAACCAGAGTGACTATAAGGGCCAGTTGACTGGCCTCCTGATCAAAGCCTCAGTGACAGAAAAGGCTCCAACCATCTTGAACCCACACCTGGACCTAGCCTGATTGAGTCCTAATGCCCCATTGGTGCCCTCAAGTCCTTTACCCTTGGTGGGGGTGTTAAAGGTGTCTAGATAGCCAAACCCCCAAACTTGGGACTTTTTGGCTAAAAACTGCTCTGAAAACCGAGAGGAGACCAGGACCAACCTGTTCGTATATTTGCCCAAGGTGCATCGCTGCTCAGCATGACTTTGCAGCAGCTCCTGCTACGTTCTTCTCTGCAGCAGCAAATCATGTTCAGCAGTCCTTCGCCAAAGGGGTATTCAGTCTCAAGGAGCTCTCATCAGCTACTGCCTCCAGTCTCGTCCCGCTGGAGGTTTTTTTTTCGACATCCAAAAAAGAGATTAAGTCCGAATGTAGAAATCTTTGTCCAGTGGCTCCCTAACGATGATGCCTCCTCCCAGGAGACGGCCTGCAGCCTTGCCCCACTGAATTTTACTTCAGTGGTGGCTAATGAAGTTTGAAAGTGTTGGGGCATAAAACGAAACGATGCATTTGTCTGTGCGAGAGCAGAGAGTGAGCACAACTGTCCTGAGAGTGGGTCAGTGGGAAAAGGGAGATGTTCTCCCCTTAAGAACTTTTTTTAACAATGGAGTAAAATGATGCACTTTCCAGTACAATATTGTTAATAAAATGACCAGGAGCTTGTGGCTATGGTTTATAACTCATGTAGAAGGCCTTCAACCGGTATAGCCTTGGAAGTGGCCTATAAAGCTATGGTAAATTAAGGACATTCATTTTAATAGCATGCTAATTATTAGCATGAATTTTGTTAGACTGAAGGAAGTGAGTGAGAAATGTCTTGTTTAATTGATGTTTAAATATTTATGCTAGTTTTAGTTTAAAGTGCAGTCTGTTTTGTTTTAGTGAGGATGCAGTTAGTTCTTATTAGTTTGAAGCATGCTATCAGACAACGAAGCTACAAATTAGCACTCTTGAGTGTTTTTTAATGGGTGCATAACATGAAATGGTAATCTAGCAGGGCTCTCAGCTGAGAAATATGACGAGCACATTTAACAGAGGAAATGGGCACTCAGAAATTACACCTTAGAAAAAGCTGAATACATTGCAGTGGAAAAGAAAAAAGCCTTTGCATAAAGTGGAAGCCTCAAGATAGTGCAAACTTGACTATGAGCAATAGCACAGATATATGCACTTTTTGTGTGGATTGGTTCTGGTATAGAATGAATACGTTTCTCTTACTATTAAAGCGCCATCACCCTTTGAAGAAGGCCCATTTAAGTGAAGCTTGATAACAAGATAATGATTGCCTAATTAACATGCTCTCTGCTGTAGCATTGTTTCGGCAGAAGGCATTGCCTAAAGACAATATGCACTTTTGGAACAGAAATATTTTCTATTCCGACTGCACATCAAGGAAGGCATATTACTTGTTTACTTTCCATGGGTATTTAAAGATTGTCTGGGAGACCTGTCCAGCTTCTGTATGTATGCACATATAGAAATGCAATAAGTTTCAAGATCTTGTGACATATTCTTTTGTCAAATACAGAAAAGGTGTTCATCGTAAATAGCTCTAGGTGAACACCAATGGGCAGTTAATTCACAGAACACAAGCGATTTCTATAAGAAAGGCAGGCACTCTAAAGGAGCTATAATGTGTCACATAGTTGCAAATATCTACTGAGGGGGTTACTGATAGACAGCTACAAAGGAGTGTTAGGACAATGGAAGCATATTATTTATATTACGGAAGCAGCAGAAACAGTTGCATAATATCATAAAATCTTGTGGAAACAGCATGCGTTCATCCTTAAATTGTATCAATATTAGGAAAAGCGATTACCTAATTGCGATTTTCTGTGATCACAATTAGGTAATCGGTATTCCTAATGTATGAAACTCTATGGGCCCGATTACGATCTCGCTCGGACGGGCTCCTGAAGGCATCCGTCAGGAGCGAGTCCGAGTCGGAAGCGTGATTTCCAGACGACTTGTACCGCTGTACAAGCGAGCAAGTACGATGCGCATATAGCCTTGCGCTCCGAGCGACTCGTACCCGTCAGCGAGGCCCTCCGGACGACTCCGACATGGCCGACGCGCACAGCGCAATGGGGCCAATTTCCGAGCGACCTAGTACGATGCGCGCGTCGAGCAGCCGGATCGAGTTGGAGCCTCCGACTCGAGACAGCGTTGGGAAGCAGACTTCGGGGGGCTGTAGTGGGCCCCCCTTCAACCGTAGCCCTATGACTCAGTCACTGGGCTACACATGCATGCACGGGGCAGCCGACATCGAGGCGTCCCCGCTACAGGGGGCGCCCTTTTCCGCGACCTACCTTTATTCTCTATAGGAGCCTATGTACAATGGGACTCCGAGCGACCCGAGTCCGTCAGCGCTCAATTGCATTGTACTCGGTCGCTCGGAGCCTCAGAGCGCTAGTCGCTCGTAAAGCTTTACGGGACCGAGTCGGCCGTAGGGCTTTCCTTAGCGAGATCGTAATCGGGCCCTAAGAGTTTCATTTAGCGATTCCTAGGGGGTCGCAAATCGACCTAGCTCATGAATATTAATGAGGTAGGTTGCAATTTGCGACCCATTAGGACTCGCTAAAATCACGGGATGGTGGCCTGATGGGGTCAACAGACCACCGTGTCTGTGATTGCTTTCAAATAAAGCAATCATTTTTTATTAAATGTAGTCCATTTTCCTTAAAGGAAAACGGGTTATGTTTAAAAGAAAAAAAGGAAAAGTTTTCTTTTCATTTTTTAGAGGGGCAGTGGTCCGTGGGGCCACTGCCTGTTCTTAAAACAGTTCACTGATAGAATATCGATGTAACCAACATCGATGTTTTAACTATCGATAAACAAATATTGACTGCAAAAATATCGACTCCAATACCTTAACAGGTAAGTACAAAAATATCGAGGTAAAAAATATAGATGTAAAAATATCGATTTAAAAATATATATAAAATAAAATAATATATAGTAAATATATTAAATATTAATATTTTTTTAACAAAATAAATTACATTTTATATACCTTTTAACTAAATATAACAAATAAACTTAATTTAAAAAATATAAACACACAAACATAAAAATGTACACATATACATATATTTACTTAAAAATATTTTATTAACTATTATCTTTATTTATTTTTGAAACTTTAAAACTATATAAAAATAATATATACATATAAATCAATATTTTAAAATAAAAAAGCTTTCTATAATAAATTAAAACATTAAACTACTAAAACAAATGTAAACTTACATTTCCCAATACAATAAGTGCAACAGTAGGGAAAGTGTTGGATAGTGGAAAAATTAAATTTACTAATCCAACTCCAGTGAGTGCAACAGTAGGGAAAGTGTTGGATAGCGGAGGGGTAAAAATTACTATTCCCACTCCAGTGATAGCAACAGTAGGGAAAGTGTTGGATAGCGGAGGGGCATAAATTACTATTCCCACTCCAAAGAGAGCAACAGTAGGGAAAATTTTGGATAGCGGAGGGGTAAAAATTACTATTCCCACTGCAGTGGGTGCAAAAGTAGAGTAAGTGTTGGATAGCGGAGTAATTAAATTTACTATTCCAACTCTAGTGAGTGCAACAGTAGGGAAAATGTTGGATAGCGGAAGGGCAAAAATTACTATTCCCACTCCAGTGAATGCAACAGTAGGGAAAGTGTTGGATAGTGGAGGGGTAAAAATTGCTATTCCCACTCCAGTGAGTGCACCAGTAGGGAAAGTGCTGGATAGCGGAGGGGTAAAAATTACTATTTCCACTCCAGTGAAGGCAACAGTAGGGAAAGTGCTGGATAGCGGAGAGGTAAAAATTACTATTCCCACTCCAGTGATTGCAACATTAGGGAAAGTGTTGGATAGCAGAGAAACAAGAATTTCTAATAACACTTAAACAATAGAAAAGAAACAAAACATATTTAAAAAAATAAAAAATCATAAAGATAAATAAACAATATTTAAAAAATATTAAATCTCATATATTAAACATATAAAAAGAACACATATTATAATACTAATTAAATATAACAAAAACCTACAAATAATATATAAAATAAATTAATAAATATATTTCTAAACAATAATTATTTAAAAGTAGCAAATATTAACAAACAAAAAAATTATTTAAAACAATGTATTTATTTTATTTCCTACCCTATAACACCACACCAATAACAAAACACTTCAACATGTTTTATTAAATTAATTTCCATAATTAACATAATTAATAATCAATTAAAAAATCGTATTAATTAAAAAAAAACATTCATTGAGTACACGTGCTTTAACACTATAATATCCACAACACACACCTAAATTAGACTATAAAATAATAAAACACAATTAAATATTATTTTTAAAAGAAAAACTATTATTATTATTAACTTCTAATAATTAAATATTTAAAAATGTATTTAATACCCACCTTTACCCCTTTAAAAGTAAAAACAACACACACAAAAACAAAACAATTACACAAAATAAATATCAAATTATTAACATTAATGAACAACTATATAATAATTAATTAAGCACAAAATGCTTACTACCCTTTACTCCGATAAACACCACAACACACACCTAAAATTAATTACACAATTACCATAATTAATAACTAATTATTTAATTTACATTAATTAACAACTAATTATTAATTCATCAATTAAAAATAAATTACTTCCCACCCTTCCCACCCTTTACACCTATAAACACCACAACACACACCTAAAATTAATTACACAATTACCATAATTAATTACCAATTAACTAATTAAAATTAATTAACAACCAATTATTAATTAATTAATACAAATTACTTTACCCATTTAACACTATAACATCTCAATTAAACAAATAATAAAAAATAAAAAATATTCAATAAGTTTAATATAATAAATTACTTCCCACCCTATTGCCCTATAAACCCACAACCCGCTAAGGAACTAAAAACGCAAAAATCAACAAAACAAAATTAATAACTACTAAAAATTAACACATATATTAAAAATACAAACAAATCTTATACAAAAAAACATACATCACATACATATAAAATATATACTAAAATACATAACATTATTCAAAAATCGATATTTTTAACAACTATATTTTTGCAAACAATATTTTACACTTCGATATTTTTACATCGATATTACTTACCTAAATTTGATATTCTTGACCAAGGGAATTTGTCTGTCGATATTTCTGACCCACGATATTTTTAACTCGATATTTGTGTAAATCGATATTTTTGATTCGATATTCTGTCTCTGCACCTCTTAAAACACGTTTTTGCCACCATTCACAATATGGTGAAGGTGAAAGGTCCCTTGGGCACCCCTCCCTATTTGCGAATGGGTTACCATCAGATTGAATCTGGTGGTAAACTACGAAAGTTTTACGACTGGTATTTGGTCGCAAAACATTCATACAAACTGATGCGATTCGGTATTAGGAAGAGATACCCTAAGCATGTCCCTTCCTAGTACCGAATCGCTAAACACATTTTGCTATTCGGTAACAGGTTACCGAATCGCAAAATGGAGGTTGGTACATAGGAAAAGCCTTTTTTGTGTTCGCAAACTGGCCGAATCTGCGAATTGGTCTGTTTTCAAACGCAAAATACCTTCATACATGTGGCTCTTTGTGCACTGTGTTGATCATTCAGGAGATAGTATAAGGAATCATATTCCTGCATTGCTACTGGCCTTATTGCATCTAGATTTATGATTCCAAACATCCTTAAGACCAAGGATACAGGTTACCAGAAAAAAACTGATTTCAAAAAGCACATTGACCAGTCATCAAAATAGTGCTACCATAATTAGTAGGAAAAAAGTACATATGGAAAGCAACAAATAAAAACAGACGTAGAATAATTGTTGTCATTTTGTTCCTGATACTGAACACATGCACTCGCTTTTTTATTTGAAGACCTGAGCACATATTGGCCAATTAATTATTGCATTATAAAATGAGGGGGCCCTCGTCTGAAATGAGGTGAGCACTGCTGTTTTATGGCACTCAAAGCGGTTATTTGTGTTTTGGCGTTTCAAGCATTGATTTTCACTCCTGAAAATCAACACTGACTCAAAAAGAAAATAGGCAAAACAGCACACCCATACTTTGTTCAAAGTGGTGCTAAATCACACCTCTGTGCTATCATGCTCAATTTCTTTCTTCCAAGAATCAGTGTTGCTCTGCTGCAGAAAAAAATTAACATTCCGAATTTCTTCCATGTAGAGACTGTTTATGTGAGCTGGCATTTTAATCAATCACTTTTTTGGCTTATATGTTCTTGTATACCAGCAGATAAATGCCCGTGATATTTGTCTCTGGGGCTACATTTGCCCCCTTTTCAGTATTATTACATTTAAACTGTGCTTACACAAAAAGGAGCATATTCCCAGGACTCAACAGAACAGTGAGCATGCTGCCAGGCTAGAAAGACAGCAGCTGTGGTAGAGCAAACAGAGACAGCGCCACTCGAATACCATGTTATGACAGAAAGCCAACTACTGGCCGGCATCTCGCTGCACAAAGCACTAAGCTCACCAGCTTCAATGAACTCTGTGGCGCACTCTCCTGCTCGATCTAGTCAGTATATAGTGGAGCCCTCAAAGCACAGAGTGGGAAGCGTGGCTCTGGAGCCTGCACAGCTTAACATCAAAACCCACACTGGCCCACTACGCAGACTCCAAAACTCAGCTTCCGCCTTCACCCTCAAACCATACCCTTTCACAATGTGAAAGGAAGGGACACCTTCCTGCACAAAAACAATCCTCTGAGGCTTTTTCCTCCTCCTATGTGTTCTGCAGAATGCAGCAGACGCAGAAAGAAGAAAAAACATTAGAAATAAGGATATTTCTCCTCGTTATGCCTTCTCCGTAGGAAGCGCAGCATTTTGACGCATTCCGAGGTCTACCAATAATGGTAAATCTGGGAATGCGCCAAAATCTGTTGGTGGATGAGTGGAAAAACCCACACTCCACCCATAGAACGCTCACCTGGGGCAGAGTAACACTAGGCAGCGCAAGTAATCAATAAAGGCCACTCTAGGAATTGAGTCGCACCTGTGCCCCCTTTCGTGTGGCAAGAGTGATGCGAAACCATGATAAATATACCCCCAAGTCTCTATAGCGCGATGAGAGGCAGGGCCAGAATAGTGCAGATGGATCTCACTGTCCAGTGCTCTGAATTCCTTGCATTTTTCCAAGGGCATAGCTATTTATTAAAGGGGTGTACTGATAGTGAGCCTTCACTGACTCCATGCAACAGACAGGGTTCTTGATTTATTCTTCTGCATTAAGCCAATTAGTCTTTGATTGCCTCAAGTCTCAGCAGATCAGTGCAGGATCTGGGGGAGGAGGGTCCCCAAGTGTTGCTTAAATTTGGTCAATAAGTGGTTGCAATCTTTCAGTGAAATCACACTCTCAACAAGTCAATTTTGAGCTTATAAATACAAACTGACAACTTTCGAACTTGTCAAAACATTATTGTTTTCCGGTGGTTCCTATCTGTTTCCAATATGCATCTATCAATCAGGGGTTTGTAAAGTGCAGCTACTCACCCGTGAGGGTCGCAAGGCGCTGGGGGACGCGGCTCCGTTGGGTGCTGAGATCATTTGAAGAGCCAGGTCTTGAGTTCCTTTCTGAACTGGAGAAGGATTTTCCACCCAGTCTGATCTTGTAGATGCATGGTATTGTGGCCAAAGAGAGGTCTAATGAGGTTTCTCTTGGGGGCTTGGAAGGAGAGGCGGTTGTTTAGGTATGCTGGGCCTTGTATACGTGTGTGTGGAGCTTGAAGGTTATTCTTCTGTAGATGGGGAGCCAGCGGACATCACAGAGGTGTTGGGTTATGTGGTTGTGATGGGGGATGTCTAGGATCAGTCTGGCTGCGGCGTTCTGGACGGTCTGGAGCTTGCAGAGTAGTTATTTGTTGATTCTGGCGTAGAGCACATTGCTGTAGTCCAGTCTGCTAGTGTCCTGGGCATGCGTGACCATTTTTCTAGATTCGGAAGGGATCCATTTGAACTTTTTTCGGAGTATGTGGAGGGTGCTGAAGCAGGTCGAGGATACAGCGTTGATCTGGCGGTTCATAGTCAGCGATGAGTCCAGTATGATGCTGAGGTTTCGTGCATAGTCTGTTGGGGTGGGGGGGTTTCTGAGGGCGGGGGGTCACCAGGTGTCATCCCATGCTGAGGGGGTGGAGTCAAAGATAAGGACTTCTGTTTTCTCTGAGTTTAGTTTCAGGCAGCTCTTCATCCAGGTTTCGACAGCTTTCCTCCCTTCTCTACTTGGTGCATAAAATGTTGATATGTGCATACCTACAAGAAATGTATCAGGCAGTCATTTTTTAATGGTGAACGAGAACTAATCTGTTAACGAATCTGTTAACGATGGAGTCTCGTCAAAGTCTCCATGCCCCTGAATAAATGTATGTTTCATTTCCAGGTCATTTCTGAAATTAGCGCCACTACGCACATTTATAGCCAGCTGTACATTTGCAATCCCTGTGACATCTATTGACAGACATCTGAAACCATTCATTTTCACATTTTCAAAGAATGGGAAATCCTTTAGAAAACACTTTTGAAGACAGCTTTAAAATGAGCTGCAATGAAATCTGCTTGATTCAGATTTATGCGGTTGAATTGTAGCTCTTTCATTCATTACTAAGCAAATTACAAGCATGGATTTTTATCTCTTTTCTAGGCAATCAAACAGCGAACTGATGCAACCAGCAAAAACAGTCATAAAGAGATGCCTAGAACCGTCTAATAGAAGTAGTGGAAATGTCTGCCAGACACGAATGTATAAAAATTATCTATATTCAGTTATATGAACATGTAAATTTTAAATAGAGAACAGGTAATGTCTACCTCTCAAGTTGAATATGGGCAGAGACAGGCTTATACAAGGCCAGGCATGGTGGCGGACGTGCTAGGGCAATGCATCAAAACACATTCCCTGTACTTGAATCCTGGGTGGCTCCCTTCCTCAAGTTTGCCTACGCAAAGGCTTCAGTCAGGTAGGCCTCTCTCTTTATCTTTCCAGTCAGAAGCTTGGCCATTCACAAATGCAGAACTACAGATTTAGGATTTTCCAGGGCATGTTGCAGTACCATGACTTCTCCAGCTCCTAACCCGTCAAATAGGTCAGGAGGCAAGCGGAGTACAGATACTATTGCCGCACTAAGATAGATTTTTGAGGGAGGGAATAAACCAGTAGCGGCTGGTAGGGAACAGTGGCGGGGGGGGGCGTTAAAAAAAATGCAGAAAGAAAAAAGAAAACTTACCTGCTGGTCACCAGTCGCCAGCTGCCGCCTCTCCTCCGACGCAGGAACCAAGAAGCACACAGCCTCCCAGACTCCCCTAGCCAATCACGACGCTGAATTACAGCAGCGATGTGATTGGTCTGAGCACCATGGTTCGGCACTCAGAGAGGGGCTGGGAGGCTGTGCATGTTTTCCACCCAGGCTGTGCAATGCAGCTAGGTGGAGATCATGCTAAGTATGCATGGCGGTTTGACTGGCCCGAGATGGCCGGCCAAACCGTCATGAACACTTAAGGTGCAGAAACCACTCCTCCTCCCTCTGGGTCACAGGAGCCCAGACCCGCCCAACCCTATCCTAACCTGGCTGCAACTGCAAAAGCTCAATACTAGAAATAAAATGAAAATAAAGTTCCATTATTATTATTTTATTTTGCCTTTGCACTGCTCTTAAAGCAGTGGGATGACGATCCTCCGTCTTAGCAGAGGAGCCTGCGCTGGAAGAAACCATCAACTTGCCTAACAGTATATGTTGGCTTTCATGCCCTAAAAGAAGGTAAAAGATAACTTGCAAAGTACCATCATTTTGTGCACCAAGGGCACTTTAGGACACAGTCGGATTTTACAAGGCAGACAGAAGCAGAAGAGCTTGCTTCTACGGCTTTATGTGAAATAATCAGCTGCCATCAATTGTCTAGTCTCTAAATAGCTTGGCAAGAGTGAACATTAGCAGCACTCATCTAGCGGTGACAGTACTCATATGGAGCTTAACTATTGTTAATTTGAGAATTGGGTTTGGCAAGAAAGGAGTTTCACCAGCTCACCAATCATTGAGATATAGCGCTTAATTGGTAAAATATTAAGTGCTGGGGCCCAAAGTTTTTCTCAGAAGTCTACAGCCTGTGCTGCCGAATTTAGGGGTTGCTGAATACCAAGGGGGCTTAATCTAGATTCCACCTTTTGCCTCTTTCATCCACCACCATTCACTTCCTTCCTGCACTTAATTTGAGCTGGTGGTTGCCAGTGGGGGCCACCAGCACCTATTTTTGTGAACCAGTACTTATTTTTCCGCATAAGACATTTACCGATAGCCAAAAAATGAAAAACACCCAAAACAGAAAAATAGAGGAAGAGAAAGACGGACAGACCGTTTCATCTGGAGAAAGCAGGAACCTGCAAGAATTAGATAAAGGGCGGGGGAGTGTCTTGCAGTGAATTAAAGAGGCCTGAGGAGAACTGAAGGCCACAAAGCTTTGGTGTTTGGCATCTGACATTTAATTGCCCTGGCCACGGCTTCGAGCAGAGCTTCGGATGCCGGAACTCATTCATTTACAAATCAAGCGCTGTAACTTCCGTTTATCTCATTCTTGTCAGCTCATTTTCATTCTTGCTTTTGCCTTTTGTTACTGTTTTTCCATCTTTTTCTTCTTCCTTCTTCTTTCTCTCTAATGTGTTTTTTCTGTTTTACTCTGGGTCAAAGTCTGATGAGTAAAAATAAGTACAAGTCCCCAAAAATGAGTGCCGGTGAGCCCCACCTGCAACCACCTGCTCAAAATAGGCACCGTCCGCATGGGGCAGATGCTTGAAACACCAGAATACCAGTTGTCATATCCACGAAAAATAAAAAAGAACATGCAGAAGAACAGCAATTTTGTGCAGCCAACAATGGACACATTATTAAATGCTAGAACTTCTCATCATGGTCACATGTAGTATTTCACACGCAACACAAAGAACTAAGGGGCCGATTCACAGAACTAATCTGGGACAAAATCCTAAACTTACTACTTTTGGTATTCACAGAAGACATTTAGGGGCCGATTCCGATTCGGGCCGGAAATCTCTCCGACCGAGCCGGACCCGGAGAGATTTCTGACCGAACCGGACCTGTGCAGTCCGACCGAACGAGTACGATGCGCACGTATGCCATCGGACTCGAAGTCGGTCGGACTCCCATTGAAGTCAATGGGAGCCTGTCGTACAATGCGTACGCGGGCTCCCATTGACTCAATGGGTGCGATGCGGACAAGTGCGCCCCTACAGCGTGTACGCGGCGAAGCGATTCGCGCCATACACGCACAGGTAGGGGGGTCCCATGGGTCCCCCCTGTGTGCGACTCGCGCGGCTACGCGTACAGTGGGGTCCGACACGGACCCCCAAAGTACGGCTCCGACAGCTCTTTCGAGCCGGAGTGTGCGGCTCGGTCGGACTGCTCGCGGCGCGCATCGTACTTACCCGGCTGGGGAACGTCTCCATTGCGCGGTGCGAGTCGTGTCCGTGCAAGTCGGTCGGTGCGGTTCGACCCGGGATCGAGTCGGTCGGAGCGGTCGGGACGCCCGGACGAGTCGGTCGGCGAATACGCATCGTACTCGCTCGCCCGGACGCACGTACGAATTGGTCGGGAAATAGGGCTCCGAATCGGATCCGGTTAAGCCGAATCCGATTCGGAGCCCTACCGGCCGAGATCGGAATCGGCCCCTTAGTAGTAGTAAAGTTAGGATTTTGTCTTAAGTTAGGATTTTGTCTTAAGTTAGGATTTTGTCTTAAGTTAAACTTAAGTTAAACTTAAGTTTGTCTTAAGTTTTGGTCTTAAGACAAAATCCAAACTTAAGACAAAATCCTAACTTAAGACAAAATCCTAACTTTACTACTACTAAATGCCTTCTGTGAATACCAAAAGTAGTAAGTTTAGGATTTTGTCTCAGATTAGTTCTGTGAATCGGCCCCTAAGTAACAGAGGACTAAGGTTGTGGGATCCAGGGCATGGCTTCGGTGCCAGGGTGGCCAATGCCCATCTCACACAGCCTTGGCCATGCATGACAAAGATACCTTGAAGTGCCTGGCCCCACCTTCTTCAGGCAAGGAAACTCAGCAGCATAGAGCCTTTTGCCATCTGGAGCAGTAGTGGGTTTCAAGGTCTAGCCCTTGTCCAAACCTGTGACCTACCCTCCTTGAACATGCCACCTGCCTTTGTGCATGAGCTTCTGCCATGAGTAGTATCCAGGTTGTGTCACAGGGCTGGTCTCTGGGCAGACCCCCAAATCCACCCAGTGTGAGTTGGTGGGTGACCCTTGCTGTACACAGCATTTGCCCTGGGTATCAGGAGTAGACTCCAGCGTCCCATCAGAATTTGCAACCCACCATCCTCATGCTGTCAACGCCATATGTGCATAGTCTTCAGCCTTTGGCCAGGCCCTGTGAGTCGTCAGCCTCTGTAAGTGGGTGTTAGATATGGGGTCTCTAGTTGGCAAAGGTTTGTACCCTGTTCAAATAGGGACTGCCACTCTAGTTAGGGTAAGTCAGATACACACCCTAAATTAACCTGTGCTCACCCTCTGGTAGCTTGGCACAGAGCAGTTAGGCTTACCTTAATAGGCAATGTGTGAAGTATTTGTGCAACACTTAAATTACAGTAACTCAATGAAAACACCACATAAAGGCTCCACACATATTTATCTGATTGAAACAAGACCAAAACGACAAAAACCCAATCAGTAGACCTGAAGATATGAATATTTAAATATTAAATTAGGGGTGGGTGCCGAGTTTGGCTCGGCCGGCAGAGTTGGTGGAGTTTTGCCCACTCAGTGTGGAGCGTGGAGCTCAGAAAAGCTCTGCGAAGTGAATCAGAGCGGAGTTTTTTCTCTCTAGCGGCTCACCAATGTTAAGTGGCGAGCACTTACGAGAAAAAAATCGCACGCTAGACCTCCTCCAGAAGAGATTTTTCAACGCGGGGGTCATAGCAGGTCGTGACTGCTCGCATTGAGAAATCTGCTGCTCGCGTTGAGGAAAATGCCTCTCGAAAAGATTGTCTACTTGAGAGGCAGAAAGCATAAAAGCCCTCCGGCGCAATGCATATTGCCATTCGCGCAGCACAGGACAAACTCCCAGAGATAAAAATCAGTGCGAGCAGCGTGACTTAACAGACTCGCCGATGGCGAAACTCTGCAGGGTGAAGTTTTTTCGGCATTTCGCAGAGTTCCGTGGAGTAAAACTCAACGAACTCTGCCCAGGCCTAGATTAAATGTGAAAACAGTGCTTAGAAGTCGCTAGCAGTCAAAAGTTTACATGAGGTCACGAGGGACTGGTGCAAATTCAAAGTTCAGGATGACCACGATGGAGGACAGGCCAGCTATTGGACCCAGACAGGTCCAGCTGAAGAAATACCTTGCATGAAGCTTTTGTGGAGAGCCTACTGCGTTGTCGGCGACCCACACAAAGGGGGTCCTGCATTGTCATTGAGCTCCGTTAAAGTGAATGCAATGCGTCGTCGTCGATCCTCGCAGAGCATCGTTGTCCAGCCGTACAGGTTGTGGATCCAATTTTGTTGAGCAGCCTCTGCATCGGCGTCGAAGGGCAATGCAGCTGAATTTCTCATGCAGTCGAGGCAATGCGTCTGTTTTTGCAGGAATCAGCTGCAGAACCCACTTTACTGAAGGGGCACCTCAGGCAAGGGCAGGACACACAGATGGCAGAGTCTAGCAACACCTGCAGGATTGCAGTAAGTATTTTGTGTCCCTGAGACTTCAGAAAACAGGAGGCAAGCCAGCAAGCCCTTGGAGTCACTCTGGGTTCAAGTGAGATGAGTCCAGTCCTTGTCCTCAGAAGGGCAGAGATTAGCAGGCAGCAGAGCAGATCAGCAAAGCAGAGAAGCAGTTCATCAAAACAGTCAGTCACAGAAATCCTTACAGAACAGCAGCCTTTACTCCAGCAGAATTCTTCCCAGGTCCAGTAGTATACTGATTTGGTAGGGCCAGAGCCCCAGTACGTATGCGCAAAATTGCCTTTAATGTAGGGGGTGACTTCAAAGGAAATCTCTGAAGTGCACAAGGATTCATTTCAACCCAGTCCTGTCTGCCAGGCTATCTGTGGGTGGGTGATCAGCCCTTTGTGTGACAGGACACAGTCTTTTCAGATGTAAGTGCAAGCTACGTCTCCCCTTCTTGCCCAGGAAGGCTATCAGAATGCAGATGAATTCAGATGAGTCCTCTGTCACTCCCAGCCCTTCCTGTGTTTGTGGTTGTCTAGAGGGAATGCACAAAAACGCCTGCCACTCAACCCAAATGTAGATTGGAGACAACCTACAGCCACACAGAGCAAAGTAAAGAGTAGAGAAATGTCCACTTTCTTAAAGTGGCATTTCTACAATGGTAATGTCAAATTCAATTTTACCATTAAAGAGGATTTATCACCACCATTCCAAAGATAAGAAGCATGATGTAGGTATTCCTTTCTGATCAGGAATTACAGCATAAAAAGTGTTTTAAGGAATTCCCAATGCTAGCCTATGAGAGAAGTAGGCCTGACAGCAGTGAAAAACAAATTTAGCTGTTTTTCACTACCCGGACATGTAAAACTTAAAAGTACATGTCCTGCCTTTCAGTTAAACAGCACCTGCCCATAGGGCTACCTCTGTTCTACCTTAGGGGTGACCTATGTGTAATAAAAGGTGAGTTTAGGGCTTGGCAAGTGGTTTCAAATGCAAGTTGAAAAGGCAGTAAACTGCACATAGAGGCTTTCAATGGCAGGCCTAGAGAGGCGTGAAAGGCTACTTGTGTAGTTGGCACAAACAGTGCTGCAGGTTCACTAATAGCATTTAGATTACAGGCCCTGTGTTTATGGTATACAACTTTACAAGGGACTTACAGATAAATTAAATATGCCAATCAGGTATACATCATTGTCACCTTGTTTAGGGGAGAAGCACATGCACCTTAGCACTGGTCAGCAGTGGTAAAGTGCTCAGAGTCCTGAGGCCCACAAAAAGATACAGCAAAAAGTGGAGATAAGCGGGCAAAAAGATGGGGGAAGGCCACCCTAAGGATGACAGGTCTAACAGTGGGCAACCAACACAAAGGCAGTTCAAAGTGGTGGTGGAATGCAGGGCCCACCCTGCAGCTAGGTCCTACACAACCCTCTACAGAGAGCCATTTTTTTTACTTTTGTTTATTCTGTAAATGTAATTTGTTCTTTGTTAAACTTTAAAAAAAACATTTTGAATTTTTTGGTAAACTTTGTAAAACAATTGTTTTAAGCTTTTTTTAAATGTTGAACTTATCCTTGCCAGGTCTTGCATCCCACTGCCTGTGGACAGATGGACATGCAAACCTAACTGTGCTCAGTCTTTGGCCTGGCCCTCTAACTATTGATCATGCCATGCATCCAATCCTCTATCTGCATCCGACCACCACTGAACTTGGCCTTTAGCTGTGTGCAGTGGGGGTGGGCCATAGGGCCTGGCCTCCATCTATGCTCTGTGAGTAGCCCACCTTATGTGGGTGGGCAATCCTCACTGCACATGGATGTTGGCTGTGCACATAGGTGGTGGGCCACATGGTCTGGTCTCCCACCAGACCATGTGATATACCTTTTGTGAGTGGGTGGCCCATCACTGTGCATGGCCATGCACAGCAGAAGAGGGCTATTGGGTCTGGCCTCCAGCCACAACCTGCACCCACCTAACATAGGCAGCCCAACCCCAATGTGCCTGATCCTTTGGCCATGAACAGTGGGAATGAGCTGCACAGCCTGTTCTCCAGCCAGTCCCCATGGCCCACCTTTAGGTGGGTAGACCATGAGTAGACCGTTACTTTGTGTGTTCTTTGGCTGTGTACAGTCAGTATGGGCCACAGGGTCTGACCAGAGGCAAGTCTTTGCAACCCCACCCTTGGTGTGCAGTCGGGTGACCCCCACTTGGTCTGGCTTCTAACTAGGCCCTAAACCCAGCACTCTGCATGCATCTGACTCAAACTGCAAAAAAGCCTTTGGCTTGAAGAGTGAGGCGGGGAGTAGAGCCTAGCCTCTGGCCACACCCACTGTCTCAATTTACATGGGCAGTCAACACTAAGGGCCTGATTACGACTTTTGGCGGAGCGGTGGTGAAGGGGTGCAAACCGCCGCACCAGAGCCCGCCAGATTACGAGTTTTAAGTAGTCTGGCGGGCGGGCGGTGTGGTGGTCCCGGGCGGTGCCTGATTCAAAGGCGGCGGTGCCTTTGAAAAAGGCACTACAATGGGAACACCTCACAAGGTTCCTGTATGGCATGGACTCGAAAGTCCATGCTGTACAGGAACTGTTGTGCATGCACTTAGGCGGCACATCGTTTGGCCCCCTGTGTGCATCCACAAGAGTAGAAAGCACAGAGACTCTGTAGGGCCCCCTTTGTTTCCTTTCCTCCAGGGATTACATGGAGCAAGAACCTCCATGTAATCCCTGGAGGAGAAGAAACTCGTATTATGCTTGGGTCCCGCCAAGCATCTTGCGGCCTCCTGACCACCACACCACCTCAAGGAAACAGCGGTTCCCTGGTGTCGTCTGCGGTCCCAGGGCAGTCCGACCGCCTAACTTGTAATGGGGCAGTTGGACCACCGGTGTGGCGATGGCTGGACCACCACCGCCGAGTTCCAGCAAGTCTGGCAGTCCATGGACCACCAGACTCATAATTTGGGCCTAATAGTTCAAGGCTCTATGCTATCAACCACAGGGCCAGGTTCCAGCAGTCCATGTGTGGATTGGTGACCCCCACTGCACACAGTCCTAATCTGTGCACAGCGGGGTGAGTTTTACCAAATCTAGGGGACACCATCACATGGGCCTGGTCGTCAGGGTGTGCTCACCTTGCCTATCTATATGTCCTATTTTCTTTGCCTTCAAGAGGTGGAATTTCTGTGTCCGCATCCTCCAATGGTAGCTGTATCATGTCCCCCAATACAGCAACCAACCAAACAGATATTCCAGCACCAGGGATCCGCCACTGGATTTGAGCTAGTGAAATGGCTGACAGGAGAAACTCTCAACTAATCAAAGTATTTTTTAAAAATTTCGAGCTGCAGAGTTCTTCAAATGAAGGCTCTAGATATCGGTAAAATGTATCATCTTCAAACTAGCGCTGTGTTGAAGCCCTTGTGGACCCACTTTGGTTCTCCTCTTAGTTCTACATTTTAAACATTTTAGCAGACTTTGTCTTAGTCCTGTTACCTTTTACATATTTCACTTTTGCAATCTGATTTTGAGTAACGCTGCACATGCTGCTTGTTTTTAGACAGCTTTTCCTGCGACACAATTAATACATTGTGTTCAAGGCTAGGAACATAGAATGAGATATTTTAGTACATTCGTTGCCCGTTCGGAGACAGATTCTAACATCTAGACACACCATTGCATCAGAGTGTACCTCTAACAAAGAGGTTTTATTATATCAACAGTGCACTGTCTCTTCGTGGGTCAGAGGGACACTCCAGCCATAACAGTCCTGGGACAACTATTGTGTTCGACATGCAGCTGTGTCAATGCTGATCCTACAGAGAGAGATTTACAAAACTAGCTACAGACCAAGTCATCCATGTATGGGGTCTCAGGCTATCCTAAGAGATTGGGCAGAGGGTACACCCATTATATTCTCAGAATAGGGGTAGAGCGCTAGGTAGGGAGATATATATTATCTACTGGCGGTCGCCAGTAGATAGTTAGGACCTATTATCCATAGGAAATTCGTAACATTCTTTTCCCAATAACTTTGGCACCGGTTGACGAATCTTCATGAAATTTTCAAAACTTATGGCCCGCTCCGGTCCGCTCCTATCTTGAAAATTTCGGGGTGATTCCTCAAGCGGGGGCCGAGAAAAAAGGGGGGTCCCAAAACGTGTTTTCTCCATGTTAATTCCCATAGGAAACTTTAGACACGGCTACAGCCCGAACTGCTAAACGGAATTACTCCGCCCTGTCATTGCAAACAGGGAAACCTGCTCTCGCTTCAATGAAGCAAAGCAGATTGCTTTTCCACACGGGGAGCTGCATGTTAGCAGCTCCCCATGTGGAAAAGCAATGCCGGCTCCCGTAGGACGCGGGGAGCCGGTGGGACCGTGGGGGATTAGGGACCCCCCACGGTCCCCAACGGACAGGGCCGGCCCCGGGGGATGGGGTCCCCGGGGCCAGAAGTGGCCCCCCTCCCCTGTTTTAAAAAAAATGGAGAGGCCAGGCCCCGGGGGATGGGGTCCCCAGGGCCGTATTTGGCTTGAAGAGTGGGGCCACTAGGCCCCCCTCCCCCCCCAAAAAACAAAAAGGATGGCCAGGCCCCGGGGGATGGGGTCCCCAGGGCAAGTATTGGCCCGGGAGGAGGGCCACGCGGCCCCCCTCCCCCAAAAAATAAAAAAAAAACAACGAGGCAGACCCCGGGGGATGGGGTCCCCGGGGCTAAAGAAGCCTCAGGAGGGGGGCCAGGCAGCCCCCCTCCTTTGTAAATATATATTTTTTTTAAATAAAGTGGCCATGCCCCGGGGGATGGGGTCCCCGAGGCCGAAAATAGGCTTGGGAGGGGGGCCTACGCGGCCCCCTTCCCGATTTAAAAAAAAATAGGGGTCAGGCCCTGGGGGATGGGGTCACCAGGGCCCAAAAAACAGGAAAGGAAGGGTGGCCACACAGCCCCCTTCTATTAAAGAAAAAGAAAAAAGCCGGCATCGCGCTGGAGGCCCCGCCCCTCCCACCAACACTATGCAAACGCGCCTCTGTGGCGCGTTTTAAGATTAGGAATTAATTCCCTACAATCCTGAGGGTCCCTGGGGCTAACTAGCCCACCAGGTACCTCCAGTTAGCGCCACAGGGTTGCGTTGCAGAGAGGTGGTCTGAGGCCACGCCCTTTTACACCTCTCTGCAACGCAGCTCTGTGGCGCTTACTGGAGGTACCTGGTGGGATAGTTGGACCCCAGGGACCCTCAGGATTCTAGGGGACTTAATCCCCCAACTTAAAACGTGCCACTGGGCGCGTTTGCACAGTGGTGAAGGGAGGAGGCGGGCCTGAGGTGACATGTGTGCATACATGCCCTGGGGCACGTTTTAAGTTGGGGAATTAATTCCTCTTCAATTCTGAGGGTCCCTGGGGGCCAACTAGCCCACCAGGTACCTTCAGTAAGCGCCACAGAACTGCGTTGCAGAGAGGTGTAAAAAGGGGCGTGGCCTCTGAACACCTCTCAGCAACGCAGCTCCCTGGGCATACTGGAGGTACCTGGTGGGCTAGTTGGCCCTCAGGGACCTTCAGGATTGAAGAGGAATTAATTCCCAATTAAAACGTGCCACAGGGCGTGTTTGCACACATGTCACCTCAGGCCCGCCCCATTCCTCTCACTACTGTGCAAACGCGCCTCCTGGCGAGTTGTAAGTTGGGGAATTAATTCCTTGAATACTGAGGGTCCCTGGGGCCAACTAGCCCACCAGGTACCTTCAGTATGCGCTGTGAGCTGCGTTGCAGAGAGGTGTTCAGAGGCCACGCCCTCTTTACACCTCTCTGCAACGCAGCTCTGTGGCGCTTACTGGAGGTACCTGGTGAGCTAGTTGGACCCCAGGGACCCTCAGGATTCAAGGGGACTTTATCGCCCAACTCAAAACGCGCCACGGGGTGCGTTTGCACAGTGGTGAAGTGAGGGGGCGGGCCTGAGGTGACATGTGTGCAAACACGCCCTGTGGCGCGTTTTAAGTTGGGGAATTAATTCCTCTTCAATCCTGAGGGTCCCTGGGGGCCAACTAGCCCACCACTTACCTCCAGTAAGCGCCACTGCGCTGCGTTGCAGAGAGATGGCCCAGGCCATGCCCCTTTTTACACCACACTGCAACGCAGATCTGTGGCGCTTACTGGAGGTAAGTGGTGGGCTAGTTGGCCCCCAGGGACCCTCAGGACTCAAGGGACTTAATCCCCAATTTACAACCCACCAGGGGGTGCGTTTGCGCAGTGGTGCAGGGAGGGGGCGTGGCCTGATGTCACAAGTGTTCAAAAGCGCCCTGTGGCGCGTTTTAAGTTGGGGAATTAATTCCTCTTCTATCCTGAGGGTCCCTGGGGGCCAACTAGCCCACCACTTACCTCCAGTAAGCGCCACTGCGCTGCGTTGCAGAGAGATGGCCCAGGCCATGCCCCTTTTTACACCACACTGCAACGCAGGTCTGTGGCGCTTACTGGAGGTACCTGGTGAGCTAGTTGGACCCCAGGGACCCTCAGGATTCAAGGGGACTTTATCGCCCAACTCAAAACACGCCACGGGGTGCGTTTGCACAGTGGTGAAGTGAGGGGGCGGGGCCTGAGGTGACATGTGTGCAAACACGCCCTGTGGCGCGTTTTAAGTTGGGGAATTAATTCCTCTTCAATCCTGAGGGTCCCTGGGGGCCAACTAGCCCACCACTTACCTCCAGTAAGCGCCACTGCGCTGCAGAGAGATGGCCCAGGCCATGCCCCTTTTTACACCACACTGCAACGCAGATCTGTGGCGCTTACTGGAGGTAAGTGGTGGGCTAGTTGGCCCCCAGGGACCCTCAGGACTCAAGGGGACTTAATCCCCAATTTACAACGCACCAGGGGGTGCGTTTGCGCAGTGGTGCAGGGAGGGGGCGTGGCCTGATGTCACAAGTGTTCAAAAGCGCCCTGTGGCGCGTTTTAAGTTGGGGAATTAATTCCTCTTCTATCCTGAGGGTCCCTGGGGGCCAACTAGCCCACCAGGTACCTTCAGTAAGCGCCACAGAACTGCGTTGCAGAGAGGTGTAAAAAGGGGCGTGGCCTCTGAACACCTCTCTGCAACGCAGCTCCCTGGGCATACTGGAGGTACCTGGTGGGCTAGTTGGCCCTCAGGGACCTTCAGGATTGAAGAGGAATTAATTCCTGAATTAAAATGCGCCACAGGGCGTGTTTGCACACATGTCACCTCAGGCCCGCCCCATTCCTTCACTACTGTGCAAACGTGCCTCCTGGCGAGTTGTAAGTTGGGGAATTAATTCCCTTGAATACTGAGGGTCCTGAGGCCAACTAGCCCACCAGGTACCTTCAGTATGCGCCAGGAGCTGCGTTGCAGAGAGGTGTTCAGAGGCCACGCCCTTTTACACCTCTCTGCAACGCAGCACTGTGGTGCTTACTGGAGGTAAGTGGTGGGCTAGTTGGCCCCCAGGGACCCTCAGGACTCAAGGGGACTTAATCCCCAATTTACAATGCACCAGGGGGTGCGTTTGCGCAGTGGTGCAGGGAGGGGGCATGGCCTGATGTCACAAGTGCGCAAACGCGCCCTGTGGCGCGTTTTAAGTTGAGGAATTAAGTCCCCTTGAATCCTGAGGGTCCCTGGGTGCAACTAACCCACCAGGTACGTCCAGTAAGTGCCACAGAGTTGCATTGCAGAGAGGTGTAAAATGGGGCAGCTCTGTGGTGCTTACTGGAGGTACATGGTGGGCTAGTTGGAGCCAGGGACTCTCAGGATTCAAGGGGACTTAATCCCCCAACTTAAAACGTGCCACAGGGCGCCTTTGCATAGTGGTAAAGGGAGGGGGCGGGGCCTGAGATGACATGTGTGCAAACACGCCCTGTGGTGCGTTTAAAGTTGGGGAATTAAGTCCCTTTTAATCCTGAGGGCCCCTGGGGGCCAATTAGGCCACCAGGTACCTCCAGTAAGCGCCAGAGGCCTGCGTTGCAGAGAGGTGGTCCAGGCCATGCCCCTTTCTACACCTCTCTGCAACGCAGCTCCGTGGCGCTTACTGGAGGCACCTGGTTGGCTAGTTGGACCCCAGGGACCAGCAGGATTCAAGGGGAGTTAATCTCCCAACTTAAAACGGCCACAGGGCGTGTTTGCACACATGTCACCTCAGGCCCCCCCCTCCCTTCACCACTGTGCAAACGCGCCCCGTAGCGCATTTTAAGAGGTAGTTTTAATCCCCCTGCCCTATTATGTACTAGGGACTTACAGAGGAGGTCATGCTAATCACAGGGGTAACCCAACGCATAGTGTTCCCTAGTGTATGTAGGTGTTTTCACTGTATTCTAAGTGTCTTTTAGCATAACACTGGCTCTAGGCCTGGTTAGTCAGAGTCAGTTACCACCAGTACCCGTCTGAAAAAGTTGTGGGCACAGGATGATTTTGGAACAAGGCCTCTTTCTGCTCCTCTGTTGGTTCTTTCTGCACATGTCTTGCTTCTTCCTGCGCTTTTCTTCGTCTTTGTGGACTTCTGTTGCTTCTTTCTGCATTTCTTTTGCTTCCTTCTGTGCGTTTTTTCTTCTTTCTTCACATGTCCTACCTCTGTAGGCATAGTTAGAAACTAGCATTTGAAAAACCTTTGAAATTCACTGAAAAAACCGTAGGTTTCAGGCACGTTATAGTTAGAAATTAGCATTTAAAAACCTTTGAAATTCACTGAAAAAACCATAGGTTTCAGGCACGTTATAGTTAGAAATTAGCATTTAAAAACCTTAGAAATTCACTGAAAAAACCATAGGTTTTAGGGAGAGTTATAGTTAGTTGGACATTGCACTCGTACAAAACCCGTGAAATTCCCCCGTTATAGTTAGTTCAGCTAACTATAACTCGGGCCCCCGCAATCCACTGCTGATGACGTCACATATTACATCACTCATGACATGGTCAGTGACATCACTGATGACAACACTGATGACATCTCAAATGACATCACTGATGACATCACTGATGACATCATCCATGTGATAATTTGATGCATCTTCTCACACCCTAATATAACTTTTCATACACCCACTCTAAATTACAGACTGCCATTCTCAAAACCATAGACACTCCAATACCAATAACTATATACACACTCACTGATTCTTAGGTCTACACACACATCCACTCACTCACCCGTACAGTCACTCATACTTATGGTCACTCAGTACAGGACTATCATATGTACTCATACACTTATATAGAAACGTATACACTGCCACTCATCCATAGAGGTACTCACACACCTAGTCAATCATGCAAATAATTAATCACACAGCCATTTACTCACCGATACAGTTATACGCACACCAGCTCACTTAGTCATACAAATACTACCACATTCTTACACTCTTATACAATCACTGATACAAGCACACACTAATCCATACAACCACTCTCACAATCACACACTCTCACTTATAGCCATTTGTATACTCCAACACGCATATATACTGCCTTCCACATATGTAGTTACTCACACATGTACCACTGAGATATACATTCACTCACTAACACACCCATACACACACTCACCCACCCATACAGTCCATCACAGATGCACGCTTGAAACCATGCACCCAGTGACTCACCCACTCACACATCTATGCACAGAGTCACACACACCCCACCCACACAAACACTCAGGCACCCATACAGATATTCAGACAACCAATCAATAACCCATATAGACACTCATGTAGCTATTCACAAACCCATGCAGACGCTTACACACCAACAGACAGACGGATACAGACATTCACACAGTTTAGTCACTAACCCATGCAATCAGTAAGATACGTTTAATCACTCACTTATAGAGTCAGTCACGCACCTCCTAAATCATCCATTCAGACACTTATACACCTACTCATTCTTCAATACGCCTTTCCCTATATATATTAAACATATTTAAACTTTACAGAAACACACAGTCACTGGATGATGTCATCAGTGATGTCATCAGTGATGTCATTTGAGATGTCATCAGTGATGTCATCAGTGATGTCACTGACCATGTCATGAGTGATGTAATATGGGACGTCATCAGCAGTGGATTGCGGGGGCGCTAGGTATAGTTAGCTGAACTAACTATAACGGGGGAATTTCACGGGTTTTGTACGAGTGCAATGTCCAACTAACTATAACTTTCCCTAAAACCTATGGTTTTTTCAGTGAATATATATATATATATAGATATATATATATATATGTGTGTGTGTGTGTGTGTGTATAAACTCTACGTGGGAAGCACAATATACATGGTACATGATAGAATCCTCCAGCATTTGAGGGCTGTAAAGAATAAAGACACATCCTACCCCGTTGCAAGACACATGAATGAGGTCCATGGGGGAAACACTAATGAGCTTTTTTATTTTGTGATTGATTCAGTCCCGAAGAACAGGTGAGGGGGGAACAGAGAATTAAAGCTCAGGCAGTTAGAGCCAAGGTACATAATTATGCTAAATACCAAGATGCCCCATGGCCTTAATTCAGAAGAAGATATGTATGTCCACATCTAGAGGGCATGTGACATCTTGGCCATCAACCCATTCCAAGATACCACATGAGGTTATATTAAATGATGCAATCAGATACTCACTTTTATTTTATATTTTCGGAAGGGTACATAAAAAGAAAAAGCACAGGGAGTTAGATGAATAATAGTCATCTGTATTTACACTTTATCAAGCACTGAATGTGTCATATCAGGGAGTTGACATAGAAATAGCCATATAATATTGATGAGCAGTTATGAAATCTGCACTTGCATTTTATACCTAGGGCTATAAGCAGAAATATTTAAGCATTTGTATGAGATTTTTATAACAGCACTTGCACTTTCTCTGAAACAGCCATGTAATTGGTTGAGGAATTATCTATCTTAACAATGCTCTATGGTGAGATATGAAAATAGAGTAAAAATGACTCTCCCTGAGTGAAGACTCCATGATATATTGCACGAGAGCATTTGTACTTTAATCTGCAAGAATGCACATGCACTTTATCATCATTAGTTGATAGTGTTGAATGAGAAACGCACCAGAGCGAAGATTCTATGATATATTGTATGAATGCACTTGCACTTTAATCTGTAAGAATGCACTTGCTTGTTATCAAGCATCAATTGGAGCCAAGGTTTTAATGAAAACGATGCTTAGCATACATGGGTAACACATAGAAATATTGGCACAGATGAATAGTGAAATAGTTAATACGATATAGGACGAACATGGAATAAGAGTTTAAAGTGACTGTGATAAATGTTCTCCCTTAGAGCTTTTGTTGCATTGATGGAGCATATGTATGCTGATGACATTATGGATTTGTCAATACTCGCACTTGTGAACTAACAAGACGAATGTCAATGCTAATTCAATTACACAAATTGATTTCCGAGATGAACTGGTTAAATTCACATAGAAATGTTTTATATGAGTTTATATTTGGCACGTTGAGAAAAGTTATAAAAACATAAGCAAAATGTTAAACATGAGAATTTTTATTTTTTTAAATGATTGGTAAAAGAAATTTGGTAAAAAATGAAATGTGTAACGTGAGGAGTATTTCTATTATGAATGCACTTTTGTATCATTTGTACAAAATTGTAACCACTGCAGTTTTATAGTATGTTGTTTATGTCAGTTACATCATGTGACCGACTGCTCCCAACAAAGAATGGGGAGAAATGGTGCTCAGTGTGTGAGCAAGGCAGGAGATACTGCCGAAACGCGTTACAGCAAGCAGTGAATAAACAGTGCTAAAATATAACCAAGTCTGCAGTGTCGATGTCCGGTTCAAAAGGTAAACTGGAGATTGAGTTTGATATATATATTATGTGATCAAGGTCAAGTGATGTGATCGAAACGTGTCATGGCATGGAGTGAGTTACAATAAAATATGCACAGAAACTGAAGTGGAGTTTGTGCCTGTGTGTTTTTCCGTTGGAGGAAACAGAAGGGATCTTGTGTATATATATATTCACTGAAAAAACCATAGGTTTTAGGGACAGTTATAGTTAGTTGGACATTGCACTCGTACAAAACCCGTGAAATTCCCTGTTATAGTTAGTTCAGCTAACTATAACTCGCGCCCGCAATGCACTGCTGATGACGTCACATATTACATCACTCATGACATGGTCAGTGACATCACTGATGACATCACTGATGACATCACTGATGACATCATCCAGTGACTGTGTGTTTCTGTAAAGTTTAAATATGTTTAATATATATAGGGAAAGGGGTATTGAAGAATGAGTGGGTGTATAAGTGTCTGAATGGATGATTTAGTACGTGAGTGACTGACTCTACAAGTGAGTGATTAAACGTATCTTACTGAATGCATGGGTTAGTGACTAAACTGTGTGAATGTCTGTATCCGTCTGTTTGTTGGTGTGTAAGTGGATGCATGTATTTGCGAATAGCTACATGAGTGTCTATATGGGTTATTGATTGGTTCTCTGAGTATCTGTATGGCTGCCTGAGTGTTTGTGTGGGTGGGGTGTATGTGACTCTATACATAGTTGTGTGAGTGGGTGATTCACTGGGTGCATGATTTCAAGAGTGATTCTGTGATGGACTGCTTGGGTGGGTGAGTGTGTGTATGGGTGTGTTAGTGAGTGAATGTATATCTCAGTGGTACATGTGCGAGTAACTACATATGTAAAAGGCAGTATATATGTGTGTTAGAGTATTTAAATGACTATAAGTGAGAGTGTGTTATTGTGAGAGTGGCTGTATGGATGCGTGTGTGCTTGTATCAGTTATTGTATAAGAGCGTAAGAATGTGCTAGTATTTGTATGAGTAAGTGAGCTGGTGTGTGTATAACTGTATAGGTGAGTAAATGGGTGTGTGATTAATTTTTTGCATGACTGACTAGGTGTGTGAGTACCTCTATGGATGAGTGGACATGTGTGAGTGTTTATATAGGTGTATGAGTGCATATGATAGTCCTGTACTGAGTGACTGTAAGTATGAGTGACTGTACAGGTGAGTGAGTGGATGTGTGTGTAGACCTAAGAATCAGTGAGTGGGTATGTAGTTTTTGGTGTTGGAGTGTCTATGGTTTTGAGAATGGCAGTCTGTAATTTAGAGTGGGTGTATCAAAAGTTATATTAGGGTGTGAGAAGATGCATGAAATTATCACATAGATGATGTCATCAGTGATGTCATTTGAGATGTCATCAGTGATGTCATCAGTGATGTCATCAGTGATGTCATCAGTGATGTCACTGACCATGTCATGAGTGATGTAATATGTGACGTCATCAGCAGTGCATTGCGGGGGCGCGAGTTATAGTTAGCTGAACTAACTATAACAGGGGAATTTCACGGGTTTTGTACGAGTGCAATGTCCAACTAACTAGAACTGTCCCTAAAACCTATGGTTTTTTCAGTGAATTTCAAAGGTTTTTTAAATGCTAATTTATAACTATAACGTGTCTGAAACCTATGGTTTTTTCAGTGAATTTCAAAGTTTTTTTAAATGCTAATTTCTAAATATAACGTGCCTGAAACCTATGGTTTTTTCAGTGAATTTCAAAGGTTTTTAAATGCTAATTTCTAACTATAACGTGCCTGAAACCTATGGTTTTTTCAGTGAATTTCAAAGGTTTTTTAAATGCTAATTTCTAACTATAACGTGCCTGAAAACTATGATTTTTAAGTGAATTTCAAAGGTTTTTTAAATGCTAGTTTCTAACTATGCCAACAGAGGTAGGACATGTGAAGAAAGAAGAAAAAACGCACAGAAAGAAGCAAAAGATGTGCAGAAAGAACCAAAAGAGGAGCAGAAAGAGGCCTTGTTGCAAAATCATCCTGTGCCCACAACTTTTTCAGACGGGTACTGGTGGTAACTGACTCTGACTAACCAGAGCCAGTGCACGTTTGCACAGTGGTGAAGGGAGGGGGCCTGAGGTGACATGTGTGCAAGGCGCCCCGTGGCGCGTTTTAAGTTGCGGGATTAAGTCCCCTTGAATCCTGAGGGTCCCTGGGGTCCAACTAGCCCCCAGGTACCTACAGTTAGGACCACAGAGCTGAGTTGCAGAGAGGCGTTCCGAGGCCACGCATCTTTTTTCACCTCTCTGCAACGCACCTCTGTTGTGCTTACTGAAGGTACCTGGTGGGCTAGTTGGCCCCCAGGATTCAAAGGGAATTAACTCCCCAACTTAAAACGCACCACAGGGCGTGTTTGCGCACATGTCACCTGAGGCCACGCCCTCTCCCTTCACCACTGTGCAAACGCGCCCCGTGGCGCGTTTTAAGTTGGGGGATTAGGTCACCTTGAATCCTGAGAGTCCCTGGGGCCCAACCAGCCCACCAGGTACTTCCAGTAAGCACCACAGGCCTGCGTTGCAACGCCTGTAACAAATTGTGTAGTTGTGTTTAGGTAGTGAAGAGGGTCGTGCTGGGGGTAGTGTTTTAGGGTTTAGGGTAGTGCAGTGGTGTTTGTGTAGTGTAGGGGGTCATGCTGGGGGTAGGTTTAGGGTAGTGCAGTGGTGTTTGGGTAGTGTAGGGAGTCGTGCTGGGGGAGTGTTTTAGGGTTTAGGGTAGTACAGTGGTGTTTGGGTAGTGTAGGGGTCGTGCTGGGGTTAGTGTTTTAGGGTTTTAGGGTTTAGGGTAGTGCAGTTGTGTTTGGGTAGTGTAGGGGATACTGCTGGGGGTAGTGTTTTAGGGTTTAGGGTAGTGCAATGGTGTTTGGGTAGTGTAGGGGGTACTGCTGGGGGTAGTGTTTTAGGGTTTAGGGTAGTGCAGGGGTGTTTGGGTAGTGTAGGGGGTACTGCAGGGGGTAGTGTTTTAGGGTTTAGGGTAGTGCAGTGGTGTTTGGGTAGCGTAGGGGTACTGCTGGGGGTAGTGTTTTATGGTTTAGGGTAGTGCAGTGGTGTTTGGGTAGTGTAGGGGTTCGTGCTGGGGGTAGTTTTTTAGGGTTTAGGGTAGTGCAGTGGTGTTTGTGTAGTGTAGGAGGTCGTGTTTTAGGGTTTAGGGTAGTGCAGTGGTCTTTGGGTAGTGTAGGAAGTCGTGCGGGGGTATTGTTTTAGAGTTTAGGGTAGTGCAGTGGTCTTTGGGTAGTGTAGGGGTTGTGCGGGGGTAGTGTTTTAGGGATTAGGGTAGTGCATTGGTATTTGGGTAGTGTAGGGGGTCATGCGGGGGTAGTGTTTTAGGGTTTAGGGCAGTGCAGTGGTGTTTAGGTAGTGTAGGGGGTCGTGCTGGGGGAGTGTTTTAGGGTTTAGGGCAGTGCAGTGGTGTTCGGGTAGTGTAGGGGGTCGTGCTGGGGGGAGTGTTTTAGGGTTTAGGGCAGTGCAGTCGTGTTCAGGTAGTGTAGGGGGTCATTTTGGGGGGAGTATTTTAGGGTTTAGGGTAGTGCAGTGGTGTTTGGGTAGTGTAGGGGGTCATGCTGGGGGTAGTGTTCTAGGGTTTAGGGCAGTGCAGTGGTGTTCGGGCAGTGTAGGGGGTCTTGCTGGGGGTGGTGTTTCAGGATTTAGGGCAGTGCAGTGGTGTTTGGGCAGTGTAGGGGTCGTGCAGGGGGTGGTGTTTCAGGGTTTAGGGCAGTGCAGTGGTGTTCGGGCAGTGTAGGGGGTCGTGCAGGGGTGGTGTTTCAGGGTTTAGGGCAGTGGTGTTCGGGCAGTGTAGGGGGTCATGCTGGGGGTGGTGTTTCAGGGTTTGGGGCAGTGCAGTGGTGTTCGAGCAGTAAAGGGGTCATGCTGGGGGTGGTGTTTCAGGGTTTAGGGCAGTGCAGTGGTGTTCGGGCAGTGTAGGGGCGGTGTAGGGGGTGGTGTTTCAGGGTTTAGGGCAGTGCAGTGGTGTTCGGGCAGTGTAGGGGGTGGTGCAGGGGGTGGTGTTTCAGGGTTTAGGGCAGTGCAGTGGTGTTCGGGCAGTGTAGGGGGTCGTGCAGGGGTGGTGTTTCAGGGTTTAGGGCAGTGCAGTGGTGTTCGGGCAGTGTAGGGGCGGTGCAGGGGTGGTGTTTCAGGGTTTAGGGCAGTACAGTGGTGTTCGGGCATTGTAGGGGGTGGTGCTGGGGCTGGTGTTTCAGGGTTTAGGGCAGTGCAGTGGTGTTCGGGCAGTGTAGGGGGTGGTGCTGGGGCTGGTGTTTCAGGGTTTAGGGCAGTGCAGTGGTGTTCGGGCAGTGTAGGGGGTCGTGCTGGGGCTGGTGTTTCAGGGTTTAGGGCAGTGCAGTGGTGTTCGGGCAGTGTAGGGGTCTTGCTGGGGCTGGTGTTTCAGAGTCTAGGGCAATGCAGTGGTGTTCGGGCAGTGTAGGGGGTCGTGCTGGGGGTGGTGTTTCAGGGTTTAGGGCAGTGCAGTGGTGTTCGGGCAGTGTAGGGGGTCTTGCTGGGGGTGGTGTTTCAGGGTTTAGGGCAGTGCAGTGGTGTTCGGGCAGTGTAGGGGGTCTTGCTGAGGGGTGGTGTTTCAGGGTTTAGGGCAGTGGTGTTCGGGCAGTGTAGGGGGTCTTGCTGGGGGTGATGTTTCAGGGTTTAGGGCAGTGCAGTGGTGTTCGGGCAGTGTAGGGGGTCTTGCTGGGGGTAGTGTGTCAGGGTTTAGGGCGGTGCAGTGGTGTTCGTGCAGTGTAGGGGGTCGTGCTGGGGGTGGTGTTTCAGGGTTTAGGGCGGTGCAGTAGTGTTCGGGCAGTGTAGGGGGTCATGCAGGGGTTGGTGTTTCAGGGTTTAGGGCAGTGCAGTGGTGTTCTGGCAGTGTAGGGGGTCATGCTGGGGGTGGGGTTTCAGGGTTTAGGGCAGTACAGTGGTGTTCGGGCAGTGTAGGGGGTCGTGCAGGGGGTGGTGTTTCAGGGTTTAGGGCAGTGCAGTGTTGTTCGGGCAGTGTAGGGGGTCGTGCTGGGGCTGGTGTTTCAGGGTTTAGGGCAGTGCAGTGGTGTTCGGGCAGTGTAGGGGGTCTTGCTGGGGGTGGTGTTTCAGGGTTTAGGGCAGTGGTTTTCGGGCAGTGTAGGGGGCCTTGCTGGGGGTGATGTTTCAGGGTTTAGGGCAGTGCAGTGGTGTTCGGGCAGTGTAGGGGGTCTTGCTGGGGGTAGTGTTTCAGGGTTTAGGGCAGTGCAGTGGTGTTCGTGCAGTATAGGGGTCGTGCTGGGGATGGTGTTTCTGGGTTTAGGGCAGTGCAGTAGTGTTCAAGCAGTGTAGGGGGTTGTGCAGGGGGTGGTGTTTCAGGGTTTAGTGCAGTGGTGTTCGGGCAGTGTAGGGGGTCGCGCTGGGGGTGGTGTTTCAGGGTTTAGGGCAGTGCAGTGGTGTTCGGGCAGTGTAGGGGGTCATGCACGGGGTGGTGTTTCAGGGTTTAGGGCAGTGCAGTGGTGTTCGGGCAGTGTAGGGTGTTGTGCTGGGGCTGGTGTTTCAGGGTTCAGGGCAGTGCAGTGGTGTTCAGGCAGTGTAGGGGGTCGTGCTGAGGCTGGTGTTTCACGGTTTAGGGCAGTGCAGTGGTGTTCGGGCAGTGTAGGGGTCGTGCTGGGGCTGGTGTTTCAGGGTTTAGGGCAGTGCAGTGTTGTTCGGGCAGTGTAGGCGGTCGTGCTGGGGCTGGTGTTTCAGGGTTTAGGGCAGTGCAGTGGTGTTCGGGCAGTGTAGGGGGTCATGCTGGGGCTGGTGTTTCAGGGTTTAGGGCAGTGCAGTGGTGCTCGGGCAGTGTAGGGGGACGTGCTGGGGATGATGTTTCAGGGTTTAGGGTAGTGCAGTGGTGTTCGGGCAGTGTAGGGGGTCGTGCAGGGGCTGGTGTTTCAAGGTTTAGGGCAGTGCAGTGGTGTTCGGGCAGTGTAGGGGGTCGTGCTGGGGCTGGTGTTTCAGGGTTTTGGGCAGAGCAGTGGTGTTCGGGCAGTGTAGGGGGTCATGCTGGGGGTAGTGTTTCAGGGTTTAGGGCAGTGCAGTGGTGTTCGGGCAGTGTAGGGGGTCGTGCTGGGGGTGGTGTTTCAGGGTTTAGGTCAGTGGTGTTCGGGCAGTGTAGGGGGTCTTGCTGGGGGTGATGTTTCAGGGTTTAGGGCAGTGCAGTGGTGTTCGGGCAGTGTAGGGGGTCTTGCTGGGGGTAGTGTTTCAGGGTTTAGTGCAGTGGTGTTCGGGCAGTGTAGGGGGTCATGCTGGGGTTGGTGTTTCAGGGTTTAGGGCAGTGCAGTGGTGTTCGGGCAGTGTAGGGGGTCGTGAAGGGGGTGGTGTTTCAGGGTTTAGGGCAGTGCAGTGGTGTTCGGGCAGTGTAGGGGGTCGTGCTAGGGGTGGTGTTTCAGGGTTTAGGGCAGTGCAGTGGTGTTCGGGCAGTGTAGGGGGTCATGCAGGGGCTGGTGTTTCAGGGTTTAGGGCAGTGCAGTGGTGTTCGGGCAGTGTAGGGGGTAGTGCTGGGGGTAGTGTTTTAGGGTTTAGGGTAGTGCAGTGGTGCTTGTGTAGTGTATGGGGTCGTGCTGGGGGTAGTGTTTTAGGGTTTAGGGTAGTGCAGTGGTGTTTGTGTAGTGTAGGGGTCATGTTTTAGGATAGTGCAGTGGTGTTTGGGTAGTATAGGGGTCGTGCTGGGGGTAGTGTTTTAGGATTTAGGTTAGTGCAGTGGTGTTTGGGTAGTGTAGGGGTCGTGCAGGTGGTAGTGTTTTAGGGTAGTGCAGTGGTGTTTGGGTAGTGTAGGGGGTCGTGCTGGGGGTAGTGTTTTAGGGTTTAGGGTAGTGCAGTGGTGCTTGTGTAGTGTAGGAGGTCGTGCTGGGGGTAGTGTTTTAGGGTTTAGGGTAGTGCAGTGGTGTTTGGGTAGTGTAGGGGGTCGTGCTGGGGGTAGTGTTTTAGGGTTTAGGGTAGTGCAGTGGTGCTTGTGTAGTGTAGGAGGTCGTGCTGGGGGTAGTGTTTTAGGGTTTAGGGTAGTGCAGTGGTGTTTGTGTAGTGTAGGGGGTCATGTTTTAGGGTAGTGCAGTGGTGTTTGGGTAGTGTAGGGGGTCGTGCTGGGGTAGTGTTTTAGGGTTTAGGATAGTGCAGTGGTGCTTGTGTAGTGTAGGGGGTCGTGCTGGGGGTAGTGTTTTAGGGTTTAAGGTAGTGCAGTGGTGTTTTTGTAGTGTAGGGGGTCATGTTTTAAGATGCAATGCTCCAATACCTGACCAGTCTGCACTACATAAAACTGCAAAAAAACTAAAAATAAAAAGTGTTTTGCACACTTTTGTCATTGGGCTATATGTGGGCTACATCTGGGTAATATGTGTGCTACATTTGGGCTCTTTTTTCACTGGTGGCCATCTTGGAAGACTTCTTTGTTATGAAGTTTCCTAATTTCTTCATTTACTGCAGTCTCCTCAGTAGGAAATGCTTTCAGTTTTTGACTTTGATTCCATCAAGAAGTCATTCAGATGTCTCACATCTGCCATAAATTCAGAATGTTAGCACTCTAGTTGCTCATTAGATCACTGGAGTAAAGCTACTGCTCACCAGGGAGTTAACTGGTAGTCTGCTGCTGGTATTGAAAGTGATTGTTTCAGTCTGCATGTCAGAATTTTCTAATGAAATAGAAGAGGATTTGAGATCTCACTTAAAACATGCCCTAATTTTTCTTTCTGCAGCACTAACCATAATTTCTATTTCAAAAAGAACCCCTCATTTTGTTCCTTTTTAAATTAAATGTTTTAAGTGTTACTCGTTTATTCCAATAAAGATGGCTTCAGGTGTGCCATACTTTTGTCATAAGTAAGGCTGTTAGCGCTCTAGTTGTTCTTTAGAACACTCTGGGAAGCTGCAGTAGAACACAAAGGCATCAACTGGCAGGCTGCTCCTGTTGAAATATAACAGGAAGATATTTGAGATCACACTTGAAATATGTCCTAATTTTTCTTTCTACAGCACTAACCATAATTCCTATGACAAAATGAACCCCATCATTTTGTTCCTTTTTAAATTAAATGTTTTAAGTGTTACCAGTTTATTCCAATCAAGATGGCTTCAGGTGTGCCATACTTTTGTCATAAGTAAGGCTGTTAGCGCTCTAGTTGTTCTTTAGAACACTCTGGGAAGCTGCAGTAGAACACAAAGGCATCAACTGGCAGGCTGCTCCTGTTGAAATATAACAGGAAGATATTTGAGATCACACTTGAAACATGTCCTAATTTTTCTTTCTACAGCACTAACCATAATTTCTATGACAAAATGAACCCCATCATGTTGTTCCTTTTTAAATTAAATTGTTTAAGTGTTACCAGTTTATTCCAATCAAGATGGCTTCAGGTGTGCCATACTTTGTCATAAGTAAGGCTGTTAGCACTCTAGTTGTTCTTTAGAACACTCTGGGAAGCTGCAGTAGAACACAAAGGAATCAACTGACAGTCTCTGCCCTTGTTGGATGTACATGTTTTACTGAGAATGTCAGACTTCATTCTCACATGAGTGAGAAAGATAATGTGAATTTACAGAAAATATGCTCTCATTTTAGCTTCTGAGCACCTTCCAAACCTCCATGGGACAAGCATGAGAAAATAGTGTTCTCTCAAACATGATTCATGATATCCCAGCTGAAGGTTTTTCACATGGTAAAATCACCTTAGAATACACCACAATTCCTAAAATTAGTATGGTACCATCAACAAATAAATTCTAATGTAACTAAAGCCTGTTATCACCCTTTATAGTTCTCCTTTTGGTGACCCTCAAAATCTTCTATTCACTACAATGCATTTCAATGAGGTACTATCATTTATATTGGTCCCAAGATGGCTGCCAGCAATTCCAGGATGAAGTGCTGACAGCCAATCAGATCTCACGATGACATGTGTGGTTAGGCTCCGCCCAGATATATATGTGACTTTACTTTTGATTTTCTCAGGAACTACTGAACGGATTTACACCATTTAAGCAAAAGGCACGACACTGAACCAAGGGCTACCTCTTTGCCAAATTTGGTGTAATTCCGTTCAGCAGTTCGGGCTGTAGCTGCGACTAAAGGTTCCTATGGAAAAATGAATGGGGAAAACGCGTTTTGGGACCCCCTTTTTCTCGGCCCCGCTTGACGTATCACCCGAGACTTTCAGGATAGGAGCGGACCGGAGCGCCCCAACAAGTTGGAAACTTTCGCGAAGATTCGTCAACTGGCGCCAACGTTATTTCAAATAGAATGTCGCGGATTTCCTATGGATAATAGGTTTTAACTATAACTATCTACTGGCGACCGCCAGTAGATAATATATATATTATATATATATATATATATATATATATACTATAACTATCTACTAGCGACCGCCAGTAGATAATATATATATTATCTACTGGCGGTCGCCAGTAGATAGTTATAGTTAAAACCTATTATCCATAGGAAATCCGCGACATTCTATTTGAAATAACGTTGGCGCCAGTTGACGAATCTTCGCGAAAGTTTCCAACTTGTTGGGGCGCTCCGGTCCGCTCCTATCCTGAAAGTCTCGGGTGATACGCTGCGGGGCCGAGAAAAGGGGGTCCCAAAACGCGTTTCCCATTCATTTTTCCATAGGAACCTTTAGTCGCAGCTACAGCCCGAACTGCTGAACGGAATTACACCAAATTTGGCAAAGAGGTAGCCCTTGGTTCAGTGTCGTGCCTTTTGCATAAATGGTGTAAATCCGTTCAGTAGTTCCTGAGAAAATCAAAAGTAAAGTCACATATATATCTGGGCGGAGCCTAACCACACATGTCATCGTGAGATCTGATTGGCTGTCAGCACTTCATCCTGGAATTGCTGGCAGCCATCTTGGGACCAATATAAATGATAGTACCTCATTGAAATGCATTGTAGTGAATAGAAGATTTTGAGGGTCACCAAAAGGAGAACTATAAAGGGTGATAACAGGCTTTAGTTACATTAGAATTTATTTGTTGTTGGTACCATACTAATTTTAGGAATTGTGGTGTATTCTAAGGTGATTTTACCATGTGAAAAACCTTCTGCTGGGATATCATGAATCATGTTTGAGAGAACACTATTTTCTCATGCTTGTCCCATGTAGGTTTGGAAGGTGCTCCAGAAGCTAAAATGAGAGCATATTTTCTGTAAATTCACATTATCTTTCTCACTCATGTGAGAATGAAGTCTGACATTCTCAGTAAAACATGTACATCCAACAAGGGCAGAGACTGTCAGTTGATTCCTTTGTGTTCTACTGCAGCTTCCCAGAGTGTTCTAAAGAACAACTAGAGTGCTAACAGCCTTACTTATGACAAAAGTATGGCACACCTGAAGCCATCTTGATTGGAATAAACTGGTAACACTTAAAACATTTAATTTAAAAAGGAACAAAATGATGGGGTTCATTTTGTCATAGAAATTATGGTTAGTGCTGTAGAAAGAAAAATTAAGACATATTTCAAGTGTGATCTCAAATATCTTCCTGTTATATTTCAACAGGAGCAGCCTGCCAGTTGATGCCTTTGTGTTCTACTGCAGCTTCCCAGAGTGTTCTAAAGAACAACTAGAGCGCTAACAGCCTTACTTATGACAAAAGTATGGCACACCTGAAGCCATCTTGATTGGAATAAACCGGTAACACTTAAAACATTTAATTTAAAAAGGAACAAAATGAGGGGTTCTTTTTGAAAATAGAAATTATGGTTAGTGCTACAGAAAGAAAAATTAGGGCATGTTTTAAGTGAGATCTCAAATCCTCTTCTATTTCATTAGAAAATTCTGACATGCAGACTGAAACAATCACTTTCAATACCAGCAGCAGACTACCAGTTAACTCCCTGGTGAGCAGTAGCTTTACTCCAGTGATCTAATGAGCAACTAGAGTGCTAACATTCTAAATTTATGGCAGATGTGAGACACATCTGAATGCCTTCTTGATGGAATCAAAGTAAAAAACTGAAAGCATTTCCTACTGAGGAGACTGCAGTAAATGAAGAAATTAGGAAATTTCATAACAAAGAAGTCTTCCAAGATGGCCACCAGTGAAAAAAGAGCCCAAATGTAGCACAAATATTACCCAGATGTAGCCCACATATAGCCCAATGACAAAAGTGTGCAAAACACTTTTTATTTTTAGTTTTTTTGCAGTTTTATGTAGTGCAGACTGGTCAGGTATTGGAGCATTGCATCTTAAAACATGACCCCCTACACTACAAAAACACCACTGCACTACCTTAAACCCTAAAACACTACCCCCAGCACGACCCCCTACACTACCCAAATACCACTGCACTAACCTAAATCCTAAAACACTACCCCCAGCACGACCCCCTACACTACCCAAACACCACTGCACTACCCTAAAACATGACCCCCTACACTACACAAACACCACTGCACTACCCTAAACCCTAAAACACTACCCCCAGCACGACCCCCTACACTACACAAGTACCACTGCACTACCCTAAACCCTAAAACACTACCCCCAGCACGACCCCCTACACTACACAAACACCAATGCACTACCCTAAACCCTAAAACACTATCCCCAGCACGACCCCCTACACTACCCAAACACCACTGCACTAACCTAAATCCTAAAACACTACCCCAGCACGATCCCCTACACTACCCAAACACCACTGCACTACCCTAAAACAGGACCCCCTACACTACACAAACACCACTGCACTACCCTAAACCCTAAAACACTACCCCCAGCACGGCCCCTACACTACACAAGCACCACTGCACTACCCTAAACCCTAAAACACTACCCCCAGCACGACCCCCTACACTGCCCGAACACCACTGCACTGCCCTAAACCCTGAAACACCAGCCCCTGTATGACCCCCTACACTGCCCGAACACCACTGCACTGCCCTAAACCCTGAAACACCACCCCTAGCATGACCCCCTACACTGCCCGAACACCACTGCACTGCCCTAAACCCTGAAACACCACCCCCTTCACGACCCCTACACTGCCCGAACACCACTGCACTGCCCTAAACCCTGAAACACCACCCCCAGCATGACCCCCTACACTGCCCGAACACCACTGCACTGCCCTAAACCCTGAAACACTACCCCCAGCAAGACCCCCTACACTGCCCGAACACCACTGACCTAAACCCTGAAACACCACCCCCAGCACGACCCCCTACACTGCCCGAACACCACTGCACTGCCCTAAACCCTGAAACACTACCCCCAGCATGACCCCCTACACTGCCCGAACACCACTGCTCTGCCCAAAACCCTGAAACACCAGCCCCAGCACGACCCCCTACACTGCCCGAACACCACTGCACTGCCCTAAACCTTGAAACACCAGCCCCTGCACGACCCCCTACACTGCCCGAACACCACTGCACTACCCTAAACCCTGAAACATCACCCCCAGCACGACCCCCTACACTGCCCGAGCACCAATGCACTGCCCTAAACCCTGAAACACCAGCCCCAGCACGACCCCCTACACTGCCCGAACACCACTGCACTGCCCTAAACCCTGAAACACCAGCCCCAGCACGACCGCCTACACTGCCCGAACACCACTGCACTGCCCTAAACCCTGATACACCAGCCCCAGCACGACCCCCTACACTGCCCGAACACCACTGCACAGCCCTAAACCGTGAAACACCAGCCTCAGCACGACCCCCTACACTGCCTGAACACCACTGCACCGCCCTGAACCCTGAAACACCAGCCCCAGCACAACACCCTACACTGCCCGAACACCACTGCACTGCCCTAAACCCTGAAACACCACCCCGTGCATGACCCCATACACTGCCCGAACACCACTGCACTGCCCTAAACCCTGAAACACCACCCCCAGCGCGACCCCCTACACTGCCCGAACACCACTGCACTGCCCTAAACCCTGAAACACCACCCCTGCACAACCCCCTACACTGCTCGAACACTACTGCACTGCCCTAAACCCAGAAACACCATCCCCAGCACGACCCCCTATACTGCACCGAACACCACTGCACTGCCCTAAACCCTGAAACACTACCCCCAGCAAGACCCCCTACACTGCTCGAACACCACTGCACTGCCCTAAACCCTGAAACATCACCCCCAGCAAGACCCCGTACACTGCCCAAACACCACTGCACTGCCCTAAACCCTGAAACACCAGCCCCAGCACGACCCCCTACACTGCCCGAACACCACTGCACTGCCCTAAACCCTGAAACACCACCCCTGCACGACCCCTACACTGCCCGAACACCACTGTACTGCCCTAAACCCTGAAACCCCACCCCAGCATGACCCCCTACACTGCCAGAACACCACTGCACTGCCCTAAACCCTGAAACACCACCCCTGCACGACCCCCTACACTGCCCGAACACTACTGCACTGCCCTAAACCCTGAAACACCACCCCCAGCACGACCCCCTACACTGCACGAACACCACTGCACCGCCCTAGACCCTGAAACACTACCCCCAGCAAGACCCCCTACACTGCCCGAACACCACTGCACTGCCCTCAACCCTGAAACATCACCCCAGCAAGACCCCTACACTGCCCGAACACCACTGCCCTAAACCCTGAAACACCACCCCCAGCAAGACCCCCTACACTGCCCGAACACCACTGCACTGCCCTAAACCCTGAAACACCACCCCCAGCAAGACCCCCTACACTGCCCGAACACCACTGCACTGCCCTAAACCCTGAAACACCACCCCCAGCACGACCCCCTTACACTGCCCGAACACCACTGCTCTGCCCAAAACCCTGAAACACCAGCCCCAGCACGACCCCCTACACTGCCCGAACACCACTGCACTGCCCTAAACCCTGAAACACCACCCCCAGCACGACCCCCTACACTGCCCGAACACCACTGCACTGCCCTAAACCCTGAAACACCAGCCCCAGCACAACCCCGTACACTGCCCGCACACCTCTGCACTGCCCTAAACCCTGAAACACCAGCCCCAGCACAACCCCCGTACACTGCCCGAACACCACTGCACTGCCCTAAACCCTAAAACACCAGCCCCAGCACGACCGCCTACACTGCCCGAAAACTACTGCACTGCCCTAAACCCTGAAACACCACCCTCAGCAAGACTACCTACACTGGCCGAACACCACTGCACTGCCCTAAACCCTGAAACACCACCCCTGCACGACCCCCTACACTGCCCAAACACTACTGCACTGCACTAAACCCTGAAACACCACCCTCAGCACGACACCCTACAGTGCCCGAACACCACTGCACTGCCCTAAACCCTGAAACACCACCCCAGCACGACCCCCTACACTGCCCGAACACCACTGCACTAAACCCTGAAACACCACCCCTGCACGACCCCCTACACTGCCGGAACACCACTGCACTGCCCTAAACCCTGAAACACCACCCCCAGCACGACCCCCTACACTGCCCTAACACCACTGCACTGGCCAAAACCCTGAAACATCACCCCCAGCACAACCCCCTACACTGCCTGAGCACCATTGCTCTGCCCTAAACCCTGAAACACTAGCCCCAGCACGACCCCCTACACTGCCCGAACACCACTACACTGCCCTAAACCCTGAAACACCACCCCCAGCACGACCCCCTACACTGCCCGAACACGACTGCACTGCCCTAAACCCTGAAACACCAGCCCCAGCAAGACCCCCTACACTGCCCGAACACCACTGCATTGCCCTAGACTCTGAAACACCAGCCCCAGCAAGACCCCCTACACTGCCCGAACACCACTGCACTGCCCTAAACCCTGAAACACCAGCCCCAGCATGACCCCCTACACTGCCCGAACACCACTGCACTGCCCTAAACCCTGAAACACCAGCCCCAGCACGACCCCTACACTGCCCGAACACCACTGCACTGCCCTAAACCCTGAAACACCACCCCTACACGACCCCCTACACTGCCCGAACACCACTGCACTGCCCTAAACCCTGAAACACCACCCCCTGCACCACCCCCTACACTGCCCGAACACCACTGCACTGCCCTAATCCCTGAAACACCACCCCCTGCACCTCCCCCTACACTGCCCGAACACCACTGCACTGCCCTAAACCCTGAAACACCACCCCCAGCATGACCCCCTTTACTGCTCGAACACCACTGCACTGCCCCAAACCCTGAAACACCACCCCCAGCATGACCCCCTACACTGCCCGAACACCACTGCCCTAAACCCTGAAACACCACCCCTGCACGACCCCCTACACTGCCCGAACACCACTGCACTGCCCTAAACCCTGAAACACCACCCCCTGCACGACCCCTACACTGCCCGAACACCACTGCCCTAAACCCTGAAACACCACCACCAGCACGACCCCCTACACTGCCCGAACACCACTGCACTGCCCTAAACCCTAAAACACCACCCCCAGCACGACCCCCTACACTGCCCGAACACCACTGCACTGCCCTAAACCCTAGAACACTACCCCCAGCATGACCCCCTACACTACCCGAACACCACTGCACAACCCTAAACCCTAAAATACTCCCCCAGCACGACCCCCTACACTACCCGAACACGACTGCACTGCCCTAAACCCTAAAACACTCCCCCAGCATGACCCCTACACTACCCGAACACCACTGCACTGCCCTAAACCCTAAAACACTCCCCCAGCATGACCCCCTACACTACCTAAACACCACTGCACTGCCCTAAACCCTAAAACACTACCCCTGCATGACCCCCTACACTACCCAAATACCAATGCACTACCCTAATCCCTAAAACACTACCCCCCGCACAACCCACTACACTACCCAAAGACCACTGCACTACCCTAAACCCTAAAACACAACCTCCTACACTACACAAACACCACTGCACTACCCTAAACCCTAAAAAACTACCCCCAGCACGAACCCCTACACTACCCAAACACCACTGCACTACCCTAAACCATAAAACACTACCCCCAGCAGTACCCCTACGCTACCCAAACACCACTGCACTACCCTAAACCCTAAAACACTACCCCCAGCAGTACCCCTACACTACCCAAACACCATTGCACTACCCTAAACCCTAAAACACTACCCCCAGCAGTACCCCCTACACTACCCAAACACCACTGCACTACCCTAAACCCTAAAACCCTAAAACACTAACCCCAGCACGACCCCCTACACTACCCAAACACCACTGTACTACCCTAAACCCTAAAACACTCCCCCAGCACGACTCCCTACACTACCCAAACACCACTGCACTACCCTAAACCCTAAATCTACCCCCAGCATGACCCCCTACACTACACAAACACCACTGCACTACCCTAAACCCTAAAACACTACCCCCAGCACGACCCTCTTCACTACCTAAACACAACTGCACAATTTGTTACAGGCGTTGCAACGCAGGCCTGTGGTGCTTACTGGAAGTACCTGGTGGGCTAGTTGGGCCCCAGGGACTCTCAGGATTCAAGGTGACCTAATCCCTCAACTTAAAACGCGCCACGGGGCGCGTTTGCACAGTGGTGAAAGGAGGGGGCGGGGCCTCAGGTGACATGTGCGCAAACACGCCCTGTGGTGCGTTTTAAGTTGGGGAGTTAATTCCTTTGAATCCTGGGGGCCAACTAGCCCACCAGGTACCTTCAGTAAGCACAACAGAGTTGCGTTGCAGAGAGGTGAAAAAAGGTGCGTGGCCTCGGAACGCCCTCTCCAACTCAGCTCTGTGGTCCTAACTGTAGGTACCTGGGGGCTAGTTGGGCCCCAGGGACCCTCAGGATTCAAGGGGACTTAATCCCGCAACTTAAAACGCGCCATGGGGCGCGTTTGCACACATGTCACCTCAGGCCCCCTCCCTTCACCACTGTGCAAACGCGCACTGGCTCTGGTTAGTCAGAGTCAGTTACCACCAGTACCCATCTGAAAAAGTTGTGGGCACAGGATGATTTTGCAACAAGGCCTCTTTCTGCTCCTCTGTTGGTACTTTCTGCACATCTTTTGCTTCTTTCTGTGCGTTTTTCTTCTTTCTTCACATGTCCTACCTCTGTTGGCATAGTTAGAAACTAGCATTTAAAAACCTTTGAAATTCACTTAAAAATCATAGGTTTCAGGCACGTTATAGTTAGAAATTAGCATTTAAAAACCTTTGAAATTCACTGAAAAACCATAGGTTTCAGGCACGTTATAGTTAGAAATTAGCATTTAAAAAACCTTTGAAATTCACTGAAAAACCATAGGTTTCAGACAAGTTATAGTTAGAAATTAGCATTTAAAAACCTTTGAAATTCACTGAAAAACCATAGGTTTTAGGGACAGTTATAGTTAGTTGGACATTGCACTCGTACAAAACCCGTGAAATTCCCCTGTTATAGTTAGTTCAGCTAACTATAACTCGCGCCCCCGCAATGCACTGCTGATGACGTCACATATTACATCACTCATGACATGGTCAGTGACATCACTGATGACATCACTGATGACATCTCAAATGACATCACTGATGACATCATCCATGTGATAATTTCATGCATCTTCTCACACCCTAATATAACTTTTGATACACCCACTCTAAATTACAGACTGCCATTCTCAAAACCATAGACACTCCAACACCAAAACTACATACCCACTCACTGATTCTTAGGTCTACACACACATCCACTCACTCACCTGTACAGTCACTCATACTTACAGTCACTCAGTACAGGACTATCATATGCACTCATACACCTATATAAATACTCACACACCGCCACTCATCCATAGAGGTACTCACACACCTAGTCAGTCATGCAAAAATTAATCACACACCCATTTACTCACCTATACAGTTATACACACACCAGCTCACTTACTCATACAAATACTAGCACATTCTTACGCTCTTATACAATAACTGATACAAGCACACACGCATCCATACAGCCACTCTCACAATAACACACTCTCACTTATAGCCATTTAAATACTATAACACGCATATATACTGCCTTTTACATATGTAGTTACTCGCACATGTACCACTGAGATATACATTCACTCACTAACACACCCATACACACACTCACCCACCCAAGCAGTCCATCACAGATGCACTCTTGAAATCATGCACCCAGTGAATCACCCACTCACACATCTATGTATAGAGTCACACACACCCCACCCACACAAACACTCAGGCAGCCATACAGATACTCAGAGAACCAATCAATAACCCATATAGACACTCATGTAGCTATTCGCAAATCCATGCATCCACTTACACACCAACAAACAGACGGATACAGACATTCACACAGTTTAGTCACTAACCCATGCATTCAGTAAGATACGTTTAATCACTCACTTGTAGAGTCAGTCACTCACGTACTAAATCATCCATTCAGACACTTATACACCCACTCATTCTTCAATACGCCTTTCCCTATATATATTAAACATATTTAAACTTTACAGAAACACACAGTCACTGGATGATGTCATCAGTGATGTCATCAGTGATGTCATTTGAGATGTCATCAGTGATGTCATCAGTGATGTCACTGACCATGTCATGAGTGATGTAATATGTGACGTCATCAGCAGTGCATTGCGGGGCGCGAGTTATAGTTAGCTGAACTAACTATAGCAGGGGAATTTCACGGGTTTTGTACGAGTGCAATGTCCAACTAACTATAACTGTCCCTAAAACCTATGGTTTTTTCAGTGAATATATATATATATATATATATTATCTACTGGCGGTCGCCAGTAGATAGTTATAGTTAGGACCTATTTTCCATAGGAAATCCGCAACATTCTATTTGAAATAACTTTGGCGCCGGTTGACGAATCTTTGCGAAATTTTCAAAACTCGTGGCCCGCTCCGGTCCGCTCCTATCCTGAAAGTCTCGGGTGATTCGTCAAGTGGGGGCCGAGAAAAAGGGGGTCCCAAAACGTGTTTTCCCATGCAATTTTCCTTAGGAACCTTTCATCGCAGCTACCGCCCGAACTGCTGAACGGAATTACACCAAATTTGCCAAAAAGGTAGCCCTTGGTTCAGACTCGTGCCTTTTGCTTAAATGGTGTAAATCCGTTAAGTAGTTTCTGAGAAATCTGAAAAAGAAAACACATATATATCTGGGCGGAGCCTATCCACACATGTCATCGTGAGATCTGATTGGCTGTCAGCACTTCATCCTGGAATTGCTGGCAGCCATCTTGGGACCAATATAAATGATAGTACCCCATTGAAATGCATTGTAGTGAATCGAAGATTTTGAGGGTTACCAAAAGGAGAACTATAAAGGGTGATAACAGACTTTAGTTACATTAGAATTCATTTGTTGATGGTACCATACTAATTTCAGGAATTGTGGTGTGTTCTAAGGTGATTTTACCCTGTGAAAAGCCTTCTGCTGGGATATCATGAATCATGTTTGAGAGAAAACTATTTTCACATGCTTGTCCCATACAGTTTTGGAAGTTGCTCCAGAAGCTAAAATGAGAGCATATTTTCTGTAAATTCACATTATCTTTCTCAGTCATGTGAGAATGAAGTCTGACATTATCAGTAAAACATGTACATCCAACAAGGGCAGAGACTGTCAGTTGATTCCTTTGTGTTCTACTGCAGCTTCCCAGAGTGTTCTAAAGAACAACTAGAGAGCTAACAGTCTTCCTTATGACAAAAGTATGGCACACCTGAAGCCATCTTGATTGGAATAAACTGGTAACACTTAAAACATTTAATTTAAAAAGGAACAAAATGAGGGGGTTCATTTTGCCATAGAAATGATGGTTAGTGCTGTAGAATGAAAAATTAGGACATGTTTTAAGTGAGATCTCAAATATCTTCCTGTTATATTTCAACAGGAGCAGCCTGTCAGTTGATGCCTTTGTGTTCTACTGCAGCTTCCCAGAGTGTTCTAAAGAACAACTAGAGTGCTAACAGCCTTACTTATGACAAAAGTATGGCACACCTGAAGCCATCTTGATTGGAATAAACTGGTAACACTTAAAACATTTAATTTAAAAAGGAACAAAATGATGGGGTTCATTTTGTCATCGAAATTATGGTTAGTGCTGTAGAAAGAAAAATTAGGACATGTTTCAAGTGTGATCTCAAATATCTTCCTGTTATATTTCAACAGAAGCAGTCTGTCAGTTGATGCCTTTGTGTTCTACTGCAGCTTCCCAGAGTGTTCTAAAGAACAACTAGAGCGCTAACAGTCTTACTTATGACAAAATTATGGCACACCTGAAGCCATCTTGATTGGAATAAACTGGTAACTCTTAAAACATTTAATTTAAAAAGGAACAAAATGAGGGGGTTCATTTTGTCATAGAAATTATGGTTAGTGCTATAGAAAGAAAAATTAGGACATGTTTTAAGTGAGATCTCAAATATCTTCCTGTTATATTTCAACAGGAGCAGCCTGTCAGTTGATGCCTTTGTGTTCTACTGCAGCTTCCCAGAGTGTTCTAAAGAACAACTAGAGCGCTAACAGTCTTACTTATGACAAACGTATGGCACACCTGAAGCCATCTTGATTGGAATAAACTGGTAACACTTAAAACATTTAATTTAAAAAGGAACAAAATGAGGGTGTTCATTTTGCCATAGAAATTATGGTTAGTGCTGCAGAAAGAAAATTTAGGGCATGTTTTAAGTGAGATCTCAAATCCTCTTCTATTTCATTAGAAAATTCTGACATGCAGACTGAAACAATCACTTTCAATACCAGCAGTAGACTTCCAGTTAACTCCCTGGTGAGCAGTAGCTTTATTACAGTGATCTAATGAACAACTAGAGTGCTAACATTCTGAATTTATGGCAAATGTGTGACACATCTGAATGTCTTCTTGATGGAATCAAAGTAAAAACTGAAAGCATTTCCTACTGAGGAGACTGCAGTAAATGACGAAATTAGGAAACTTCATAACAAATAAGTCTCCCAAGATGGCCACCAGAGAAAAATGTAGCACAAATATCACCCAGATGTAGCCCACATATAGCCCAATGACAGAAGTGTGCAAAACACTTTTTATTTTTAGTTTTTCTGCAGTTTTATATAGTGCAAACTGGTCAGGTATTGGAGCGTTACATCTTACTTGGACCCCTTATTGCGTATTTTGCACGTAAATACATGAGATTGATCTTGCGAAACATTGAACTTTACGATTCTGTTAACCTGAAGTTGCTCTGAACCGGGCTTTGTAACACCCGCTTTTACCTACTGGTTTTAATTAATTCTCACTGTATTGTATTAGGAAAGAGGATTTACTGTTTTTATGTACACTTTTATGATCTATGTTTCTAAATCAGATCAAATAAAGTTTAATGAATTCTATGGCAGGACGGAGGCGAGGATTATGCATATCTTTCCTCACTTTATTTGCATAGCAGTTCAAAGAAAACGTAACACAACAATCATTAAACAAAAGACTACACAACCCATGAACCATTAGGGGGTAGTCTCCAAGGCAACTATAGTCCAATCATATCACAGTCCATCGTATATAATATCGTGACGTCCCTTCCACTTCCTCTTTCTTCACTGCTCGTCAGTTAAGTGCATTCCTTACATTCTTGGCTTAATCTGACGTTGTTGCTGTTTGTATAGCGGTTTCTTGTGCACATTATTAGCATTATTGCCTTGGTATTGTTTCATATTCCCTGCGCAGCAGGCTCTTGCGCAAGTGCATTCTCCCCCTCGCATTTTCTCCCGCTGTGTGCTCTGCGCGCGGTGAGATCCTGTCAGGCGCGTCTGGTCCAAGCGAGGCAACTCCGTCGAGCGCTCCCGCTGGTCTTTACGCGCGTTTGGGAATCCGGTCACTCCTTTAGTGTCCGCTTGATTCCCGACCAACCCTCGCCATTTTGATCACCGCTACGCGGTGATTTCCCCACACGACCACGTTAGTGACCAGCGCCACCTGGTGGTGGTAATTGGTATTGCGCCTCAGTCTATTCTTATAACAGCTTCAGGGAAAGCCCAGCTGTTGGAGCACCGGCGAGGGGGCTGTCTTAAGGATTTTAAGGGCATTTGTTCTGTGCTCACACCCTCTGCTATCATGTCTTCTCCAGAAGACCATTTTAACTCCTCCTACCAGGAAGTGGAGGAGGAATGGCCCCCCAACTTCTCCCTCCAGCAGTGGACCAAGCCCTCTCTCTGGCTATTTCTAGGGTGCTGGCTCCTCTTAGGGATCAGGTTGATAAGCTGGCGAAAAGCATCCCTGGGGTGTTCAGTGACCCAGATCTGGTGGTGGCGGGTCCAAGTAGCTCCCAGATGGGGAATAAAAGGGCAGTTAAGCGTAACGCGGGCCTCTTGGAAGGATTTGATAAACTTACGGAGACCTTCCTCAAGCGTGCCCGAACGCTAAAACATGCACCCTGCCGGGAGGAGGAGGGTCCCGGAAAAAATTGCGACACTGTCACCACTATTGTAGACCCCGACGGAGGGTTTCCCTTAGAGGAGAAGGTGTATCGGAGGACGATTTCTCCTCCGATGAGGATAAGGACTCGGGGCGTCCCTGGGGTCCAGAGTCCCACTCCTCTCAGTCCCCGGTTGGGGACGGGGTCCACTCGGACATGTTCGAGCCTACCCAAATTTACCATCCTAGGTCGGCAGAGTGGACACCTGACGCCAAAGTGGCAGAGTATGTGGTGGGGAAAATCCATCAACCCCTTGAAAGGGAGGTCAGGAATAGGATGAGGGGAGAATGCCCCAGGCCCTCACTGAAAGGGAAGGTGGCACACACGCCTGAAATTGATGAGAAACTATGTACCCTTTTCTCCAAGTATATGAGGGATCCCAAGAAAGGAATTGATAGGTCTTGGACGTGGTAGGGCCCTTGACCCAAATTATTCAATTGACGGAGCTGCTCCAAAGAGTCAGGATCCCTTTGTCCACGGATATTGTGGCTGGTTGGGCGCACTACCCTAAACCCTAAAACAATACCCCTCCACTACCCAAACACCACTGCACTACCCTAAACCCTAAAACACTACCCCAGCACGACACCCTACACTACCCAAACATAACTGCACTACCTTAAACCCTAAAACACTACCACCAGCACGACTCCCTACACTACCCAAACACTACTGCACTACCCTAAACCCTAAAACACTACCCCCAGCACGACTCCCTACACTACCCAAACACCACTGCACTACACTAAACCCTAAATATACCCCCAGCATGACCTCCCACACTACACAAACACCACTGCACTACCCTAAACCCTAAAACACTACCCCCAGCACGACCCCCTACACTACCGAAACACCACTGCACTACCCTAAACCCTAAAACACTAACCCCAGCATGACCCCCTACACTACCCAAATACCACTGCACTACCCTATACCCTAAAACACGACCCCCTACACTACACAAACACAACTGCACTACCCTAAACCCTAAAACACTACCCACAGCATGACCCCCTTCACTGCACAAACACCACTGCACTGCCCTAAACCCTAAAACACTACCCCAGCACTACCCCCTACACTACCCAAACACCACTGCGCTAACATAAACCCTAAAACACTACCCCCAGCACAACCCCCTACACTACTCAAACACCACTGCACTACCCTAAACCCTAAAACACTACCCCCAGCACGACTCCCTACACTACCCAAACACCACTGCACTACCCTAAACCCTAAATCTACCCCCAGCACAACCCCCTACACTTCCCAAACACCACTGCACTACCCTAAACCATAAAACACTACCCCCAGCATGACCCCCTACACTACACAAACACCACTGCACTACCCTAAACCCTAAAACACTACCACCAGCATGGCCCCCTACACTACTCAAACACCACTGCACTACCCTAAACCCTAAAACACTACCCCAGCATGACCCCCTACACTACCCATACACCACTGCACTACCCTAAACCCTAAAACACTACCCCCAGCACAACCCCTACACTACTGCACTACCCTAAACCCTAAAACACTACCCCCAGCACGACCCCCTACACCACCCAAACACCACTGCACTACCCTAAACCCTAGAAAAGAAACCCCCACCCCATGCCCAATCCCCTTACCTCTCACTCCTCATGGTTCCTCTCTCCTCGTGGTTCCTGCTTCATGTCATCTCTGAGGGGCGGTGCACGCCGTTGTGAGGAAACGGAACAGCCTCTGTTTCCTTACAACGACATGGATCGTTTACATAGCTTAGAACGCATGGTCATTTACTATACATACCTTTACAACAAAATTCGTAGTAAAGGCATGCATGGTAAATGACCATGCGTTCTAAAAAATGCGTAGTAATGACTTCGTGATGTACAACGCATGCGTGGTAATGCATGCGTTGTAATGGTATCGCAAAGTAAAAAAGTTGTTGTAACGGCTGTTTACCGATCGAAGCTGGCCCCTGTTCTTCAGTGAGACGTTTATTTGATTAATTAGGAGGAAGGAATGTGGTTTTTTACCGAAAAGTGCATTCCCGGCTGTTGTATTGTGAAAGTGTCCGCGTGGCCTGGTTTCACTTCCAGTGAGAGATTGGAAGAGTCTGTTTGGATCTAAAGGAGTTCTGTTGTTGGACGGGGCCAGCGCGACATGTCATCAGAAAACATAGCTAATGGAAAGCGTCCTCCCTGAAGTGTGGAGCAGTGCCATGAGAGGTCAACGAGTGCGCGTCCCACCGCAGTATGACCATATCGCGTGACCCATGTGCCACCTCCAGGGTACGGGAGGCAGAAGCGGCATCGCAGGTCCTCTTGAAGACCGTTGTAGCACTAATTCTACATTTTGGTACTAGGGCTATTTAACTTCGTTGTTCCTGCCAGATACAAAGAGAAGATCCTGTGTTATTCAGTGCCCTCGTTACCTTTTTTGTGGGTTGTGGTGCTTGTCACTTCGCTGCCCCGCCGGTGCACACGACTGGGCACCCCACCTCGGGTGCCATCTGCAGGGCATCTGCCCTCGGATCACTGGTTTCGGTTTATGGAGTGGCAACATAAACAGTTGCTCCCAAAGGACTAGCCTGAACACTTAGGTGAATATCCCCTGCACCAGCATTCCACGGAAATTCTTTCCTAGCTCTCCCATGTCAACGAACACGGCTCCGCTCGCGACACCGTATGACGTCATCGGAGCCATAAGAGGACCTCGTCGGCGTGCTGACATCAGTTCCACCCATTTTTTCCATGCCACCGAGGCAAACAGGGGACCGAGACATTTTCACATGTTTACATAGTATAATAAATATATATATATTCACTGTAAAAACAAAGGTTTCAGGCACGTTATAGTTAGAAATTAGCATTTAAAAACCTTAGAAATTCACTGAAAAACCATAGGTTTCAGGCACGTTATAGTTAGAAATTAGCATTTAAAAACCTTAGAAATTCACTGAAAAAACCATACGTTTCAGGGGCGTTATAGTTAGTTGGACATTTCACTCGTACAAAACCATAGAAATTCCCTGTTATAGTTAGTTCAGCTAACTATAACTCGCGCGCCCACAATGCACTGCTGATGACGTCACATATTACATCACTCATGACATGGTCAGTGACATCACTCATGACATCACTGATGACATCTCAAATGACATCACTGATGACATCACTGATGACATCATCCAGTGAATGTGTGTTTTTCTGAAAATTAAATATGTTTTATATATGTATATGCTCAAGGTTGATGGAAGAATAAATGGGTATATAAGTGTCTAAATGGATGATTTGTTTTGTAAAATTGATTGTATAACTGACTAAGTGTATCTTAGTGAATACATGGGTTAGTGAGTAATGTTTAAATATGAAAATATCTGTATCAGTCTCTCACTTTGTATATAAGTGGCTGCATGGGTTGGTGAGTAGCTACATGAGTGTCTATATGGGTTATTAGTTGGTTTTTTGAGTATCAGTATGTGTGCCTGAGTGTCTGTATGGTTCGGTGGGGGGTATTACTTAGTGCATAGATGCATGAATGAGTGACTCACTGTTTGTATGTGTTGAAGACAGCATGTGTGCAGGACTGTATAGGTGGATGAGTATGTGTATGGGTGTGTTAGTGAGTGAGTGAATGACTGTCTCAATAGTGTCTTTATGAGTAACTACATATGTTTTAAACTAGTATATGTGAGTATTGGTGTATATAAGTGAGTATATGTGAGAGTGAGAGATTGGAAGAGTTCCTGTACAAATAAGTAGGTGTTTCTATAAGTGATTGTTTAAGAGAGTAAGTATGTGTAAGTTTCTGTAGAAGTAAGTGTGGTAGTGTGTGTATAACTGTATATGCAAGTAAATGGATGTTTGATACTTTGTTTGCATGTGTGACTATGTGTGTGAGTAACTCTATGGATGAGTGGCGGTGTGTAACAGGATGTATAGGTGTATGAGTACATATGATGAGTGAGTACATGTATGAGTGACTGTATAGGGACTGTTATTGAATGAGTGGATGTGTATGTAGATCTTGGAATTACTGAATTGGTGTGTTGTAACTGGTATTGGTATGTCCATTGTTTTGAAAATGTTACTTTGTATTTTTGAGTGTGTGTATCAAAGGTTATATTAGGGTGAGAGGAGGTCTGCCACTCTATCACAAGGATGATGTCATCAGTGATGTCATTTGAGATGTCATCAGTGATGTCATGAGTGATGTCACTGACTATGTCATGAGTGATGTAATATGTGACGTCATCAGCAGTGCATTATGGGCAAGATCGAGTTATAGTTAGCTGAACTAACTATAACGGGGGAATTTCTATGGTTTTGTACGAGTGAAATGTCCAACTAACTATAACACCCCTGAAACGTATGGTTTTTTCAGTGAATATATATATATATATTATCTACTGGCGGTCGCCAGTAGATAGTTATAGTTAGGACCTATTTTCCATAGGAAATCCGCGACATTCTATTTGAAATAACTCTTGCGTCGGTTGACGAATCTTCGCGAAATTTTCAAACTTTATGGCCCGCTCCGGTCCGCTCCTACCCTGAAAGTCTCAGGGTGATTCGTCAAGCGGGGGCCGAGAAAAAGGGGGTCCCAAAACATGTTTTCCCCATTCATTTTCCCATAGGAAACTTTAGACACGGCTATAGTTCGAACTGCTGAACGGAATTACACCAAATTTGGCAAAGAGGTAGTTCTTGGTTCAGAAAGAACCCTTTTTGTTAAATGGTGTAAATCTGTTCAGTTGTTGCGGAGAAATTAAAAAATAAGAGTCAAAAAATCAATTTCCCATAGGAAACTTTAGACACGGCTACAGCCTGAACTGCTGAACGGAATTACACCAAATTTGGCTAAGAGGTAGTTCTTGGTTCAGAAAGAACCCTTTTGTTAAATGGTGTAAATCCGCTCAGTAGTTGCTGAGAAAATCAAAAGTAAATGTACATATATATCTATGGCCGCGGCCGGATTCGCGCACCCTCCCGATCACGAGCTGTCTGCTAATTGGCTGTCAACACTCCAAACCAGGAAGTGTTGGCAGCCATCTTGTTCCTCGGTAGAACCGAGGAACAAGAAAGCAGTAAAAGTGCGCAAAGCGCACAAAGGGGGCAGGGTAGAAACACCCTGACTCCTAGGCCTGCTCAGGGGTCCCACAAGGACCCCTGGGCAGAAAAAGCATTTTTTTTTAAATCGGCAGGATGCGCTCAGGGAGCCGAATCCTGCCGAAAAAATCGAAGGGCGGTCTCCCGCGCTCGGACTGTATTTTGCCCCGGGTGGCCCAAGTCCCGGGGGCATGGTGGGGGGTTAAATTTATGTATGGGGGCCTCAAGGGCCCCCTAAGCCCCAGGGACCGCCACCCCCGGGGCTTTTTTAAAATGGTGCGGGAGGGCTCTGAGCTCTTCCGCAGCCCCGGGACCACCACCTCCCCGGGCTTCTTTTCTTTAAACTTTTCTCGTGTGGGGGGCTCGAGCCCCCCACACGCCCCAGGGACCGCCACCTCCCGGGCACTAACAAATTAAAATGGGGGTCCATTTTGGACTCCTCGAAGCCCCGGGGACCACCACCTCCCCGGGCTTTGCTGATGTGGGGAGGGGGCCGCGTGGCCCCCTCCTGGAGCCTGTGGTGGCCCTGGGGACCTCCACCCCCAGGGTCGGCTCCTGCAGTGTCCCGGGTGCCTACCCTCGGGACACCAGCTGTTTGCAATGACAGGACGGAGCCTCGCGGCCCCGTCCTGTCATTGCAACTGCTTTGGATATTAAAGAGAGAGCAGGGAAACCTGCTCTCGCCTCCAATATCCAAAGACAATTGCTTTTCCACACGGGAGCAGCATGTTAGCTGCTCCCCGTGTGGAAAGCAATGCCGGCTCCCTTAGGACACGGGGAGCCGGCGGGACTGTGGGGGTTTGGGGACCCCCACAGTCCCCAACCAGAGGCCAGGCCCCGGGGATGGGGTCCCCGGGCACAGTGGCTCGGGAGGGGGCCACACGGCCCCTCCCCACAAATTATTTTAAAATTTTTAAAAGGCCTGCCCCGGGGGATGGGGTCCCGGGCAAAGAGGCCTGAGGAGGGGGCCACGCAGCCCCCTCCTCAAAAAGGAATGTTGAGGTGGCCATGCCCCGGGGATGGGGTCCCCGGGGCAGTTTTCGGCCAGGAGGGGCCACGCGGCCCCCTTCCAGTTTAATTTTAATTAAAAAAAGGGGGTAAGGCCCTGGGGGATGGGGTCCCCAGGGCCCAAAAATACAGAAAAGGAAGGGGGCTACACAGCCCCCTTCAGGGGAAAAAAACGATCGGGCCGCAGGCCCCGCCCCTTCCTTCACCACTCTGCAAACGCGCCCCTGGCGCGTTTGCAGATGGGGAAGTACTCCCTTGAATACTGGGGGTCCCTGGGGGCCAACTAGCCCACCAGGAACCTCCAGTATGCGCTAGGAGCTGCGTTGCAGAGAGGTGTACAGAGGCCACGCCCCTTTATACACCTCTCTGCAATGCAGCTCTGTGGCGCTTTTGGAGGTACATGGTGGGCTAGTTGGCCCCCAGGAACCCTCAGGATTCAAGGGACTTAATCCCCAACTTAAAACGCGCCACGGGCATGTTTGCACAGTGGTGAAGGGAGGGGCGGGCTTCAGGTGACATGTGTGCAAACAGGCCCTGTGGCGCGTTTTAAGATGGGAATTAAATCCTTCAATCCTGAGGGTCTCTGGGCCAACTAGCCCAACAGGTACATCCAGAAAGCGCACAGAGCTGCGTTGCAGAGAGGTGTAAAAGGGGTGTGGCATCTCTACACATCTCTGCAACGCAGCCCCTGGCGCATACTGGAGGTTCCTGGTGGGCTAGTTGGCCCCTAGGGACCCTCATGATTCAAGGGGACTTAATCCCCTAACTTAAAACACGCCACGGGGCGCGTTTGCACAGATGTCACCTCAGGCCCCGTCCCCTACCTTCAACATTGTGCAAATATTCCTCTAAAATCTGCCGAACTACGACCCGGATTTACTCACCTGTTATCAGGAGAGACCTCAGTGCTGCATCTTTCAGCCCAGTACTAATCCTGAAAAGTAATTTTAACCGTACTTACCAGTAACTTGAATTTCCTTCCATAGGATATCATTGCCTGCTTTTTGCTGAAAAAGTTTCTAAGTGTTGATTTTTGAAACATACAAATATTCCTCTAAAATCAGCCGAAATACGAATTCCGATTTACTCACCTGTTATCAGGAGAGACCTCAGTGCTGTATCTTTCAGCCCAGTACTGGTCCTGAAAAGTAATTTTAACCGTACTTACCAGTAACTTGAATTTCCTTCCATAGGCTAACATTGACTGGTTTCACTTGGAAATTCTTCTAAGTGTGGAGTTTTGGAACTTTAAAATATTCCTCTAAAATCAGCCGAAATACGAATTCCGATTTACTCACCTGTTATCAGGAGAGACCTCAATGCTGCATCTTTCAGCCCAGTACTGATCCTCAAAAGTAATTTTAACCGTACTTACCAGTAACTTGAATTTCCTTCCATAGGATATCATTGTCTGCTTTTTGCTGAAAAAGTTTCTAAGTGTTGATTTTTGAAACATACAAATATTCCTCTAAATTCAGCCGAAATACAAATTCGGATTTACTCACCTGTTATCAGGAGAGACCTCAGTGCTGTATCTTTCAGCCCAGTACTGATCCTGAAAAGTAATTTTAACCGTATTTACCAGTAACTTGAATTTCCTTCCATAGGCTAACATTGACTGGTTTCACTTGGAAATTCTTCTAAGGGCCCGATTCTGATGCGGGTTGGAAAAGCTTCCGACCGAATCGGTTGGGAAATGGTTTCCACCCACTCGGATCGGGAAAGTCCAACCGGCAGAGTAGGATGCATCCGGATGTTTCCAGATACGATTTGGTTGAACTCCCATTGACTTCAATGGGAACATTTGTTCCTAACCGCATCAGAATTGGGCCCTCGGTCGGGAAGACACGTTCCCAATCCGATTTGGAAGGAGCAAATGCCGTTAGGAGGCCTTCCTAACCGCATCAGAATCAGGCCATCGGTCGGGAAGCTTTTCCAACCCGCATCAGAATCGGGCCCTATGTGTGGAGTTTTGGAACTTTAAAATATTCCTCTAAAATCAGCCGAAATACGAATTCCGATTTACTCACCTGTTATCAGGAGAGACCTCAGTGCTGCATCTTTTAGCCCAGCACTGACCCTGAAAAGTAATTTTAACCGTACTTACCAGTAACTTATATTTTCTTCCATAGGAATCCATTGTCTGGTTTTCAGCTGAAAAGTTTCAGTGTCGATTTTCACAAACTACAAATATTCCTTAAAAATCGCCTGTATGACTTAAACGCATTCTTTCAACTGTTTACAGGAGATGCACCAGTGCTGGATCCAGGATCCAACACTGAGTAAGAAAAAGTAACGATAACAGTTTTTACCTGCTAAGTGAATTTCCTTCCATAGGATAACATTGGTGATTCTATGAGAAAAAGTTTCTAAGTGTCAACTTTTAAAATAGAATAATATTCCTTAAAAATCACTACTGTAACCAAAACGCTTTACTCAACTGTTTACAGGAGATGTCCCAGGACTGAATCTGGGATCCAGTCCTGTGGTTAGAAAAGTAATCCATAAAGTAACTAATTGCATTTAACTAGAAATTCACATTGAGCTGAATGTTGCATTGTGTTTGAAAATGTGTTGCCCATTGCAACAACTGTAACTACTGTACTTAAAAGTCTATTGCCTATGTGCAAAGTAATTCATTCTGAGAAAGTATTTTTTGTAATGTATAATGTAATTACAATGTAATTTAAAAATAAAATATGTAAAAAAATGTTTCTAAAAATGTAGTAAATCAGTATGAAAAAAATAAATATAACAATTAATACATTTAAAAATTGTCATTTACAAAACCTTTGAAATTCACTGAAAAACCGTAGGTTTCAGACATGTTATAGTTAGGAATTAGCATTTAAAAACCTTTGAAATTCACTGAAAAAACCATAGGTTTCAGACACGTTATAGTTAGAAATTAGCATTTAAAAACCTTTGAAATTCACTGAAAAAACCATAGGTTTCAGGCACGTTATAGTTAGAAATTTGCATTTAAAAACCTTAGAAATTCACTGAAAAACCATAAGGTTTTAGGGACAGTTATAGTTAGTTGGACATTGCACTCGTACAAAACCCGTGAAATTCCCCGTTATAGTTAGTTCAGGTAACTATAACTCGCTCCCCCGCAATGCACTGCTGATGACGTCACATATTACATCACTCATGACATGGTCAGTGACATCACTGATGACATCACTGATGACATCTCAAATGACAGATTAGCCAAAGAGTCCAGTAAGAACTACAATTAAAACACAAAAGAGGAAGAAAGGAATTATGTAGAAATCATGGACAAAATTAGATCAAGGTCGGACATTGTAATAAGACAATCTGATAAAGGGGGCAATGTAGTCCTATGGCCATTGTGTAAATACAACGATGAAGCAAGACTTCAATTGAGAGATACGGAATGTTACCAGCGAGTTCCGCACAGCAATCTCCTGGAGGTAAAAATCAAATACCATAAGGAACTGGCAAGATGGAGAGGTATGGGACTCATATCAGAAGCAGAACATCAATACCTGAAAGTGAACAACCCGGGTGACTCCCATACTATATCTAATACCTAAAGTTCACAAAGATATGGTATCTCCTCCCGTAAGGCCAATAATATCAGCCATTGGAAGCCTCTTTGAAACGTCATCTAGATACTTGAATCACTTCATACAGGATTTTGTAAAAGCCCTACCGTCCTATATTCAAGATACTGGGGACTTTTGAGGAAACTGCACAATACTCAGTGGGAAGAAGAAGATCTGTTAATAACTCTTGACGTAGCTTCGCTCTATAATGAGCATTGCACATAAAGATGGACTAAGGGCTCTCAGACACTTTTTAGGCAGCAGACCATTACAGGTATATCAACACTCTGAAATGCTACTGCAAATGGCAGAACTGTGCTTGGGAAATAATTTTTTCCATTTTGGTAATGATACCTTTAGACAGCTGAGGGGGACAGCCATGGGTACTTGCTTCGCCCCAGCTATGCGAATCTTCACATGGGCAGGTGCTCGGGGTCAAGCATAACAAAGAGTGGAATGAGAACATCATGGTCTGGTGCAGATTAATTAATGGCCTATTCATCAAATGAAGAGGGTCAATAGAAAATGCCAATTTGTTTGTAACAGCCCTCAATGAAAACACCTTGAACCTGATTTTTACACACACTAGTAGTGATTCAATTGTGCATTTCTTAGACCTGGAAGTATTTATCAGAAATGGCAACCTACACACTCATACCTTCAGAAAACCTACTGCGGGGAACTCTATATTGCACTGCAGCAGTTTTCACCCTCAAAAACTTAAACAGAGTATCCCATATGCAGAGCAGCTTCGCATGAAGAGAAATTGTAGCGAAACTGACTCTCTAATACAAGCACAAACTGATCTGACAGAAAGATTTAAAGAGAGGGGATACAGTCAGACAGTTTTAAATCAAGCAGTAGCTAAGGTAGATGGGCTGTCAAGACAAGAAATCCTGTTTGACAAAAAAAGAGAAGAAAAAAACCACTGATTCCAAACAGGATATTAGGATGATAACCGGGTACAATGCCTATCATGCAAGTGTGAGAGACTGCATGAATAGGCATTGGCATCTGGTTAGAGGACATCCCACCTTGAATAGCCTAGTCTCACGGAATCCCCTTGTCTCCTATAAGTGAGCAAAATCAATGAGGGAGCAATTGGTTAATAGCAGCACTGAGGTAATCGAAACCGAAAGTTGGTTGAAGGCTAATCCTGGTTTTAACAAGTGCCTGAAGTGCAAGGCCTGTAAACATGGTGTAAACAAGAAAGAGATACAACTGCCTCTTATGAATAAACCATGGAAGGACTGTCGTTTTTTTAATTGCAAAAGTGATCACGTGGTGTATGTGCTTCAATGCATGTGCCCCATGATTTATGTGGGCAGCACGATCCATATGGCCCATGTCAGGATCCTTCAGCACCTCAGAGCTGTGAGAAATAAAGACCACACACACAAAATGAGAGGAGAGGGTCCAAGGGAAGTAGTTTGAAGACCTGCAAGGATACTATCACCTTTTAAATACAATTATAACACAAAAAAATCCTCAGGTCTGTGCTAGCACAATAAAGCCTGTGAAAAGACGTGATGGTGTCTCACACAATATCCATTTGGGAGAAATCCCTTTTAGGACGATTACCCTCACCCACCATAGGTGGTATGCTTCATCATATGGGTTTCTGCTCTTAGTGGGAAAACCTAGTCCCACTAAGGGCTACGACTTCCTCAATGAGAGGAAGGAGCTCAGGGATGTTTACTAAGATGTTACTACACTATCAAGAATACTAAATCCCACAGATGGATCACGGTGTGGTGAGGACGCAGCGCAAGATAAAAAGGTGACAAAAAGTGGTGAAGTTAAAACTACCTAGTTGGAGCAAAACAAAACTATTTATTAACTTGCTCGCACTGGTAGAATTAAAAAGCATTGCAACAAGGAGTATGGATATAAACTGCTTACTATCAAGAGACAGTCACCATGTTTCAGCCTTGTTGATCTAAAGAAGTATCTAGGCTTTCGTCAGGCCAGAAATAGAGTGGAGCTGCTGCTGAAAAGAAGTGAAAACGTGATTATGATACCAAACCAGTAATCCTATTCTTTCTTTTTCGGATTATACTGATGTACCTATAAGAGTGAGACAGAATGATACAGGAACAAACAATCAAAAACCATTGATAAGCCGTCAAACACAGAGTAAAGTGTGCTAATGAAGAAGGGATATTATTTTCCCATCTATGTTACATCTCGGTATGTAAATACATAAGTAAATCGATGCACTCAAAAGAGAATTTTAAATCATGTGTCAAGCATACTTGTCTAAATGCTGACAATAATCTCAGGATTGATGTATTAGTTGTAAACTCACAATTTGAACTAAGCAAGTAGAGGGACATTGTTAAAAATACTCAGTAAAGACTATTAAAAAGTAGGAACCCACAAAAATGCTTATTCTTTGTGGCAAAAACCAAGGAGACTGGATTGTGTTTAAAGTCTCTAGTTTGTAATTCAAAAAAGTTAGTGTAAGTACTAACTATAACAGGGGACTGCATAACATAAAGAGTCAGTTATCCCGCTTCGAGTATATTATATTGAATATGAAGCAGGAGAAAATCCCTCATTTTGTTTTGGATGAATATAGGCACCTATAAATAAGCCTAACTCTTGTAAAAACAGTCACAAGACTGAATTGCATATAGGTCTCGAGTTTAATTAACCGGACACTTAATTCCAAAGCTAAGCCAAGACAGTGGACTGTTTAGCATCAGAAAGGGAGAAAACTCTAAGGTTTAATATCACTTATTTTCAAGTGTGAAACACTTGTTTGCTGTGAGTCCAAAACACTAATATACAACAAGGCTGGGACCAAGAATATATGGCAGCCCAACGGTATGACACCTAGACCTGAAAAACAACCTCACCACTATCGATTTAGGAGATCAATAAGCCATAGCCCTGCTTACCTGTCCGTCGGTACCCCGTTGTGGTACATGAACTGCGACCGGAGGTACCGACGACAGGAAATGGCACTGGTATAAATAGTCTGAGGTGGGTGAGCCGTTGCCTGATCTAACAGCCTGCACCTGTGTGTAGTTATGGAAAAAGGTGTCTAGGGCAATGCCGGCCTCCCGTAACTCTGCATCTTAACTGCGCATGCGCGCTGCCGAGCCACGGTATATTTTCAAAAGGCACTTTTTTTCAAAAACAACTTTATTGCGCGTGAGTCCCTGCATGCGTGCATGCAGAAGTAAACAGGCTTGATTAACATAACCTGTTAATTACACATTTATATCGCTCTTTAATCATAAATGAGTGTGTGAGCAATAACATTTAAAATTGATGAAAAGCGCCAGTGACGCACATATGGCAAAAGAAAACAAAGAGTATTGGTCATAACTCTAAGCGCTGTGTGCTAAACCTCTGGATCGTGATGTCATAATTACATCTTGCATTTCTCCATGGTGGTCTGAGGGAATCTGGAAGATATAAAATTCTAAACCCTTCACGAACTCGGTCTGTAACCCAGTAAAACATCTTATGAAGTAACTATTGTGGAAGGTGGGCATGTAAAACGGAGCATTAGTCATAACTCTAAGCGCTGTGTACTAAACCCCTGGATCGTGATGTCATAATTACATCTTACATTTCTCCATGATGGTCTGAGGGAGTCTAGAAGGTATAAAATTCTAAACCCTTCATGAACTCGGTCTGTAACCCAGTAAAACATCTCATGAAGTGACTATTGTAGTTGATGGGCATGTAAAGTGGAGCAATTAATGTTTGACATAAGGCCAGAAAGTGTAAATGGTATCGCCTCTAATCTCTTGAATTCTATCCGAAGCATGAGTGTACGACACCCCTGAACTATAGAGATACCCAAGGAATGTCATCATTGATTTCAGTGCTGTCACTCTTGAGTCTATGCACCCACCGTTGTTCACATCTAAACAAGAATTTAGATACATCGGTAATGTGGGGAGGAATCCATGGTTGTTCTAAGACTGTCCAGTTTAGATCTTCTTCAGTATGGTTCATATCGAGAAAGTGATTTGTCATTTTGGTGGATCGCTTTTTACACCGAATAATGCTCTTATGCTCTAGTATCCTGGTTTTGATCTTACGCGTAGTCATGCCCACGTAGTACAAACCACACGGGCATGTGATCAGGTAAATCAATTTCTCGCTGTTGCAGTTGGTATGTTTAGACAAAATCCATGGCTTACTTGTACCAATGTCAATATCAGTGGTTTGTTTTGTTTGCGGGCACACAGCACATGAACCACAGGGGTAATGCCCTTTGATCAAAGGTAGGCCCCAGAGAGACCCCTGGTTAGATGATTTCTTTTGTCTAGGACGAGTGTGTACAAGTTGGTCTTTGATACTGGTGCTCCTCTTGAATGCAAACAAAGGACGGGGCAGCGGTTCTTTACCGATGTTGAGGATCTTCCAGTGTTTAAGGATAATCTTTTTGATCTGGTTGGAGTAACTACAAAATGTATTAACGCAAGTCAGTCTTAGCTGCTCTTCTTTCGGAGGCGCTACTTTGATCAATGCCTCTCTATTGTTGTTAGCTGCTCTTTTCCTGGATGTCCGAATAGCCCTTAGTGGGTATTTCTTTTCTTTAAGTTGAGAGGACAGTCTGCTTGCATGTTCGATGTATTTCTCTTTGGAGGAGCAATTCCTCCTAATCCGTAGGAATTGCCCATATGGCAAATTCTCACGGAGAGATTTTGGATGATAGCTCTGATAAGACAAGAGCGAATTGCGTGCCATTGGTTTCCTGTACAATTCTGTACCCAGTCCAGCTCCTTCTGGAAAGATGCGAATATCTAAGAATGGCAGACTGGTATTGGAGAATTCAAATGTGAATTTGAGATAATCATTCCTGGTGTTTAACCAATTTTTAATTTTATTGCTCACACACTCATTTATGATTAAAGAGTGAAATAAATGTGTAATTAACAGGTTATGTTAATCAAGCCTGTTTACTTCTGCATGCACGCATGCAGGGACTCACGCGCAATAAAGTTGTTTTTGAAAAAAAGTGCCTTTTGAAAATATGCCGTGGCTCGGCAGTGCGCATGCGCAGTGAAGATGCAGAGTTACGGGAGGCCGGCATTGCCCTAGACACCTTTTTCCGTAACTACACACAGGTGCAGGCTGTTAGATCAGGCAACGGCTCGCCCACCTCAGACTATATATACCAGTGCCATTTCCTGTCGTCGGTACCTCCGGTCGCAGTTCATGTACCACGACGGGGTACCGATGGACAGGTAAGCAGGGCTATGGCTTATTGATCTCATAAATCGATTGTGGTGAGGTTGTTTTTCAGGTCTAGGTGTCATACCGTTGGGCTGCCATATATTCTTGGTCCCAGCCTCGTTGTATATTAGTGTTTTTGACTCACAGCAAACAAGTGTTTCACACTTGAAAATAAGTGATATTAAACCTAAGAGTTTTCTCCCTTTCTGATGCTAAACAGTCCACTGTCTTGGTTTAGCTTTGGAATTAAGTGTCCGGTTAACTAAACTTGAGACCTATATGCAATTCAGTCTCGTGACTGTTTTTACAAGAGATAGGCTTATTTATAGGTGCCTATATTCACCCAACACAAAATGAGGGATTTTATCCTGCTTCATATTCAATATACTCGAAGCGGGATAATTGACTCTTTATGTTATGCAGTCCCCTGTTATAGTTAGTACTTACACTAACTTTTTCGAATTACAAACTAGAGACTTTAAACGCAATCCAGTCTCCTTGGTTTTTTCCACAAAGAATAAGCATTTTTGTGGGTTCCTACTTTTAATAGTCATTACTGAGTATTTTTAACAATGTCCCTCTACTTGCTTAGTTCAATTTGTGAGTTTACAACTAATACATCAATCCTGAGATTATTGTCAGCATTTCGACAAGTATGCTTGACACATGATTTAAAATTCTCTTTTGAGTGCATCTATTTACTTATGTATTTACATACCGAGATGTAACATAGATGGGAAAATAATATCCCTTCTTCATTAGCACACTTTACACTGTGTTTGACGGTTTATCAATGGTTTTTTGATTGTTTGTTCCTGTATCATTCTGTCTCACTCTTATAGGTACATCCAGTATAATCCGAAAAGAAAGAATAGGATTACTTGTTTGGTATCACAATCACGTTTTCACTTCTTTTCAGCTGCAGCACCACCTTTTTCTGGTCCTGAGGAAAGCCTAGATACTTCTTTAGATCAAACAGGCTGAAACATGTAGACCGACTCGTGATACTAAACAGTTTATATCCATACTGCTTGTTGCACTGCTTTTTAATTCTACCAGTGCGAGCAAGTTAATAAATAGTTTTGTTTTGCTCCAACTAGGTAGTTTTAACTTCACCACTTTTTGTCACCTTTTTATCTTGCGCTGCGTCCTCACCACACCGTGATCCAGCTGTGAGATTTAGTATCCTTGATAGTGTAGTAACATCTTAATAAACATCCCTGAGCTCCTTCCTCTCATTGAGGAAGTCGTAGCCCTTAGTGGGACTAGGTTTTCCCACTAAGAGTAGAAACCCATATGATGAAGCATGCCACCTATGGTGGGTGAGGGTATTTGTCCTAAAAGGGATTTCTCCCAAATGGAGATTGTGTGAGACACCATCACGTCTTTTCACAAGCTTAATTGTGCTAGCACAGACCCGAGGATTTTTTTGTGTTATAAAAGAAATAAAGACCAGTCATACCCCGTTGCTCACTATATCAATGATGTACATGGAGGCAAGGTTGAAGAACTGACATACTATGTAGTGGACTCGGTCCCCAACAAAAGACAGGGTGGAAACCGTGAAGGTAGGTTGAGGCAATTGGAGTCTCGATATATATTAATGTTTGATTGCAATATTCCTAACGGCCTGAATTCTGATGAAGATTTATATGTCCATCTTGATTAAATGAGTAAAGGCCATGTAGAAACTATGACTCCATCCTCCGTGCCAAAAGGCACATAAAATAACTAAAATGAAGAAAGAAATTAAGTAAATTGTGTCTGTGGTTCACTTTTTATGGCTTTTTTAGATTGTGCATATTCTGAATAGACACCCTTTCGTACTCAAATAGATGGAAAATCGTGCCCCTAAATGTTACTGGTTTCTAGAATCAGTCCTTTAATGAGTGTATTGAGAAATCTGATCTGCAAAGATATATGAAATTTTCGCTTATAGGTCGTTATACTTGATATTGTGATGTTTTTAAGTATGAGTCCCAAGTTCTGCACATAGTGAAGGAAGAGTCTATACTGGAGCACATGCACCTTATAGTATTTGGAAGTTGTAATGCTGCTTTTACATGTATCTATTAGATAACTACCTATGCTGCTAATTTTCATTTTGTTGCTGCTAATTTGAGGATAGTGTCTAGTAATGCATTGACACTTTAAAAACAGCAATTTGCACTAATGAAGCAGCACTTTTTGTGACTAACTTGGGAATTTGCAAATAAGTACTGATGTGTCTTATATAGAGAGCAACAGGTACATACCCACTTAATGATAATTCATATAAGGTAGGAATTGCCTAGAGCATATAACATTGGCAAAAAGGTCTATATAAAACATTAATTGTTTTTATTCAATCTGACTTTTAGGAGTATATAGCACTTGCACTTTACAACCAGATTTGCACTTGCACCTTAATGTCGATTTGTTTACAATGTGAAATCAACATGTATCAAAATTTGACATTCAAGAGTTTATAGCACTTGCACTTTACAAGCGGAATGCATGAATCCCGCTCTTGCACCCTAATGTTGAAATGCCTATAATGTAACATCAGTACCTGCTCTTTTGATGTGGAAAGCGCAATAATCTGCACTTGCACTTTCAACGCTGAATCACGCGAAGTCTATACAATACCAGCAAAAAGGTTGTATATAAAACATGAATTGCTTTTGTCAGAATCTGGCATTTAGGAGTCTATAGCACTGGCTTTAGATAAATTTGCACTAGCACTTTAATGTCGATCTGTTTACGATGCAAAATCAATATGTATCAAAAAATTTGTAATTCCTATAATATAACATCAGTACCTGTTCTGTTGATGTGGAAAGCGCAATATCCTGCAATTGCACTGTTAACGCTGAATCACGCAAAGTCTAAATACATTGAATGAACTCCAATGAATTCCATATGAATGAATGTAAATCGTGATACCATAACCAGAACCCAAGGGCATGATTATGCTGTGGGACTTTGCGCACTTAAAACTGTAAACCAGCCGATATATTATGAAGTGATTCTATGAAGGACTGGCACCAAGAAAGGGCGAATAGTTGTGGTACAATAAAGTTTGTTTAAATAGTAGGAACGAAAAGCCAATTGAATAAATTGAGAAAAGATGAAAAGAGAAAAAAATTGGAAAACACAAAAAATATATAAAAATGTAAATGTAACAATTAACTGATCGGACTGCATGAGTCTGTAGAAAATTGACTTTTTCATGTTTTTGTAGTATGTTGTCTATTTCCATGGTACCATGTGATGTATCAGTGCACTTAAAACAAAGATTGTATTTTGGCTCTGTATGTGATCAAGGCAGGGGTCCCTGCCGAAACACGTCATAGCCCGGATTTGATCAATAAAAGGACATATTGAAGCCTGTGACTGCGGTGTCGTTTTCTGGTACACGCAAGTTGATGTGCTGGAGTTGGTCGTGGATATATATATATCTGCCATGGTTAGACTGTTCTTTCTTTTCAACATGTTCATAATGCTGGTCACCTTGCTTTGTTTTATCTGGTTAATAAACACAGCCCATTCTTTCTATGCAAGATTACGATTGTTTCAATAAATGAATTGAAAGCATACTTCGTATCTTTCCTGTGTTTTACCAAGGGCATGCATGAGTAAACAATGAAAAGGGTAAGATCTGTTTCTGTGATTCCCTTGGGGATCAGAGGGCCATGTTCAAGGTTGCCAAAATCATCTGTAACCCTGGTTGGTTTAGGAGTTCGGGTGAGGCACTGTGAGCTAGCTAGGAATTGGGCCACCAGTTTCTGATGGTGTAGATGGACTCAGTCTCTGCATTCTGAAGTCCTGTTGTCCTAATACTCGGTCCTTCATTTTCTTAGTGGGGACTGTATAACATAGCACCATCAACGTTCTTAGGTCAGCTACTTATCTAACGGGTCTCCTGAGTAGTTCTTGTGTGTGTCCAAGGTACCCCTTGTCACCTAACTGACACGTCCATGGTGTTAGGGATAAATCCTCCTCAGCATAATAGTACCTTTTTTTGTCAGTAGGTTGTTCAAGCTTGAATGTTTAAACGGATAACCAGCTATAGTTATTCCCTTTCTGAATTCCATTAGCTACAATAGTGAACTAAATTAATATACCTGCTAATTGCAGACCTGCTGTTACAGCCTATTTAACATTACATGGGCTACAAAATGGGGTGGAGATGTTACTTTTGTGGTTGATGCCCAGAGTGCCTATAGAACTGAAGTATTCTACTGCAGGGTCACTTTTCCAGCAAAAGATGCAAACACACAAACATTCCTTTTTCAAAGTGAATTTCTCAAACACTACTGAACAGATTTACACTAAACTAATCAAAGGCACTTACTTGTGTAAGTTCTAACTTCATGTCAGATTTGGTTTAATACTGTTCAGCCATTTTTATGCATTATGCATTGATGAGAAAAAAATCCTATGGGAATTAAAAAGTAAGATTACACTTTTGGGGCCCCCTCCTTTTTATTTTCACCTACTTGACAGACCTACTCAAAACTTGCCATGAAAACCACAAAATCGAAGTACTTTTTTTAGAAAGTGTTGTGTAGATTTGTCAAACTACACCAAAGTTGATAAGAAAAAAGTGCCTTCCTATGGAAACCCTGACCTAATAATACCTAACCATAACAACACTGGTGATGTCTCGACAGCACAGGGATATATATATATATACACACCAAAGATTAAGGAGACGTTATAGTCAGGTGAAAATGTCCGTTTTAAAAATAACGTTTCAAAATTTTAAAAACACTGAAATTCAACAGATATATTTATTTTTATTAACTGTAACTCACAGCCCGCATGCAAAGTGTTGGCATTGATGATGTCATTTCAGTTTTCATCAGTGATGTTATCAATGATGCCAAAGATCATGTCACGAGGGTTGTAACATGTAAAGTCATAAGCCGTTCATAGCCAGCGCATGAGTTATAGTTAGATGAAATAACGATAACTGGTGAACTTCAGTCTTTTATTTAGTTTAAAACAATTCGTTTAAACTGATGTTGTCACCTAACTATAATGTCACATTAATTGTTGTTTTAACCAGTGAATTTCTGATGATTTTTTTAAATGCAAAGTAAGATAATATTGCAATACCTAATTATAACATCACTTTAACATTTGTTTTTGTCAATTAATTTCTATGGATTTTTTAACGTAAAGTAATAATTAATTAATTTATTTATTACATAATGCCATCCCCCCCCCACCAATAGCCTTTGGCTGTGCATGGCATGTGTTAGCCACAGGACCAATCACCTCTGCAAGGCCGTCCTATGGCAGACACTCAAGCACCCCCTTTCTTAACCCTTTCCATGCTTATGACGAGCTGGACTCGTCATGGCACACAGTGGACGTAGTGCTCATGACTGAGTCCAGCTCGCCATGGGACCCACCCACGGTGAAAGCGCTGGCGCTCCCCACGGGTGTCCACTCTCGCTCTCACAAGGGGGATGGCAGCGGAAGAGTTTCGCTGCCACCCCGACTTCCCATGGGAATCCCATGACATCAGCGCGCACAGCGCACGCTGACGTCATCAGGAAGTCCCAGACGCTCGGGAAGCCATTTGCTTCCTGAGCGTCGAGGAACAAGGTAGGTTTCCTCGTTCCTGGGTTTAGGGAATGCATCGAGGCATCGGGGAGAGGAAAGAGATTTTCCTCTCCAATGATGTCTCTTGCAGGGCATTTCTGCTTCACGATCGCGCACAGCGCGCGATCGTGCAGCTGGAAATGCCCCCACTAGCACCAGGGATTTGTTTTTGCGTAATGGAAGTGACCCCTTGGGCAAGGGTCGCTTCCTAGGGGGCATTTATTTAGGAATGTCTTTCTGCCTCCCTGGGGGCAAATCAGCCCGCTTTTTCATCCGCTTTGACCCCAGGGGGCAGAAAACGCCACTAGGCACCAGGGATTACTTTGGGGGCCATTTTTTTGTATGGAAGCGACCCCTGGGCAAGGGTTGCTTCCTAGGGGGGCATTTATTTAGGAATGTTTTTCTGCCCCCCTGGGGGCAAATCGGCCCATTTTTTCGTTTGTTTTGCCCCCGGGGGGGGCAGAAAACGCCACTGGGCACCAGGGATTACTTTGGGGGCCATTATTTTTATGGAAGCGACCCTTGGGCAAGGGTCGCTTCCTAGAGGGGCATGTAATTAGGAATGTTTTTCTGCCCCCTGGGGGCAAATCGGCCTGTTTTTTCGGCTGTTTTGCACCCAGGGGGCAGAAAACACCACTAGGCACCAGGGATTAATCTGGGGGCCATTATTGTTGATGGAAGCGACCCCTTGGGCAAGGGTCGCTTCCTAAAGGGGGCATGTGTTTTGTAATGTTTTTCTGCCCCCCCTGGGGGCAAATCGGCCCGTTTTTTCAGCCGGGGGGCAGAAAATGCCACTAGCCACCAGGGTTTCCATTTGGGGGCATTTAAATGTATATGGAAGCGACCAAAGGGGAGCATTTTTGTTGATGTTTTTCTGCCCGCCCCCCTTGGTGGCAGTCGGTCTTTTTTTTGTCCTTACTGCCCCCGGGTGGGGGGGGGCAGAAATCCCCAGTAGGCACCAGGGATCTGGTAAAATCCTGACTTAGCCATCCCTAACATAGGGGGTGGATTCTGCTGATACAGGGTCGTATCAGCAGCAGTTATCTCGCTTGCAGGGAACATCGCTGGAAAACCAGCGATGTTCCCTGCAAAACGGTGATAACTTTGCTATCTCTGGAATTTTTATCGCCCTGGAGAAACGCGTTGTTAATAACGCGCTACCCGGGCGATAATTTCCAGAGATAGCCTGCGATAGGACTATTATTGCTAAGCCCGGCCAGCGATAATTATCGCTGGCCGTTGATAATATGCCCCTAATTATGTCAAAACGATTTGGTTTTGCAAGGGGGGTCACCTGGGTTTTTGGCCCCATGCACGGCGGCCAACTAGGGAAACCTACTAAACCCACTATTTCTGAAAACTAGACACCCGGGGCTTTCAGGGAGGTATGGCTTGCATGGATCCCCCATGTTTTCTTACCCAGAATCCCCTGCAAATCTGAAATTTTGCTGAAAAAATCACTTTGTTCACACATTTGTGTGTGGAAAGCTGTGGCATCATCGGGCTGACACAATATTTCTTCCCACCCAGTGTTCTCCCAGGTCTCCCGATAGAAATGGTACTCACTTGCGGGTGGTGAGCCTGCGACAGGCAGGGCCCAAATCCTGCTGAGGCGACATCAAAATCACCTTCCACAAACTAACCTGGTTTTGCATGGGGTCCCATGAGTTTTGGCAGCCTCGGCAGCCATATAGGAAACCTACCAAACCCACATTTCTGAAAGTAGACACCGGAGATTTCAGCGAGGTATGAGCTTGCGTGGGTCCCCATCATCTCCTACCAGAATCCCCTGCAAACCTTGAGTCTTGATGAAAATTCACTTTTTCTCAAACTTCTGTGTGGGAAAGTTCTGATCTGCGTGATCCACAGTTCCTCCCACCCAGCGTTCCTCAGGTCTCCCGATAAAATGGTACTCACTCTGTGTGGGTAGGCATATGGCTGCAACAGGAATGGCTCAAATCGTACAGGGAGACTTCAAAATAACCTACAGCAAAATCACCTGGTTTGGGGGCATCTGATTTGCTCTGGCTCAGCCATCTGGGAAAGTATAAACCCAAACATTTCTGAAAACTAGACACATGGAGTCCAGATGTAGGCTATGCGTGATATCCAACGCTTCCTACTCCAGAATGCCATGCAAACCTCAATTTAGCTGAAACCCTACATTTTCACATATATTTGTGTGAATCAGTCATGCCGGCATAAACAGTCTTACACCTAGCGTTCCACTTGCCTCCTGAGTAAAATGATACCTCACTTGTGTGGGTGTCCAAAGCAGAATTGGCTAAAACGTATTTTAAAAAAATATAGCGCTTTAGAATTCTCGGTGCTATACTCTAAATCCCTAAGTTTTGGGCTCTTCCTAGCCACAGGCCTTTAGCCCACCTACACAAGTGAGGTATAATTTTACTCGGGAGAACAAGGGGAACGCTGGGTGGTAGGACATTTGTGCCGGCACGGTGATTCCACACAAAAATATGTGGAAAATTTGGTTTTTTCAGATAAATTTGAGGTTTGCATGGGATTCTGGGTAGGAAAACGTTGGGGGATCCACGCAAGCCATACCTCATTGGACTCCCCCGGGTGTCTAGTTTTCAGAAATGTTTGGGTATGGTACTTTCCCAAGATGGCCGCCGAGCCCGGGGCCAAAATCTCAGGTCCCCCCCCAAACCAGGTAGTTTTGCTGTAGGTAATTTTGAAGTCTCAACAGTACGATTTGGGCCATTTCCTGTTGCAGCCACTATACCTACCCACACAAGTGAGGTACCATTTTTATCGGGAGACCTGGGGGAACGCTGGGTGGGAGGAAATTCGTGGATCCACGCAGATTCCAGAACTTTCCCACACAGAAATTTGAGAAAAAAGTGAATTTTTCGGCACAATTTGAGGTTTGCAGGGGATTCTGGGTAGGAGAATGATGGGGGACCCACGCAAGCCATACCTCGCTGGAATCCCCCGGGTGTCTACTTTCCAGAAATGTGTGGGTTTGGTAGGTTTCCCTAGATGGCTGCCGAGCCCCGGGCCAAAAAATCATGGGACCCCCCATGCAAAACCAGGTTGGTTTGTGATAGGTAATTTTGATGTCGCCTCAATAGGTTTTGGGCCCTTGCCTGTCGCGGGTCCTTCACCCACCCACGCAAGTGAGGTACCATTTTTATCGGGAGACCTGGGGGAACACTGGGTGGGAAGAAATTTGTGGATCCACGCAGATTCCAGAACTTTCCCACACAGAAATTTTAGAAAAAAGTGAATTTTTCGGCAAAATTTGAGGTTTGCAGGGGATTCTGGGTCACAGAACCTGGTGGGAGGCAGTCAAGTCACCCCATCCTGGATTCCCCTGGGTGTCTAGTTTTCAAAAATGTATAGGTTTGCTAGGTTTCCTAGGTGCCGGCAGAGCTAGGGTTCAAAAACTACAGCTAGACACTTTGCCAAAAAGAGCCATTTTTCACTGCGAAATTGAGGTGTGACCACGTTGTGTTTTGCGCCGTTTCCTGTCGCGTGGACTAGGCTGACCCACACAAGTGAGGTACCATTTTTCTCGGAAGACTTTGGGAACGCGGGGTGGGTGGAAATTTGTGGATCCACGCAGATTCCAGAACTTTCCACCACAGAAATGTGGGGAGAATGTGTTTTTTGGACAATTGTTTAGGTTTGCAAGGGATTCTGGGTAACAGAACCTGGTGGGAGGCAGTCAAGTCACCCCATCCTGGATTCCCTGGGTGTCTAGTTTTCAAAAATGTATAGGTTTGCTAGGTTTCCCTAGGTGCCGGCAGTGCTAGGGTTCAAAAACTACAGCTAGGCACTTTGCCAAAAAGAGTCATTTTTCACTGCAAAATTGAGGTGTGACCACGTTGCGCTTTGCGCCGCTTCCTGTCACGGGCACTAGGCTGACCCACACAAGTGAGGTACCATTTTTCTCGGAAGACTTTGGGGAACGCGGGTGGGTGGAAATTTGTGGATCCACGCAGGTTCCAGAACTTTCCACCACAGAAATGTGGGGAAAATGTGTTTTTGGGACAATTTTTAGGTTTGCAAGGGATTCTGGGTAACAGAACCTGGTGGGAGGCAGTCAAGTCACCACATCCTGGATTCCCTGGGTGTCTAGTTTTCAAAAATGTATAGGTTTGCTAGGTTTCCCTAGGTGCCGGCAGAGCTAGGGTTCAAAAACTACAGCTAGACACTTTGCCAAAAAGAGCCATTTTCACTGCGAAATTGAGGTGTGACCACGTTGCGCTTTGCGCCGTTTCCTGTCGCGGGACTAGGCTGACCCACACAAGTGAGGTACCATTTTTCTCGGAAGACTTTGGGGAACGCGGGTGGGTGGAAATTTGTGGATCCACGCAGATTCCAGAACTTTCCACCACATAAATGTGGGGGAAATGTGTTTTTTGGACAATTTTTTAGGGTTTGCAATGGATTCTGGGTAACAGAACCTGGTGGGAGGCGGTCAAGTCACCGCATCCTGGATTCCCTGGGTGTCTAGTTTTCAAAAATGTATAGGTTTGCTAGGTTTCCTAGGTGCCGGCAGAGCTAGGGTTCAAAAACTACAGCTAGACACTTTGCCAAAAAGAGCCATTTTTCACTGCGAAATTGAGGTGTGACCACGTTGCGTTTTGCACCGTTTCCTGTCACGGGGACTAGGCTGACCCACACAAGTGAGGTACCATTTTTCTCGGAAGACTTTGGGGAACGCGGGGTGGGTGGAAATTTGTGGATCCACGCAGATTCCAGGACTTTCCACCACAGAAATGTGGGGAAAATGTGTTTTTTTGGACAAATGTTTAGGTTTGCAAGGGATTCTGGGTAACAGAACCTGGTGGGAGGCAGTCAAGTCACCCCATCCTGGATTTCCCTGGGTGTCTAGTTTTCAAAAATGTATAGGTTTGCTAGGTTTCCTGAGGTGCTGGCAGAGCTAGGGTTCAAAAACTACAGCTAAGCACTTTGCCAAAAAAGAGTCATTTTTCACTGCGAAATTGAGGTGTGACCACGTTGCGTTTAGCGCCGCTTTCCTGTCGCGGGGACTAGGCTGACCCACACAAGTGAGGTACCATTTTTCTCGGAAGACTTTGGGGAACGCGGGGTGCATGGAAATTTGTGGATCCACACAGATTCCAGAACTTTCCACCACAGAAATGTGGGGAGAATGTGTTTTTTTTGACAATTTTTTAGGTTTGCAAGGGATTCTGGGTAACAGAACCTGGTGGGAGGCAGTCAAGTCACCCCATCCTGGATTCCCCTGGGTGTCTAGTTTTTAAAAATGTATAGGTTTGCTAGGTTTCCCTAGGTGCCGGCAGAGCTAGGGTTCAAAAACCACAGCTAGGCACTTTGCCAAAAAAGAGTCATTTTTCACTGCGAAATTGAGGTGTGACCACGTTGTGTTTTGCACCGTTTCCTGTCGCGGGCACTAGGCTGACCCACACAAGTGAGGTACCATTTTTCTCGGAAGACTTTGGGGAACGCGGGGTGGGTGGAAATTTGTGTATCCACGCAGATTCCAGAACTTTCCACTGCAGAAATGTGGGGAAAATGTGTTTTTTTGGACAATGTTTTAGGTTTGCAAGGGATTCTGGGTAACAGAACCTGGTGGGAGGCAGTCAAGTCACCCCATCCTGGAATCCCCTGGGTGTCTAGTTTTCAAAAATGTATAGGTTTGCTAGGTTTCCCTAGGTGCCGGCAGAGCTAGGGTTCAAAACTACAGCTAGGCACTTTGCCAAAAAGAGTCATTTTTCACTGCAAAACTGAGGTGTGACCACGTTGCGCTTTGCGCCGCTTTCCTGTCGCGGGCACTAGGCTGACCCACACAAGTGAGGTACCATTTTTCTCGGAAGACTTTGGGAATCGCGAGGTGGGTGGAAATTTGTGGATCTACGCAGATTCCAGAACTTTCCACCGCAGAAAGGTGGGGAAAATGTGTTTTTTGGACAATTGTTTAGGTTTGCAAGGGATTCTGGGTAACAGAACCTGGTGGGAGGCAGTCAAGTCACCCCATCCTGGATTCCCTGGGTGTCTAGTTTTCAAAAATGTATAGGTTTGCTAGGTTTCCCTAGGTGCCGGCAGAGCTAGGGTTCAAAAACTACAGCTAGGCACGTTGCAAAAAAGAGTCATTTTTCACTGCGAAATTGAGGTGTGACCATGTTGCGTTTTGCGCCGCTTCCTGTCGCGGGCACTAGGCCGACCCACACAAGTGAGGTACCATTGTTCTTGGAAGACTTTGGGGAACGCGGGTTGGGTGGAAATTTGTGGATCCACGCAGATTCCAGAACTTTCCACCACAGAAATGTGGGGAAAATGTGTTTTTTTGGACAATTTTTTAGGTTTGCAAGGGATTCTGGGTAACAGAACCTGGTGGGAGGCAGTCAAGTCACCCCATCCTGGATTCCCTGGGTGTCTAGTTTTCAAAAATGTATAGGTTTGCTAGGTTTACCTAGGTGCCGGCAGAGCTAGGGTTCAAAAACTACAGCTAGACACTTTGCAAAAAAAGGGTAATTTTTCATTCTGAAAATGTGGTGTGTTCACGTTGGGTTTTGAGCCATTTCCTGTCGTGGGCACTATGCCGACCCACACAAGTGAGGTACCATTTTTATCGGGAGACTTGGTAATTCAGATTTGTAAAGTAACTGTTATTACCTATTGACTTTTGATGCATTTCTGCCTTCCAAATGAAAGACATTGTGTGAAAAGAAGTCATTTTGAAAATGACTGATAATTCTCATGCTAGTATGAGTATTCTAATTTTGAGAATGTGCAAATATCTACTGTTTCTAAGCTCTATAATTTGTTCCCATTTCAGAAATACATAGGTGTCTTTCATTCCGATCTTTCCATGTATACATTTTCCCACAATAATTGCTATATACCCGTTACATAATAAAAAGCCATTGCAAATTGCTGCTCACTTTTTGACTCTGGGTTCGTCGGGTTCTTGGTAAACCTACAAGTCCTATATATCCCCACAACCAGTAACGTCCAGCAGATGTAACGGCATATTGCTTTCAAAGAGCTGTCGTAATTAAAAGAAGTTACAGGTGAAAACGTTGACGCAAAAGGCTGTTTTTTTCAACTAATTTTCAATTTTTCCTATATTTAACTGTTAGTTTCTATAAAGAAACCTTGATGGATCTACACAAATGACCCCTTGCTGAATTTAGAATTTTGTCTACTTTTCTAAACTGTATAGCTTTCCAGGATCCATTATTGCTTTCACACCCATGTCTACCATTAACTGGAAGGAGGTTGAAAGCACAAAAAATAACAAAAATAGGCTATGTCCCAGAAAACTGCCAAAACTGTGTAAAAAATGTTGGTTTTCTGACAAAAGTCTGCTTGTCCCTGAAAGCTGAGAAGATGGTGATCTCAGCACCACAACCCCTTTTTTGATGCCATTTGCAGGGAAAAAACCAGACGCTTTCATCTGTAGCCCTTTTTTTGCATTTTTCCCAACAAAAAAAAAATTTAGCTGAATTTTGGCTAATTTCTGGGTCCCAGCCAGGGGAATCCACAAACCCTGGGTACCTTTAGAATCCCTATGATGTTGGAAAAAAAGGACACAAATTTGGCGTGGATACCTTATGTGGTCAAAAAGTTACAGGGGCCTAAGCTCGCACTACCCCAAATAGCCAAAAAAAGGCTTAGCACAGGAGGGGAAAAGGCTTAGCAGCGAAGGGGTTAAATGGTTTTCCGATGCCCCCTGTGATTCAAAGAGGCTCTCAAAGAAGCAGGGGAGCATTGTTGACTCCCTTGATAGTCCTGCGGTATCGTGAAAGCCCCATAACACTGTTTTATTAATTTGTCCCTTTGGGTCCCCCCCACAAGATCCAGGAGGAAAGGGTACCCCTACTCTGCCCCATTATACCTTATTATTTTAGATTTTCAGGACAGAGGGACAGAGTTTCAGTGTCCTGAAATGGCGGCTGCAACATTTATCTTCATGTTGCAGCCAGCCAATCTGAGCACAAGTTCCTGCGGGACTTGCAGGAGCTTTTCGCTCCAGGGGTTTGTGCAAGACAGCCGATGGAAAAAAGGTCTACTCGGCTTATCAGATCACATAATTATTTGAAATTGCATGATCGCGGGACTCAAGGAAGAGTCACGGAAACCCAACTGTCCAGATATACAAATATGTTGGACCTTAATTTCTCAAAAACTACTGAATGGATTTACACCAAATCACAAAAAACACTCTTTTCTCGATCAAGATCTAACTCTGCTAAATGCGTTGCAATTCTATTCAGCCATTTGGGCTGTAGCATTGTTCAAAAACCTGTATGGAAATTGCATGTGAAAATTGTGTTTTAAGATCCCCTTTTTTTCTCGGACCCCAGTTGACTGATCACTCCAAAACTTTCAAAGAAGGAGCTGAGGTAAATGAACTTTTTTTCTGGAAAGTTTCATGAAGATTTGTCAAACAGCGTCAAAGTTATTAGCAAACCAAAAAGATGCTCTTCCTACAATAACTAAGTGCCAGATGTGCAAAAGAATAGCTACTCGCAAAACGGTCGCAAAGTGGTTTGTGAATGGCAAAACAGCTATACGCCATGTACGAAAGCCATTCGCAAGCCAAAAATAGCGATGCGACTGGTTTGCGAGCCGCTATTTTTTGCGAACAGAAATAGCTAGTCAGTAATAGGAAATCGCTAATAGTGACTCGCAAACAGGATGTTTGCGGTAGTCGCAAATAGGATTAGTCACAATTCAACCCATTTGCACATGCAATTTATCACCAATTCAAACCAGGTGGTAACTGGCTGCAAAGTATAAAAGCTGGTCTAGAATGTACTGCGGCTGTCCACAATAGCTGCCCTGTTCGTAATAGCAAGGACGATGAGCACACAAGCTGTTCAGCAGAGGAGGAGGTGGAGACAAGAGATGATATTCAGAGTCAGGCTGACCATTTTTGACCAAATAGAGAAAGAGATATCTGACAAATACAGGCTAAGTAGCACTGTCAATTTGGAGTTAATTGCCCTCTTAAAGCCACACTTAGAGAGCAGTATTCTGCGCAGCAATTCCATCCCCACCCATGTCCAGGTGTGGTGCTTGTTACACCTATTAGCCACTGGCAGTTACCAGAATGTGGTAGATGTTGCAGGTGGGGTGTTGCAAAGTGTGCTTTCATGGTTCTTACGCTTAATCTTTGATGCCATGCTTCTCAACATCCACAAGCACATATACATGCCCAGGAATGATGAGGAAATGCGTTTTACCAAATAGCATTTTTGCAAGATTGCAAAATTTTCCCTGGTCTTAGGGTGTGTAGATAGGACACATGTGCCCATATGGCCCCCATCCCATCTTAAATATCTTTCTAAGAACCAGAAAAACACGCAATCCCTTAACATACAAGTGGTTTGCAATGCCCACAACATAATAACTGACATCGTATCACAATACCCAAGAAGCTCCCATGACTCCTTCATTTTTATGCACAGTGGAATATGCACACGACTGGAAAGTGGGGAGTTTGAGGATGAATACTTATTAGGTATTGACAATTAATGTAAAATCTGATATGTAGGTGCCCAGTCCTCACAAAATGTATGTTGTCTCACATTTATATATGTGTTTCTGGTGACAGTGCATATGTCCTACATCCCAGGATCCTCACACCCTACCTTTCTCTCACCACCCAAAATGAAAGACTATAAAACACTGCACATCGTTGTACCAGGACTGTGATCGAGCGAACATTTGGACTCCTCAAATCTAATTTTTGCTGCCTCTATAAGAGTGGGGGGGCCTTGCAATATATATTAGAAACTGCTTGTAAGATTGTAGCAAGGTGTGCCATCCTACACAGTACTGACTGCTGGAAAGACCTAAACATTGCAGTGTCTGAATCTGAATCAGAGGAGGAGGATCCTGGTCCACCTGTTCAGCAGCCAACAGAGGAGAGCAGAGCAGAAAAGGGGAGAAGGCCCAGGGACCACATTGCTACACATTACTTCACAAGGTAAGACATTCTCATATTTACAATACTATAACAAAATGACACCACACTTGACTGATTGTTTAAAGAAAAGCTACCTTTAATGGCAAATGTTACCAAACAGTTGACAGACAAGCTGTCATTCTCAATAATTCTGACACCATGAAGTCAACATGTAGGTTGTTTGCAGCACCGACAACAAAAAGAAAAATGAATATAGCCACTCGCTGATTGGGGCCCCTCTATTATTTTTTGGGATTGCATCCGTTATGTGAAGTTCCACCATGCTGAGTTGCAGGAGTGCGGCTGGTACTGCGTCACAGCTCATGTGCATCTGTGGCAGAGATGCTGCTGATGCTAGACATCTCACTGTCAGGAGTCTCTGCACCCACACCACTTGCAATTTGCGCACTTTGGATTGCCTCCACTGCAGCAGTTATCTGGGCAAGGCCCCACAAGAGATTCCTATCTGTAGTGTCGCAGTGAGCTTCAATAGTGTAGTGGTGACCTGTGTGAGTCTTCCAGTGCCCCTGGTCATGGTATCCATGTGCACAGCATAGCTCCTCTCCCTGCTCCTATGAGTGCTCCAGTCCTCTGACATCTCAGTGCAGAGTTTTTCAAGGGCACTTGTAAGTTTGTCCATTTTTGTGTCCCTGCGGGGCTGATTGTCTGCCAACTGATTGGCCACTGTGCTGAATACCACTGTAATGGACTGTTGCATTAAATGCAATTTTCTGTTGACCATTCTCAACTATTTGTGCTGCAAGTGCTGAACCTGCAGCATCGATGCTTCAAACCCACCATACCCCGCCTGTTCTTCTGCAGTAGCCTCAGATCCAGAAGCCTGCGATGTGTGATGACATCTACGGGCATGCATAATGGAGCTCTGCTGTCAGGACCTGACGACTGACTGCAGGGTTTATTTGAGTTTTATATAGCGCTGGCTAGACCCGGAGGTATCAGAGCGCTTTACATAAGGTTCCACAAAATTACAAAATTACATCAGTTACTAGAAAAACTTTTCAATAGCGTAGAAGACTAAATAAATAGAGCTTAGAAGGGTAAGGGGGTGGAGGTAAAGGGGTAGGAGGGAGATAAGATGGGGGTAGGATGGAGAGACGAAGGAGAGTCTGCCCAAAGTCCGGCTGGGTAGGTGACGGCCGAGGGGGAAGTCCACAGCCCATCTCCTCTATAGCTATCAGGTAGCTCCACCGGGCATCAGCCAAACAGCTAGGTCTCAACGGGAAAACAATTAGGGAGCAAAGAGGAGGGATAAATGGAGCGTAAAGGAGAAAGTGGGTGGAGTAAAGGGGTAGGAGGGAGAATACGACTGAGAGACGAAGTAAGGTCTGCCCAAAGTCCGGCTGGGTAGGTCATAAGGTTACACAATGAGGATCAGAGTTACAGGCTAACATGTTACATTAGTTAAAAGCAATCAAAACTTAGTAACCAAAGAAAAAGGGAAGAGTTACAGAAAATTTGTCATGGGAGGGGGAGGGGAAGGGAGAAACAGGGAGATGGGGAGAAACTGTGCCCAATGTCCGGCTGGGTAGGTGGCGGCCGAGGTGATGAACCAGGGCCGATCTCCTCAATAGCTGATCCAAGCAGCTCCACCGGGCGTCGAACATAATGCTCGGACTCCGCTGTCAGGGTAGTGAACTGGAGTACTCAGAGAGTGTCAAAGTAGCGCGGGGGTTGGGGGGTGCGAAACCATGGAACAGGAACACAAGGAACAAGACGAAGAGGTGGGAAAGGGAGGGACGGCCGCCATTTTGGAGTCAGGCGGGGCGCCACAGGGTCTCCTACCCTCTCAGTCTGCCTTCAGTTCTTGGGGCCCCCTTGCACCAGTACCGTAGCTCCAGAGTCTCCGTGCACCGAGGGGGGGGTCCTTTTAGTCCCAGTCTGCTCCTTGAAGTGTTTGCTGCGCTCGGGTTTGGCCAGTTCTTCTTGTGTCCCCGGGCTCCGATCCATCCGTCTGGTTTCTAGCCTTCTATCTGCCGCAATCCCCCCCTTCCGATAGTAGGCTGTCCCTCAGAGCTTCTTCTCTGCCGGTGTTCAGCCCTTGCTCCGGTCCGCAGCCTAAATCCGGCGATTGCGGCGGGACGGCGCCATCTTGATTTGGAGGGGTGGAGTGGAGGGTTGGAGTGGGTGGGTGTATGGCATCCTTGACCTCTACTGATGGTAGCTGTGGGGAGAAGGACACACTGCTGGAGTGACCATGAGGTGTAGTGGGCAGACTCTCCAGCACTTCTGCTTCTTCTTCCACCATCTGTGCCTGCTCTTCACCCTCATCTATTGGGCCTTCAATGTCTTCCTCAGGTGCATGTAATTGGTTAATGGAGATAGCATTAAGAACTTTACATGTGGAACATATTCTCATTGGTTGCACAAATGTATTCTACAAATGTCTGACACTGACTACACTGTTTTGTCTATGACTATGAGTCCTATAATGCACCATGTGGGGTATTTTAGACATGGAATAATCCCATACTGACATGTCTGTTTTAGTTTCTTTTACATGCATCTGGACACCAGGTTCAAGCTTAGAAATGTCATAATTAAAGTTGTGCACTTACTTTGCGATGGTACAAGCACAGACATGTCCAGGTTGGCAAATCCAACTACAGCCTTTGGCTCCAGGGTAAACTCCACCATTGCCTCCAGTGACATGGGTTGGGGTGCAGTTGAGGGTCTGCCTCCAGTGGCACAGGGCTCAGTCGTGTTGCGACCTTTTCCTTCATGCATGAACGGAGGTCGTAACACGTCTTGCGAATCTCTTTGATAGACCAATGTGCCACACCCACAGCATTTATCTTCTGCTGCATCCCCTTCCATATCTTGCTCTTCTGTCTCTCTGACACAGTCATGGATGCTCAGCCAAACAGGAGGTTGTGGTTGATGCAACACTCCTCAGTGAGAATCTCATGTTCCTGCTCTGAGAACTGCAATTTTCTCTTTTTGCACCCTGCCTCCTTCCCCTGCTACTGGCTGGCCATTCCTGGTGTTGGGTGACTGGTGTTTGGGGTTTATGTTTCATTGCTGCTGCCGCAAATAAATGAATATCTTTAAATGAAATATAAACCTTTGCAAGGCTACTGAAAGTTTGTACAAGAGTCTGTACCTCTAATGCACCCTGTCGGCAGCTGATATATTCTAGGATTTCTTACGCCTTGTGGCCTTATGCTGTGTCTTCAACTTTTAGCATGTAATATGGACTTCTTGAGAAAAAGTATTCCTACTTCACAGGCATAGGTGAAGAACTTTGGTGAAGTTCTGCAGGTCTGGTCAGACTTTTATCATGTTATCATAAATATCCATTAGGAGTATCTGGGGGTAGCAGCTGTTCTGGCTCAGCAATTGCTAGCCTTGGTATCAGGAGTCATAAAGGCAGAGTCAGAAACAGGGTAAGAACCAGATTCAACAGCCAATTATTTTTCTGCTGTTTCCTCTCCTTGACCTTATCTTACATCCTCAACGGCAAATAGTATTTTGAACAGCTAGGGTGCAAAAAGGTTCAGAAGTGTGATGTCACATGCGATGTCACTTCTGTTACTTCTGGCACTTTGATGACTCAATAGCCATGCTTGCTTTTTCTTGTCAACTGTACTTTTCTAATTCTCTCACTAGAAACCACCTGATCCTAATGATATTAGTAGTATATTTCATTACTTGTTGATGCAAAGTGTAGACAGATAATATGAGATTGATACACATCATAACAAAAAAAATGTGTTGCATTTTGGTATTTTACAGTTGTGTATTGATAGAACCACTGATACAGGAAAACCATCAGGATAAAAAGATAGTCCTGATCATCACAGTTTAACTTCAGCCTTTTTGCAAAGTCCATGAAACATGGAAATGACATAATAGGCAAACACTTTTGACAGCCACTGACAAGCAGTGACTGCATATGTGCATGTGGGCATGGTACATATGAAAACCTATTGTTTAATGATGATAAAGTTAATAAGGAAAAGTAACTATAGATTATTATGAATTGTATAGTGTTCTGGATAAAATATTGAACTTCTCATTATGTATAAAAGACACATTGTGTTGTGGGCCTCTCTTCTTTGAGAATGCTAAAATGCTGGTCAATATTGGAATCAATTAACTTCTCTTTATATGAATAGTAAAATGCGTGATCAGTACGACTCAAATGATTATTAACAGAAACTATTGCAACTAAATTAACAATACATCCAATTGATTGGATAACTGTGAATATGGTTTTATGATTTTATATTCTGCTACTTTTCAAAATATCAGGCCTTCCAGTTGTGAGAGTCAGTCATCTACTGCTAAGTGACAGTGGCCTGGCAAGGGCAGAAGTCAGTGGAAACAACAACTCACTCTGAGGGCAGGTTCAGATTGTCCACAAAACAGGACTCCTTACATTTGCTAAATGTCTTATGTTTGAGAATAGGGAAAGCAAAATGCTTACTTCAAGGAAGTATAGAAGATGTGAGATACCGTGAAAATATAATAAAAAAATAAAAGCATTCACTTAGGACCCAAAAAACAAAGTTGTATTAACCACCACTTCAGTATGTCATCCTAGCAATGGAGTAGAAAAGGTGGTGTTGACCTAAAGCAAGCAAGGAAAATGTATTCTTAGGGGCTGGTGTATAGTTTGGTGAATGATACTCGGTCCGTCAGGGTGGCAGAGGACATTACATCCCCGTTTTGACTGACTACTGCCAGTCAAATTTAGAGATGAGCACTCACCGAGCGATCATCTCAGTACATTGAAAGGATCTGCTGTCGTGGCATTTCCTTTAAATGTACAAACATTTGGTGGATGGTCACTGTGGGTTTTGTTGGCTACTCACCAAGCCTTTAATATGTTTTTGTGAAAGAACCTCTAAAAGTGGGAGTTTGTACAGAAAATTAATAATGAATACCCCCACACCCTCCATGGTGTGAGGGTCATTATTTATTTTAACATTGATTGGACGAAATAGCAATGTTCCTATTGCTCAGGCCTGGCCATTCTGTATTTTCTCTTTTAGCTCAGATCCCTGCATGTCCGTGTATTCGTGGTCATGAAGTATTTTTAGAAACAGAAGCATCCTCTCACCTTATCCCAGTGGTGATTTTAGTAGTGTCAAGGTGACCTGGCAGCTCATCTTAACAGTGGAATACGCTTGAGTTATTCTTTTGCTTTCTGCTTTAATCTCTTCTCAGCATACATTATTACCGGTATAAGTGCATTTGTTCACCAGGGACACACCAAGTCAATGAGCAAAAAATAAAATTAGTTGTATAATTATTGAAGAATTTAAGAAAGCCAAAGACAAACCATGATATTCTGCATCGTTGCGTGTATGAAAACATTACACTAATCTTTACCCTTATCTGTGAAATTAGTCTGAATCTTGCAGACTGGAACTAAAGACAAAGCAAAGACTGACAATAAAATTGGTTACATTTTTGTTTAATGAGCTGTACAGGTAAAGAGACACTAAAAAAAAAGATTTAAAAATACTTACAGGATACATTTTAGGTAACATAATAGACATTCAAGAAGAAGGGCAAGTGTTTTCTGAATGCTACGTAATGCAACATAATTAAAGGCTCATAAATCTCGTTATTCATCTTGAAATGAGTAAGTCTACTTTTAGAAGCTAAGATCTTGCATTTTTGTTTAGATTACCTCACTTCTTGAATCCACAAATATTTGTCAGATTTCACCTTGAAACCTGTGGCACTCTCAGGTTTCTATACATACTCCTAGAAAATGGTTGTGAATTTCATGTTCACATGAGCAAATATAAACGTGCATATTCGCTCATTTAAAAATCTCAACGACTTGCACTTTCTATTTTTGCTTTTTTACTCCAGGGTGAAAATATCTTTCCCATGGTGTATCCCAAACTCACACTGAGAAATGATTTACCCCCTACACTTGTCATGTGACTATTTCCAACCTTTTCCAGGGTAAGAAGCATTGAAAGATGAGCTTATGTTACCCCATAAAGTTTTTGCCATGATTCACAAAAATTTTACTATGACTTACACTTGTAGTACTCCTGACTTTCCCTGACTTCTAAGAGTAAGACAGGAATAAGGCAGGTGTAGTCCTGCCTTACATCGCAAATTTAAGAGTAAACCAGAAGTACTACAAGATTATGTCACACATAATTATAACAAAATATTTGTGAATCGTGTCTTCGGTTTGTCGGTGTGCACAACCTATAGGTCATTCAAGCCATAGATTTCTCACCAGCCACCTACTCACTACCATGGGAGTAAAAAAAAAGTACACAAAAAATATGTGTGAGTAAACCCTTTTATGAGTGCAAACCCAACTTTCCGAATTCCATAGGTGTTTATCACATATTGAAATGGCGTTCTGTGCATGTGAGCCAAAACATACTACTCACACAGGGTATAGGGTAGCAGTGTACAAATGGAAAGGCTGTGACAGGTGGGGCACGACAAGTGTTTGGATGAAAACCCTCACTCACCCGAGGGTGACATGCTCCATCATTGGGTTCCTCCAACACACTGGGACCGCAAGGTACCCAGTGTGGGCTACAACTTCCCCTCGGGGAAGGAGCGGGAGTGTTTATAAAAAAGCACGTCAAGATATGAATACCTCAAGGGTAGAGGTGAGGGGCAGAGTGCAACTAAAAGGTGTGTATTAAAACTATCTCAGTAGGGACAGCAATCTTTATTCTTATGTCCTATAGGATAGGGGATAAAAGCAATGTGAGACAGGGTTATGGATGTATACCCCGTGTTGCGGTCAACATGTTTCTGCCCTATATGACATTCAAGTTCAAGGCATTCATCAGGACCAAGATCTTCCGTCGCTCTGCTGAAAAAAAGTGCAAAAGTAAATGTAAGAGTTTTAAAAGATACTCAGGCCTCTATTCTTGACCAACCGTGCATAGCAGTAGCAATCAGTTGGGTAGGTCAGATGGCCCTGTGATAGAACAATAAAAACAACAACATATCAAAATAGTATGGCAAACCACCAATGTGCACCATCACCATGTACACAAGTATATACCTTTTCCCATAATCAGTTCATAGTGATCTTACCTATGAACAACGTGTACAGTCCGACTCTACCATGTACAGAGTCCCTCACCACGTAGATTCCTCTAATTAGAGGTATAAAAAAAATTATCATAGATGTGAATAACTAGCAAAACAGACATATTCTTCAATACTCTTAGTACTGTTTTGGTATATAATGGCATCCATATTAAATAGGCACCAATGTTCAATGTATGCTGTAAAACAATAATACAGGGTATTTGCATGCATGCAGATGAAAAGATGAATAAATAAAATGCATTCAATTGTCAAGAGGCCATAGACTATGCCATCACTCAGATGTAGCTAGGACCTCTTTGTGTCCTAATATTGATCTGTAAAACCAGTTAGTTGCAGTCCCGGCAAATGTCAATAATATATAGCACATATCAGGTTATCGGCACCAGTTCAATGTCTCCAAGATGGCATTAGTCTCTGGTGTGTGCGACCCAGTCAGCCGTAAACTATAGGGAAGCCCACCCACTAACAAATAATAGATGTGTTATTAGTCTCAATGCGGTACTCTGCGAAGTTACCGTAATTGTGTGCAAACAGGACATATATATGTCAGCAGCCATCTCAATAAAAACTCAAAACTAACCAGACCCGCTGACGGAAACCTATTTTCAAAGCGCCACAAAATCCTTTAAGGAGCCATCAAGAAGAACGAGTAAACACAGGGTCTGTATTTAAAAGGCCCCAACTTTATCAGAATGCATGCAACACTAAAACCACAGACAGACTGTAACTTTTACCAAATCCGACCCAACTAGAGAAAGCAGCGCAATGTCAACAGGCAGTGCTAAACAAACAAGACCAAACAGCTAAAAACACCCGCCTCACGTGTCGGGGTGATGCATCTTCAGGGACTCTGGAGGGAGTAAATGGCTGCATCATTCGAAGTGTTTATAAAGGCGGAATGAAGCACGCCAAGTGGTAATTGACGTCTGCAACGAGCCGGATTGCGACGTACATGATGCTAGACGTCACGAACGTGCGCATGTCTATTACACAACTTACGAGGTTGGGAAGGAAGCGTACTTCAGCCCTCGTATCTCAAAGTCCGCCGGTCTGCAAAGAGACCTGATGCTATCAGGAGATTTAAAAGGAATTGGTAAAATGTTGCAGTTTTTAAGTGTATATCCCAGATAGGCAAATAATGGCTGTCAAATGGCACTAAGTGCCGATGATAGTAGTACATGCACAAATAAAATAAAAATCGGGGGCCACCACAAAGGTCGGTACATGATGCTTGTACTATTAACAATAGCCATTGGCACAGTATAAATAAATGCACAGCAACATCCTGACAGTAGAGGTTGCTAAAACTGATAGCACATCCTTGTGGACTGAGGGCTTATCCTTCAGTCGACAATTGCTGTCGATCAAGCATATACTAAGCACCTTATGATGAAACTTCGCTAATAATCTTATGCATTTTTACACAAAAACTTTTTTAATGAAATGATTTTATCTATCCTTATCTATTCGATCCTCTTTTTGTATAATGTATGTGCTGTGTACTTTTATGATCTTTTATGATCGAAATAAAGTGATGATGATGATGATAAAGGATTACATGGTGGATATATGTTTACACTTCAGGGAGACCGGGCTGCCCATGCCATTTTAGAAACCATGTATTTGATTGCAGTTTTAAAAGTGTTTACTGAACATAAATTTAATGTTTAAGCTATAACAGATGTTTAGAGCTGCCAATTTTATAGAATAATTGTGACAAATAGGATTGCCATTCTGGTGGACCTTTATGATTGTTTTTTACATGAGAGAGAGTGTGGCATTTAGAAAATTGAAGCTCGCTGCACTAGACTGTCAGAACGTTTGTGTTATGCTAACAAGCAGGCACCACTCACCTCCCTTTTAGTACTTGTGGCCTGTTGTCTATGCCTGGGGGACCCTAGAAGGGGTCTAGAGCTGCTAGCACTGGATTTCTGGCAGCTGAGGCTGCAGTTGTGGTGTGCCTTGTGCCATGCCATGTCTTGATGAGTTCAGGTGGCAGGCTAGTAGAAGGCATGCTAAAACAATGTTGTTCCTTTATTTCATTAAGGGGCTGTGCGGTAGACACAATATTGTGTCAAAAACATTGAGCAGGTAAGTGCAACTAGGTAAGTATAGATTACACCATTCTTAACTCCACTTCTACCTTCCTTGATGATATATATCATCAAGGTACATAGATGTGGAGTTAAGTATAGTAAAACATTGCTTTCCTTTAAAAATGTACCTTCACAATATTTTTGTCCGTGATATTCATGACACAATATTTTGTCCACACAATATTTTTTGTTCGATAGTTTGTCCAAACTCCATAGATATTTCAGTCCCAATTCTTCAACATGTGAGCATGATGAACAGGGCTCCTTATAAGCTTCAATAAAAGCATGCTGTTTTTTGAGGCTGCAAAACTGACAGAGAAAAGGCTGGCTGGTAGGCAAGTGCTGCAGGGTCAGGCTGATTCCAATTGACAGAGGGTGGATGTGAAAGTGAAGGGGAGTGAGGAGAGACTGTGACACTTCTCAACAGCTGTTATGAAGAACCTATCATGGCGATCCTGTTGCTATTTGTTGCACCTGCAGGTACATTTTGTTTTTTGGCTACCTGTTATTTTTTTAGCCTTTGCACCCCCACTCACTACTAGTTTTCAGCATAAGCCATCCCGATACGATGCCTTGATAGCAACTGGTGTTCAAAAGTCCTATTGGAGATAGTGGGAGAAGGAGAATGTCCCAAAGCAAAATTTAGCAAAGCTGACTTCCTAAGCCTCAAGCTTCTCACACTAAAATTATTAGATTATCAGAATCTCTGTCTTTACAGATACTCTAGAAAATGACAGTGTTAAGAGCCTCCAAGAGGCTCAGTATGCCCCAATATATACATTTAAGCTCACCTTTAAATAGTTTCCTAACCTGAAACTAGAAGCCAGTCCCATTTAAAGATTAGAAACATGCTAACCAAGGCCCTTGGGAGCATGGTACACAAAGTATTCAGTCACGAATAAAGACCCTCTATGATATATATGCAATCATAAGACACACAAGAGATGGAGAAAGGCCACAAAACGACAATGTGGCTGCCAGCAACTTTAAAACAATGCTGTTCAGGATGATGAGTTGGTACAAGGATCTATTCGAGGTGTTTATGGAGCCAGGGACAGATTTGGAATGAGGGAGTTGAGACATATTGGAGGAGATAAGACATAATCCCAAGAATAGTCCTAGAATTTTGTCTACTGTTTGAAAAAAAAAAGACAACAGATAATTTAATCCCTTCTGGATGACAGCCAAAGAAAGACCAATGAATAAAGAGCTTCACAGGAGCAAGCAGCCATCCCACTTTACAGACTCAACTACAATAGTGTCAGTAAGAACATTTGCAACACTGCTCCAATTGTAATCCCTAAAATGACTCCTCTTAGATGACCAAGTGCACTGAATGCTTCACCCACTCACCAGATTATTCTTATTCCCACTTACAAAAGGATAAATGAATAGGTGCTGAAGTCCAGGAAATGTGAAAATCTTCTCTCCTTTACGGAGGACCCCACTGAAGGAGCAACGGTTGAGAAACACTAGATTGTTTCACGGGATATGACAATATGAACATGTTGTCTTAGCCATCCTCTGACGATCTAAGTGCATTAGTAAAAACCTCGAGAAGAGAGACAAAAAATTGGAAGAGGAAATAAATAAGGTGACGCATAACAGAAGTTCACTCACTGGGGAAAATTAACAATTACCTATACTATTCTACAACAATTTGCAGATCAGAAGAGAGTTCACCACCAACAAGGACAATATACCATGGCATTTAGTATTAGATTGGACCTTGATATTAAGTTAAGTATTAAGTATTCCTGAAGTTTTTCGTCATTTAACCAAACCCTGTATCACACAGTAATGGAGTCATTTACAGCTTGGTGCAGCGGGTGCTCTGCCATAAATTGGTATAGCTTTCTTCAACAAATGTCTTAAGCCATGGTATCCCCAGGAAGGAAATGAGAAGAATTTTCCTGATCTGCACACTGAGTAACATCATTGGTCCCGTCATGTCCCTCAAGTATGAATTTTTTTATTTTTTATTTTTTTTATTTTTTATTGAAGTCCAGATTACAAACATTTTAAAACCCATAAATACATCCATAAAAAAGATATTAAAAATACGAGATCAATAAATAGCACCAATATATACTGAGAAGTCATGAACAATGAAACAAAAGACAAACAACCTCAAATCCTCACATTAAGCCTCTGAGCAAGCATAAAACAGTATCCACTCCCAAGCATCAGTGTAGCCACCAGATCAATTCAACTCTCAAAAATTATTGTCCACTCTAGATAACACAAAGGATGATACAAAAAAATCTTAATCAAAATAAGTTGCCCAGATTTTTCGAACTTCTTGAGCCCCTCTACTCGTAAAGCGTAAGTTCGTTCACTCTTTTTAACAGATTTCATCTTTCGAGCCCATTCATAGACAGAGGGTATGAGATCTGTACGCCATTTTTGCAACAAAAGTGATCTGGCTACCGCCATTGCAATGTATAAAAATTTAACAAACTTATCAGGCAGGAGAAGGTCTGGATCGAAACCTAAGATTATTAACCGATTATTCAATCCTAACACAATACTGCATTCACATTCCAAATAACAAAAATGTCTTTCCAAAACCTCTGAATCCTAGGACATTGCAAAATAATGTGTGACCAGTTGGCAGTGGGATGGTTAATACAGCGGAAGCACTGTGCCGATTGATTAATATAAATTTTGGAAAGGAAAAGAGGAGTTCGATAAAGTTGCCATTTACTAAAGAACAACATCCTTCGCCAGTTCGCTCCTCTTAACATGCTGAAATTAAGATTATTAATTACTGACCACATACTGGCTGAAATTTCTACTCCTTCATGTTTCATCCATTTTGCAATTGCCTTCTGCCCAAGATCGAGACCCTTAACTAAGGCTAAGCGTTTTTTCCATTCCCCAAGTTTTTTAACAACCGTATCCTCTAAGAGTTCATGGACTATATGATGTTGATCGCAAATTTGGGTTAAGTCTAATTCACTGAGGAATTTGCTGAAAATGCTATATGACCGTAAAAGAAGAAAATCGTTAATAATCAATTGTGACATTTCCGCCATACTCAACCATCTACCATTCCTCAAAAAATCTGAGACTTTAAGGAATCCAGCATTAGCCCACTTTAATGTGAGTTCTGAGGATTCTCTAACTCCCGACAATAACATAGGGCCAGATAACGAAGTTGAAGAATTGATTACAGGGATGGAATATCTTTATAGAGGGCCTGACGTTTATTAAAAAACCATTGTAGGCACTTATACCGCACCAATTTAGGAGATTTAAAAATTGATAAAGGGGAGTGGATCTGACTCTCCTTACACATTAAATTCATAAAACTATTAATAAAAAGATTTGATTGTTGTTGAGGCTTAAATCTGGATATATATTGTGCAAAATACGCAAAATAGTAATCCCTGAGATTCGGAAGAGCTAAACCTCCCTGTTCCGACCCTTCGTATAAAGTGCTAAGTGCAATTCGCGGGGTTTTTTTTGCCCAGAGAAAAGTTGTAAACATAGACTCTATTCGGGAAAAAAAAGAACCTAATAAGATACATGGAATGGCCGAAAAAAGAAAGTTAAAAAGTGGAAGAACAGACATTTTAATCAGTGCAACCCTGCCCAAAATAGATAATGGAAGAGAATTCCAGCGTGAAAACAGATCCTGAATTTTTCGTAGAAGCGGGACAAAATTTAAATGATATAAGTCAATTATGCGTTCTGAGAAATAGACCCCCAGATATCTCTTAGGTTTGGTGTTTAAGCAAGAGAGAATATCAGGGTGCAAATCCAAGCCCACTCCTCCACACTGTATAATTTCAGTTTTCTTTTTATTAATTCTATACCCACCTAGAGCTTCAAATTCCTCAAAAATCTTAAAGGTTTTTACCTGAACCTCTATCTCGGGCTTAATAATAAGCATAATATCGTCGGGCGTATAATTTCAATTTCGCCATAGTTGGAATTGGAGGGCGGATATCAGCGCTGTTCCTAATTGCAATCGCCAATGGCTCAATAAAAAAAGCAAATAAAACTGGCGAGAGAGGACACCCCTGTCTGGTCCCTCGTTTTACCTTAACCTGGCCAGCCACCGAACTATTAATAATTACATTAGCTTCAGCATTAAGATAAAGATTTTGGACCAGCCCCGTGATCTTGGAAGGTATACCAAAGTTTCGCAAGATAATAAACAGGGTCTCCCAGACAACAAGGTCAAATGCCTTCTCGGCATCTAAAAAAAGGACTAATGCGGGTATCTTCTGGGTCTCAAAATAATCCAATGCCTCCGTTAAATAATGTGTATTAGTACCCAGCTGCCTGCCAGCAATAAAACCATTTTGGACCGGATGAATCAAATGTGAGGCATACTGATTAAACCGATTAGCTAAAAGTTTTGTAACAATTTTGTAATCCGAATTTAATAACGTTATAGGACGATAAGAATTCGGATCTTCACTAACTTTTCCCTTTTTTAAAAACTGACTATGTTTCCTTGTCTAAAAGACTGTGGTATTGCCCCACCTTCTAACATTGAGTTTACCAACTGTAAAAGAAATCCGCCACGGAATTATAAAAAACTTTAAAAAATTCCGCCGGAAAACCATCCGGACCGCAGGCCTTACCACTTGGTAAATTCTTAATCACCCCGTCCAGCTCATCTTTAGTGAAAGGTCTTGCCATAGTTGATTTCTCAATCTCCGAAAGTGTCGGAGATCCATTTTTCTGAAGAAAGCCTCTCAAAGATGTAATATCGACAGTCTGTTGTTGACCATATATAGACCCATAATGCTGTAGCATTATTTCACAAATTTTCACTGGATCATCCGTGCAGGAAGCAGTTAAGGGGCATTTTAATGCGTTGATCTGATTAGAAGCAACCTGCTCCCTTGCCTGCCAGGCCAGGAACCTACCAGTAAAGTTGCTTTCTTCATATATTTTTGTCTATGATGTTGAAAAAAGATTCACTTTGAGTGTAATATCTTGCGGTAAGATCTCGTTTAGCCTGATCCAACTGGCGCTGGTTAAGAACAGTAGGATTATTAAGAAATGCAGAATAAGAACTTTGTACCTTCTGCTCCAGAACTCGCTTTTCAACCTTAACTTTCTTTATAATTTCAGCATCTTTTCCGATAATTAGCTCCCGAATAAAGGCCTTAAGTGTATCCCATATCACATTTAAGGGACCAGAATCGTGGTTTCGTAAAAGGAATTCCCTGATCTCAATCTCAATGAAACCCACCCAATCCTCCTCTAATAAATATTGCCTATTTAACATCCATCTTTTAGGGGTCCTGGCACGTTCCCCAAGTTGTAAGTCAAGTACCAGCATAGCGTGGTCAGAGAATCCGTTCTGCAGGAATCTTTGCTGGCAGAAACTTAAACTCCGAGAAACCAAAAAGAAATCGATGCGTGATGAGGTGTGGAATCTACCAGACAGCCAAGTATAAACAATTTTAGTTGGGAAAGCCCTCCGCCATGGATCCAGTAGATCTAAAGTTACCCCATAATGTTGTATAGTTCTCAAAGTTTTGGGTTTCAATTGTTTTTTAGCCAACGCTGAGGAATCGATTCTAGGGTTCATTAAAACATTAAAATCTCCCCCAAAATCAGTTCCCGGGTGTTTGAATTAGAGATTGAAAGAATTCCTCATATATCTTTGGATTGTCCTCTACAGGAGCATAAATACTGGCAAAAGTTATCGGTTTCTGTCCAGCAATACAAGTAACCCAACACCAACGACCATACTGATCTTTATCAAAGCTGACGACTTCTGCCTGAAATTTTTACTTAGAAATATTGCCGTCCCTCGAAGGGAGGCTGAGGATGAGGAAAATCCCCTATAGGCAGCCCACGACCTAAACATGGAAAAGTCTAACAGCTTCACTGCTGGTATGTGGGTTTCTTGTAATAAAATCACTGCTGGATTTTCTGTTTTAATCCACATTTCAATTGCCCGCATTTTCTTTCTATTATTAAGACCATTCCTCAAGTATGAATTGATGATACAAAAGGATAAGAAACTAATGTTGCTGATCCAAACAAGCTTAACATTGTGAAAATATAGGTGAGTGACCCCACAAAACAATTATTACAGGGAGGCACTCCCAAATTAATTTCTAGTCTGACTGAAAGACAAGTTTGTGTCACTGATAGTCAGGCTGAGTGACTTGAAGAGCTGAAAGAGAGTCAGTATCAACAAATGGAAATAAACAAATTATTCTAGCATTTTTGGGTTTCAGGATACTAACGATATACTGTAACAGATAGTTAAAGCTAAGTAATTCGAAACTCATGATAATACCTGAAGCAATCCCCAAGGTTATCACAAGCTATATTAAGTTTAAATCCCTCTTAAGTTGTTAACATACATATGATCGACTTGTCAAAGCCCAAGTCCTTCTTAAACATACTTGTAAATAATGTCCCCAAAGACCTTGAATATATTAGACTTTTGGAATTCTACAATGTTTTCCAATATTCCTCTTTAACATCAGTCAACCCAGGGGTGTGTTCATTATGCAATGCATTTTTTTTTTTCTGCTTTGAATACCCTATGTTGCAAACGACTTTAAGCACTCTGATGCACCAAGAGAAAACATGTTTAATAAAAATGGAATCGAATACATTTTAACCTTGACACAGACCAACAGATCAATTATTGGTCAAGGGAACTAACTTTTAACTTTCTCCTACCTGGAAAATCCTCCATATCCTTCAGAGTAGCAATCAAATAGAAGTAATCCTTACTCTGATCACGGCTGTTTGTACACTGGTTGTTTGAAAACAAATCATCGGAGGGTGCAAAAGCAGGAAGCCAGAGTGTGCTAGGATGTACACAAATATGACCACATTAAGCAATCTTTCAAATGAATCCTGAATGAATTCAGGAGAAAGTTCAAAATAATATGCATTTATGGCAATTTGTTCTGGAGCAAAGGTAATTTTCCACCTTCAAAAGGAGGCATGCCACAATGATCCAGCTACAAATGTGCAGCTCTCTTTTTCCTTCCTAGTCAAAGAGCACCCTCTTATTTGACTAAGGTGTGTTGAAAATCCCCCAAAACTATAGAACAGCCTCAGCCACTGACTACCTTTATTCATCTACATGAGGCCAGATCGACGTTCATCCTATGCATCTAGTTGAGTTCTACATATTGTATACTCAGATCATCTTATTGTATTATTTTAGCGCCGATTTAGACATGGGAGGATAGGGAAGGGAGTACCCCGTGCACCAAAGGTTCAGTTCGTCCACCTCATTTCGAGACAGGCAGACCATAAACTTTCCCTTGACAGAGCCCCCATTGGTTCTATCGACGGAAAGCTGCCTCAGATGGCCTGACAGATTAGGGGCCATCAGATGAAAGCCATAACACCACCACTGCCTGCCATATTTAGGCTGGACAATTTGAAGCCCTTTTTTGTTTGACCCTAACAGGCAGGAAAAACCTGGCAGTTAGGGACAGAAATAAAAAATAATGACCACACATCAAACTATGGGCCAGATATACAAACCCTGTTTGAGGTCGCAAATGGCTTATTCACAGAAGCAGACCATTTGAGACAGCAGAAAAGCATTTTTTAATGTACAAAGCCCTATTTGCGCATAGGTAACCTATTTCCGAATCGCAAACTGGGTTTGCGAGTCAGTATTAGGAAGTGGTGGGTTTAGGGAGTCCCTTCCTAATACCGAATCGTAGTGGTATGTGTAAATGTTTTGCGACTGAAATGCGGTTGCAAAACATTCGTATTTTACTGCCTACTTCAAGTATGTGGTAACCCCTTCCCCTTCGAAAAACTTTCTAAAACATTTTTAAGAGTAGGTAGTGGTCCCACGGACCACTGCCAACTCTTAAAAATTAAAAGAAAACTTTGATTTTCTTGATGAAACTCATCCCATTTTCCGTTAAGGAAAACGGGCTGCATTTTAAAAAATTGCTTTATTGAAAAGCAATCACAGAAATGGTTGTCTGCTGACCACAGCAGCCCACCATCCCTGTGATTTTCCTGATTCCCAATGGGTTGCAAACCAAGACCTACCTTCTGAACATTAATGAGGTAGGTCTATTTGCGACCCACTGGGAATCGCAGAAAGTGTAAAGCACACTTTCTTGCATTAGTTTTTGCAATTACCAAATAGCGAATCTCAAAAATTCGCTATTTGGTAATCGCAAACGTTTCGCTACCCTTTGTCTTTAGCACTCTGATTGATCTTTCTATCGGCCATATATATCATTATTGGAAATAGCGATTATCTAATTGCTATTCTCTGTAAATCACAATTAGGTAATCGCTACTCCTAATGTATGGAACTCCATGAGTTTCATTTAGCGATTCCCAGTGGCTCACAATTGACATACCTCATTAATATTCATGAGGTAGGTTGCAATTTGCGTACCATTTGGGAATTGCTAAAAACACAGGGATAGTGGCCTGCTGGGGACAGCAAACCACCATGTCTATGTTTTCTTTTAAATAAAGTAAAAAATTTTTTTGATGCAGCCCGTTTTCCTTAAAGCAAAACGGAATGCATTTAAAAAAGAAAAATGTAAATTTTTCATTTCATTTTTTAAGAGCAGGCAGCGGTCCGTGGGACCACTGCCTGCTCTGAAAAAACGTTTTCGCTACCATTCCCAAAGGGGAAGGGAGTCCCTTGGGGACTCCTTCCCATTTACAAATGGGTTCCCACCTACTGGAAGAAGGTGGTAAAATGCGAATGTTTTGCAGTCGCATTTCGGTAGCAAAACATTCTTACATACCGCTGCGATTCAGTATTTGGAAGGGACGCCCTAAACATGCCCCCCTCCGAATACCGAATTGGTATGTATCCGCAATTCTAAATTGCGATTTGGTAACATGTCACCGAATCGCAAATTGGAATTCATACATACCAAAATGCATTTTTTGCGACTAGTAAAATGAATGATACATATGGCCCTATGTCTCATGTAGCATTATACATAACTCCTTAATAAATACGAAAATATTTCTGCTTTTAAACTTTTAAGCATGGTTTAGCTCAGGATATTTGTCACTGTATCTTGCCGCTCTTTTTCTTATAGAGTCATAGGCTCCAGGACATTTCTTTGCTTTGAAAATGTTTCAGTGAAGCTTCTGCCTTCTTTTTGCTCTGCTTCTTTCGATTTCCCATTTGTCACAATGAAATTAATAGCAGTAACTGTGGAAGTGATGCACTGTCAGAGGTAATAGCTTTCTTGTATTACTGACCATCATACCCTGCAGCAAGCATGATTATAGCTTTATCCACCGGCTCACGCTTCACCATTACTTTCTTGAGCGACTCAATAGTACCTCACTTGTCTAAAAATAAGACTGTCTCCTGTCCAGAAAATCGGAGCTGCCATTTTGTGCGCAAATGTGTGTGTATCTGTACTTGTGTGTGTGATTATATCCTTTACAGTAGATGATACAGCTGAAGTAGAGAGCCTGAAATTTATTTGAAATGTGGCACCTCCTGGACAGGAGATAACAAAAAATATATATATATTAAAGAGCGGTCAGTAGGGAAAGTGACGCATTACAATGTGTGGCGTGTTATGCTCATGAGAAAGAAGGGTTCATTTACTATATTAAACTCATTTTTCTTAAAATTGCTTCCGGGGAACAGTACCTATATTAAACTTGAAATGGCCTGGAAATGAAATACAGCAACAGCTGTTATTATACAAGGGGGAAATGAGTTTATTAGTAAACCAAAGGATTGTACATCAATTAGTCAAGGAATAATTTCACGATAGAAGGGAACGTCCTTCGTAATTAAGACAGAACTGCACACAACAAAGACAGGTAATATTTGTGGTGCCAATTTATGCAAGGGGGCCCAGGGTCAAAAGACGGTCACTGCATCCTAGTGCAATGTGCCTCTCTGTGATCTCCTCGTCCTCTGTGTTGTGGCAGTACTCTAACGCCTGATGTAACTACTCATCAGCCAGCTGGGGGTCGGGCATTGAAGTAATTCTTCAGTAGGAGACAGTTATCAAGTCAACTAAGTGCTCTGTACAGTGGTTACTGAGCAAACTAAAGGCTATTACAGCCTATTCTGTAAAATGCCCAACCAAAAAAGAAATGCTGATTCACTACAAAAGTCAATGTCAGTATCAAATTGGATTAAAATATCTCTCATCAGGGGAGTAGTCAGAAAAAAAATACCCCCACTTGCACTCACATACATAATGGCTGACAGCGAGCCAGTTTCTCCCTATAAAGACTAAAGCTTCATATTTCCTATCTTCTCTCTTTTCACTCCCTTCTACTAGCTCCCCTTCTGTAGCAGCTGCAACTTTTTCTCTGTTCACCTACACTTGACTCCCTTTAAATGTTCTTTCGCACCTCCCTTTGCACCCTTCTCCCTCCTCCTTTAGTCTTTCACTTCCTCGCTCCTACTTTCCTCCTTCCTTTTTCTTTCTTGCTTCTCATCTATCCATGCTTGCCTCTCCCTTTCTCACTACCAAACACACCTTTGTCTCTCTCCACACCTCTCATCCATCTCCCTATACCATGGCTCTCTTTTCTCCCCTCTAACTCCTCTGCCCATTTGTAATTTCCTCTCCCTCACACCCCTCCTTCTTTCTATCCCTGTATTTCCCTCTAACCCGTCTGCCTCCATTTGTCCCTCATTCTCTCCCCCCCCTCCAGCCCCCCGTCTAGACAATTGACATAACAAGAATAAACTTGTTTTGGCCAGTTTGCTGTCCCTCATTTGTGCAATGTGTTTACAAATATGGACTAAAAATGAATGCAGCTGATAATCTCTGAATCATTATACTATGGTCTAATCCCCGAATCCTCTTGAATTATATTTGTTGCTTGATATGCCAGTTCACCATAGGCGACTTTTGACCTATTGTCGCTTGAACCTTTTTTCCCAGCTGTTAGTGGGCTGGCACAAGCCCTCTGAGTCTCCACCTTGTTTGTGTGATTTTGCTGTTATGCTTGATACTTGCACATTGCTTTCATATGTCCTAAATTCTCTAATTTGTGTATTAAGTATATTCAACCCTTGTTTTTTGCACAGATTGTTAGGCAAGTTCAACCAGCCTTACTGTATCTTCAATTCTTAAGTACACCTTCTGGGTGTTTTTCTGTCTCATGATTTTTTGCAGGGTTTTTTCATTCCTGTGTATGAAATGCCACATGGTTCTCTCCTCTTACCAAGGGTGAATGATGCTCAGATATTATTGTAACTGTGTTTTGATGAACTTTTATGATTTGATTTATTCAAATCGAATAAAGATTAATGATGATGATAAATGCAGTTGATAAAGGAAAGCTATAATTTAGACAAAAAAATAGCAAGTTTGGTGTTTCCCCTCTATAAATCCCAAGAATAATATGAAAATGATGTTGCTGAACAATTAGTTTTGACAGCTACAAATGCATTCCAACTCTTTCTGCAATGAGCTATAGACATGTCTGCAATTACAAAATGCGATTGACATTGCTTCTGCAATCTTAAAAGCCTGGTAGTGAAAGCAGTTTTCGGTCTTATTTTCAAATTATTAATTCCATCAGATACATTTAGTGCTTGGGAAGCACAGAAATGCTTTGAGCATAAAGGAAACAGATTTGAAGTATATAAGCCATTCTTCCACGTGAAACACTCCAGCAGATATACATCATTAAATGAGAGGAGACAGAGAAAGGCAGCTATGGCCTTGCTCGCTTTCATGTTCAGCACAACTTCTGTCTAAAGAGAACAACCATGTCCGGTGATGCATGCTGAGACTGAGGAGCACATTTATGAAAATCTGGCACAGTGCAGCAAGTCGCCTTGCCGAGCTGCACTGCATCTTTGGGAAAGGGCAAGCGAATGCCATATTTAAAGCATATGGCGTATTCCTAACTTTATCTCCTGCGCTGGTGAACTCTGGACTGCCTAGCACCAACGCAGGCACTCTTGCACCATGATGGAAGGATGCCTCCATTGCATGCAGGATTGTTGTTGTGCAGGAAGGAACACCTTCCTGCACAGAAACAATACTGAGAGGCATATTCATCTTTCTATGTGTGCTGCAAAATGCAGCACATATAGAAAGAGGAAGTAACGAGGAGAAATAAAGATATTTCTCCTCATTACGCCTCTCCTGGGGAGGCCCCCAGTTTTGCAAGTTCTCATAAATTTGGGAATGCATCAAAAACCATGGGAGTTGCGTGGGAACACCCATGCAAAACCCATGGAATGCCTTACCAGGGCAGAGTAATGCATCATGGTTTGCATGTACCATGTGGCGTGGTGCAACCGTGACACAACACTCTCACAAACATGCCCTTGAGTGTCCTAAATGGCCTGTTCCTCTTCTTGTACGCCTGCTTCTTTAGCACTCTAGCCCCCGAATGCCTCAAAGGGCTCATTCATCTCCCAAGAGAGACAGTGAGACAAATTTCTTTCATATGTTTTGGACAGTATGACAAGTGAGATGGATACATTTATCACACTGGAGAATCGCAGCAGTTGCAGAAGTGACACATTTGAGAAGAAATCCTGATGCCCAATAATGACAATAGCATTCTTGTGAGTTAAAATGCAAATATGTGCATCTATACCTAGAGGAACCCTTGCTTAGTCTATTTGTGTTACCTCTGACAAATCATTGACATGATTTGCAGGGAGAAGTACGCAACTCCAGAACCCAAGGTTAGTAGTTATCTTGTGGTTATTGGACATTGTGGGTTATTGGGATTAGTCGTGTGCTCTCAAGGAAATCATTCCATGCATGTGCCCCGGTTTTTAGTGGTAGATTAATTTAATAGGAGTTAGGTGTGATCATTAAGAGGATATCGGTCAATTACTTTCTGTTACATGGCAGAGGAAACCTAATTGGTTGCAGTCTAACTGGTCTCCCTTATGGGTGAGTAGTTGTGCTTTACAAGTCACTTGATTGATTGAGTTGCATATTTCCAAAGCTGTTCTGGGACCCCTCCTTCGTCTAAATTCTTCCAAGATGGGCAGCCCTAAGATTGGCCGGAAAATTGAAAGTTCAAGATATGGCTTCTTTATGTTGTGGGGTGACCATCACATGTATCATGGCACATTTGCTTTGAGCTTCTGTGGAGATTACATCATGATTTTTCTGATCAAATATTTAACAACTGAGGCAAGATTTCTTCATTTTTAATGTTGCATTTATATTGTTTTAATTCAAGATCCAAAATTAATATGAAACAGTTCACATAACCCCTTAACCTAGATCTACAGTGGGTGTCCGATTAGCCTCTTTGTGAGTTCAGCATTAAATAGGGTCTATGCATTTATGCTGTTTTGTTTGAGTAGTGTGTCTCCTGGCCTCAAAAATTGCTTCATGAAGTATTAATTTTAATCAAGTCTTTTTATCCTCAACGCGGTTGCTTTATTTCACTTTGTTCCTCTGCATTAACTTTCTTCTTGTGTTCTTCAGATCACTTTCCTAGTAGTTTAAGAATCTGATCTTGCAACTTTTTGACCAGTACTAACTAATCTAGTTTCACTTCCACGTCATTAAAGAAAATGTTAAAACTCACTTCAACTTGACCTTCCCAAAAGGAAATCGTTTTGACTATCTAATTAAAATCTTACTAACTTTTCTCTCTCAAGCAATACCATCTTTCCCAAATTATGCAGAAACATTGTCATATCCGCTATTACGCACAGATGTCGCTTGACCATATCTTTCTAAGAACTGTGAAAGTGCCAAGCCATTCGATTAATGACACAGATACCTCCATCAATGCAACGTTTGTCTGGGTTAAATAACTACTTTCCATCTTGTCAAGGATAATTAAGAAGACATACATACATATAACCAAAATAGTGTAGTCTGAATTGACATCCTTTTCCCTTCTATGCTCAGAAGGAACCATCTGGGATGCATATCTTGATGCACACAATCTATGTCAGATATTCTTAAACTTATGTCAGAAATTCCAAAAGATTTAGTATATAAGGATGACCACTTGTCAGGAGAGGTCTTTCACCCAGATTATCACCCGGGATTCTGCCAGAGACTGTCTCACCTACTGGCAGCACACTTCGCAGATGCTACATCTCACCTGAAGCTGATAAAGCCGACCTCCGGAGGAAGACCAACTGACTGCTAGATTAGTGGGTGTTTGCCCTTCATGGGGAACACTGTCTTCATGCCTCCACTGATAAAGAGAATGTTTGCTGTCAACAAGGTGTGCAGTGCGTCTCTTCTCCCTAACACACTCTAGACCGCAAGTCGCTCTGCCATCCATGATCTCCTAGTACAGCGCATACAAGTAGACATTAGGGTGTTAAGTTCTGGATGACATTTTTAATTACATTTTTACAATGCTAGGAATGTTCATTTTATTCTTGTTATTTAGAACGTGCCATCTTGCTGTTTTTATAATATTTTGTGTGGTTGTTTTCGATGTACTGAGAAACAGATTGTACATGTAGTAATAAATACTTTTAATTCAAAATTTTCATTCGTCTTAGGATGGTGTGTGTGATACGGTGAATAATGAAATAAGGTTTGTTACTGTTTCCACAGTGCCCCTGATCCCTTTATGGTATTGTTAGTCACCCAAAAGCAATACTTCCATGTCAATTACAATATGAATAGTGTTTTTTGGGTCTACAATAATCTGTCTTTCACATGCATCGCTGGTGCATTGAACCGAGTTCACTTGTGTCACCTGTGGGTGGGAAAGCACACCTTGTAGAGTTACGCCAAAGTCCTAACTTAAGCAACAGATGCAATAGTTGGCAACCAACATGGGGCTCGTATTTTATAGTTACACTTTGAGCAGTTTTTCCACTATTCACACACACATGAACCGTTATTATGTCAATACGGTGATGTCCGTAGTAATCATGGTTACCTCCTAATGGGGATAAGGGAGCACCTATTTCTGTAGGTTTTTCAGGGCTATTCCCTATTCTGTGGGCTTTCTATGTCTTTGATTTAAAATTTAAAATTGAATCCACTCATTGTGGTGGCACCTATTGTTATAGGGGCCAATTGCAAGGAATCAGTTAATCAACATTTCAAAGCTCGAAATGAACCTGATGGGGGACAGTTACTTTTGTAATAGCTGCACATCCAGCGAATGCCTTTGAGACATTTTACTCATGGGTTGAGGTCGAGCTAATTGATGCTGCCTAGGGTCAGTTTCAAAAACACAAAGCGGTAGGCAGTCCTGTGAATTATAGGGCTTACCAAAATGTGGAAATCCCTGTAACTTACCAGAAACACCAGAATTGGTTTGATGGCCAGTTGCAACATACACACAGAAATGTCTGTTTGGGGCAGCTGAGTAATGATGGGGCAACGTGGCCAGTCTTGGCTAGATATACTCCTGTTCCTTGCCCTGACAATCTAACACAAGCTGAGATGGTAGGGGTGTTAAACTACCCAGTCGCCTTATACAGGAGACTCGTACAATTTGTAGAATGCACTTTTAGCTTCAGACCTACTATTGCAGCAAGATCTGCCACTCCTGCACAAACACAAACTATTAGTCCACAGACTGTGAGTGCTATCATGGGGATGAGCCCACGATGAATGATGAAATGGCTTTTTGGATTACTAGCAAGACCGATCAGTTAGAAGCAGTGTATTCATACACTACACCCCAAGATATACACAGAATATTGACTATTTGTCTCCCCTTTGGAATGGTGGCTTCTGTAGAGGAGAGAATAATAGCACATTTGCAAGCATTTATACCAGTACACATGGTATGCCCACATTGGCAGTCCTCCCTGATGTACTTAAACAAGTACAAAACAAGCATGGAGTTGCACCAGTTCTGTATTTAGGAATTATGTTAATGGGGAATGTCTCTACAGTTTTCTCTATCATCCTAAGCAATATTTAGGGAAAGGCTTCACTTCTGGCTATACGTCATAGACTGGAAGCAGTTCCGGTTCAAGACCGTGAAAGGGAACTACCAAAGTAATGGCAGATGTTTAGACCTCTGTAGGTAGAGATACCTTGGGTACAAGCCCCGTTGAGCCACATTTAAGACCTAAAAATGATCCTGAGGATTCCATTACAGATAAATCTGCAATAGAAGGCAAGAAAAAATGGAAAGACAAAGATAAATAATGTACTGGATCACCTGATTCTCAGGAAAGGGACCACGAGATAATATAAAAACCTGACTGGTATCAGTATTCTGATAGCAGTTCTTCACATTCTTTTCAAGACATTTAAGGTAAAAGAACAGAAAGGGGAGCCAAACTGAGTACCGAAGAAAAGAGGAATACAGCAAACAAATTAAGGAGAATGCGAGACTGATATCAACGTAAAGAGGGAAGAGAAAGGATTGTACTCTAAAACCCCAGGTAAAAAAAAGAAAGTAGCAGGCCTTTCTATAAAACATGCTGCTCCAGCTGCGATTCCTCCTGTGAAACAGGACTTGGGCAAGAACACTTCTAGACAGTGCCGTAAAAGTCACAACAGTACATTAGACGCTTCAGAGGTTCCTGGATGCGAATCCAACTGATAAATGTATACAGATCGAGACTCCAGATCAGCATTTTAACCCTCCCACCAGAGTTTACAGCTTAACCATACAAATTGAAGGGGATACGCCACCTATTATCATAGCAGTCTTCTGAAATCAATTATCTGTTGACTATGATATCATCCTTGCAGAAGAAGATTGGCTTCCAGCCTTTATTATGGAAGCACTCTCAGGAAAGGCAGTCATAAGGATAGCCTTCTCTCCTTTACTACCTGAGAATATCATGGGAATGTATGCCAGAGAATGGGCTGTAAGACAAGCTCCAGCCTAATACAGAAATCAAGCAGGGTGGGACAAACACTCTAGTCCACATGGTATTTCCTTACGCAGTGAACCACAACCACAAGTCCTATACCCTTTAAAGCCAGAAGCAAAATCTGGTATAAAAGCAAAACTAGATCAGTTGTTGTACCAGGACATAATAGCATCTTGTCTTTCACCAATGAACATGCCCCTTTTTCCCATTTCTAAGCCGGATGGTTCCTATAAAATTGTCGTAGATTACAGAAATTTGAATTTGAACACCTGAACGTATGCAGTACAAAATGCACAGCACAGGTTTAATGACAAAGCTGGTGTGGAAAAAATACAAAATGACTCAGGATATTTTCAATGGGTTTTTCAATCAAAATATAGTGCCTGAGAGTGAGTATCTAACCCCTTTCAGTTTCGATAGATTGCAGTTTTCATTCTGACGTTTGCCTTTGGGCTATAAGAACAGTCCTGGCTGATTTTCAGCACAAATCATGGAGATCTTACAACCAGATCCCAAGGAATTGTCATACATTGTTGATATTTATCTCCGATGATGACTTGAATCTGCACCTGACCAGGATAGACAGAGTAGTGACCATATTGACATCACATGGTTACAAAATTCATTTAAAAAAATCGAAGACCGCCTACCTAAATGTGACCTTCCTAGGATACGAGTTCTCCAGCGAGGGCAACTGTCTAGCCCCCGACTTCCACCAGAAGTGTGCTACCTTGCAACCTCCCGACACACTAAAAGAGTTGCAATACCTTTTGGGATTTCGTAACTTTGGACGTACTTATTTGCCTCACTACGTGGAGAGAGTGAAGCCTTTGTATGACATGGTTTCTCACACATTTTCATTCAAACAGAGGTTGAACGTGCACACTGATATCTTGTGTGCGCTACAAACAGACATGCTTGACAATAAATATTTTGAACTGGTGACAACAAAACTAACCTAGCTATCAGAGTCATACTCTGAGTAATGAAGGACAGACCAGCCCTATTGCTTAAAAGCCTCACTTTTATTCCCTACCTGAAGCACGTTCTGCTTTCATCGAAAAAGTCCTGATGGCTGTGAAAACAGCTATCTTCAAAGAGTGCCCATTGGTGCAGGGAAAACATATTATCATGCTTTCTCCCATACCAGCACTAGAAGCGGCCACAAAGGCAAGCATTCTTAATGTTTGCGCCCTGCACCTGAGATGGGTACAGTGAGCCTCTTCTTTGAGTGCAGTAGAAGTAAAGTTTCAGTATGATCCCTATCTCTGTACACAAGAATTTCTCCAATATGAACAGGGTGAATCTACTATGCAGATAGCTCTGCCCAACCTGTGGTAGGAACAAAATACAAATACTCTGCAGTCTGCACAGCAGTACAGGGTGTAGTGAAGGATGGTGAGTTTTTCCCACAATGCACCCACACTAAAATCCTAGGCGACAATACTGCACAACATGCGCTACTACTTGCATGACAAAATACTGATTCATCTGTTCTGACACTTATTGTGTCTGACTCAGACCTCTGTGTGCAAGGCTACAATGTCAATTTGCAGCATTGGAGATTGAATGGATTCAAGGATTCAAAGTAAAAGCCTATAAAGAATAAACAACTTTGGGGAAAAGTAGCTGTCTTACAAGACAAGCTTCCATTGTTCCATGTGAGGCACAGTTCTGGCCCTCAGCGTAATGTCAATCACGCTAAGGAGAACTGTGTAGCCAACTTAGCGACAAAGGCTGCAATCATGTCTGTCCGAGTAGCAGATGAAGATCGAGACAGATATTTTAACAGGCAAAAATGCAACAAAGTAAGCTGGGAAACCTCCTGCAGGTCCCCCCCCCCCAAGTACTCCTACACCCTTAATTCAGATAACATTCCTAAAGTCACAATACCAGGAGTGGAAGACAGATTAATACTTAACAGTCTATCCCGATTAGTTTTAATCAAAGATGCAAATGAGAGGTTGGCTTCTGCACAAGCAGGAATAAATGCAACCGTAACTATGCCACAATACCACTACTGGTGGCATAGTGTATATAAACAGACTATGAACTATGTTAGACAGTGTGATATTTGTCGACAAATCAAACCCTCCACTGTAAAAAGACCCTTTCCTAATCCCCTCATAATTTCAAATATCCCTTTTTTAAGTGATTTATCTCGACCACACCAGTTGCCTCCATTCAGATAACCATTAATAATACATATTGATAGCATTTGATTCATGTTCTTGATTCCTTTGGGTTTGGCCACAGAGAAATGCAAATGCTTCAGCAGTCGTAAAAGATTTGCAGTGGTAGTGTCAATGGGGGCAGTTCATTAATTTCATTCAGATCACAGTCCTGCATTCGCCTCTAAGGCTTACAGGGATTCAATGTCTGCTGCTCTAGGAGTTTGTCGGCAATTCTGCAATGAGTTCAAAGCTGAATCGAATGGCATTTCAGAGATAACCAATTTCATGATTAAGCAAGCTTTGACTGCTAGGGTGCTAAGTTCAGGTCTTAGTCGGTATCATAACTTGTATGGAGTTCAGAGAGCATTAAATAACTTGCCTAGATGAGTATTGGGAGGATGCACTTCATACACATATGTATGTGCCCAGCTTAGATAATTGTGGGTAGGTGGCAGATGAAGATAAATTTGATTTGGTGAAATGTTTGAATGTTTTACAGAGTATCCAAGAAGTTAGAGACAAGCTGTCTAACACAAACCACTCTGATGTAGCCACCTCTGCAGAGAAGGTTATCACTGTTGCTGACGGGTGGAAACTCAAGGTTGGGGATCTAGTTCAGGAGAAAATCCAGGAAAAGCAATCTTTTGAACTATCTTTCGGACCACCAGTCACTTTTCTTGGGGTAAAAGGCAAAAAAACTATTATTCTGCTTTTACTGCCTGACTCAAGGAAAAACACACAGGTGTGTATCGACAACATCAAAAAACACTATGGGGCCTGTCCTCTACAGCCGACCTCTACAGACACCAAGAAGGATTCAGAGTAGTGCTTCCAAACCTCTCTCTACCCCCTGAATTAAGCAGTAACTTTTCTAGCTCGAGTTCCCAGCCGGGGATATGAGAGCTTAACACTTAACACAAACACAGCTGATGCTGCAATATGACACTCGCTACTGTCCAACATAATTCCATAGTTTACTGATGCTACGTCATTTGAAATGGTACCATTTAGAGGGCCTCGAGAGTCCAACAACATTGAAAATGACTCTGGATATGTCACAGGAGACTTTTCAACTTCTTCTACAATCACTCACCGTAAGAGACTGCTTCATGCTTGTCAGTGGTTTTATGACAAGTATTTGATGTCCCATGGTCTTATGCCTGGATCATTTTGAGAACTTTTCTTTTCATCATGTGGTTGTTAATGATGCTTTTCATTCTACTGCCACTGAATGGACAGCATGTCCCTCACCTGTGGTTCATGAGCTGCAATCACACTCCTCACCCCAGTCCAAAGAGGTCTCCATGCTGTGAATATTACACCTTATCCTGTGCCTGAGGGCATAGCCTGGGAAAAGGTTCCATATCAGATTATGAGGCCCACAGAGACATTGCAATTGCCTTAAGTGATAAAAGTTTTAATGAATTATGTTATAATAACCAGTTCTATTTCAGATGATTGGGACATTAAGACTGTTAAATGAATGATGTCAGATTTGCAGGCATTTGCTACTTTGAATAATGAAGATCCTTCTTTGAACTCAGTAAATTTCAAAGAAATGTATTGTTATCACCATTATGTACATTATTTCATCCATAGGACTAGCTATCCTAAAGAAATTAACACATTGGAAGGCTCCGCCTCCAAAGAGCTATTCTAATTTCTTAAGGAAATTCCCTTACTTTCAGAGTACTGATAGATTACTCCCTTCAGCCTTCTATTTTACATAGAAGCCACAGAAGCTTCCACAAAAACCTAATTGCCACCAATAAGCTGATTTACTCCACTACGTTAAGTCAAAATCTGTCTATTTAAGAATACTAGCATTGGAAAGCAAATGTTGATGAGGAAATCGTTTGGCAAACCAAATTTTGGCAGATCCAATTTCAAAGAAGCCTTAATTTGAGTCTATATAATACAGAAAGAAATGATCTTTCTAAAAAAAAATATCCAGCAGACTATTTGTCGGAGCAATGAAAGACTTGAAGAAAACTTCCATTCCAAAAGTCAACCTGACCATGTTCAGTAATTGCCAATTTTAATTGAATATGTCTGAATAGGACATTAATGATGTGATACAGAATGGAACCTATAATTTCACCCAATTTCCTGTTAAAGGTTTGGCCTTATTGCAATATGATTCTGATATCTGGATGTAGCGTTTTCTTTCCAACATTCCTGGACCTAAAATTAATCATCCTGATCCAAGGTATAATACACAACACCTTTAGTCATTACCATATATAGTGTAGTAAAGCCATTCCAATGATGGTTAAAATACTCTAGTCTTTCAGCTGTGAATGAACACTTTTCCTCTATTGATGTAACATCTCTTGCCCTAGTATAAGCATGAAATCTATGTGTTTTGGTGATTTGAACAGATTATTGACTGTTCTGTTACAAAAAGAAGTCCCTTTGACTTTAGCGGTTGAAGGTTATATTCTGGAGAGCTCCTTCAAAAATTCAGAGGTTGTTACACAGAGTACCCAAAACATTTTGCAGATATCTTTCAAGCTATATTTTATTTGTCCATGACAACTGGTTGCGCATATTTTTTAAAACATTGGCTATGGCCTGGTGACTGGATTTAAAGCAATATTTGGTCTGATTGCATCATCTTGCATTCTCTGTTCTCCAGGCCTTTTGGAGGATTTCCAATCATCATACTGCAAGTTGACTGTGGTACCCCTGTTCTGTCAAGTAAATCAACAACATGGAGTTCATGTATTCAACTGAACAAAGCTGTTGAGAGACTCTAGCTCACTACCTGGGACATGCTTGGTTATCTGAACTCAGCGAGTACTGGATGCTCATATTTTGCAAAATGGATGCTACAGAAGTAACCTGTGTGTTCTGGTGCATAAACTGTCCAACTGAAGTGATGATTCACTTACACCTGAAGCCGCCCGCAGTGGCTTATCTTGATATGGAAGCAGTTATTCAGCCTTTGCATGAGCACCAGAAACAATGCAGAGCAATGCATCTATCCCTTCTACAGGATGCTACTTATGACAGAGCACTATCACCGATGGCACTTTTCGGCGCAACTATTGATGAGTGACTTGACTCGCTGTTATCTTTCGAGCCCCCTGGAGAGGACCTCAACTACCACCAATTGCCCAAGATGAGCAAACAATTGCTCGTCCCTCAAGTACATCACACATCGACTATGAACGTGCTCTGTATGGTTTTCGTAAAGATCACACATATGCTGCGTGTGCACCTGTCGACGTCCTCTGATGAAGAATAAACCCAACAAGAAGGTTGACCAATGACAAGAATTCAATAAATATACAACAAAAACCTGAATGAACTATATTCTTTTTTATAAGACTCTTTTTAATTTTTCATCTTTTATTTTTATTGTATATCATTAATTTGGCCGATTCATATGCATTGTTCAGCATTCCGTCCGTCATTTGTTTCTTTTGCTTTAGTCGCCCTAAGTGGGAAGGGTATGCCCAGACGTGGGTCTCGTGCTCACTGCGCCACTGGAATCAAACTAGCCTGGCTGATGAGGGGTGATGCCCCAAATCCGGTCTCAGGATGCTTGTATCATGTCCAGGGAGGGCCTGGCTTGGCAGTTCTGGCTGGACTGTTCCTACGAGGAACAGGGTCAAGACTGATTTGCATATGGCTGGGTCCAAACTGGGGAGGTGTGGTGAGCAAATGAACGATGGATTAAACCCTGATCTTTGTGACTGGGGGTGAATGTTTGCATTGTACAGCATTCCGTCTGTCATTTGTTTCTTATGCATAATCTATGTAAGGCATCCTTAAACTTATGTCAGAAATTCCAATTTCTGATAAGATTTAGTATATAAGGAGGACCACTAGTCAGGAGAGGTCCTTTGCCCAGAATATTTCCCGAGCTTCTGCCAGAGACAGTCTCACCTACTGGCAGCACACTTCGCACTTTGCAGACGCTACATTTCGCCTGAAGCTGTTAAAGCCAACTCCCGGAGGAAGACCAACTGACTGCTACCACAGCGGTTATTTGCCCTTCGCGGGAAATACAGTCTTTACGCCTCTACTGATAAAGACAGCATTTGCTGTCAACAAGGTATGCTGCTGTGCATCTCTTCTTTCTAAGAAACTCTAGATAGCAAGTTGCTCTCCCTTCCCTTCTCTCTTAGCACGGGGCATATAAGTAGACGCTAGGGTGTCACGTTCTGGATGACATTTTCAATGACATTTTAACAATGTTAAGAACGTTCATTTTATACTCATTATTTATAATGTGCCTTCTTGCTGTTTTTAAAAATATTCCATGTACTTGTTTTAGATGTACTGAGAAACAGATTCTTCCTGTAGTAATAAACACTTAATGGTAAAGTGTTCACTTTTCTTAGTACAGTGTGTGTGATATGATGAATAACGAAATAAGGCTTGCAACTGTTTCCACGGTACCCCAGATCTCCTTATGGGATTGTTAGTAATCCAAAAGCAATGCTTCTATGTCAATTACACATTGAATAGTGTTTTCACATTCATCGCTGGTGCATTGAACCAAGTTCGCCCATGTCATCCATGGGTGGAAAAGCACACCTTGTAAAGTTACGCCAAAGTTGTAACTTACCCAAACTACCTCTTTCAATGTTGCTTTCATTAATGTTGTGGTTCTATTGCATAATGTACCCCAAATTGTGTGAGTTATAAATAAAAAATCAGGACCATGTGATCAGACGAGGACAGGAGAACTTTCACAAATTGTATAGCAGACATGCGTTGGGACTCCAATCTGGCAAGTTCTTTAATATGGGAGGTTCTTGTTTTTGCTTAGAATGTATGGAGCCTATTTTGTTGCCATCCTGTGCCTGGTGAGATTTGTTTGCCACAGGGGTTGGGGGCGGAGGATCTAGTAAAGGTGTAGTCCAGCCTACCTCCCACCAGTTGGATTAATGAGACTCAAATAAAATAATTTCTGTCTTACATTTAAGCTGACTCCGGTGCATCTAGTCAAAAACACCATGCATGCAGGCTTTATAAGATTTCTCCACAGATGTTAGATCATTCTCAAAAGAGAGAAGCAGTTATGTGTCATCAGCATAGGAGATAATTTTACATCCACAAGATTCAATCAGCGGAACCATATAATAAAATAAATTAAGTAGGACACAAAGAAGAGCCCTGTGCCCCCCCGCCCCGCGCTTGAGGGATTTAATGGCTGGTGAAAAGGGAAGCAACCCGACAGACTGCCCCCTGGATTCTAAGAAAGATTTATTCCAGTTCTAAACTTGACCAACTCCCCCATATTGACAATACGTTGCAGGAGAATGGCATGTGAGATGGTATTAAACACCACCGAAAGAGCAGGTAGAATTAATGTGGCATTCTTACCTTGATCCAAAGACAGCTTAATATGATCTGAAACTTCTAGCAAGACTGTCTCTGTACTATGCTATGTACAGATTGACTAGGATGCAAAAGACTGCACTGCTTCAAAAATTCAGAGAGCTGCTTAATAACCAGCTTTTCAAGCATCTCAGATAGCACCAGAAGCAGGGGCGGCTCATCCATGTGGGCGGAGGAGCGCCACCCCACTGCTTTCTTGCAGTGCAAGAAGCAGAAACATAAAATGGTTTTTTAAATACCTTTTTATGTTTCTGCTTCTCACACTGCGAGAAAGCAGAAGGCAGGGTTTGGTTGGGGGTGGGTGGGCGGTCCTGCTCCAGGCAGGGGAGGAGTGGGTTGCCCATTGTTGTGGGCGCTGACTGTTTTGTCAGCCCCAAGGCCGACCAAACCACTCATACGCACTCTGCATTTTCTCTATGTAGGCTGCATGCAGCCTACTTAGAGAAAATGGCCTCCCCATAGACGCCTGCAGGGGTGGCGTCCCAGCCAATCACAACGCTGCCTTTGCGGCATTGTGATTGGCTTAGGGGAGGGGAGGGAGGCTGCCTGCGGCTGCTTCCTGTTGTAAGACGACGCAGACCAACGACGCGGGATGTACCGGCAAAGGTAAGTTAATGTAAAAAAATTTTTATTAATTAAACCTCCCCACCCCCGCGCAACCCCCTATCCGCACGCCCCCCAATCCGTGAGTCATACCGGCCGCGACTGACCAGAAGGAGTAAGATATGCCAGGAATTAGATAAAACCCTAGGGTTTTAGTAAAAGGGTGACTTAGCCCTGCTTCCAAGATGCTGGTACACTGCCAGTAGATAGCCTTAAAAGCTATTTTCACTGTACCAGGGTTAGCGGTTTCATAAGAATCTTCACCTAGAAACCAGATAAAAAGTTAATTCTTGAACTTTTTAAAATAGTTATTATGAATCCAATCCATTAGAAAAGTCTTATTTCTAATAAATATTTTACAAAACGTACTTTTAAACAGTCAGCTTTTGCCTGTCCAAAGCCTCTAGAAGCCCATTTGGATGAGCTTCCAACTGTCACCCAGACGTTGAATAACTCCGTGATGAGGTGTGAAGTGGCTTCCAGAGCTGAGACAAAGGTCTTGGGTTTGGTTATGTGTTTGGTGCCTCTGAAAGGAAGACCACCGGGGCTGCGCCCAGGATCTTAATGTCGGCCGATGCCTACCCTGTCACTGGCAGATGTGCCGAACACATAGGCCTGCCCCCTCTTTCGTTTTGTTAGTCAGTCAGGCACCATTTCCAGTGGGAGAGTAGCTACCCCCAGAACTGTTTTTGTGTGACCCCAGGGAAGGATTTGCTAATTTCCCTGGCCAGACCTCTGGGGTGAGCACAGGAGCTCCGCACAAAGGAAGAAAAGGTCTGCTATCTTCGATTTAGGTTTAGGGGAGCACTGTAGGATTATTTGCATTAGGGCACACAGGAACAGCTGCAAAAATGGGTAGGGTTTTACTTGGGAACTTTATCCCGATTGGTTAGGGAGGGTCCAGGAGTCACCCCATCCACAGGCTAATTCCTGGCATAAATGTGGCACCATTGGGCACCCTCTTCAGAACACTATAGGATTGTGGAAGAAGAAGGACTGTAACTGCTGTTAGAACCTGTGAGGAGAACTCTAAGAGCTGGACCTGCTCCCACTTGCAGATAGGACAAAGAAGTATACTCCAAGAGTCAGTTAGCTTACCTTCTGTTAAGCTACAGGGACACAAAAGCTGCAAGAAGTCCAGTTTCATGAAAGATCCCAGATGATTAACTTGAACGGAACCTGCCAGAGACCCTGCTGATGGCTTCTATTGGAGTCGTTCCTAACACCCAAGTGGTGACCCCCAGGGCCTGGACCCTTACCTCGTGTTAGACTGTTCCCCCCTTGTCACCAAACTGCAAAAGCTGGAACATAGAAACTTTTTACCAACTTTCTGCCTGAAGAACCAACAAAAACCAAGGAGACCGTCGAAGTCGGTCTGAACTTGCCGGCTAGGCATGCTGAAGGAGATCCAACTTCCAGAAAAGATTTTAAGTTTGGCTTCACCAGAATAGATGACGAGCAGCATCCAATCGATGTTAAGAATTTCCCTGGGCATGGACTTTGCATACTTGGAGCTTTCCCACCTTTGTTGATGACTGCACCGGGACTCCACTCTTCAGCAGCCATCCATCGATGAGGCTTGCTTCAGATCCAAATTGCAGCTTGCTCCACTAATGACACATTGATGACTACTACTTCTCCATAAAAGTTTCTAAGTCAGAAGGTACATTTTTCACCAGGATGGCCCTGGTCTCTGCATCTAGCTGCCAGTCAGCGTTAATGTTTGACCTCGTCTAGCGTTACCAGTTTCTGTGGTTTGAGCTGTTTGCTTTTTAGATCTATTTCTATTTAAAACTTTAAAAATTCAAATCTCTGATGGGTCCCCTTATTGGATTTGAGTCATTTTGGTGTCATTTTGCTCATTAAAATATTTTCTATTTTTATAAATTAGGGTGGAATTTATATTGTGTTATGTTTTTGACTTTTTAACTGTTTTGATATTCTAAATTCTTTACACATGTTCTTAAGTTAAGCCTGCCTGCTGTGTGCCATAGCTATCAGGGGATGATCTCAGGTTTGCATTACTGAAACCTTTAATGAATTTAACATGTATAATGACATTATTCTGTGTGGTGGATTACCGTCCACCCCAACTAATAATCCACTCTCTCACGTTAAGTGAATATGAAACCTGGATCCATAGATTCACCCAACACTATTCAAATACCTCAAATACCCCATTTTTCTCTGTGTGCCTGTTTTGATGCTTGCCGGACACTTTCTGTGCTGTGTTTGCTTCCAGTCTGGGTCAGCCTTTGGCTTACCTTGGGTTGCCCTCGCATCACCCTGACTGTGCATCATTCCTGCATCTAAATAAGACCCTCATCCTTCACTGTATTTGCCCCCTCTCAGCACAGCAATTACACCTCCTACCCCATCTGTCCTTTTTCTGAAGCACATGCTCCTCTCCTTCTTCCTCGATGCAAATACCAAAATTGGTAACCAGTCTACTTTGGGGGAGATCATCGCATTCACAAGGGTCTTCAACGTCTCTCTCTTGTTCCTTCCTTTCCATTCTACTGTTACATGTACCAGTTAAAGATGGACGAAAAACATCATAAAGCAATATAGAAAAATCGAGGGGGCATATTATCAAGAACGGCGTTAGAAATTATCACCGGTTTAGCGGCAGAAAACTGCCGCTAAACCGGTGATAATGGGCTTGATAATATGCCCTTGAGAATTCCAATAGAAGTCCATGTTCTGGTGTGAACATGGGCTTCTATTGGAATTCTCCAGGGCATATTATCAAGCCCATTATCGCCGCTTTAGCAGCAGTTTTCTGCCGCTAAACCGGCGATAGTTTTAACGCCGTTCTTGATAATATGCCCCAAAATAACTTAATACATGTATTTTGTTCTATTTACATGCATGGCAAGCGGTACGTATGAGTGGGCGCTTCTAGGTTTGTGTGCATGAGTACCTCTTTGTTTGCTGGTCTATGCTTGAGTGACTTTAGCCGGGTTTGTGTGTGCATTTTGTTATCTGTAGTTATCTTTGCATATTTGCCTGCATGCGTCATCAACATCAAGGTGGTGTGGATGAGTTTACTGCCAATGCTTTTGGTTTTAATACGTCTAAAGTCGACTATGTGCCATACAGATTAAAAAAGTGAACCAAGTCACCAATGAAATGATTACCTATAAAAGTAGATGTTGTTTGCTACCATCGAATTGTTATCATGAAAACATATATGACTAAGAAGGGGCCAAATCATTGCAAATCTAAAGGCTCCCTTGCGTTGTATAGTTCTTATACTGCTCTGAAAGCGGACGGAGGTAATTATTTTATGGCCAATCAGTTAGCAGGGAAATGTGTAACTAGCTGATTTATGTATATCACCAGCATCCACCTAGTAATAATTGGGCGGACGATAGCAGCTTCTTATGTTTTTTTATATCTTGTTGCAGTTAGGCCGCAAAATAAAATTAATAGTGCCGTTTTTTTCTCTGTATAATTTGTCAACTTTTGTTTTCTGTTGTAAGGTTAAAAACTGCCCTGTGCATCATAAAAAGACGTTAAAATGCAGTGTCCTAAACTGAGCAAAATGTACCTGTAGCAATCTGCTTTCTGACATAGCAGAGAGATTAAATATTCTGGAATTCTGTAAAATCTAGGTGAATTCAATCAATGCATATTAAAGGGACATTTTCTGGACTGTCCTTTGAAAACATGTGAATATAACATAATACAGCAGCAAACCAATAATGGTGAGTATTTTAAACCCCTGGTAGAACTGACTACACTCTCGGTTTGCACTGCATGTTATTGTCAGTTTTCATTTCTAAGATGACATGGTTCCTGCTTGATTAAATAAGACTCCATTTGTTGAATTACAGCCAACCAGCTGCTTAAAATATAACCTGAAATCCAAGAAAAGGCTTTCAGTAGTGCTAGGCACCTAGCGACGCTGCAGCTCAATTAATTAGGTTTGACCCCACTCACTAAATTTGGAGGGCAACAGCATCCTTGACCTTGAGTGATGTATCTGGATCTCAAAAGCAAGTATGCAATCTTCAATCTTTTTCCACTTAATCAATCAATCAATCAATCAATCATTTGTAGAGCGCGCTACTCACCCGTGAGGGTCTGAAGGCACTGAGGGGGGGTGAGCTGCTACTGTTCGAACAACCAGGTCTTGAGAAGTCTCCTGAAGGTCAGCAGGTCCTGGGTCTGTCCCATGTGGATGGGGAGGGTGTTCCATGTCTTGGCGGCGAGGTGAGAGAAGGATCTGCCGCCGGTGGTCGTTCGGTGGATGTGTGGAACGGTGGCAAGGGCGAGGTCAGCGGAGCGGAGCTGGCGGTTGGGAGTGTAGAAGGTGAGTCGTTTGTTGAGTTATGCTGGTCCGGCGTCGTGGAGTGCTTTGTGAGCGTGGGTGAGGAGCTTGAAGGTGATCCTCTTGTTGACGGGGAGCCAGTGTAGGTCCCTCAGGTGGGTGGTGATGTGGCTGTGGCGGGGGATGTCGAGGATGAGGCGTGCGGAGGCGTTCTGTATGCCTTGAAGTCTCTTCTGGAGTTTAGCCGTGGTTCCCATGTAGAGGGCGTTGCCGTAGTCCAGCCTGCTGGTGATGACGGCCTGGGTGACCGTCCTTCTGGTTCCGGTGGGGATCCATCTGTAGATCTTGCGAAGCATGCGGAGGGTGTTGAAGCAGGAGGAAGAGACGGCGTTGACTTGCTGGGTCATTGACAGAGATGAGTCCAGGATGAACCCAAGGTTGCGTGTGTGGTTGGTGGGTGTCGGCGCAGCTCCCAGCGAGGCCGGCCACCAGGAGTCATCCCAGGCAGAGGGGGTGGAGCCGAGGATGAGGACCTCCGTCTTGTCCGAGTTCAGTTTCAGGCGACTGCTCTTCATCCATTCGGCGACGGCCTTCATTCCTTCGTGGAAGCTGGTTTTGGCGGTGGCAGGGTCTTTGGTGAGGGAGAGGATCAGCTGGGTGTGGTCAGCGTATGAGATGATGTTGAGGTTGTGTGATCGGGCGATGTTGGCGAGCGGTGTCATGTAAACGTTGAAGAGGGTTGGGCTGAGGGAGGATCCTTCGGGTACGCCACAGGTGATCTTGGTGGCTTCGGATCGGAATGGAGGGAGGCGGACTCTCTGGGTTCTGTCGGTGAGGAAGGAGGTGATCCAGGCCAGGGATTTGTCGCGGATCCCGGCATTGTAGAGGCGTGTGCGTAGGATGTGGTGGCAGACGGTGTCGAAGGTGTTGTTCTCTTCAAGGAAGCGGGTCAGTTGTCTGTTGACGATCTTCTCGATGACTTTCACCGGGAACGGGAGCAGGGAGATGGGCCGAAAGTTCTTGAGGTCCTTTGGGTCTGCCTTGGGTTTCTTGAGTAGGGCGTTGATCTCTGCGTGTTTCCAGCTTTCCGGGAAGGTGGCGGTCTCGAATGAGTTGTTGAAGATCTTTCGGAGTTGGGGTGCGATGATGGAGCTTGCTTTGTTGAAGATGTGGTGGGGGCAGGGGTCTGACGGTGATCCGGAGTGGATGGGGTTCATGGTTTTGATGGTGTCTTCGTCGTTGACGTGGTTCCAGGAGATCAGGAGGCCGGTGTGACTGCGGGGCGGTGAGTCTAAGGTGTCAGCGGCTGTCGGGGGGGTCTGGATGTTGAAGCTGTCGTGGATGTCTCTGATCTTGCGGTAGAAGAAGGTGGCTGGAGAGTCGCAGAGGTCTTGTGACGGCGGGATGTTGTTGGAGCTGGAGCTGGGGTTGGCGAGTTCCTTCACGATGTTGAAGAGATCTTTGCTGTTGTGTGCGTTGTTGTCAATACGTTCCTTGTAGGAGGTCCTTTTGGCGGTTCGAATGAGTTGGTGGTGCCTGCGGCTGGCGTTCTTGAGGGCTGCATGGTTGTCCGGTGATTGCTCGTGGCGCCATTTCTTCTCTAGTCTTCGGCAGGTCTGTTTGGATGCCTGGAGGTCGGCGGTGAACCAGAAGGCCCTTCTGTTGGTGCGTCTGTTAGAGGGTTTCTTGATCGGGGCGAGAGTGTTGGCGCAGTCATCGATCCATTGCCTGAGGTTGGGGGCGGCTGTGTCGGTGTCAGTGTGGTCGGTTGGTGGGTCTTGGGTGAGGGTGGTGATTAGCTGGTCTTCGGTGACCTTGTTCCAGCTGCAATGGGGGATTCTTTGCTGGTGGATGTGTGCGGTGGTTTTCTTGAAGGAGAAGTGGATGCAGCGGTGGTCGGTCCAGTGGAGTTCGGTGGTGTGGCTGAAGGTGACGTGGCTGCTGGCGGAGAAAATGGGGTCGAGCGTGTGTCCGGCGGAGTGGGTAGGTGTTGTGACAAGCTGTTTGAGACCGAGGTTGGCGAGGTTGTCCAGCAGTGTGGTGGAGTTGCTGTCGTCGGTGTTCTCGAGGTGGAAGTTCAGGTCTCCGAGGAGGATGTAATCTGTGGAGGCCAAGGCGTGCGAGCTGACGACGTCTGTGATGGAGTCGCTGAACTGTGGCCGGGGTCCGGGGGGTCTGTACACGAGGGTTCCTCTGAGGGTGGTGTTGGGATCGATGTGGATCTGGAAGTGCAGGTGTTCGGCGGTGCTGAGGGTGTCTTCGGTGTTGGTCGAGATTCTGAGGGTATTTCTGTGGATGATGGCGATTCCTCCTCCCGGTCTGTTGGTGCGGTCCCTGCGGGTGATCTTGTAGCCCTCCGGGATGGCTATGGCAATGTCGGGTGCCGATGAGGTGTTCGTCCAGGTCTCCATCAGGATAGCGATGTACGGGGAGGATGAGTCGAGCAGGTCCCAGAGTTTGACGGCGTGCCTGTGGATGGAGCGGGTGTTGAGCAGTATGCATCTGAGATGGTTGTGGCCTGCCTCGGTGGGGAGGGCAGGACGTGCTGGTGCACGCTGGCTGGTGAAGCTGCAGTTTTGGCAGGTGAAGGGTCCGTGGGTGCGCTTCGGGGTGGCCTGGAAGCAGGTTGTAGATCGGCCGGCATTGAGTGCGTGGAGGTGGTTGGCGTCGTAGCGGCGTCTGGTGTCATGGCACTCGCGGGGGCCAGAGGGTCTGGCGCTGGGCGCGGTCCAGGTGCGGACGGGCGCAGACAGGCTTGCCTTCGGCGCGCCATTAGAAGGGGAGGTGGGAGGGAGGAGTAGCTGGGAGGCGGGTGCAGGGCCAATGGGCGAGCGAGGGGGATGGGGCCGCAGGGGACGCAGTGGCAGGAAAAATGAATGCCAGAGGGCCGAAAGTAAAGAGAGGCAGAAGAGGGCGGAATTGAATGAAGCTACAGGCAAGAGGGCAAAAAGTGAAAAGGCAGAAAAAGCATCTTATAAACAATGCAATTAGACAAAAAGAATAAAACTACAGGAAGAGGGCAAAAGAAAAGAGGCAGAGAAAAACGGCAGCAGGGAGGCGGGGGGCAACACAGGTGGCTCGAACTCGCGGCAGCGAGGGCGGGAGCACGGGCACAGCTAGGTGGAGCTGTGCAGCGTGGAGAGCGACCTGCATGGAACAGGTGTGAGCGAAAAACAAAGGCTCCATGATAAACAGATATAGGGTTAACTCTTTGGGGTTTGACTGTCTTTGGGAAGATGGGATATGCAATTTCACTCTAGCAAGACCCAACTGTAGTAGTGGTGACTCAGAACAGCCCAGTTCCTCAATTTATAAACCAAATGTGCTGTTGTTCTGTGAATTTGGTCAATCTGTTATATAGGTTCCCTTTAGAAAATTCAAATCATTTGACAGACTCAAACTTTGACATAATGCTTGGATTAGCCAAGCTCACACTTTGCTTTCAGTGCTGTTTTGGATGCGCATAGTACAATTCCTAGAACATTGAACCATGAAAACATTGGTTTATCCTTCAGAGGAACTTTTTTGTTTCTGATATCTAGCATTTCAGACTTCTTAATAAGAATACTATTTTTTATCTCCCTCCTCTCCGAACCAGTTTTTGCTGGATATTTTCTTTTCTATTCAGGCCTCTCATCTACTCTGACTGTCTTTTCATTCTATGCCATGGGTTTTTGTTTTATCTATTTCTGTAGAATTGCTCTGGGTTTCGAGTCAATGGGTGAACAAATGCAACATGACATTTTATCGGTGCCCCTCAAAACATTGTTCCAATTTTAATAGAGCACACTGATTTTACTCCTAGATCATCTTGATTTTGTTCACGGAGAGTATTAATTCTGTTGAGGATATGCAATTCCTAAACTGTTCCTTTCCAGCCCTTTTCATCAACTTCATGTTGACTTACTGTCAGGAGTACCCTTCATCTTCTCTGCAGGATGAGATTCTAACAGCATGTTTAACATGCTTGACTTAAGACAGAAATCCATTGAATTATTACATGCTCTTCCTTCGGGACACAAATCTCTGTTTTCTCATCATTATCCTACAGGTTCAATAATCAGACCATCTAGAACAAATGATGTGCATGTGCTCCAAAATGTCCTTGTAATCCTGTGACATTATCAATATTTCAAACAGGTAAATAATTGGTCACTCCTCTTACTCTCCAATGTACCACTACTGGGTAAAAACATTTGTAAAACATCAGCTAGGCTATGATAGGCCAAAAGCTAAACATATATATTGCTAAAGTTCACATCTCCATCTGAATTGAAGACATTGTTGACCACACCCTACCACTAGAACTGTGTAATAACCATCCTTCAGATCAAATTTCACTAGCCAGTCCCATTCTTCTAATAGAGCGATCACTTCTATGTTTCTACTATAGATAACGGTTAAATATTCTCTTATTTATAACTTAGTGCTAATCCTTGTCATTCTTTTCCATTGAAAATAGTAAACACACATAAAACTTCTACATATTGTTCATTTCCTTTATTGATCCATTGCAAAGCAGTTGATTTACTTTTGAGTTTACCAGCTTTCCTAGCTCATAGGCCCAAGCTAACTCCCATGGTTCGTCTCTTTGAAATAGCACCTCTTAAAACTCTGTATTGTATTCTCTTAACACAATTAAAACCCATGGATCCTTTGTAATCTTCACCCAATTTCTGTAAAAAAATCATTTATCCTCCCTCAAATCTTTCTTTTGGAAGAACCAGAAGTAGCCACTATACTCACCTGGGGTTCCACTTAAGTCTGTCCTCCTTGTTTAATACCTCTGGTCCTGATACCTCTTCCCCTATGGGAAAAAATATCCCATTGCTACCTGGGGCCCATTAAAGTAGCCACTCGCTTGGCCCTGATTTCATGGCTTATAGAATCCTCAACCATGAGATTGCCTCCTTCTCCAAGCCCTACCAAAAACAGAATTCCCACCAAACCCAAGCATTGAGAAATTCTGAGCATTGTCTACGGCAGTAAAACTTATTGACATAAGCTCTTCAGCAAAATGCGAGTCCTTAATTTTTAAATTTCTTTCCTTATTAAACATGTCACCAAGTTTCAGACTTATTTTCAATAGAGTTATTTTTCTGCATTAATGTAGATTCGACCTGCATTTCATTGCCCTCTGAATCCAGCTTCTTAATAATTCTAAATCAACCTCAAATCCTTTTATATTTGCCTCCGTTAACAAATATTTTTTAGGATTCTCAAATAGTTAAACAATCAGACACTCCTCTATTACTTCAACATTTGCCTGTGCTGCTAAGCAGTCTCACTATGCTCATGTAAGAATAGGATTTTTTCTTAATTGCCCAAACTTGTTTCCAACTTCTAACACAGCCTCTCTCACACTTAAAAGGGAGGTCTTAATTTCTTTCACAGAGAGGAAAAAGATTTATATATCTTGTTTTTCATAATTTAGGCTGCAGTCAGCACCAATTAGCATTCTCTTTCAGAATCTCTAAGGGCCAGATGTACGACCATTTTTAACGGTCCCACGGACCACTGCATGCCCTTAAAAAATTAAAAGAAAACTGTTAATTTTCTTATTTTAAACGCATCCCGTTTTCATTTAAGTAAAATGGTCTGCATTTGAAAAAAAAAGTTGCTTTATTTAAAAGCAAACACAGACACGGTGGTCTGCTGTCCCCAGCAGGCCACCATCCATATGATTGTAGCCCATTCCCAATGGGTCACAAATTGCACCTGCCTCATGAATATTCATGAGGCAGGTCATTTGCGACCCCATTGGGAATCGCTAAATGTGTCTGAGACACATTAGTACATTTCGTTTTTGCGAGTCTCAAACAAATTGCAATTTGCGACCCACAAAACGGAATGGTTGTACATCTGGCCCTATATTTCTCATCAAAAGGACTGCAAATGTAGACTGCTGTAGAAAATGGAAGAGGAACATTACAGTTAGTAGCTTGCAATGTTGTTATAGGTGACTAGATTTATAGTTAATGCATTAATATTTTTAGTAGCTTGCTATATTTCAGAAAAAGTAGATTGATGAAATAATATTTTTACATTCTGTAAAGAGGCAGATGAGTGTAATACATTTGAAGTTAAATGAAAGGTGCAATTTACACCTCACAAAGTGTTACATCAAGCAAAATGTGTTGTACATATACAGTTAATCCCTACTGAAGTTTAGACATTCTATATCTCACTAAGCAGTATTTTATCGTCCTTACCTAAGCCAAGAGTAAGCCTGTACAATATTGCTGTGCAACTGGTTGGCTGTTGTTGGGGGTTAGATTGGAGTTTCTCTGTCATATGGATAAAATTGCTTTGGAAAGTCAGATAAGTCACTTTTGGTCACCTTTTTCACCAGGTTGTCAAAATATTCGACCGTCTATTCACAAACTGCATTTTACTACAATAGTACAAATCATGTACTAAAAAAGCTATTCACTAACCTATGTTCAAATTTCCACACCTTTGCGCCTCTCCTATCTATTTAGTGTGGCAAACACTGTTGAGACTACATTTTAGTAGTAAATGAGGGAAGGACAGGGAGAGTGGTTGGAAAATGAGGACTATTTGTTACTAAATGGAAGGGGTTTAGGTAGGAATACTGAGGGGTTAGCATAGGTCTAAGGAGGGGTTTACAGAGGGACATGTGCTCACCCACAAAAGGGTATGCTCATTCCTATTCCCAAACTGTACTTCTATACTGCCAAAAAAATGACCCAAAACAATAGTAAATGTAAACACATGGCTAAACACTGGTACTGAAACACCCACTCACAGAATATAAGGAGACAGGGACTTAAAATAAAACCCCATAGGAAATAAGGTTAAAATGCCAACGTGACTTTTAATTTTTTTTAAATGAATTCCATACATAACTTTTAGTACTTTTTAAAACATAATATGTAAATGTAAACATTTTACTTTAGAATTTTTTTAAATAACTCTTTAAGAAAATGTATGCAATTGTCTGGTGTCAGTTTATTTAAATAGGTTTATACGGTAGGTACGTGTACCTACGAATACTGCATTTTTATTCTTTCTATAATAGGATTAGGATATATTTAGACATAAAACACACAAATAACTGCATGTATATTCTAACATGGCAAAATAACTATGGCTGGTCATGTAGATAAAATTATCTATATATGTGTGAGTTTATGAGTATGAGTTTATGCTTCCATTCAAAAAGCTATAACAACATATAGACATTGTAAAAAAAACTGAATATATATATTTATGCACAACATACATTTATTTCTGGTCATGTAAATATTATTGCATGTATGCAAACATGGGTACATTTATATATGTGTGTGTGTGTGTGTCAATACATATGTAGACACTTATGTATAAATATTGATATGTATATGTAAATATTAAGATTAGAAAGCCACCCACTTTTTCTCAGCTTGTTGTCACTATGGGGCGGGTTGCACGGCTTGTCCAGAGTATGCCGGTAACCCAGGACATGCTACCATCTATTGATAAGCGTCGCCTTAAGCGGCACAAACTGGTTCCTAACAAAGAAAAGCTCCAGTTTATTAATCAGGCACTGCTTTCATGTATGTTAGAGATTGCTGCTTTGAACATAGAGCCTGGAGGGTTGTTTACAGTTCCAGATGCACACTCCTGCTTTTTTGAGCAGTTGTCTTCTCAATTTACTGTGTCAGCATCCGAGCTTAACGATAGACCTATTAAAAGGGAATCCAACTCTTAATTCAACGGGGAGTGCAGATAGTTAAGAACTCAATTATCCTTGACTATTAAATCTAGAGTTATGGCGCTCATAGGAACTCATAGGAGCTCTTATAAACATGCCCAGGCAAAGGCAAATGGGAATGTGACGAGTCTAGGTGGTAGCTCATCAAGGAAGCTTGTGACTGCAAAGACTCCAAAAAGTTTTTTTCCTTGGTTGTGTGGGGCGATTGTATTGGGGTGACTCCTCTGGAAAATCATATTTTTGTTTCTGCTTGGTACCATCACTTTAATTTCCTTTATTCTGACGATAGCCAGACTTGTTCTTCAATAGCCCCACTCGCATATTTTAACATCCTACCAAGCTGGCTTTAGACAGAAGACAGGCACAATTGATCAGGGGTTTCATTTTCTTCTTTTATTTTGGAAACAGTTGTTATTGGTAAAGGAAGCTTGTATGTTGCCTTTATTGATTTAAAGTCAGCTTTTGATTTGGTTCCAAGATGTAAGTTGTGGAATGTGTTGCACGAAATGGGGTTGCCCAAGGAGATTCTATCTTTAAGCGTTCGCTTCCACGAGGGTAATTTTGTAGAGTGCATTGGGGGAACCATGGCCAGCTCACTGACCCAATTAACATCAACAGGGGAGACCGGCAAGGGTGTCTTTTTTCCCTTTATCTTAACAATGTAGTAAAATTCTTGTCTCTCTAACCTACAGATGCTCCCATGCTGGGTGGGGGGGGTATTTGTGTCTCTATTATTTGCAGACGACACCCTTCTAGTGTTTAAAACCCCAGGGGTCTTCAGATGCTACTTAATCGGTTCAAGGATTTCAGCGATTTGTGCGTCCTTGAGATCAACATGACGAAGACCAAATATTTGGCGATAAATCCCCATAAGTCCTATACGGGGAGGCCCACTCAAGAAGGGGTTCTACTAGAGAGGGTAAATACATTTGATTATCTGGGTATAAAATTATCTGACAGCATGTCATGGAAACCACACTTGACTAAGATGTCCTTAAAGCACAAGCAAATTGTTGGTGCACTGTTGAAGGAACATCACTCATCGACCAGCAAACCAGTTATGGCTGCCCTTGAGATTTACGATTTAAAAGCTGTGACCATCGCCCTTTATGGGGCTGAATTGTGGGGGTTCACTAAAACGGACATTCTGTCTATAACAGAACATACGTTTTTGAGGAGTATGGTTCTTTTGCCCCCTATAGCCCCACTGTATCCATTAAAACTGGACATGGGCAGGAAATCCATTGCAAATAAGGCCAAGTTACGACCCTTGTTATTTTGGAGGAGAATTAGGTCTACACCTGAAATGCTCCCCCACGCCAATGCGCTAATGGAAGTTAGAACTCTAGATAAGTTTAACGAGATAGCTTGGATAAGCAATGTAAAGAATCTGTTGTCCACCATTGGATTGCAAGAAACTTGGTACAACTCTGTCCCTGCCTTATTCCCGTCAATAGATCTGGTGAAAAAACGCTACTGGGAGTGGGTGGCACAAACTGAGATTAATTATTAAGCTTGTGTGCGGCTTACCAGTGAGTTCTTGGATTTTAAATCGGTTAGCACACTGGAACATTATCTAAATATCATCCAGGTACCGAACGATAAGAAGCTTTACGTTCAGTTTAGGATTGGCACCATCCCTTTGAACAGCTTTACTAGTGGATGGCATCATAACTTGCTCTCACCTCATTTATGTTATGGTTCCAATATTGCTACTGAATCTTTTGCCCATGTAGTCTTTGTTTGTCCAGCCTATGCGCTTCGAAGTGCTAAGTGGATTAAACCAATTTGCAAGCTGCTGGGTACAAGCAACCATCAATCAGCTTTACAAATATTAAGAAAAGACACGAAACCCCCATTTGCCTGTGCTGTTGCCAAATTGTTAGGGCATATGTGGGGCAAAAGAAGGAAAACCCAAAAGTTTGAATGTACTAACTTTAAACTGTAGTTGATACAGCTTTTCTTATCTTCTAGCCGGTACTTGTACAAGTTTTTTTTACCCCACCTGGAATTTTAGAGTTGTTTTTATTGTTTTGCATTAAAAAATGTAATTATCTGCGACATAAGAGTAATAATTTGATGCTCTTTGAGCACTGCACATGTGTTACTTATTTATTCACTATTTATTGCTTTTAATCTATTGCTTGGCCAAACGATGATTCAGAACCTTTTATGGCATGAATGCCAAAATAAAGTTATTGAATAAAATATTTTTTTAAGTAAATATTTATTTTCTAATTATTATTTTTTTTAAATCCATCTTTTTCCTTTCCATTCACTTTCTGACTCATCCCATTGGTTTCTAACTACTATGGACTCCCAAACTTGAGTTTCCAAACTCTTCCCTTTTTTCAGTCCAATTCATCCCATTAATAGGAACTCGTCCGCCACTCCAACTAACATCTCACATCCTCCCTTTACTAATCCACCTCCATTAATCTATCCCTATCCAAAACACTTGACTAAATGCTTGAGATCTCAAGAGGACAAACTTAACAAACATAACACAACTAATCCTACAAGGAAAAAGAAGCACACATTACTTATCTACTACCTATGTTTCTCTATCTTTGGGTTCTGGGGCAGCATTCTACTCACTGCCAAGCACCTCTACGCTTTGTCAAGAGAAGTGCTATATAAATACAATTTACAATATTTTGAATTAATTAAATATTCTGAACCAGGCCATCTGTGCACAATTACCGGGCTGTGAATGCTTGCAATCTGACACATGCAGCCTGCACACGTGTTCACACAAATGTTCACAGATGTTCATGTAACCAGCCCAGTGCTGCCTACTCTAGTTGACCCACATTGGCCTTATCTTTAAAGGCTGACTTTGGTGGTAAACATCCTCAGTCCACTTACCGTGAAATTGCCATGGGAGATTTTTATCTCAATGACTGTATGCAGGGAAGTGTTTGACCCTATGAATGCTTCCTTTACCCCAGCTGTGATACCTGTTCTGCTCAAATTCGTGACAATAAAGCACTGGAACCAAGATGTCCTCTTCCCGGCATAATAATTATCACAGTCTACTACAGTAAAAAGTGTAACACAAAATTATCTAGAATCATGGAAATCTACGTACAATTAATACAATTACTTTAAACTTTGCTGTACATAATTTACATGATCCTTTTTACACTTTAATTTCCAACCAGAAAAGGCACTGACATTATTTTTTTAAATTGCTAGTTCTGGCATTATGGCACTCTCAGAGTGCTGGCAAGCAACAAAAAAACAAACTGCTGATTACAAGTTTGTTGCGTCTATTGCGTAGAACAAAGTGATAGCACCAGCTTCCTACTTTTCCATGATCTGAGTAGTTAATCATAATTGTAATTTCACACAAAGGTCAATTTGTGCATTACTTTGTTAATTCTACATCACCAGCTGCAACATTCAAATAAAATCAATGTTTCATAAGAGAATGACATCCTAAACACTTCAAGCACATACAATAGGAGCTGCTTTAAGGGTTCGGTCTTCTATTTTCCTGAGGATCCTCATGATAATTAAGCAGCATGGCACGAGACAAGAAAAGGCCACAAGAATGTGTATTAATTGAAAGAAAAATAAGTAGCTGCAAATGAGAAAAATAGTTGTAGAACATTGTCAGAGGGTTTGCAAGTGAGAGATAATTTGACTCTGTAGCTTTCTTAAAGTTTTGATTTCCTGCTCAGAATCGGAATAATCTATATTTTGTCAGAAGGAATGGATGCTAACATTATGAAAGATCAAAGCCTTGCAAAATGATTCGCAGCAGAACTATCAACAAGTTGTAGTTAAAAGTCTTAAACGTAGATGTGTGCCACCACTTCAAAGCATTTATGATGTCTTGCAAGTTGCTGGCTAAGGTGAGGCCTTTAGAAACCATAGGGCAATGGGTGGCATGTGCCATGAACATAACCAAATCTTTAACAGCTATTTGGCAGATGCAAAAGATGCAAGCTAAAAATGGTTATTGAAGGACAACTGATAAGAAGGCTTAAGCATATTTTTTGCTCAACTTCCAGAAGGCCTGGGCTTTGCGCAGGATAATTTACAACTAAAGGCACATCCCTGGCATACTGTCCATGATAGACAATGCCACCAATGCCTTTCATGTGCTGTAACCATGGAGTCTCATCATCAGCAAACCAGCAAGAACAAATTCAGGGTATTCAAAAACCATGCTTGGCGAATGCCCCACTTCGGTGAACCACAGCCTATGACCTTCCTGATGGCAGCTTAATTGCTTCTTCTTGTTACTCCCCCTTATTTTCCAGTGATCCAACAAAGTAAATGGAATCCCTAGATTCCCTCACAGTACATTTTGCCTTTTCACAAAAGCATTCTGTCCATGATTGGCGTAAGGAAGGGTACCTAATTGGCTCTCTTTCATGAGCTATCCTTGCTTTGACCATGACACTGGTGTCTTCCAATGCCACAAGTCTTAATAACAACCCTGTCTTCCTGGCTAGTTTCAAACAAATGTTTGAAAGCGCAGATAGAGGGTTATCAGCTGTTGAGTCTTCTATGAAATTCAGCAGGGCATTCAGAAGGCTCTAACTTATATAACTTATATAACTTACTTTCGCCAGTTGGTGGCTGAAACAACCTGGGTTGCGAGAACAAAAATTAGATTGTTCAAGAGAGGCCTGAAGAAAGACACTAAGCATAAAGTGTTGTAAACTACTCATGTTTCTTTGAAGAGTGAGCCTGTGGCTATGGTGCTAGGTATTGCACACAGAGCTTAGGTATAACTATTAGGTAGATGGAGAGTATGTGGTGCTGCACATTATGGACATCTCACACACACACACTACAACCCTTAGACCCACAGATCCATTACCACATAAGAAGAACATATGCAAATCAGAAACACCAAAGCTACCTTCACAGATACAGAAAAAGACTGAGCATGATGGAATATTCTGTGCATGCACCATACAGACTCACAGCACTTAGTAAGAGAGTGTTCCTTGATCTCTAAAAGAGATTCAGTTAACATTACAACCTGTCCTCTGTAAGGAAAAAGAGAATGTGTGGGCAATGGTTCCCTTATGTTTATTTCACTGATAATTCAGTCAAGACAAACGTCTTACTACAAACATCCACCCGGTATGAAGGTTGTCCAGTGATTTCAGCTGAGGAGTTATTGCCATTGGACTGCAGAGCATTGATAATAGCTGTGTCAAAAGAGACAGATGCCATTTGAAGGCATAAGCAAAACTCAGTGCATGTGAAAACTGTGAATTTGACACCAATATCTTCTGGGCCTGTTACAGATATGCCTGTAGTTGTTACTATTACCACTCACTCTCTGAGGAAAGCCCATCTTGTTGGCATCATTGATTAGACAAATTATGCTGTGATCCTTGGTCTGCATGGCTAGAAAGTCACAATCCATACATCAGTTAGGCTATTCAGACATTATCACTTTCTTTACAATATTTCTAAGGCCATTATTATGAATCAGGGGACTGCAAGTCACATATACAGAACCAGCAAGGAGCATTGAACATAACTTCTGTAGTTCTTGTTTCAGAAAACTACCAAGCTTGCATTGAAGTCTATCAGAAACCACTAGTTTCCTTCGAAGGGAAAGGAAACTAAAATATTATGGATTGATTGCCTCATATGATGCTTCCATATATTTAATTCCTAAGAAGAACCTTGAATTTCGGCCCTTTATAGATTCCTCAGGCCAATCAAAGTGACATCCCTTGTCATAACTTTGGGTAGGAAATTACATTGGAAGCCACAGATTGATATACTGGCTCTAAAACATGCCCAGCTAGCTGGTGTACTCATAAAAGAACAGAGGCTTTCGCAGACCAAGCCAATTGGCCCCGCTCTAAAGATTTATAATTCCAAGATCAGTACCTCCATACTCTAGGGTGCTGAACTTTGGGGGCTTTGACGATTTATCACCCTTGACTACAGCTCAAAACAAATTTGTGAGAGCTATAACAGGCCTCCCGCAATCAACACCACTTAAGCCCCTTTACTTAGATCTGGGCTGCCACACTATAGAGGATACAGCACGCTATAGACCGTTAACATTCTGGAGAAGGCTTTGGTCAACCCCTGAGTTGTCTATGTATGCCAAGGCGCTATCTGATGTTCGGGGGCAGACCGTTCATGTAAGATCGCCTGGTTAAGTAAGATAAAAAGTTCATTGACCAATATGGGGATGAGCAACCTTTGGGAAGACCCAGCAAGTGGCCCATTCCCGTCAAAAAAGGATTTTAAGGCAGCATATTGGAATATGGTTAAGACCAATCAGTTTTCATCTACTTTGGGGCCCACTTTGTCTGGGGCATTCTTGGAGTTCAAACAAGATACCAAGTTTGAATTTTATTGGGATCTTATCACCAAACCAAGTGACAGGAAGTTGTTCCACCAATTTAGGGTGGGTTCCCTCCCAATAAAATCATTTACAAGTAGATGGCATTCTTTGACGGATGCAAAACACACAAGATGATGGACGGAATTCTGCACATTGGCAAACATTCACCCCCAGTCACAGATCTGGGTTTAATCCATCGTTATTTTGCTTCACCACGCCACCCCAGTTCAGACATAGCCATATGCAAATCAGTCTTGACCCTGTGCCTCATGGGAACAGTCCAGACCAAACTGCCGAGCCATGTCTTCCCTGGACCGGAATCAAGCATCCTAGGACCGGTTCCAGGCTATCAGCCTTCATCAGCCAGGATAGCTTGACTCCAGTGGCGTAGTGAGCACGGGACCCACGTCTGGGCATACCCTTCCCACTTAGGGCGAAATGCAAAACACACATTCTTTGACGGATGACAAATGTTATACATGTCCAGCTCATATTGAAACGTTAGCACACATTTTATTTGTTTGTCCAGCTTACAAGTTACCAAGAAATAAATGGTTGAAACCAATTTGCTTGAATCTGGGCACAAGGTCTGGCATCTAGGCGCTAAGGATCTTGAAGACCAGCACTCACGAGCCCTTAGTGATTGCTGTTGCCAAATTTTTGAGTTGGATGTGGGCCATCCGAGCCACTACGATGAGGGTACACTAATTCTTGTCAGACCCAATTTATAACCCTAATCTCAGTGGAATGGTGTTGTAATTTTACTTCCAGCACGGGTGGTCGTCACTGATACCCAAACAAGGTGCATGTTTTGTCTTTTGCATCAAAGAGGGGGTAATCAGTATTTGCCAATAGTTGTGTAAATAATTGCTTGTTGTGTATTATTGCCTACGCATTTTACTTACACCTTTTTATTAACTTTTAACTATGTTTTTTAACATGATGTGTTTTTATATATTATGAATTTCCTCAGTCACTCTTTGTATTGTGTCTTTAATGATTATGACAATCGAAATAAAGACTAAATTGACTTGACTTGGACATCCCTAGTCATTATCAAAGATATTCTGGAGTCCGTTCATAGAGCTACAAACTTTACCAATTTAGATCTCGGTGTAGTTTAGTATCTTGTATGTGTTTAAGGGGATGATTAATGGAAGACTGTTTTTCACACAACCTTTGAGAATTTTGGTTACAGGATGCTGTCATCTGGGCTACAAAATACCTTATCAGTTTTCCAGAGATTTATCAAATATGTCTAGGAGTATAGCTAGATGATATTCAAAAATATCCCCAAAAACTTGAGGAATATCAGAGATATACTGCCTCTGTTTTAAATCGTCTACCGTTGCATCACCTTTCTTGCACAGCCATCGAAACCTGAGTTGACAAAAATAGTATTGAATATTTAGAAAATTGACTGTACAAATGGTGGGTGAGCCCCAAGAAGACAATTTCCATACTGGAGTGGCCTAATCTGATGACAGATAAAGATATAAAATGTGTTCTTGGATTGGTCAATTTTTATCACCAGTTTATTAAAAATTTGGCTTACAGAGCAAGTCGTATCATTATTTTGAAAACGAAATCTACTCTACTGGCTTTTACTGCATTGAACAAACAGATTAGGCCTTCCAGAGTTCAAAAGAGGCTTTCACTGAGGCCCCCATACTGAGACATCAAATCCCCTAAACAATTCATTTTGGAAATAGATGTGCATAACAGAGCAGTGAGGGAGTTCTGCTCTAGAAAAATAATTACAACACTTTACACCATCAAGCAAGGTATCTATCCCATGTTCTTATAGCTTGTGAATGTAACTACTTTGTGCTGCAGAAAGCTTTAAGCTATGGAACATGCCTACGAGGAATTTAATCATTTATTGATGGTTTCTACAGAACTATTTAAAAAAAATCAACAAATCATAGAAATCCAGAATAACTACAAATCTTATAGTGCAAAAGCAACTGTCAAGCACTTAAGGCTTACATTTGCACAATATGACTTCAACATAATTTATATTCCAGGGTCAAAGAATGAAGTAGCTGAAGCTTTTTCTCGAAGATACCCAGAAGACCCTTTCAACAGCGTTGTAACATATTTTTCCCCATCAAGTCATCAGAGTAGTCAAATTCTGTCTAGAAATGCACATACCGAAATGGATGCAGTAGAACTAGAGGAAATTATCAGAAAGAATACATCATCCAGGTGGCAGAATTACTATTTCCTAAAAGAAATTATTATCCCTACATCTTGGTTATAGTGATACCAAAGTGCAATGATTCTGCTGAGGCCAGGGAAATGGGCCCTAAATCAACCCTAGATGTGATCCTTGGAACTTTCTGGATGAGTTCATTTGTATCAGGAATGCTAACGTCTGTTTAAGTCTGTACTGTATGTGCTCAAATAAAATCTGTACTCTCTAAGCCTGAGTGTACTTATAGCCTTTACCAGTATCCTTGATCCCTGGTTACCCTTTCTACTGAATATATTGTAGATTTACCACCATCGAAAGGACATTGAGTCATAAAGGTCACAATAGGTATCTTTCTTATATTATACGCATTTCTCCTTTCAAGAATATACTTTCAGGCTCAGTTATGACCAACCAAAGAGTTACTGATGCCTTTTAATTTCAACAGGCAGCCACACACCACAGTTTCTGATAGTCTCACCATCTCTCAAGATTCATAAAACACATTTTAGATCTTTAGGGATTAAACAAGCCATGTCATCTTATTTTTGCAATTCAATTTTATTTTTGCAAATTTATATATCGCAAACTTAGCCCAAGGGATTTAGAGGACTTTATTTGAGTACCCAATTACATTACACAAGGTCAGAATCTTTTTTTAGGCAAAGAAAAATCAAGTAATCCACCCAGAATCACAGATTGTTAAGCCTGCGCTGTGACACAGGAATTTGGTTGCCCAGTTCCAAAGTCAGCAGCTCTGGCCAATAGGCCATCTCTCCATCTGGCTGTCATCTTCATTCCAGTCGAGCCTGTTGGCTACATCAGGTCTTTGAGCACAATTTAGGATATTATAGTAATAAACCTCAAATCAACTGGTCATCCTATTTGCCCTTGAACGATGATGGATTCAACCAAGATCTGTGACTAGGGGTGAGTGTCTGAAAAGTTTCAGTGCTCCATCCATCATCTCCTTGTGTTTGCTTTGTTCGCCCTAAGTTGGCAGGGTATGCCCGGACGTGGGTCCCTTGCTCACTATGCCACTGGATTCAAGCTAGCCTAGCTGATGATGGGTGTTACCCAGAACTCGGTCCCAACATGCTTGTCACCGGTCCAGGGAAGACCTGGCTTGGCAGTTCAGGCTGGACTGTTCCCATGAGGAACAGGGTCAAGACTCATTTGCATATGGCTCGGTCTGAACTGGGGTGGCGAAGTGAGCTAATGAACGATGATGGATTCAATGTCTGTAAAGTTTCAGTGCACCGTCCATCATCTCCTTGTGTTTGCTTTGTTCGCCTTAAGTTGGCTGGGTATGCCCAGACGTGGGTCCCTTTCTCACTTTGCCACTGGATTCTAACTAGCCTGGCTGATGAGGGGTGTTACCCTGAAACTGGTCTCGGGATGCTTGTTTCTGGTCCAGGAAAGACCTGGCTTGGCAGTTCGGGCTGGACTGTTCCCATGAGGAACAGGGGCAAGACTCATTTGCATATGGCTCGGTCTGAACTGGGGTAGCGAAGTGAGCTAATGAACGATGATGGATTCAACCCAGATCTGTGACTGGGGGTGAGTGTCTGTAAAGTTTCAGTGCGCCGTCCATCATCTCCTTGTGTTTGCTTTGTTCGCCTTATGTTGGCTGGGTATGCCCAGACCCTGGTCCCTTTCTCACTTTGCCAATGGATTCTAACTAGCCTGGCTGATGAGGGGTGTTACCCTGAAACTGGTCTCGGGATGCTTGTTTCTGGTCCAGGAAAGACCTGGCTTGGCAGTTCGGGCTGGACTATTCCCATGAGGAACAGGGTCAAGACTCATTTGCATATGGCTCGGTCTGAACTGGGGTGGTCAAGTGAACTAAAGAACAATGACGGATTCATCCCAGATCTGTGACTGGGGGTGAATGTCTGAAAAGTTTCAGTGCTCCGTCCATCGTATCCTTGTGTTTACTTTTAGAAAGTTGGCATGTTCTTGCCACAGTCATTTGGTGCACCTGTCTCTGGTCACATGACTGGGTGTAGTTGGCAGTTGGGTTTTGTGTATTCTTCCTAGACAGTCATACACAGTGGGATCTTAGGTGTGACTGAATGGGCTATAACTGACAGGATGGGAGGGAGGAGCCGGGCCCAGCCCCACTTACATCTGAATAGGCTGTGTCCTCCAAACAAAGGGCTGCATACCCCCTGTAGTTAGTCTGAAGCTAGGGCAGAGAAGGCAAGACATCTGTGCACTTCAGAGGCATGCCTCTAGAAGCTTCTCCCCACTTCAAAGGCACAACTGTATATAAAAGGAGGAACTCAGACACCACCACTTGACCACACTTCTGGACCTGTGGCAGCTCTGCCGGGAAGGACTGCTGTGAGGCTGAAGGACTGCCACTCTGCTGGACTGCTGCTCTGAGGGAACTGATTTCCTGCTTGCTGTGCTGCCCTGCTGCCTTCTTGACTGAATCTGCATCTTTTGAACCCAGAACCCAGAGTGACTCCCGTTGGTAGTTGGCTGGCCTCCTGATCTGAAGCCATACCAGGCTTCCAACAACCTTGCACCTGTACCTAGACTCTGCTATCTGTGACGTTGCCTTGCCAAGTGGTGACACCCTAGAACATGGACCCTTGGAAGTGGGCCCAAGGTGCTTGCCAGTGGAACAGACGCATCTTCTCTACTGAGCAGCGCATCCCCGAGTAGAACCAACGCATCTTTCCTGCTGAGGACGCATCTCCAAGCAGAACCAATGCATCACCGCTGCTGCGTGAAGTGGGCTCATCGCAAAGACCCACATCGCCTATGCAATCCTCAGAAACCGACGCATTGTCCCGACAAGGCACCACATCCACGGCACAGGTATTCGCATCTCTTGTTGGCAGCAGCCTTGACGCCGGACTCCACATTGCAGCTCACAACTTCTCGGAAAAGATACATCACCAGCTGCGCATCACATTTCTAATGCTGGACTGCACATTGCAAGCCCCGTCAATGGGATCATGGATGAGGATGCAACAGAACAATGCACAGCAGTCTTGCTGCATCTCAGAACCAATGCATCGCTTTGGCTATGTACCGCATCTTCAACACAGATCCACAAAATGCTCCGCAACTAGGATTTAAGGTACTTTGTTCAGTGGGCCTAACAGGGTCCCTGTAGCAGGCCTATGCTCCTTCATGGTCAGCCTGAATTTGTGATTTTGTCCTCAGTTGGCATTTTGTGCTTTTTGGTGTTGATTTGACCTACAACTTTAAAATTGGATATCTCCGGTTCTACTAATGGGATTTTTTGCCATTTTGGACTTGTTTTATTTATTAAGCTCTTTTCTTCCAACCTGGTGTGGGATTTTTTTGTGTGGGGTTTTCACTGTTTTACTGTTTGATGTGTTGCACAAATACTTTACACATTGTATCTAAGTTAAGCCTGTCTGCTCTGTGCCAAGCTAACAGGGGGCTGAGCACAGGTTAATTTGGAGTTTGCTTGTGCCATACCCTGATTAAGATTGTGGTTGCTACTTTGCCAGGGCTTACACATCAGTCAACCAGTAACCCAATTTCTAACGTGCTTCATAAATACATTCAACATTGCCTCTAAGTTAAGCCTGACTGCTTTTGTGCCAAGCTTCCAGAGGGTTAGGCACAGTTTAATTTAGGGACTTTTGTGGTTCATCCTGACAGGGATTGTAGCTGTTGCTTGAGCAGACTTAACACCTCGCAAAATAAACAACCCAATTTCTCACATTTACCTACTGTTTTTTCCCTGAACATGGAAGTAAGCTCTTGTGCACACTGCCTTGCAAAGTGGTCAAGTGTTATTGTTTTCCAGGTTTGCCACCCCCTTTCCTACTACTTTTGTCACTTGGGTTTTTCTGCTATCTTCTCCTTTTTTCCTTCAGTTTTCTCTTTGATTTTTATCCACAGTCTGCCTCCAGATCCTGTTCAGCTCAATTTGGATTGTCTAGTACCTGTAATACTTTCATTCTTAAACAGTTATTTTCAAGTCTGAACCTTGCAAATCTTGTTAGGAGTTATTTGCTTTCTGCTTTTCCTCATTTGTGTTGCACTCATAGAATGGCTTCCTCATTACTGGGCAAATCACTCCAGCCAGCTATATTCTCCTACACAGGAAGGCATTGAGGGAATTGTGGATAAAAACGAGGTCCATGAAAGTGGTTTTAGGTATTTCACCCAGGTTTTTGAAGTGGCAGAGGTAATCCTAGCCATTAAGGACAGTCAACAGTGGCAAGGCCCCGGGACCAGATAGAATACTTGTAGATGCCTTTAAAGACAATTTAGATTTATGGGGTCCCATAATAAAAACGTATTAAGGTCTGTTACTAAACACCCATTTCCGGTCAAACAACTAGAAGCCATCATTGTACCCATATTCAAAAAGAGTGATAGAAATAATCGCGCTGCTGGCCAATCTCTTTGTTAGATTCTACTGTTGAGATCTTGGGTAGGGTCCTATTGGCTAGGCTTGAGTCTCGGCTGGTCAGAATTCTATCTTGACTGATGTACAATATGGTTTCTGCCGTGTTTTATGGACAATAGAACAGTCCCTAAATCTGAATTCTCTACCTGCTAAATACACTAAAGTTAAGGGTACATCCATTCATCTGGCATTTAAGAACTTGACTAACGCTTATGACACAGTTACTTGCTCAAAGCTTTGGTCCATAATGTCAGAGATGGGGGTGGAGGACATACTGTTTGAGTTGCTGAAAAACATGCACAGGTATGCTTCAGTGAGGCTTCGTTTTGGGTGAAATGGGGAATGCACTGAGGCTATGGAATCAGTTAGAGGGGTTCAACAAGGTTGCATTTTAGCACCCTTCATATTTACACTTTATATTAATGGGCTGGCAAACTACCTAGTTAAATATGTAAATGACCTTCCACTTATGGGCCATATTCCTGTGTTGTCATATGCGGGTGATGCAGTTCTGCTTGCCAGTACTGCAAATGGCCTTTAGGACCTTTTGAACCATTTCACCTTGTTGATGAATAACTTTGATCTTAAAGTTAATCTTACAAAGACCTTCACTATGATTTGGCGTCTGAAGAATACAAAAACTCGCCGTCATTTAATAGAGAATTCTTTAGTGGGGCAGGTCTAAAACTTCACCTATCTAGGTATTCCTTATTGCTCCGCAGTTTCTTGGCATTATTTGGTTAACATCAGATACCAGCAATTTGGGAAATCAGTGGAGGTAATTTTTACATTTGCACAACAACTTGGCCATAACCCTGGTAAAGATATGTTCACTTCATACAGAAGTAAATGCTTGTCCATCGCTGCATATGGTGCTGTCCTGTGGGGATTCCACAATATTGACCAGCTGCAGAAAGTAGAGATTAGATTTAAACGGAGACTGCTAGCAGTCCTGCAGGGCTGCTCCACTTGGATAAGTCATGGTGAGCTTGGTTTATCATTTCTTGAGGCTATGGTGAAGGTTAGTCCATTTTTAATGTGGATTTCAATATGACAGTATCAGGACCTGAGCTTCACACAACAGATCATAAAGGATTGCCTAAATCTGGAAAATGCACTCTTTCGGCCATGTTAACATATGTTAAAAATGCATGTTTTGAGCTGGGGTGGATAGAGGCTTTCAACAACCCTGAACAAACGACGTCAATAAGTAAGTTAATGGTAATAGAAAGGTTTAGTGTGAACTTAGAGGAGGCTAGGCTAATACAGGAAGCAAGTAAATGTACACTTCGCTACCACCTTGACTTGCTCACAGGGAGAGGGTTGTGGTCCTATCTTTGGAGGGTTGTGAACCCCAAGCACAGATTCTATTTAAGTCGACTCATATTAAATATGGTGCATTTCTTGGTAGCATTCCAGAATTTTAGAACCTGGGTTGAAGACCCTGTTACAACTACTCCACACAAAGCACTCTGCACTTAATCATCTTTTGTCGTATTTATACTGAACCTAGGAAACACTATTTTTTGCCTTTATTACACAATTTTAAGATAAGTAGGGTCAAACAAGCATTAAAGGTTTTGCAACAACTGTCTTCAGATAAGATTTGCTTAAAGATTATGAATTTTATTTTAGGTGCCCTGGAAATAAGGAAATATTATGCCCTCTCAGTATCTTAAGGGTTGTTTCTAACAACATGCCAAATTAATTGTTTTTATATAACTGTTTTCAGATTTTGTTTTACTTGTTTTATTGTATGATATATTTTTATGCTATGTATGTCTGAATTAATTATTGTTCTTTTGAATTTGTACGGCTGCCATTTCTGATATTGGGAAAAATAAATGTACTTTTATGGCTGTTATTTTTTGTAGCTAAATAAAGTTATTTTGACTGACTGAATGGCTTCCTCAATATTTTGTTATACAGTGGAAATGCAAATTAGCTACTGAAAAACGTTACTCTCAACCAAGGAAATGTAGGACTAAAGGAAGAGCCCTGGCATACTGCTATTGACAGGCTTTTGTTGTTGCTGTTGTTTTTTTGATTTTAAATAAAGATGGTAATTATAATACCTAGGGTGTAAAGTGAAGTTTCAGTTATGGAAACTTTAGAGTGGAGTCTAGGACTTACTGATTCACTGTACTAGAGGAAAGGATACTGATGGGAGGTGTAAGTGGTGAAAAAGAGTATCTAACAGTTCTACACTGTATCCTAAGACTCGGTGAACAACACAGGGCTCTCAAGCCATATGAATCCACTAATTTGCAAAGATGGAATGTATACCTTCCTTTTTGAATGAAGTATAAGTAAGGTCTACTGGAGGAGCTACTTTGAGGAGCTCTGCTAACAGTAAATATGATATTAGAGTTCAATTTATTAGCTGAGAGAATCTCAAACCTATCGTATAGAAGGGACATTATGAGCACATAGGATTGCAGACCTTCTTTGGAATCATCCTTTTCATTCAGTAGTCAACGTAATCAGCTATGTGTGGGAAGATGAAATAGTCAGTGTAAAGCCACATTGAATCTGCACAACATCGGATTCTCCAGTAGGGGTCTTCAACTACCTACGGGTGTACAAAGGAAGTAGTTGGTTTTTCAGTACATTTTTTAATGCCAATTAGGGTGCGGGGGCTTATTGGACTCTCCTTCAGAAGAACTGAGATTGGACAAGCAGGATCTAGAGGCGCCATTGCAGAGGATTACAGCCAAAATCAAATTGAAATGGCCCCCCCTGAATTAAACCTTACAGGGGCACCAAATTGTCTACAAGTAGTATATTTACACCCTAGAGAGGAGGAACCTAGATGATGGTGCAAAAACTCCATAAGATGTTTCTTTAAAGTAAGGGAGACAGGACTGTGTGTCGGTGTAGATTTAGCAAAAAAGAGAGTTAGTGATTAAAGGGCAAAGTATCTCTGTACTCTATAACCAAAAAGCCTTCCTCAAGGGCTGTTGGCTGCATCTCCAATATGCCTAGGTCATGGAATGAGCATCCTGAAGGTGCAGAGGCAATATATGGCAGGAGCTAATGTAATGTAATGTTATGTATCAAAGGGCAGTACAGCTAATCGTAGTCTCAATATCTAGGTTTATGTTTCAGGAGCCCTCCTAAGAACTATTTACCAGGGAACATCTCTTGAAAAGCAATGGGACTGATACATAAAGCATTTATGAGTACAGGAAGTAGTTGTACAGGAGTATTTGAATTTTCCACAAATATTCCCAGTGTATTCACATTTTAAATGTTTTTGTCATTTCACAAAGGCATGTAATAATATGTAAAGTGTACTAAAGAAGTACTACTTCAACTACTGCAACATGACTTCATGACTAAGCCTTAATTTGTATATTCAGACCTAAGGAGCATATGTCTTTCTTGTGATCTTATTTAAGTCTTGGCGAACAGCATAAAATTATTCAGTTAGCAGACAATTTATGATCTTTTGTAAATATTTCTCATGATAGGATGCAGGAGAACCCTAAGTGGCAGAGCCAATGTGCCCAAGCCTATGATAAATGATAGTAGTGGTATTAAAATGCCATTGTGTGTTAACCACAAACACTCTCACCATTGTATACAATCAAATGCAATCCAAGGCAAGATAGCTTCCAAACCATAGGAGGCTCACCGTCCTGGGATCAAGTGACACACAGCCTGAGAGGAGAACCTAACTCCAGGCAAATAAGCACAGAAGCATGTGGCTCGGCAATGTAAATCAAACATCAAAAACTGACAGCTCATATCACACGAGAGCCAATCACAGGAGGGTGGCAGGATGCCAGGGAAGGATTTTTTACATGTAAGGAAAGTGTGAGGGGAGGCAATGCACAAAGGAGGAAATAGACAGTTGGTAGGATGCCAGGTATAGATTTTCTTTTTTGGGTGTGGGAGAGTGGGTGGACACAAGTTAGGGCCTTATTTATGAGGGCTTGCGCCGCCTTTGCGTCACTTTTTTGTGATGCTGCGGCTGCATAAACAATGTGCCACACTGCGCCCTATTTACAAAGTGACACATCTAGGCAGATGCGTCACTTTGTAAAGCCCTGCGCTACATTATACCTGCATCAGGTACAATGAATGCAGGGTGGGCGTTCCCCCGTAAAAAAGCCTCGTAGAAGTGGTGCAGTGAAATCTATGAGATTTCACTGCGCCACTCCTACGACTTGACTCCATCACAATTCTTACGCCTGCTTCAAGCAGGCTTAAGGAGTGATGCAGGGCCTTTTACATGGACTCGCCCCATGTGTAATGACACATTGCTAGAGTTGCGTCAGTTTACCGACACACTCCAGCAATGCGTCATTACTGCGCCACCAGATACGTCTGGATTCCGGACGTATCTGTGCAATCCTTGTGACATGGAGTGCCATAGTGTAAACACAGCGCATCCATGGTGTTGCAAAGATGGCGCTATGCAAAGTGTTGCATCGCTGTTTTTCCCGAGCGATGCAACACTTTTCATATTTGCGACCCTTAATTTTTAACACTGAATTGGGGAGGGGAGACTAAAGCAGTGTGGTTTGGTGATGTATGGCTCCTCCATGACTCCTCTACACCTGTGATGCTCATCTGAGGAGGAGAAAGAAGGTGTGGGGCAATAAATAACATGAAATTGCAGATATATAACTGTGAATAAAGAGGATGTTGTCACCTTGTTCTTCTGAGTGACATCTCAAACAACTCAAGATTCGATCTTTTTTATTGGAGGTCACTCAGAACCCTTGGTGAAAAACATTTGTATTGTTCACAGTTGCCCACCTATAATTCTGTATGTTAGCCTACATGCCTTGATATAACATTTAGGGTCTGATTTTTGGTTTGATGCACAGGGTACACAACCACAAATTATGGTGTTGGGCCCGTCGGTGTAGGCGCTTCAGTTTGTCTGCTCAAAATAAAGTGGATGTCCTGATATACTATATTTCAGTTCAGGACCGCTAAGGAAACTCTGGCAGTCCACATCTGAAAAAAAATTAACAATCACCCCTCATTTTAGGAGTAAACTCTCAGGTCAATATTTTTTGTTTTTCAAACGCAACCGTCGATCATGAAAAAGATAGATAATGAGTCCATCCTGGCCGTACTGTGAAGTGCTACAGAACCCACACAAACCATATCAAGTATTTTTCAAGTTCTTTAATTTCTCCACGGTCAGTGGTATCTTCATAGCAACACACGGCTATGTTCAAGGTGAAACTGGCAAATTCCTCATTTCTCCTGATAACTAGTGGCATATGGACCTCAGGCAATAGGAGCAAAGTACATACATAAATACATTTTACATGCAGAACATCACAGATTTCTGGCAATGTCAAGATAAAGGTATTCACGTGGGATACAACAAAATTCTTCTTTCCAGCAGAAGGGTGGAGGCTCTTGAGTCTTGATCGTGGTCAACAAATCTGGAAAATACTAAGCGAGATTGACCATCTTAAATTTTTTAGCTTCCATTTTTAATTTTAAGTGCTAAAGAGTGAGCCATACCTTAAATGATACCAAATTAGTAGATGGGAAGTGTAATTGCTTAACTAATGTTAGTAAATGTATAGAGATTTAATAATATTTAAAAAGTTCAATATTACTGTACGAGTTTCTAAAAAGCACAGGCACTCTGTGATTTCAGGCATTCTCTACTATTGTCCCTACGTTTTGCAGTTCACTACGTGCCACAGGATTGTTTGATAGTCTCGAAAATGAGCTTAGCAAATGTGTCATACACATATATGCGTAAACTGGGGAATCTGAAATTCACACAAAGTGATTCATTATGAAATACGCATGACAAAGAAATGAAAATATCAACTTCATACATGACACGTGGGTTGTGCAAGAGATATTTTACAGTCAATGTCACCATTTGGGACCATACTCAAGCCTAACACATAAGTCATAGTAAGGCTGAAATAATACATGTCAATCAAATCCGAGGACCTGTTTGCTCCAATCCACACAGTTACAATCATGCAAAATCACCTGGCCAAAAACCACAACATCCACACATGTACATTCCTAAGAAAACATTACAAAAAATATGGGTAACTAACAAATACATTCATACCTCACAGCAACACCTGACGCTGGCTTTTACAATGAATGGCTGTGTATCTTAGGTACACAGAAGCAAAATGTAGATGAGTGCACAGAGCACTGCCCCGTCATGTGCGTATTCTATGCATGGGTGTGAAGAAATGCTGCTAAACTTTATTGAAAGTGTTTTGTCAGGTACAAATGAGGCATAACAATGAGAGTTTTCTGTCACAGTGAAGCTTTTCAAATTTACACATTCATTACTATTGAGGTGATTTGTGGGATTTTGGTTAGGTAATGCTAGGGGTAGTTAGGTTTGGTAGAATACTGGGACACACCAGGAGGCTCCTACTTTAGGGAAATTCACAAACGTTTAGCAAAATGTTGCTGGTCACTTTTACCTTGAAAATACAAATTTGTGGAGTAAGCATGGGTGACCATGCGTGAAGGAAATGCCATAAAGCCCATCATTTTCATAGGATGAGTTTGGGGATCGAATGTGTGTTGTGGAAAATATTTGTTCGTCGTTATTTTTTTCAATTTCATGATTTGTATTTATGCCACTGGTGCATTTTAAGCAAGGTACAGGTGATGCCACTTTCATTCATTGTCACTGATGTAAGTACAGTTATTTTGTGAATACCACATACCTGCGAATAAAACTTATCTCATTATTAAGTTATGCCCCAATACTTTGCCAGAGTTGATGAATTTCATGACAAGATGTTACTTAAGAAAACACAAAGCATATCTTATAAATATCTTAAGTTATGTCATTTTTCTAAATTACCCTCCATAGTCTCACATACTAAATATTTACTAACATAAATAAACAACCTGACATGTATGGGAGACCTACACAAATGCTGCCATTAACCAGTGCGCTCTCTATCACTTGACTTTCTCAGCAGGAACCAAGGGGCATATCATCAAGGGCCTTATCTCCGCTTTTTTGGCTTTAAAAGCCAGAAAAGCGGAGATAATGTTTTCGCCCTATTAACAAGAGGGTGCGAACATGCATAATCGCATGTTAGCACCCTTTTTTCCCTACGCTCTCCTTTGCATCTCTAATGAGATGCAAAGTGGCGTTTCTTCCCAAAATAACTGGAGAAATGTCGCTAACCGACATTTCTCCGATTATCAATGGGCACGCTAACAAGCATAGCGATAAGAAAAGTAGCGCTAACCGCGGTTATCGCTACTTTCCTTACACCTGCTTTTAGTTTGACTTAGCCATGATATCCAATGGAAGGTGGATATCATGGTTAAGTATGCCCTGCCCTATCAACAACGTAGCGCCAAACGTTGTGCGATTATTGCTGGAATCCCAGCGATAATTGCACATTTGGCAGCTAACTCGGTTATTTTTATCGCTCTGGAGATAAGCGTCGCTGATAGCGCGCTATCTCCGCGATAAAAACAAGCGATAGCCGGCGATAATTATCCTAGCGCTAAGTGCGCTTAGCGATGATTATCGCCGGATGTTGATGATATGCCCCTTAATTCCTAGAAGAAATGTGGTAATCTGCTAAAGAGGTTGGTGTGACCTCTTCACCACTTAAGTGTTGAGCATTCTCTGCCTACCCTCCAACTTCCTGATCCTATGCCCTTTACTGAAACCTGGGGTAGTTTGTGTTAAAGCCTTCATAACTTTTGGGAACTTATGAAAATAGCTCAACTGTGCCTACGTATTATTTTTTTCACAAAACGTGCAAGAAAGTGTTTTTTCAAATGTCATCAAAAAACAGGCTTGCTGTTCAGAGATCGCCCTCTGTCCAGCTTCTAGAAACAGGCAGATGGGATCATTTTGATTACGGTATTTGCAATTTTCTAAGTGGTGGTCAACAGTTCCTATTTTTGTTATTTCTACGTCCTTGCAGCTTGTGGGTCACGGAGGCGTGAACACATAAGTGAATTAGGAATTCTATACTTTTCTGAAAGCAGGCAAAGCTCTGCACTCACAAGACGTCGGTGTAGAACACTCAATGTTTTCCTAAAGAAACGAATTGTTGAATTAAAAAAATATATGAAGATAACTCTGAAAAAGAGAAATAGATGTCAATATTTTCATCTGTAAACTTTTGCACTAATGGCTGGTCTACAAAAGCAATATACTATAATGCATATTAGACTCTTCCATTCAAAGAGATACACACGACCATATGTATGAGTCAATTTGGCATTTCCTAATGGCGCAAATCACTATTTCAGGTTATTAGGAAATGCAAAATGGTGATTTGGTGTGTATAAAAGGCATTTTCGATGGTGCAATTTGCAATTTCCATAATGTAGAAATTGCACTGTTTGCATTTCAAAAATAGAAATCGCAAATTGGTATTACCAAATAGCGAATCGCTAACACTATTTACAAAGGATTTCCTCATTGTGATTAGTTGCAAAATGGCCATTTAGGAAATGCAATTATCATCAATGTGTATCGGGTGGTAACCAGGTACAAACTATAAAAAGTCACCCAAAATACACCTGGCTCCTTCAGAATAGCAGCTCTGTTTGTGTTTGCGAGGAGAATGGGGATTTTGGCTGGTAGGCAGAGAAGAAGGAGACAGGAGAGGATATTTAGAGTGAGGGTCCCCCTGTTTGAACAGACTGAGGAGGAGATTTATGAGGAGGAGTATAGACTGAGTAGTCAGGACATTTTGGATTTAATTGCTGAGTTAAATACTCAGCTACAAACCTCAACAGTCAGAAGCAGTGCAATCCTGCCAAATATGCAGGTATTGTGTTGTCTACACCTTTTATCTTCTGGCAGTTACCAGGCAGTCATTGTAGTGGCAGGGGAAGTGTCACAAAGTGCATTTTCTAGGTTTTTGTATAGGGTTTTGGACATTATGGTTGGCAAAGTGTACCCATATGTTTTTTTTCCAACCACTCCCCAAGACATACAACACACAACACGAATGCTTTATCGGGTAGCACAGTTTCCTAACCTTATACGTTGTGTTGATGGCACACATATTGCCATATGTCCCCCCTCTGCAAATGAATTAATTTATAGAAACAGGAAAAACACCCATTCTCTCAATGTACATGTAGTGTGTGATGCCTCATGGATCATAACTGACCTTGTAGCCAGATTCCCAGGCAGCACACAACTCCTGTATGTTCCACCACAGTGGAATAAATAACAGCCTGTCTCAGGGTGAATTTGGTGATGGCTTTATACTTGGTAAGAGGATTGCAAACACAATTCGTACACTGTTAAGACATATTTTTGTCAAATGGTTGAATAGTTTCTCCTCAAACTATTTAAGGAGACAGTACATATGACTTCCGCCCTTGGATACTGACACCAGACTTGCATCCAAGAACCAGTAGTGAAAGGCAGTACAACAGGGCACATAAAACAACGTGATTAGTAATTGTACACACGTTTGGAATACTGAAATCATGTTTTAGATGCCTCCACGTGACTGGTGGCGGCACAACTCTACAGATCAGAGACCTGTTGCAAAATCAACAACACATGTGCCATTCTCCATAACAGAGCCATGAGGAAGGGTCTTTATAATGTCAACATAGAGCCAGAATCAGACTCAGATGACGAGCTACAACCACTTCAGAATCAGCAGAACGGGACACAACAGCAGAGGGTTGGGCATTACATAACAGAGATCACAAACAACTATTTTTAAGGTAAGAATGATGACAACACCTAAGAAGTAGCCAACACACATGATGGTAATGTTTTTGCACTACGGAAAAATAACCTTTTACTCAGGTTGCAACAATGTATTGTTGTTGCGTATCATCAGCTGTATCCTTATAGGATGTCATTGCTAAAACAAAGCAACACATTTTGAAAACACAAACCCAACAAACTAGTTTCATACATCTGAGTGTATGCAAAAGTCACTTTTTCTGACCTTTGGTGTTGGTTGCCTTCTCAGCAGGACTTGGCTGTGGAGTTGAGGAAATATCTGTTCCAGATGTGTGTCGGCATGTTCACCTTGTACAGCGTCCATTTGGCACAGATATGCCACTGAGCTAGAGCCGTCTTCGCTCTCAGGTGGTGATAAAATGGTAGAGACAGACAGATTACGTGTCTGGACGTTCTCCAGAGCTGTGGCACTTAGACCAGCCCGCATGGCACATCTTGGCAACAGTGCCCTATGTCAATTTGGATGTTCACAGTTCTCCTGACATGAGTGGTGGTGGCTACTGCCAATGAATTGATTGATTTTGGAAATGCATCATAGTGTGCCATGTTCTGCATGTGCCTGCGGCTTTGCATGTATTACTCCTTCTCCATGGCAGCAATCAATGCTTTTCACCTTTCTGTAATTGCAGCATTGAACATGACATGTCTTGCAGATACCTACTCACTGTTTTATCTGTTTGGCTTGCAGGCGCTGTACTGTGATGAATGATTTCTCAAAGCCACCAAACAATTGAGAACTGTCTTAAATGTCATCAGAGACATTATCATTGTGAACTTTTTGTTGTTGGACTTCATGTTGTCTGTGTGTCCTGCCGACAGAAAAAGTTGTGTTCCTTCCTTGTGTTTGCTCCTCATCACCTTCCTCAAAGACTGGTAGTGGTGCCATTTTTGCTCTCCTAGTAGTTGAAGTAGGAGTTATGGGCATAGGAGTAGCAATTGTGCTGTCCTCAATTTCCATTTGTGTGCAAATTGCTTCATCAGCCTCATTGGTTTCAGACACATCCTGGGTGTGATCTTTGGAAATGTATGTATATAGTTATTGTAAATAAATGGTTACTAATTGGGCATAATATTGTTAAAAATGCGATTTATGTGTTTTTGACATGATTATATATAGATATGGGTAGTTTATTAATCAACACCCAATACAACATAATACTTAGTGGTACTACAACTCACATAAGGCATTGCCTAATTACAGCTAACATTTAAACAGAGTTTTGGTAGCTAAGATTTTGTACTTGAAGACTAACAAACAATATGTTATGGAAAACTTTATACAAGAAAATCACTTAACTTGGCTGGAGCCTGCAGGATTGCAGGTGTCAATGTCTAACACTCCCACCACACTTTCAGGTTACAGTATCCCCTAAAAAAGTGACTCCATTGGAGTGGGAGTAGGATGTTTGGAGGGATCACCATCTGTGCAATGAGCCTCAGCCATCCTGCTGGCCACCTTTTCTTTAGTGTGAGATCTAAGGCCATACCAGCATTTTCTTATTTCAGGTAAGGTGCTCTGAGTGCCACCAAGAGAATTAACTTTTTCCGGGATGCTGTTCCAAATTTTGATTTTCTGGGCCTCATGTACAGAAAATGATGTTTTGCCAAACAGCTGGGCCAGCTCTTTATCAGAAAAGTTTCCTTTCTGCTTTCTGCTGCCAAGGTCCTTATCCCCATCATCCTTAGACATGGTGCTTAAGGGAAATGTGAATATCACTGCCAGTAGTCACGCAGGAAAATACCTTCCTTCCAGCACCTTCCTAGGCTTCTGTGTTGAGGCCGTAACCTGTATTTCTAAACTTCCTGGTTCTTACATCATCATTCTGCATCCAAAGTGCAACTTTTATTAATTGCGATTTCCTATTTGGAAATCTCATCAGTGCAATTCCCCAATAGGAAATTTCCTAATTGTGATAGCTAATTTGTAGGAATCGCTAATAGTGGAATACTCTCCTACATGGATCTAATTTTTCAATTTCCAAATAGCGATTTCTATTAAACCTCTATTTTGAAATTGCAAACTTTAGCTTTTGTATGTCAAAACCTTGCCATATCTTGAGTCATCAACCAAATTGTGGCTTATAATGATTTTTCATTGTATTCCCATCATTCTTCAATTTATAAGGGAAAATCTAATGACTAAAAAATAGATATGAAGGAAAGCTATAGATTATTGAAATGTGCCTAAAATCTGAGTTTTAGAATGAGGGTTATTTATATCACTCTCAACTTAAAATCACTCATTACTTCAGGTGATCTTATATGGCGTTATTTAGTATCTGTTTTGTCGATAAAGAAATTACATTTAAAGATGGACGCTACCCAAACAGGTCAAGGGGGATTGGTTCATGTGTGAATGACCCCAGAAGTGTTTGGGAGTCCATGAGGAAGACCGCAAAGGAGGGGCGGGTATAAGCCAAATCAATGAGGAGTGCTAAGCTTATATATACGGACTTCGTCCGACCGCAAAACACTATTATGCGGGGGGTTCTCGATCCATTTGGACGAATTTGATTGAGTGCGGTAAGCTATTTCGAAACACGTTAGAGGTTTTTATTTTATTTTATTTTTGAGAAGCCAGGGTATGATTATCTGATATAATGGGAGATAATATCAATCCTGAAGCACTACATAATGACATAGAGGGAGAAAAGTAATTTTTAGATTTGTTAGGAACTTTTACCAAACTGAATTAGGAAAAACAATGTTTAAGTATAAGATGAGATTTTAAGTACATAACCATTAAAGGTTGCAATAATCCCAGTTTCTTACAAAACCACTTTTTGACATCCTATAGATTCTGAGGCTGAGAATAAATAAAAAGTGGCTTTTGAAATTGAAAAGGCATAAGGGTGAAGAAACTAAGGAGGCCTATGACATAACCCTAAATCAAGGAAAAGACTGCAGCCAGATACAGCCTATCAATTAATGGAATAAGTCATAATTATCCTGAACTTAAGGTTGAGCATGTAATAATATTAATAATTATTAATAATAAATTACAACAATACAGGGAAATTATCAAAAACGATAATGTATTTAATATATAATATTGCAGATTATCAGTGAAATAAGAGGAAACCCCGATTGCATATTGAACTAAATTTTAAGGAAGTGAAGTACTCCACGAGATGAATTTTCACATAGAGATTTAAAATAAACTGTAAGTAAGTAACTGCCTAGAAGGAGAGAGGAGTGAATGACAATGAATGTGGAACACTGGGATGATATCTTTTGGAGGAAAGTTTTGATACTTGTGTTTAGCCCCATAGTTGTTTGATTTATATATATTTGAGATTTACTAATGAAATGTTATTAGAGAGATGTACAAATGGGGAATATGTTTATAAGACCTACAGCCTGTTTCTTAGTGATTGAAAAAGTCCTCCTTCATTGCATGTTTATGTATGCATTGTTTTTATTTCTAGTGTGAACAATACTGTTTTTAATCTAAAGTCTGTCCTGAAGAAGGTGGTGTCAACCGATTTTAGTCCACCGAAACGCTGCGTCGACAACTGTTTTGTATTGTATTGTTTTCAAAAGTTTAAAAAAATAAAATAAAATAATAATTCTTTATATATGTTTTTACTTAGGAGACTTGTTGTTAGATGTACTATTTTGTACACAATAGTCTTATATTATATATGGAGCAGTGAATAAAATTGAATTGTGGTTCTTTGACTACAGAGAAATGTGTAAAATTAGAATTGCTGTGTAGGCAAAGGATCACCATACACATGGGAGATAATCTATTATAATATTATTTGTGGTCTCTTCTGTAAAATGATTTTATGAACTGTTTTGGCTTTTAATATATTCTTAATGCTGTATATAAAATCATTTTTTCAATAAAGGAGGAGATATTTTTACTAAAAATAAGGCTTATAGTTTGAATGCACTGTATTCAAGAATGGGAATAGTATGTGGTAGTGGCAGTAAATGAAACACAACAACATAGGGAACAATTCTTTGTTATTGGTTATTTTAACCCAGTTCCCATTGTGTCTGAAGGGTTCCTCTCAAATTTGTTTTTGATTACATGGACCCCAATACATTTTCTTCCCAGAATGCCTGCAAAGATCATAATTATGGCTAAAACACATAATTACCTCTCACTTTCCATGTGAATAAATACAGAATTTGATCCCTGGCCAGCTGGCATCCATGAAACCTTATCAACCATGGTTTTTTCTGAAAAGTAGAGATCATGGGAAAACCACAGTGATGTGAATGTCAGTAATTCCTTGTACCCAGAATGCCTTGCAAATAGCATAACTATGCCTATAATAACAATTTCTTCTCTCTTTTTCTTAGGCGTATCTGCCTTTTTCGGGCCCAGGTAAACTGTCACCCAGGGAAACCTTTCAACCCTAGAATATTTGAAAAATCTAGGAAAAAGAAAAATCTAAATTTTCCTCATATTTAATTGACAGGAAACTCAGAACATTCAGGGCCTGATTCATAAACGGCCTCTGCACTCATGTCAGAAGCCCTGCAGTCGTAGGGGAGTCTCCGCACTTGGGTTAAAAGCTCCGCAATGAGAATTCTCACTGCGGAGTTTCCGCCGTAAATGCAGTCTCCCCTATGACTGTGGGACCTCTACCATGAGTGCAGAGACCCTTTGTGAATCAAGTCCCTAGTCAACAGCAAATTCCATATCACCCCTGCATTCACATCCAGATGAAAATAGTATTCCATGCTTTGGGGTGGGCCGAACAGTAAAACAGTGTAGTCTTCACTTGTTTAGAGTTTTGGACCATTCCTATGATGTACGATAGAGCCACCTTTCACATGTGGTACTGTTTTTCTTGAGAGACAGGTGGAAATGTTGGTTGGTAAAACCTTTGCCCATTGGATGGATAGCTGTCACATAAATGTGTGATAATTGCATTTGTTGCCTCATACTTTGATATTTGCAAGTCATTCTGGAAATGAAAACATGCTGGGGTCCACACAAGCTACACCTCCCTAGATTTCCCTGGATTTCTAATTTTTAAAATGTCCTGGGTTGGTAGTGTTCCCTGGGTGCAAGCTGACCCCAGACCCAAATGTTGCACCCACATCATGAACAGAGACTCAAAAATGGGTGTTTTAGGTACAACTTCAACGTTCACAGAACATTCTAGGTGTAAAAACATACTGAGACCCATACAAGCCACACTACCTTGTATTTCCCTCAGTCACTAATTTTAAAATATGGTAATGGTTACTAGGGTTCCATGAGTACAGGCCGATTGAGAGCCAAAGCACTATGGCACGCTCCAATAGAAAGTGAGAGGCAATTTGGTGCTTTATGCATAGTTTTGAAGTTTATAGGGCATTCTGAGTAACAGAATTTAAAGAGATCTAATAACAATCACACCAATTGGACTCCTCTGGGCATGTAGTTGCCAGGAATGCCTAGGACTGGTCACGTTCTCTATGTATCGGTTGAAACCAGGTCAAATATTGCTACCTCCCCCCATAGAATATGAGAGGAAATTGGAACTTCTTTGAACATAGTTTTGACATAGTGGCCAGCAGACACAATTCCCCATCATCAGGGGAGGAGTGGGTTTGTTGGGTTGAGAAGGGGGAGGGGGAAGGAAGATTTTGTCTGGGGTGTGGAGGGGGTGGAGCCTGATGGTATGAGAGGTGGCTCAATCATATTCCTTTTTCTAGGCATGAGTCTCTAGTGTATAGTAGGCATTCTGTCCCCTAGGATGGACAGATTGAGATGAAAGCTACCAATTGCCAATTAGGGCAAAATGATTGTCTGGAATTGGCAGTGTTACTGTGTGGCTCAATGCCAGGATGGATAGTCTGTTACCCCATTCTTTGTATATACCAATTCCTGTTGTCTTCTAGGACTTCTGCTTACCCTGGGTTGGTCAGATTAGAAATATAATAGAAAGACAGTTTAGGCACCAGGGCTGAAGGGGGGCAACCCAAAGCCTGGACAGACTAGACCCAAAATCCCCTGTTTTTAAACACATCTCTGGTGTCTAGTGCATTCCTGACCACCGTGAAGTGGTCAGATTGGATTTAAAGCCCCAATATGTCCCCCGGGAGTTGCTAGAAGAGTCTTTGGGTGGTTGAGGGGAATGGCCTGATGACTGAGTGGGACTGCTACTGCCTCATTTTTGTTTGTAAACATATACAGGTAACTTGTGAGCCTTTTGCCTCCTAGGGTCTAACCCTCATTCTGTTCCCAATGGGGCCAGAAAAACTCCTTTGGTTCCAGACGGTGGAGGAATGCAGCCTGATTCCAAGAGAGGCCACCACCCAGTCTTCTTTTTTAAAACCCTGTTTTTGGTTTCTAGTGGGATTTCTGGTCTCATGTAAAGAGCAGATTGAGGCTAAACACCCAATCTTCCTCCAGGGGAGCAGAAAGTTTGTTTGAGCTTCGAGAGTTCAGGGGAACCGGCAGATGTCAGGACAGAGTGGTCTTCTACTCCATTCAATTTTTATAAAACTATAGCTGGTATCTAGTGGGCTTTCTACTGCAGTGAAATGGGAAAGTCAAGGGTAAACCTTCTATACTTCACTCCACATGAAAGGGCAGAGAACATGATGGGCTACAGAATTGACGACGTATGCCCTGATGTCAGGATGGGCTGAACTTCTTTATCACTCCTTTTTATGTATAAACCTATTCCTGGTGTATAGTGAGCTTTCTATTCAACTGGGATAGACACATTGGAGGTAAGCTATCTAATCTTTTGCCAACCGGGGCAAAATAAGTTTGTTGGTTTCCCAGGGTGTAATGGTTTGGTTCGATGGCAAAATGGACCAGCATCACAACCTGTTCTTTTTTTATACCTATAATTTATGTCTAGTGGGATTTCTTGCCCACTTGGGTGGACAGGAAAGGAGTACACTCCAAATTGTCCCTGTTGGAGGCGAGAAACACTACTAAAGTCATGGTTACGGGGTGATCTATGTTCTCCAGTGTTTAATTTGCAAAAGAATAAGTGCTGGGGCCCAAATTGTTCTCAAATGCTTGTTGGTGCTACTGCTGAATGTCAGTATTGCTGAATGCCAAGGCTGTATTTCACGTTATGCCTCTTTCTTCCATCAACATACTCTCATTGTCACTTCATTGCATTCTTGCAATCTCTTTTTCATTCCTGCTTTCTTCCTCTCTTACTGATTTTCCATCCTTCTTTTCTTCATCCTTTCACCCTTTTCTCCCTTCTCCCTTATGTTCTGGGTCAAAGTCTGATGAGTTAAAATAAGTGTAGGTCCACACAAAAGAGGGCCTGTTGGTTGCACCTGCAACCACCTGCTCACATTAAGAATTAACTGTGCCATTAGAGCCACACCTACTAAAATAAATACATATTGTCTAGAGGATAGCTCTTCCCAACAGTGCTTCTCCTGTCATAATCAGTGCTCGGGTGCTGAGCAGCTGAGCTCCAGTCACACTGAAAGCAGCAGGTGCTTTCAACAAAGTTTTCACAGCTCTGGTAGCTTCCGCTTCACATTTGATGATGGAGCACTGATCATCATAAAAAAAAAAGTCTCGGGCTCCAGGAGAAGTTCTTCCCTTGCTAGCCAATTTGGTCACCTGAAAAGGGAATCTCTCTGATTAGAGTACCAGAGGATTCACTCCCCTGGATGTGACTATTTGACCTTCGATCCATCTGCACTCAAGAAGCAAAGTGGAAGACATGGAGGTCAGGTCATCTGTATCCAATTGCGTAATGTGTGGTGGTGAAATAGCAAGGATCTTACACTCATGTTTTCAATTAAGATATACAAACAAAGAGACAGATGTTGACAGTCACACCACATGATCAAACATCAAGTAACTCCTAGATGCTGAAAGAAACAGCAACAATTTAGAGAGAAGTAAGGGTCAGGAACACCTTCAGCATTATGCCAGCAAACCACTGATGACAACACATCCCATCACACTCATATGCCTTACTGTGCATCAACACACAGAAGCTGACAGTTAGGGCCTGAAACTCCGCAATGAGAATTCTCAAAAAGAATAGAAAACTTTATAAATGAATAGCCTTATTTAAAGGTTAGTGGTGTGGACCCCAAATGGCATTTATGATGGAGGCTGGCCATCTAACATACTGGCAGCAGCTGGGCCACCAAAATAACTGTATAAAATTGTATGTATTTTATAATGACTGTTAAACATTTTCAGATGATGAATGAATGCTGGATGAACATAAAACCTTTCTTTAAAAGCATGACAAAAGGTTCCTTTTCAATACAAATCACTTCAAAATTTCAAAGATTCATATCAATTAAAGTTCAAGGACTGCAGTACAATCACGTGTTCTCTCCAGTTTAGACTATGGCATTTCAATATTATCTCATGTACACAAAAAGAGTCTGGCAACATTAAAAGCTGCCCTCACTCTCAAATATGAGCCAGGACGTGTGCCCTGTTCTCCCTGAAATGGCTTCCGATAGAAGAAACAGTCTGTTTATCCCTACAGCTAACATGCTGACACATGCATCTAAAAAAGTAACCATCTCCAAGGACCCTTTTGTGGTTGGAATCAAAGAAAATGATCACCTACAAATTCACTGTTTCATAAACATAACACAAGTTCTCAGAACAAGATCAAAAGTTACATAACTGTTGGCCCTTGGTTATTAGAATAGGTCATTCTCTTAGCCGGTTTAGTACACCCTCAACCTTCACCTTCTTCAGAACTACTTAGGCAACAGTCTTCTACGTCTCCTGCATCATTAATAGTTTGTAAAAAGGCAAGTTTATTAACCCAAATCTGCTAGACTAAAATAAGTATTTTATTCCTGGAAATAGTACTACAGGAGTAATCCACAGCAAACTCTTTGTGAATAGGGCCCACTGCTTTAAATTGTTACACCTCTGAAAATGTCAGCTCCCTAAATAACGTGAAATTAGTGAAGTAAATATAAACTTATAGAAAATATATGCTTCTTGAAATATTGTAAAGCGTATCATGTAAGCAAAACTTTATTTCATCCACCATGATGGCTCATATCACCATCAATTTCTTACACTGTGAGAGGTATTATATGAGTGTTAGGTATGGCGATTGATAAGCTCCTAAATGACAATGTAATGTATCAATAATTCTATGAAGTTTTGTAAAACCCTCTAGGGCTTTGGTGGGAAAAATATAAAAGGACATAAATAAACAGACAGAATATCCAGTGCTAATGTCTGCCTACCTTACAGAAGACACGTGTGCCCATATTTTCTGCTTCTTTTTAGTAAATTTGAGTTCTATGATTCTTTCACTTCCATTCTCTCATTAGGTACCCACAGAAGATATTGTTCAATGTGAGGACCCCCTGATGAGGGCTGGATTGACTGTTTATTAACAAGGTTGATGGTGATCTTCAGGCTCTGCAGGCCAACGTGCCCAGCGTCACCGGCTGACCTGTTCCCGTGTTGTTATATGCCAACAACGCTGTTTTACTTTCTAGGACACCTCTCAGCCTTTAGAAGCTGATGAATGCATTCGGGGCCTTTATGGCAGCCAAGAAAATGATGATTAATAAATCCAAAACGTATACAATGGTCTGTGGGAAGAAGGTGAAGAAGTGTAGATCCTTTTTTATTGGGGACTCACCAATAGCAACAGTTAATTATATTGTTATCTAGGGATTCTTTTTTCAAGCAACCGCACATGGTCCCAACAGGTTTGAAATGTTAGATCAAAGATGAGCCGAAACTGGCATGGGATTTTCAGGTTCTTCCAATAGCTGGGTAGCTGTCTGGTTAAGGAGATGGTTGACATATATAGGCAAGAGTGTCCACTGCCACGTTTGAAAGGGGGATTGTGGGGTTATACCTCTAGTAACTCCCTTCAGGTAGAGTAGAATACCTTCCTAAAGCACTTGCTATGCTTACCAGCCTCAGCTTCATCCCTGATTATTCATAAGGAGGTTGGTTTGCCATTTCTGGAAGACCTGCTATTACTGAAATCTTTACTACTCTGGTTTTTCATCTGTTCTAAAGATGAAACAAGTTTTACAAAATCGGTCATCTCAGAATGTCTTGTTTCTAATATTCCTTGGCTTTTTTATGTGAATGCATCTTATAGCACTCTATTTAACATGTCTGTATTGCAAGATCCACTTAGAGGTTTATCTCCTGACAAGAGTTTTTATTAAGACATCCTTTCTTAAATAGAGGCAAGATCGTAAATTGTGTGAGGAGCTGAGGAAGCCAACTGTTGTCTTTTATATGTCGATTGACCTGCAGGAGGGTTGGCAACATTACCTGTTTTATGGGAATATCATTCAGCACCATTTTATTTTGACAAGATTGCATGTGGGCACAGTACATCATCAAGTTGCCTTCCCTAAAATAAAGGCCCACCCACCAGGTATGATGCCTTGCTCCTGTGATGGTCGGTCTAAGCAAAGCACCCAGCACATTATGTTATTATGTGACTTTTATAAGAACCTAAGGAGATTTTTATCTTAAGCCACTTTTTCTTGCAAAGAATATTAGAGATTATATGATTCCTCTAAGCTACCTATTTTCACTTAAAGACCCCTTTGTAAGTTTTAATGTTCCAATTGTTAGAAGGGGGCAATACACCTCAGGAAAGGTATTCTGTGTTAGACATGAATAAAAGGAGGAGGTGGGGCTGTTTCTTAAATACATGTTTTTAGCTTACTTGTGCATTTTTTATGCTGTATATTTATTGATGATACTGTGTATGTACTTTTATTGCTGTTTTTAACTTGCCAAATTAAGGTTTTTTCATCGAATTGACTGGGAGCATCTTTATGCCATACAGATGACAAGATAAATAAGATTTTATTTTAGAATCACGTGTTAAAGGATTGTTCTGGGAGTGAGCTTGAGTAGAAAACTGCTAGAGACTTGTGGAATGTCAGTGTTACAGTGCGCCCCAATTCTGTGATGGCCTAGCATCGCAACTAAATCATCAGGCACACGCTCTGCTTGAATGGTCTAGGCGGAAGAGCCTCGAGGGACCCTTGCCCGTTTATTTAATCCCTCTGACCACGCCTGTCCAGAGAGTGATACATTATATGTAGACCCTTCCGGGTCAGGCTCCGGGTTCCGCTCTCGCGGGACTCAGATCACTACATCCCTTCCCAAGTTGGTGTTCATAACAAATAAAGTCTTTGAACTTCTGACTGGGTGCTGGGTATGGTCTCAAATTGTACCTCAGCTGGTGGGACCGCTGGCTGGAGTGCTGACTGGGTGATGATGATGTGGTCGTATCTTCATCTGTATCAGCCACCGCTGTCAACGGCTGGGGAGTGTCTGTCGGATTCTGCTTTCCGGTACGGAGAGATGGTGTTTCTCTGGCTGACACTTCTACACCTTCGGTGTTTCCGGGATTGGTTTCACCTTGGTCTGATTGTTGAACCTTCCTGAACCAGGAGTTAATTCTGGTGACTATTTCCGTGCCCCGTTGGGCAGTGATGGCAGTTCCATTCGCCTTCAGGACAGTCTATGGCCCTGGTTCATAGGTTGTTCTGAACTTCCCTCCAGTGCGTTGATTGCAATCAGAACTGAGCTCCCTGGAACAATGACCCAGGGTTTTGCTCTTCGCCATTGACTGGCTCGATCATTGTTCATTGTCCGCCGGGCCTGATTGCCAGCCGGTTCGTACGGCTCCCAAGACCAGATTTCAGTCACAGGGATAGTGTCCCTCTGATGTCCGGCAAACATCAGGGACCAGGGTGACCTTTGGGTCGTGCAGTGAGGGGTGCTGTGATATTGTCGCAAGAATCGGTGTAACGCTGTTTCTGGGTCAGCTTGTTCCGCTACTGCAATTCTTAGGATCTTGTTCAAAGTGTGCATGAAGCGCTCAACTTCGCCGTTGCTCTGCGGCCATTGAGGAGTGATTCGATGATGGTGGATCCATAGTAAGGTGAGCAGATCCTTGAATTCTCCCCCTTGAAAAGGAGGGCCGTTGTCCATCTTGAGCTCACGAGGTAAACCGAACAGTGCAAATGTTCTTTCCAAAACGGGTAGTAAGTGTGCGAACGAGGTAGATGCAATCACTTCGACTATTGGGTACTTGAAGTAGCTGTCTATTAACACAGCTGTCACTCTTCCATCAGGGAAGCTCCCAAAGTCAACCCTCAACCATGACCATGGGGCTGTGGCAGGTGCTTTGGTTATTACAGGGGCCGGCGTTTGCTGGCTGCTTGTGAATTGGCAGGGTCGACAGTTTCGCACTAGTGAATCTACGGCTGCTTCTAGCCCGGGGAACCATACTTTTTCTTGCATGCGTGATTTCATCCGCACGGTCTCCTGGTGTCCCTCATGGGCAAGGGCTCTTGAAGGCTCACCGGAATCACGATTCGGGATCCTCTCAGCACTAGGCCTTTTGCTGCTGCACTCAACTCATCTCGTACTTTCCATAGCTTCCCTAGACGCTCTATGTCTTGCCCGTTCCACCTGTTGGCATCATGCAGGAAGTCCTCCCAGGATCCTTTCTGTAGGGAGTTCATTACTTTGGTGAGGACAGGGTCATTTTTGGTATCTGTTTTGATCTCTTCGATGGTAAGAGCACGGGGGCATGCCCATTGTGACACCATGTGAACATACTCTTCTGTCTTTGCCTCAAGGTCACCGTCTTCTTTTAGCAGCTCGGGTGGATGTTGTGAGAGGAAGTCTGCTGGGTTTTTCGCCCCGGGTCGATATACGAGTTCCATCTGGTAATGCTGCAATTGTATTGCCCATCGCTCAATCCTCAGCGGAGGATGGGGGACTGTGCCTTTGAATAAAGGGACCAGGGGTTGGTGGTCGGTCATGACTCTGAACGGGTGACCACTGGCATACAAGTGAAAATTGTTGCAGGCACATTTAATCGCCAACGCCTCCCTTTCGATCTGGGAGTAACGTGCTTCTGTGGGTGTGATGGCTTTGCTCGCGAATGTGAGGGATGCCCACTTGCCTTGTTCTGTCTCTTGTGTGAGGAGTGCCCCAAGGCCTACGGGGCTGGCGTCTACTAATAGTTCAGTAGTTCGGGTGGCATTGAAATACGCCATGGGGGTCTGCCCGAGTAGAGCTTCCTTGACCTTCTGGAACACTTCGTCTTCTTCTTTGCCCCACTTCCACGCGGCGTCTTTCTTTGTGAGGGCTCGCAGCGGCTCAGCTATCGTGGCTAAGTTGGGAATAAACCGCCCACAGTACGTGGCCATCCCGAGAAAACTCCATACTTCTGATGCTGTGGCTGATGCTGGGGCTTGCTGTATGGCATGGGACTTCCGTGGGTCTACTTGTACGCCGTCCTGACTAAAAACATACCCGAAGAATTCGATTGAGTTCTGGAAAAATGAACATTTGTCTTTGTGGAGGGTTACTCCGTGGTCAGAGAGCCATTGCAGAGTTGCTCGAAGGTGGGGGTGGTGTTCCTCAATGGTTGCAGAGTGTATTAAGATGTCATCACTGACGTTTAATACTCCTTGGAGACCTTAGAGGATTTCTCGCACAGCATTTTGGAATATCTTGGCAGCGGACGAGATTCCAAAGTTCAGCCGCTTGTAGAAGCGTAGTCCTATGTGAGTCGAGAAGTAGTAATATACCTTCTCTCTTCTGCCAGCCTCAGTTGGTGGTACCCGCGTTGAAGTCTAACATAGAGAACCATCGGGATCCATTTAAGTCAGCTATGATGTCGTCAACCGTTGACGTTATGTGCCTTTCCCTTTTGATCACCTGGTTAGGTAGGCGCATGTCAATGCACAGTCTTATTTTCCCAAGTTGCCTCAGTTTTTTGGCTATTACCATAGGCAAGACCCAGGGCATCGGGCCACTGACCTTTTCGATCACTCCTTTCTGCTCTAAATCGTGGAGCTCCAGTTCGACCAGTGGCCATAGGTGAAACAGTATGCGTCTGTGTCGTAGTGCTACTGGTTGTACAGCTGTGTCTATGTGTAGCTTGACGGGTGGCCTTTTCATGCTTTCAAGTCCTTTGAATAGTTGTGGGAACATTGCTAGCATTTCGTTTGTTTGGAGGGCTTTGACTGCATGGGCGAATGTGACGAGGCCTAGATCTTCCGCTGTGTGGCTTCCTATCAGGATATCAGCTTCTCTATCCACTACGTGGAACGTCATCATAGTCTCTTGGCCTTCTGACCTTACTTGCACGGTCATCTTGCCTTTGAGAGGCAGGGGGTCTGACTTCCATAGGTAAGGATCTTGACGTGCGATGGGGTCACGGGGGTCATGGTTGTAGTTGCTTATACTGTTGGCTCCCCATTACTTTCACGGACGCCCCAGTGTTGATCAATGTGGTGACTTGGTTTCCGGCGATTTCTATGACGCATGTGGGCTGCGGGCATCACCTCCGTTTCAGGTCACTCACAAATGAGATGAGGTAACACTCTGCTTCATCCTCTGTGGACGAGTCTTCTAGGTGGTGTCGCTGTCGTGGTGCTGCTCTGGATGTGTTTGAGTTTTCAGGCTCTTCGAGGGACAGTTGTCTTACTGCCTTCGATGGCGGTCTCCTGCCATGTGTGCCTCTGTTCCTTGGGCTGCCTCTGCATGCGACAGCTAAATGGTTTGGGGTGCCACATTTCGAGCATGTCCGTCCCTGTACCGGATGTTCTTCTCGCCCGCAGTAGCCGAACTGCGATCTGGGTGTGTTCTTGGCTGGCCATTTTCCTCTGTTCCCTACGCTTGGCGTGCGGAGCGCATCTGCTCATTCTGTTTTGATGGTTATGGACTTCTCTGGTTGTTGAGTGATAGCTATGTCCATCTCCGTTGCTCTTGCGTCCGACAGGTTGTGGGATCGTGCCATGATTAGATGTCCTCTGGTGAGATCCCGGGCTGGCGGAGGATGAGGGTCCGAAGGGTCTTATTGCGGTACCCTTGTATGACTTGTGTCCTCACCTCTTTGTTTTGATCGTCCGCTGTGCATGTACTGGCTAGCTCCCTCAGACGTGCATTGAGCGTGTCCATTGACTCTCCTTCCCTCTGGCGTGCTTGTCGAAGCTTGAATCTCTCGCAATCGGGATTCAGTTGAGGGTCAAAATGCACGTTTAGGGCTCTAACTGCGGCGTTATAGTCATTTGTGGCTCCAGTGCTTGGCAGGTGTGCAAATAGTTTGTATATTTCTTCCCCTGCAAAATGTAGTGATAGGGACCTTTTGACAGTGTCGGCCGTCTCCCGCGTCACAGTGAAATAGTTGTCTAGGCGGCTGATCCTTACTTTCCACCTGGGGTACGCAGTAGGTAGGTCCACCAGCTCGCTGAACGGGGGTAGAGCATCAATTTGGTTGTGCTGCTGGCGGTTGTTGCGGGCCCGCTTGTGCTGCTGCATCTGTCATAATGGCTGGTGCCTATGCCTCTTTGCACTACTCTTGCACCAGTAACCTTGTTGGCACTCTTCTCTTCGTCCTTCAGTATTGCCTTTTCTTTTCCCTCTTTCCTTTTTTTTCTCTCTCCCACATGTTGCTTTGATGGGGCTTGTGAATGCCTGGTGGCTCGTGTAGTCACACGTGGTACTGAGGCCTATTGATGTCTCCGTTGCGTGTGCCAAAGTGTGGCGGTGTTCTGGGAGACAGTTGAGGCACTTTAAGATGATCAGGTGCAGTGCATGCATATGTGCGAGTCTATGAGGCCTTCGGGTGGGGCCGCTGAGTACTTCTCGTGTGGTCTCACTGCAGCCTGCAGGGGCAGTGCGTGCATTGCGCGCGTAGCTATGAGGCGGGTCAGGCGGGGTCACAGTACCTGCGCGCCATGCTCCAGCCGCATCTGTACTCTCCTCTGGTCCTGTTGTCGCGGCACTCGGGCGCTTGACTTGGGATCCAGCTGGCAAGGTAAGCCTGTCGTCTGGTCTCGCAGTGGCGGCGAGTCGTTCTGGCGGCACGGCTGATATGGAGGCACCGGCTCATGCTATACGCGCCTCAGGGCTGCGACTTGCAGATCAGCAAATTGCGGATACACTGAAGGGGTGGACAGGGTGTCGATGGGCAACCACCCTCGTCACCAGTGTTACAGTGCGCCCCAATTCTGTGACAGCCTAGCGTCGCGACTAAATCAATCAGGCAGACGCTCTGCTTGAATGGTCTAGGCAGAAGAGCCTCGAGCAACCCTTGCCCGTTTCTTTAATCCCTCTGGCCACGCCTGGCCAGAGAGTGATACATTGTATGTAGACCCTTCCGGGTCAGGCTCCGGGTTCCGCTCTCGCAGGACTCAGATCACTAAAGTCAGAAATCTTAGTCAAGATTGGATTTTTTTTTTGTCAAACGTATGTTTATTAGCATTTTACATATACTGCAAAACAGTTCCGACAGGTGGTACATAAATATATGCGTACACAACATAGCAGTATGCCGAGTCCAGGGTTGATGCATGCTACTAGACACATATTCCAGCCTGTTCCCGAAGAGAAAAAGGATCTACAAGAACAAGTACAGATTCCAAAGTTATGTAGGCTAGGAATAAGCACATTTTAAAGGGGGCGATATACCCATAACCCGTCTTTCTTTTGCGACAGGTGGTGTCTCTATGCCTTCCAGCGGGGAAGGTGCTCCCCCAGTGAAATAACCACAGAGGCAGAACTCCCCAAAAAGAAGGGAAAATAAATAAAAAAATAAAAAAAATATATATATAACAAGTACAGTAACAACATAACCCCCTCCCCTCCTAGAAACTGGTGGCGGTTACCCAGCTCCAATGTATTTCTGAGTCATATCGTGCACACGGTGGTTAAAATTGAAAGAGATGCATGTCACTGACAGAGGCGGGACACACTGCCAGTGGTAATCCCTTGGTGAGGAAAGTAACCAATGGGCCCCATCAATATTCAACATTTTTATAATCAGCTCGGAATATATCATTCATCCTTTCAAGACACAACAGTTTCCAAAGCCTCGAGTGCCACAATGAGATAGCGGGGGCCTCCTTCTTTTTCCAGGCCTCCGCTATCGCTACCTTTGCCGCTCCAATGCATGTCCACATAATGGCCTTATCGGCCTTGGTTTGATATCTGAGAGAGGGGTCGCGAAGGCCCAGGAGGGTCTCTGCCATAGTGGTCAGAATAGGATACCCTAACATATCTTTGATTTGCGCGAGGATTTCCTCCCAGAAGGGTCGAATGATAGGGCAGTCCCACCAAATATGTTGGAAGTCACCCAGCAGTCCACACCCTCTCCAACATGTGTCTGATGTGTTCGGGAATATTTTTTTGAGTTTAGCGGGGAACAAATACCAGTCCATCATGGTTTTAAGATGTGCTTCCCGTAACTCTGTGGAGTGGTTAAATTTCGTGATGTCGGACCAGAGTCCCGACCATTCCCTAGCTTGAATGTCTCGTTGCAATATTCCTTCCCACATGGCCATATATCACGGTCTCGGAGAGTGGGCAGAGGTAAGTAGGTATGTGTATAAAAAGGAGATCACTCCTTTCATAGTGTCTACATTCTGTATATATGTTTCAAACTTCGTGAGCGGGCACGTGGCCGCTGCGTGGATAAGAGGTGTGAGGGCCCAATGTTTCAATTGAATGTAGTGAAAATGTTCAGTCGGGCTAAGCCGTAGTCCCTCATGCAATTGTCAAAAGTAAGAAAATCAAAGTTATGGAACAGGTGAGTCAATGCCCTACACCCACCCTCCTTCCAGGGGTCAAAGGGTCCCTCTTTGAGAGCTGGGGGGAAAGGTGGGTTAAAATGTAGGGGTGTGTATGGTGAGGGGAATGTGGTCCACTGGTCGTTCCCTGATATGGAATCCCATACTCTCAGGGTGGTCCGGGTAGGGGTGCTAACATAAGCATTCTCTGGCCTTTCCCTCTTGGGCCGCCATATGAGGTCCCAGATCGACCGTCCTGCAATGTCTCTATCCATATGTAGCCAGTGCTTCTCCAACTCCCACTTGACCCATTCCGTCACCACCCGTAGTTGTGCCGCTTTATAGTAGAGGCTAAAGTCGGGGAGACCCACTCCTCCCTCTGCTCTCGGTCTCCTCAGGAGTGAGAAGGAGAAACGCGCTTGTCCTCCCTGCCATACAAACCGCGTTATCATGGACCTAACTTTAGGGAGGAAGTCCTTGTCAAGTTCAATGGGTAGGGCTTGAAAAAGGTACAAGAGGTTGGGGAGTACTGTCATTTTGATTGCGTGTATGCGGCCTAACCAGGATATAAAGAGTGGTTTCCAGCGCACCAGGTCTGCCTGGAGTCGTACTAGGGAAGGTGGGAAGTTGGCCCTGTATAGCCCTTCCACCCGTGGTGTCAAGTGAACCCCTAGGTACTGGAGAGAACGGGAGGTCCAGTGCAACGAGGTGTGTGCCTGTAGGTCCCTGACCTCCCTCTCTGGAAGTGTGAGATTAAGTATATGTGATTTATCTATATTGACCTTAAACCCCGCTACTTTCTCGAACCTTGCAAGCTCAGTTGAAGCGCCGGGAGCGAGGTGGCCAGTTTAGTCAGGGACAGCAGCACGTCGTCGGCAAAGAGTGTAATTTTATGGGTCTCGCCACTAAAAGGGATTCCCTTTAACTCCGGGGCCACGCGAACGGACATGGCCAGTGGTTCAATGCTGAGGGCGAACAATAGGGGCGACAACGGGCATCCCTGGCGGGTGCCCCTGGTCAGGGAGAAGGGAGCCGACAGTACGCCATTCACCTGAACTCTAGAGCGTGGTTGCATGTAGTTAGCTCGAATCATGGTGATAAATATGTCAGCGAACCCGAAGCATTTGAGTGTTTTAAAAAGGAATGTCCAATCCACCCTGTCGAAGGCCTTCTCGGCATCCAACCCAACCAAGACTGCTGGGATCTTTCGTTTATTGGCTTTCTCAATGAGATGCACTATGCGTCTGGTGTTGTCGTGAGTCTGGCGGCATTTAATAAAGCCGGATTGATCAGGGTGGATGAGATCTGGCATGAGGGCATTCAACCGGGCCGCTAAAATAGATGAAAAGAGTTTCGCATCAAGATTTAAAAGTGCAATGGGGCGGTGTGAAGCGCACATCTCTGGATTCTTCCCCTGCTTGGGAATAACTGTAATCACAGCTTCTGCCATTGAGGGGGTGACTTCGCCCTTCTTTGCCATTGTATTGAAAAGGTGAATAAGATGGGGCAGGATGTCCGGGGCGAAGGTTTTGTAGAATCGGGCCGTAAACCCGTCTGGGCCTGGGGCTTTATGAGGTTTTAGGGATTTGATCGCTGTATTGACCTCTTCTGCTGTTATAGGGGATGTGAGTTTGTCGTTCCATTCCCCCGTGAGACTTGGGGGAATTGCAGAGTCTGGAGATAGCTATGCTGCTCGTCGTCAGCCCGGGTATCCTCTGTGTAGAGAGACTTGTAGAAGGAACCAAAAATATCAGCCTTTTCCGTGTCTTTGTGGGTCAGCCCCCCCTGTCTATCCTGAATTCCCCCTATGTATTCTCGTTCCCTTTTTTCCTTCAGTTGTCGTGCTAAGTGCTTACCTATCTTGTTCCCCTGGGAATAGGAGAGCTGATGTAATTTCAGGAGCGTGAGTTCTGCCCTGTTGTTATAGATGGCTCTAAGTTTCCCCCGTAAAGCGTTAAGTGCACGGAGGGATTGTCTAGTGGGGTTGTGTTTGTGGTGCGTTTCCGCTATCGCTAACTCAGCCTCCAAGTCTACTCTACCTTAGCCCGTTGTTTGTTCAGAGTGGAGTTGAGTGCTATACATTTGCCGCAAACCACTGCTTTAAAAGCGCCCCAATTATTCAATACTGATGTGTCTGTGGGCGCGTTCAGAGCAAAGAATTCTGTGATCGTATCCAGTAGTTCAGTACATAGTACTCTATTCCTCGTAAGAGAGGCTGGGAAATACCATTTAGGGGTGGTGGGCGAGATAGTATTCCATTCCAAGCAAATCGAGACCAGGCAGTGGTCTGACACGGAAAGTGGGAAGATCTTGGCCTCCCGGAGGGTTCCCAGTAGATTTTGGCTAATGAAGATGTAGTTGAGACGGGAGTACGTGTGATGTACATGGGAATGAAATGTATAATCTCGGGTCTGGGGGTAAAGGATGCGCCAGGTATCCCTAAAGCCCATGTCCAGTATTCGTTGTTTAGTCTCTGAGGAGAAGGAGCTAGCTTCCGGCCTGTGAGGTGCATGCTGTCTAAATCTGTCTGCCAGGTCAGATTGAAATCCCCCAATAAAATTGTTGGCCCTTCTGAGAAATCCCTTATTTTCCCCATTAGTGTATGTAAAAAGGCTGCCTGCCCCGTGTTAGGCGCGTAAAGCGCAATAAACGTGCAAAGTTTACCCATCAGAAGGCCCTTAACCATGATCCACCTTCCGTCCGTGTCTGCTCTGGTGTCAGTTGGTTGAAATTTCATGGCAGTATGGAAAAGAATTGCAACGCCTCGATGTTTAGTAAGTGCAGAGGCCCTGTCAATAAGTGGGTACTGCTTGTGGCGAAAGCGAGTTTCCTCTGCCCTAGAGAGATGTGTCTCCTGAATGGCCACTATATCTAGGTGGTGATCGGTAAGATATTTCCAGATCTTTTGTCGCTTTTGCGGCGAGTTAAGAGCCTTCATGTTCCAGGAACCTATAGCGAGTACCATCTGTCCGGTGGTGAGTCCTCCCGCCCTCTCCCGAACCTGTGTGTTGATCTCATGTCTCCGGTAACAAAGGCTCTGCTGTGCGAGCTGTCAGGATATATCTGCTGTGTATAATTCATCTTGAACAAAACATAGTCGTGCACAAAGTGTTTAAAAAGCCGCCACCAGTCCCTCCCCCTCCCCCCACCAAAAAATTCAAAACCCCAAAACATAACCTTAACAACATCATCAAGCGTCGGATCGATGGTAGTCCTCAGACAATGGGTTGAAGAACCCAGTACACTTGATGCGGGGACAGCGTGACCTAGGTCCCCGCTCGCGTCTAGTCCGGACGCTCTGAATAAACAAATGTGTACACCTTACCAGTGTAATCAGGCCCCGAGGCCGACTCTGTATGCCCCAGCTCTTAGCATAGGCGATAGAAGTCTGATTGCATATCTTTCCGCCACTGAGTCGTCGGTCGCGCTGTAGTAAAGGACGTTATCCCCTAGATATCTGGGCCTGAGTTGGCCCTGCGCTGGGATGCAGTCTCTCTGTGTCGTCTCCCCCCAGGTCGTTGGGGTTCAAATTCGCAAATTTGTGGGCACAAGCGTTCTCAAGGGCCGTGTAGTTATTCGTTTCCCCTTCTGGGGGCTGTTTGTCCGCTCCCAGTCTGAAACGTCTTTCAGTGAAGTATCATCGGTCCACGGCAGCCCGTGTCTCACTGTGCAGTAGAAACATATCTGTACCCCCTGAGTGTATCATTTGTGGTGACCTCGCGGACTAGTAGACCATTGCGGCATGGGAGAGCCAGTGTTCCAAGCACCCTGTGTCTTGCTTTGTGAGGGTTCAGAGTCCCCTGTGGAGAGACCCAACAATTCAAGACCCTCTCGCAGGTCTACAATGTGTCGTTGTTTGTTGTGGTATTCGAAGGTCAAGCCAAATGGGTAGGTCCATCGATATCTGATTTTCTCGTCGCGCAATTTAGATGTGATTGGGCGGAACTGCTGCCTCCTTGCCAAGGTCGCCGGCGCCAAGTCTTGATAGATAGTGCAGGTGGTCCCTGAAAGGAAATATCACCCTTCTTCCGAGCCGCCAGAAGGACCGCTTCCTTTACCTTGTATGAGTGGAATTTCGCGAGGACATCTCGAGTCCGCTTCCTATCGCCAGTCGGCGGGCCTCCAACCCTATGCACCCTGTCGAGTTTGATCTTAAGTGTCTGTGGACTAAGGATCTCCGCGAACAGACCCTCAAGGAACGCCTCAAGGTCTGGCCCCTCCGCTCCTTCCTCCAGGTCATGAATTCGCAGGTTTTCCCGTCGCACTCTGTTTTCTAAGTCCTCCGCCTTTAGCTGAGTTTGGCGTAGCTGGTCCTGGAGGGCCAGCACATTTTCCTGCAGCTCGGAGGTACGTTTGTCAACTTCCTGAGTTTGCGCTTCCAGGTCCACCACCCAAGTGCCCACGGAGTCCACGTCATGTTGGAGGGTGGCCATCCGGGCGTTAAGATCAGACTTCAGTTGGTCGATGGAGGTCGTGATATCTTGGCTCAGCTCCTTCCGCAACTCTGTTTTAAATTCGCGCAGGGAAGCCAGAAGGTCATTCTTGGTAAGCGCCATAGTGTCCGTTCCCTCGTCTTGGTCCGTTGGTAAGCGTTTTTCCGCTGGAGGGAAAAAATTAGAGACTTTATTCGATGTTCTGGTCACCGTTTTCTTCGGCGGCATAGAGGCGGGTCCAACCTGACCCTCACCAGTGTAACTAGGGACACCTTTTAGCATACCATCTGGCTATGTAGCTGTTCTCCCTCGTAGGCAGATATGGGGGCTCAGAAGAAGATCACCGTCTAGGATCCTCACCGGCGACGGACCCCCAGGACGAGGCTCCCACGGTTAATTAGGGGTGTCCCGCAGGCCTCTAAACAGGGAACGCCAGTAGTAACTCCAAGGCGCCAGAGGGCGATCCGAGCGTCTTCTTGGTAAGTGGGTAGAAGGGAGATTCACCGATTGCGCTCCTGTGGTGGGCGGAAGGCTAGCCCAGCTGCCTCGGGATGTGTGATATTCAGGCCACTCTTTGACAGTTAATGTTGCCCCACCTGTTGATGCAAGCCCACACCATTCTGCAGCGGCGTCTCCTGCCTAGCAGCAATCTTGCCTCAACCACCAGGATTGAACTATCAGGGGAAGGCAACGTACTTCAGTGTCTCTGGCCTCATGCACACGGGGCATTCTATAACAGTATTTTCACTTGAGGGTGCCTGGCTGCAACCAGGCCGCCATCTTAGGGTCAGGCATGCCCTGTAGTCATCGGCGAAAGGTGCTAATCTCACCAACTTGCACAGAAAAACGGGATACAGCCTGCTGATGTCGCCGCGCCTCACTTGTATGAAGGTCTGTGGATCCCCCGGTCTCTCAGCATGACAGTTTCTTAGGCCCGTCAATGTCGTGGGACACGTCGGGAGGTCCGCCGAGCGGCCCCTTCCGCAGCTGATTTCGCCCCGTCGGCGTCAGGGTTCCCCACTCGGCAGCATGGCTTGTCCTGCAGGAAAGTCGACGAAGCCCCAGCGTCAGTGCAGCTCTGCACCCCTCGCTCCGGCTTCTGGCAGTCTACCGGACTTAGAGGGTGGCAGCCGCCATTTTGTCAGGCTCCGCGGCCGAGGCAGGAAGACGTCGGTGCGGCTCCCCAGGACCAGCACGCACAGAAATCGTAAGGTCCCCACATGCCCTGAGCTGTGGGCACTCGGGGGCTATGCTTGGCAGCAGTCGTGGTGCAGGTAGGCTGCTTTTAGGCGTCCATAAGACTAGCGCGGACCGGGAGTCGAAACGGATTACGTCTGTTCGGCCATCTTGTCCGGCCAAGCCCCCTCAAGATTGGAATTATTTTAAGAACATACCAGAGCTCCCCAAAAGATGGATTGATAATAATCAGGAAGGTGTGAGGGGGATAGAATGCTGTGAAATATCAGGATTTTTTACAACCACAGACAATCTCTTGAATGAGTTACAAGGCAAAGATTATACAAAATATAAGGCAAGGAAACATATTTAGGTGAAATTGTAACACGATAAATCGGGGATAAAGTAAAGCTATTTTGACAAACGTTAGTTTTGGTCCAGCGTGCACTTTGTGCTTTGGGTCTCTTTTGCTCCACAAAGCCAATGAAGCAGTTTTCAGCTCAATAAAGGCATTACTTTTTGTACAGCTTTTTGTAATGATATCAGTGCCTAATCAAAGTGATTAGGTGGCCAAAATGCCCTCTTCACAGAACCATTTAAAAAGGGGCAGCATTACGCCTCCCAGCACCTAGTCAGCAACGCATTATGGGGTTACCACTGCACCCAGGCACTGCTTCGATGCAGAATGTGCTGTAGGTAAATGCAATTCTTCCAAATGAATCAGGCTGAGTGAGTTCTCTAGCATACAACAGAGAGCTACATTATCCTACATCTACTACAGTGACTCATAACACCTTGAAAAGAATGCTATAATACATAGTTTGTCACATGTTACAGTATTTGCGCGTGACAGACGTTATAGTCTGAGAACTGGAGTGTGTGATACTATACTGTAATTTTTTAGACTTGCTGTTTAAAATATGTAAATGAGCCGGGCTCATTTTAATTGCGGCTTTTTAAATCATTGTCAGTCATCAGTGATTTTAAAGTCATTTGAAAGTGCCTCTGCCCCTTGAAAAATGCAGCTTTGTTTTGCATAACAATTTTAAATGACTACTGTTCTATAGATGTAGCACTGTGTTATTATTTCTTCACATCACTTCAAGACACACATTGTCTAAGAGGCTCAATGGAACCCTTCCACGTTCTTCTTTTGTTAATTTCTAAGGTCTCTTCTTATTGCTTTAATGACGCCCAATGCAGGGAAAGGGATTCTGGAATTAAAGACACAGGGTCCAATAAGGATATCTACAGGAGATACAACGCCACATCATAAAGAACTGACCGGTTGTGGACTTACATCTTGACTCCACTTATGTCTGCTCACAAATTCTGTGCACTCACAGCAGGTTAAAATTGTATGCAGAATTGACTCACTGGAATGTCATGAGACTAAAAAAAAAAATTATTCGGCTCGACTTCTGCTTTATCTCCAGCTTCGGATTGTTCTTTTAGTACGATATTGTACTTTCATCCTTCTGTAGGAAGGGGGGGGGGCTTTGGGTAATGGGAGTTAAAAGTGTTGTACCTCAATAAAGATATAAAAAAAAAAAAGGAATGTCATGAGACAAAGAATACAGTAATTGTCAGACCATTAGGTTATTCCTCATTCCAGGACTGAAAGTCATAATGTTATGGTTCAAGGACACGATTATCAACCAGTAACTGAAATTCCATACCAGATTTTCCAGCCCCCTGAACAGTGCTTAGTTTGTGAAAGAGTAAAGTGCTATGGTCCATGGTACTTTTGAAGAGGCCACTGCAGATTGTGCCAGCCATTGCCGCAGCCATTGCTGCTAACCTCTAGTACCAACACAAGTATTAATCATCATACTACTACAAGTGCAACAATTTAGACTACACTAGGCCAATTAGTGTTGTAAAGATGCTCTGTATGTGCTGGTATTATTGATTATTGAGTATATTTGTTAAACACTCTCCTGATGTGTTCACTTACAAAATGGACAAACAGTGCCACCATGTGGTGAACTGTCACAAGTGCTAGTGTAGAGAATTAAGTGCTGGTTCTGAGCACCCGCACACACTGCCTCAAATCAAACCGGCACCTGTACAGAGTAGCATGGCTATTTGCTTTTTTCTTTTTCGGTGGCAGCACTTTATTACTCTTTTTGAACAAGGATGACAGGATTGTAACTTGCCTCATCTGGAAAATATCAGCATCCCTAAAGGCCAGACCACTAGATAGCTACAAAGTTAGGGTGTCAGGGTGTCCTTCCTCTGGAACTATGCTGCATGCCATGTTTCTGTGATGGACTATTCCCGAAGGGAGATGTCAATGTGTGCAACAAGCAGTACAGTGTTTGTTTTCTTTGGTCCAGTTCTTTTATCCCTAATAAAACAGGAAGGTTGTTATCCAAAGAAAACAAGCGAAGACATCTCCGGATGCTGCAAAGGTCTCGTATTGGATATTTGCAAGTACCCTGCTGTGTAGCTCCATCAGCAAAAAGTACCTTTTGCTTGGGCTTTAGGGCCAGAGAGAGCGTTTCAAACCTAAAAAAAAGCTTTTAGATCTAGAACTATTCTATATCATCTGGACTGCTGAAACTGGAGAACTTAATGATGGAAACAGATTCTTCTGTTTTTCCCCAAGGACCTAATCTATCATAGCCTCACTTTTTTTACTAAAGATTTGCATCATGTACCATATTTTTCTCATACCTTAACAGTGCCACGGCAGCCATACTAGTCTCCTGTTGCCTGCAATTATTTTAAAAAGTGGATTACCTACCAAGTTTGCTGAAGGTTGTGTTTCTTCAGACTCCTAATGACAGCTGCTGGAATTCTTCATTTTTATGGATGGATTCCTGCACTTCTTGATTCCTCTCCTCATGCTCCTGCCTCTCCGGCGTTTGGTTCTATTTCTCTTCTTTGGGATCCTGCGGAGACAAAAAGGGTACAGGAGGGTTTACCGACAGCTGACTGCTCTTCTGAGTGGGTAAGATGCATGATGACAATATGTTGTTGAATATGTATTTACTGTCCAGAGCTGTGATTTCCTGAACTCTTGTTGCTGCCGATTATTTACTCTGAAAAAGACAGAAAAGGCTGTTGTTTTTTGGATTACACTTCTAAAGCACAGTGGATGAGAATTAAAGACTATGGGGCAGATTTTCAAGCCCCTTGCAACACTTTTGCGCCGCCGTTGCGTCACTTTTGTCACGTTGTAAAGCCCTGCGTCACATTATACCTGCATGAGGTATAATGTATGCAGGGTGGGCGTTCCCATGCAGGAAAGCCTTGCAGAAGTGCCGCAGTGAAATCTACAAGATTTCACTGCGCCACTTCTAGGATGCCACTGCGTCAAAACCTTCTGCCTGCTTGAGTGACGCAGTACAATGAGTATAGGCCTCAACATGCATTGCTGGAGTTGCATCGTGCTTGCGACATGACTCCAGCAATGCGTGACTTTTGGGCCAACAGATGCGTCAGAATTTCTGACGCATCTGTCAGTCCTTGCGTCATGGTGCACCATATTGTAAATACAGCGCATCCATGGTGGCGCAAGGGTATCGCAGGCTGGCGCAGGGATACTGACACATCTCTACAGATGAGTCAGTTTCTTGTAAACCTACCCCTATTTATTTCTGATACTCTTCCGGCATTCATGTCTCTCTCCCACAAGACTGCACAACCAAATGATAATTGGTTGTGTCCAGACGTTCCAAACTGTATGAGAACTCAATTACATAGTACATGACTGAGAACCCCTGGCAAAAAAAGCACCTTTGGACATTGGAAACACTATTTGGAGGGTTCACAAAACAAGCTAATTGTGTGGGTGGACCACAAGAATCTCAGTTTATTAAAAGTCTTGAAGTCCTGAAAGGCCCGCACAAACAATGTTCTCTGTTCTTCTCTCGATTCCCGTATGATATCACTTTCAGACCAGGGAAGAGACACAGAAAGGCAGATGTGTTTCTAAAGCAAGGAGTAGAGTGTGAAGATTATGTCCCAGAGCCTCCAGAAAACAGGTATTTCAAAGAGAAGCAACTAGAAAGGTGAAACTGTTTATCCAAGAGGTGCAACTACAAGAAACTCAGATCAATCTGAATCAGTTCAAGAAGCCCCATAAGAACCAAATGTTCACCACAGCTTCCTAATGTGATGTAAGCATTGTGTTACCCAAATTCTATTTCCTTTGTATGCATATGTTCATATTCATGTTCATTTATAATTTATATGTGCGTACATGTTTTCTATATTGTGTTTTACACTGAACATTATCAAGTCTTAATTTTGTATGGCCTTAATGACGCCTGTAGTATTATCTGATACTTTAGAAATGCAAAAGTTTTTTTTAAACTATTCAACAATATTTTACCTTGAGCATTATCGGGATGTTTTTAAAATATTCAACACAATTCTGATAGAACTAGGTGAAAAAGCATCTGATTTGATTGCTGATTGTTATTCCCATAAACATTCAACAAATGACTTAGAAAGAAAGGTATATATGGGCATAATGAGTAATTGACAGGGCTCATGCCACTTCATGCTGTCAGAGTATCCAAGGCAGTCACCTGAGGTTACTGCGGAAGAGAGAAAACCATTCAGCCTTACTTTATCACTTAACTCGCACATGAAATTCTCTGCACTCACAACAATATCCATGTTTGTTCTCTTAAGGTAAGCAGGAAAATGTAAGAACACCTAATACAGGATTTTTTATGTGCAAGAAATAATTTAGTTGAAGGCAGGAAGATAGAGGTTTTACTAAATTATCACAAAACCACAATGAAACCCTGAATCATTATAGCATTTTATTGTTTATTGATTACAATTGCTGCCACTATATTATTTGTTTTCACAGTTACAGCTATACATGTAGTTTGCATTAGAAAGTTGACTGTGTCTGCTATTTATCCCTGTGAGTTTCACAGGACCTTTGTTTGGCTGGAATGTGTCACTCTCATTGAAATGCAAGAATGAGACATGTGCCACAGTCTACGGGTCCTGCTTCTAAAAGTTAGTCCTTTGTCTGAGTCTGTATTTACTTAAGGGTTGAAGTTTGCAAATTACAGCTGTTATTTTGGCTAGGCACAAGGAAACACAGCATTTGTGTAAGGGGTGAGTATATTTTCCCACAGAAAAATTACAAAAGATGGGGATCTTGTTGTCTCATGGCATGGCACCCAGGAAGAAGAAACATAGCACTGAAGAACTAATTTCTAGATACTTCTGTTGGGCAGCTGTTAAGTAGGTACACTGCAACGTATAAAACAGTGTTACCTGCCTACAAGCAAAGATTGTTCACACTCGATTTATGGGTTTGCTGAAATATCTTCCTACTTTGAATCAACTGTGGTAACAATTTTCAACATACTTAATTGTAGACCTTCCCAAATCAGAAAATTGTAGTTAGTCCCTTACCCTGCATGATCCACAGTTATGCTGGGTGTAGATTCCCATCCAGTAAAACTGGGTCCAGTGTTTCCAAACTCAGGATTACAAGGTTCAATATTCATGGCCAATGATTGCAGTTCCAGACACACCAGCCAACCTTTAGTTGCCAAAATATCTCCAGGGATATCACTCCGAGCATATTTTTAAATGTGCTCACCACTAATTTAAAGACAACTTTACAAGGAGCATATCAAGGAATTGTGAGGATGTTAGAAGCAAACGTTGGTTTCACCACTTTGGTTCAGTGTCGAAAACTAAATATAAAGTAAATGAAGATGGGATAGGAATGTCTCTAAATGAATTGCTCTACTGTAAGGATGTGGCAACTGGTGGATAATTAAGTTACATGTGATCTAAGGCAGCAGTCCAAACTGCATTGATTGTGAACAGATGCAGGCATTGTCATGCATCTCTTATAGTTGCAGGCAAATTGTGTTGAATATGCTGTACAAAGGGAGACGCTTCTTGGACTGCCAACAGCAAGGCAGATGGTCATGGGAGAGGTAGGTGATTGTGCAGGCACGACCAGTACAGGTAAGAGCAGTAGGGCGGTGGGGCGTGGTGGGGGCGGGGCTAGGGAGAACTTGACAGACGAGGGAATGGGGAAAATAAAATTAAAAAAAATAATAAAACCACTTACCTTGCACCCGCCGCATTTCCGACTCGATGATGCGGTGAACGCAAGGTAAGTGGTTTAAGTAATTTTTTTATTCTATTTTCTATATTCCCTCATCTGTCAACTTCACCACCCACCGCCCCGTCTCACCGCCCTTACCTGTACCGGCCGCACCTGTGATTGTGAGAGATGGAAGGGGTCTATTTAAGGCACATAGCATATTGCTTAGACTTGTTTGAAAAGATGTAACAGAAATCAATAATATCAACATACTAAAACACAATAAAAATAAAAATATATTTTTTTTTAAAACACGATAAAAAGATATTTAAAAGAAATGAAATAATTTTAAAAATACATACTTTTAAGTTAAGCATTTTCAAAATATCTTTAAGAAATCAAATTTTCAGTAGCATGTAGTATTCTAATTCCAATCTAAAATGGTTAAAAATGTAAATTCACTATTCTGCCTACAATTATGCAAACATTAGGGAAATTGCATACATTTTATGGCAGTCACATTTACTATTTACAAGAAATTGGATTATTATTTGGTGTGGGTGACTACCCACATCGAGGAACAAATGCAACTCATGTCAGGGTGAACTGACTAGTCACTATATTAACCTGAGTTCTGCCCCCTCATAGCTATGCCACAGCAGGCAGGCTTAACTTAGTGCACTGTGTAAAGTATTTATGCAGCACCAAAACAGTAATTAAGTCAAAATGCAAAACAATAAAAATCCCAAACTGAATTAGTGGGAATGATCTTAAAACAGGCATTTGTAAAAGTTAGAATTGATTAGATGTCCCTTGCTAACAAGGTCAATCTCTTCGCTAATGCAGCCTAATAAATAAAACTGGAACCCAGAGAATGCCCATCACTTTGGAGTCAATACCAGCTAGAAAAACATATAGATTACCTAGGACTATTGTGTCCTGGAAAATTGTATTATCACCAAGGTTTGTATGATATTATTCCACCAATCCTCGGTCTTACTGAGCAATTTTGTCAACGTCCTATTATAAGACTCATCATTCAGTTTCAGCGGTGAGGAAAATGGGGGATGAGTTGAGAGACCCGTCTTGAGGAGGATCGGCTAGAATCAGGTGCACAGATCAGCAAGTGACTTCTACATATGACAAATTGTCCTTGTATGACGGATAACAAACTGTCCAGCCTGGTGGAAGCAGAGGAATATTTTAATAATATTCATGTACGCAACCCCCTTCATTAAAATACATTAAGCAGTATCCCTTTTCATAAATCAGGTACCAGGTACCTCAATCAGTATCCCTGCTAACTGACCTAGAATATACCTGCAAACACCCCATCAAACTGCAAACACCTAGCATGGTAAGAAGGAATTGCCAACACTGGCAAGGGCACGAAGAACAGCGGAGTGAAAACCTCCTAAAGAGTTTGTTTAAGAAACTTCATGGGAGTCTTAAGGAATTGGCCAAACATAACAAAACTGAATAAATCACAATTAAGTAGACATACAAACAAAACCAGAAATCCTACAAAGATCTGACATTGCAAAACAATCCGCTTTCTAAAAGCATCTACCAACAGAAACATCTATTTCTAGTGCTGCCTATGTTGTACAGGAGTGTCACAATTTAGGACCTGTTTCGCTGATCTTCAGCATTGCAGTTTTATCTATTATAACCACGACACCATTGGCCCAGACTCTCCTCCTGTTCTTGATCTCCTGTTACCTGCTCATCTTGTTCCTCATGGACCTGACATTTTGTGACTCCAAATAAAAGAAAACCAGAACCACTCCTAGTCACTTAAAAAGGGCTGTGGAACAAATACCCACAAAACATAAACAAAGAACAAAGAGAATCATTTTTAACAAGTTAATCTGATCCACCAAAGAGAGACTCAGATGTTCCCATATTTTTAGAAGATGGTTAGAATTCCAGCGAGCTTCTTCACAGTTACAAGGTCTAAGATTTTTATATTTCCCAAAGTCCCAAACCACAATATAAGGGTCAAACCCTATATTGTTTGATCTAAATAGTCCCACTGCAAGAATTTGTTTTTTCTCTTTGTACGTTTCTACCAGAAATGGAGTAAAAGCCCAGGGCTGCTGCCTCTATTATTGGTAATGTATATAACAGAAATAAAATATTAATTAATTCACCATCAACATAGGCAAGTAGTTGAGATTCCACAAATCCATAAAGAACAATGAGATCTCCATTCCCTCAATTGAACGCCTTATCAGCATTGCTGGACCTGAACTCTCTGCATGGACACACCCAATCATTTTGCCTTCACCTCTCCTGTTTTCTGAAATCATTTTTGCTGGCTTTAGGATCTGTACACTTTACCACACTAACCAGTGCTAAGGTGCTTGTGGTCACTTGCTAAAACATGGAAAAATTGGTCTACACCTGATTTGCAAATTTAATTTACTTGTAAGTCCCTAGTATATGGTACTAAATGTACCCAGTGCCTGTAAATTAAATGCTACTAGTGAGCATACAACACTTATTATGCCATCCACTTAAGTAGCATTTTAAAACATGTCTCAGGCCTGCCATTGAAGCCTGTAGTGCAGCTTTAAACTGGCATTTTGACCGGACAAAATAAACCTTTTTCCAGGCCTAAAACGTCCTTTTTAATTCTTATAAGTCATCCATAAAGTAGGACCTTAAATACCAAAGGGTAATGTGCATGTTATTTAAAACGTAGGACATGTGGGTTTAAGTTTTACATGTCCTGGTAGTGAAAATCTCCTAAAGTTGTTCTTTACTACTGTAAGGCCTATCTCTCTCACTAGCAACACTAGGTTACCTTATTACGTCTATTAATCACTGTTTAGACTCAAATGAATAGTAATTTAAATCATCTTTAATGGTGAAGTCAGATAATAATTCAAAATTCTGAAAATCACACTTTTAAAAAGTTGATATTTTCCTGTACTAACCATTTGTGCCTCCAGGCACGACTGAAGAACTCTACTGTTGAGGTGTGTGTATTCCTCCCAGACGCTGACACAAAGGGGCCTAGCTGTAGGCAGAATGGGCCATTCTGCCAGGATGGCTGGGGGTAGAGCTGTTCCCTGTCCCACTTACAGTTCAAAGGGCTTGCCTCCAGCAATCACAGAGGAAGCCAACACAAACCGTTTGTCACCCCAGACAGTTTGGAGCTTTGGCAGGGAAAGAGAAGAACGTTCAAGCACCAGATGTGACCCCCTCCACACATAAAGGCTGCCACTAGGTATAAATGTTGGACTCTCAGAACAACTCCTCAGAACACTCCTGGACCTGCGGACATTACAGAAGAAAGACTGCCCTGCCACCAGAGGACTGCTCTGTTGCTGCCAGATGACTGCTGTGCTGGTTGGACTGCCTTGCTTTCTCAGAAGGAAGACTGGACCTTCTCCCCTCATCCCAGGCTAACCTTATTTACTCCAAGGTTCAGTTGGTTGACTGTCTGTCTGAGCTCCAAGGACACAACAAGCTCCAGAGGCCTCCCTGAAACTGCTAAAATGACCTGCTGCTAAGGACCTTCCTGTACCTTCACCTGGACCTGCCTGAGCCCTGCTGGTGTGAGTTTGTGATCTCCAAGATATGCCTCTCCAGGTCCTCGACCCTTGACCAGCATCAGCAAAGCTCCTCCTAAGAAGAAAGGTGAAACCCTGCAGTTTTGGGCTCTTCGCAACTGTGAACAGGCCCGTTTGCGTTGAGACTCTGCCGCCCTCGACAACCATAAATGCAAAGCTCGGTGAACCTGACTCTTAATGCTACAGTGACCGCCAGCAATGATCTGCAACAGCAGAACTGAAATTCGTGCTACAGCAATGACAGCTCGCAGCCAACAGGAAACTCCAACACCCACCATCCACGATGACCAACTAGCTCTTCGCACAACAGCAGTGACAGCCTGCTCCACCCTGTCTGCCCTTAGTGCCACAACAATGACCATCAACAGTGTTCCCCTACTCCTTGTGGCCTCATCCACCACAAATGGAACTCTTCTCACCAGACTTTGAGAAGGTAACTTTTTCAGAGGGACTAACATGGTCCCTATCCGGCCCACGCTTAATCGCGTTTGGTGTGAACATGTGAATTTTCCCCGGTCTAGCACTTATAGATGACCGCGAGTGGCAGTTTGTGATTTTAGGTTCTATATCTATTTAAAATGTTGAAGTTGCAAATCTGCAGTTCTATTGATTGGATTTTTCTCATTTGTCATTCCTGTATCATTTAATTTATTAAAAATCTCTATTTTTCTAAACTGGTTTTGGATTTTTTTTTCTTGTGTTGTGCTTTCAGTTTATTACTGTTCGTGTGCTGCATAAATAAATTTACACATTGTCTCTAAGTTAAGCCTGACTGCTTTTTTGCCAAGCTACCAGTATTACAAAGGCTAATTTAGTGACTTTTGCGGTTCACCCTGACAACGATAGTGGTTGTTGCCTGAGTTGGGCTTCCACTCCCTTAAACCCAATTTCTTACATGCATCGAGTGAAATGAGTGCCAGCGGGAGTGATCCTTGTTCAGCTCAGTTAATTAATGCTATGGTATGGCCAGTAATATCACTGCCCGGGATTAACCCATCCTAAATAAATTAATGTGGAGATTACCTTAACAAGGCAATTGCCAATTAATCGATTGCATATATTTCTGTCTGCATATAGCAAAGAAATTGGGCTATATATCTCTAATTTCAAAGAGTGGCTAATCTTTTTTTTCTTAAATATCATAATTTGTTCTAAGTTTCAAGATAATGGGATTAATACTTCAGACATGATTTCCTTCATAACTTTCATGAAAGTTAGAAGAAGATGTTTAACACATTGATTATAGACTTCACTCTGTACTGCATCTGTGCTATGAGCCTTGCCCAAAGGGCAGTTTTATTTGATAAGGCAAGCTCTAACGTTATGATAGGTACCGATTGTGATTGCCATCCAGCTATGGGACTGGGATTTGGTTAAAAAAGTTCTCTATTGCTGTGGAGTGAGCCTCACTGGTGATTTCTGCAGTATATAGTTGACTGTGGTACTATTTAAATGTGGCAATGATATATAAAGTGGTTGATTGGAAATTGACTGTTTGGTTGACTATCTCTAAGATTAGATTGTGGAAGTTTGAGCAGCCGAAACCTCTCCTATTGTGTTCGCATCTTCATATTGATAAAACCTTGAATAATAATAATAATAGTTTATTGTCCGGTCAATTAAAACCTTTACAATTTCGCTTTAAAAGAAAGTGTCAAAAATTACAATAACAAAGTTCGTGTTCTGTATCTTTGACAAGTTTTTCTGATCTTAATCATTTCAGAAAATATAAAATTCTATAAGATTAAAATTTGATAAAACACACAATAATTACACAATAAACCAGTTACTTTCTGACTGCAGTAGAAATAGGTTGCATTTGAAAGTCACATTGTAGCAACAATTGTCCTAAAAAGAGTTAATCTTATTTCCTGTAAAGGCAAATACTAAAGAGCAATGCAATAATGAATGATTCTAACAATTTATTGACCGAGTTTCGCCCCTGCCGCTTCCATAAATTGTACAAAGCGACATGCCAGCTGGATGTTCCTTCCTCCGAGGCATACCATTACTGCTTGCCTGCATGTTCTTATCCCCTCACCTTTAAAGTGTGGCTTCAGTAATTGGCGTCGCTCAGCTTGTAATTCTCTGCAGATGCACAAAAGGTGTATTATACTTTCGTTTGCTTCCTTGCATAAGCGGCATGTTGTCTGGCCCGGCGACCGTTTCCAAGGGGGAAGGTGCTGCGCTGATGGTAAAATGCCCATACGGAAATGGAGATATTTTTCTTTCTTCCTCCGGTTGAAACCTATGCCTAGATAGAGTTGCGCGGAGGGCTTCTCATAACTTTGCACGACGAACCATCCATGGGCTCTTTCCGTGAGGGCCGCCTTGTCTTCTAGTAGTGATAATTTTTTCACTGTCTTATTTACAATTTGTTTGAAACTCTGGTAAGACCCTGATGCTGCCCAAAGATCCTCCAGTCCTAGGCGGTCTTTTGATGCGGTCAGATAGCTCATGGCTGCACAGTCCCTCTTTTGTTGTATTTCGGTCCATAGGTAAGAATTCAGTGTTCCTGCTTCAGCTCTTTTGATTCTGTACCAACTCTTGGCGTAGGCTCCTTTACAAGCTAGTTCCTGGCTTTGTAGGCCGAATTCCAGCCTTATTTGTGCCGGTGAAACGTACTTAGGTAGACCGAAAATCATTCTAGCTGCTCTTGAGACGGTGCTGTCTAATGTGGCTGCATCTCTTCCCCTCATGCACTCTCTCCCATAAGTGATTGCCGGGATGAGCTTTGCTCGCCAGACTTGTAATAGCGGAATGAGATTTGGACCGGAAATTGTATGCTTAATGGATTTTATTGCGGCGACAATAGAGTTGCCTCTTCTTTTGATGACTTCTTTTTGTGCGTTAAATGTGCCTCTGTTGTCTAAAATCACTCCTAAGTATTTGTATTGGTCTACCTCTGCGATTGTTGAATTGGCCAAATGCCAGCGGAACTTGGAGGTTCCCTTTCTCGGGTGAATCCTCATTACTTTTGTTTTGTCATAGTTGATGGATAGACCATTATTTGCTGAATAACTGCTAGTTGTATCTAGTAAATGTTGAAGGCCAATGGGGGTTCGGCTCAGCAGCACTAGGTCGTCTGCGTACAGGAGATTGGAAAGTGGCAGCCCTCCTAAATTTGGTGCATGCGAATTACATGTGTCTAGTTCCGACGGCAAATCTGACATATATAGATTGAAAAGTGTTGGTGCCAATACGCACCCCTGTTTAAGCCCCATGGTTGTTGGAATTTTACGGGACACGAACCTGCCATCTCCTAGTTTGACTTGAACCCATGTATTTGTATGGAGGAGTATTAGCTGGTTGAGGAGAGCAGTTGGTATTTTTTTTCCCATTAGCTTCTGCCAAAGTATGTTCCTATCGATTTTGTCAAAAGCTGACGAATAGTCAATAAAACATATGAAAAGAGATTGTTTTACTGATTTCATTCTATCCATCAATAATGACAGGGCAAGTATGTTTGTGGTAGTTCCCATGCCCTTGCAAAAGCCAGTTTGGTTAATGGGAATGATTGATTTATCCTCTGTCCAAGCAATGAGTTCTTCCAGGATTAGTCCAGCATAGTATTTCGCTTCAATATCAATTAGAGCCACCAGCCTGTAGCTGTTGGCTGAGTTCTTATCCCCTTTCTTATATATTGGGGATATGATTGACCCCTCCAGGAGTCCGGGATGACGTTTCCTCCTGTGATTTCTGCAAACAACGGTAGCAGTTTGGAAGCCCAATATTCCGGGTCTTTTTTAAATAAGCTTGGAGGAATCCCATTTGGACCTGGAGCGCCTTCCCATTTTCCTTTAGCTATTCTGACCTTTATCTGGTCAGTTGAAAACGAAAAATGCTTGTTTCCTGGGATAGCTTTGAGGTTGGTAGAATTTCCCTCTGAAATTCGGCAAGTGCTCTGATGCTGATCAGAATTGAAATGTTGAAGCAAATGGGAAGCCCAGGCTTCCTCTGTTAGATGTGAATTGATTCTTGGGGCGTTCGGGTTCGCTAGACTATTTATTGTGCGCCAGAATCTCGCGCTATTATTTGAATTCGAATCATGCTGCAGTCTAGCCCAAAGAATTTCTTCGGAGTCCCTTTTTGCCTGCCAGATTATTTTTTTCTTTTCCGCTTTGAGTTTTGTTAACTCCCTTTGTAGACTTGAGTCGTGACCTGTATGCTGAATATCCTGCAATGTTTTATTTATTGCTTTCTTAAGAATTCGAAGATGTGGAATTTTAGTAGTGAGAAGGTCTTTATCTTGGTGAACTGGGGTCCTGTTTGTCGTTGAAGCCGGAAGAGCACGAGCTGCGTGCATTGTTCCTAGCGTTTTGGTAAATTCTTCCCAATGCATTATCTCATTTCTGCCCTCCTCACTTTGTTCCCATAATACCTTCGCTGCAGCCAGTAGGTCATCCAGTTTATTAGTTTTAAATTTGATTCTCCTGAAATTAACCATGTAGGAGGCCTTGGGGTCCTCAGCTGGTTGGTCCAGTGGTGTTCCAGTTATTCTTGTGGAAATTTCTTGCGGGAGGTGGTCACTTTGATCTTGGGTCCCTACCTGGAAACCCGTAATCCAGCTAAAGAGTGATAGGGATACAAAAGTATAGTCTATTAGCGAGTTTGAAGTTGAGTTGTGAAATGTTGCCACCGGAGGCTGATCTCCTGGAAAGCGCCCATTTAGGGCCACAAAGCCTAGATGTTCCAGATTTTTTACAAAGTTCTTGGCTAGGGCTGATTGTTCCCTCTTAGTGCTCAGCGCCTGCCTAGGGATATTCCAGGCTGAGTGTTGTTCCTCAAGTAGGTCGTCCCTTGACTGTGGCCCCATTAGGTACATGTTAAAGTCTCCTGTCAGCAGTAGTTTGGAAGTTGATTCTACCGAAAGCAGCCTAGTGATTTCTGCCTCCACCAATCTAGCACCTTTGGTTTTGTCGCGAGGATGTATGTAAGCATTTAAGAGTAATATTTGTTGTGTGGTGTTCCCATCCCGTATGCTTATTCTAAGTGCTTTAATTACATTGGTGGAAGTTGTGGAGGTGTCGACGTCTTCAGTCGCTATTACTGTTTTTATTGATGAGTAGATTGTTAGACCACCCTTTAGGTGTCCAAATTTAGAGCCTCTCACTGCTGGAGTTTGGTGAGTCCTGAAGCCTAGGAGATGGAAGGGTTCCTCTTCCCAAGTTTCTTGTAGTAGGATGAGATCGAAGCCTTGAAAATAGTCCAGGAGGTCTTTATCCGATGTTTTATTTACCAAGCCGTTTATGTTCCAGGAGCAAATTCGTAGGTGATGATTACTCAGGGGTGATTTTTTTTTCTTGCGTCAAGTGCTCTCCTCCTGACGGTTGATTGTCCTAGCTAGCCAGGACCAATCTTCTGACCTCGTTACTTGTAGTTGATCGTTCCTTCCTGCTGTCCGTGCATCCATGCTGCGTGCTCCTTTAAGTACGGAGTGTGGTTGGGAACCTGCTGTTGAGGTAACTGCCTTTGTATCTTTACTTTTGTTTGCAGTCAGTGGTTCCGGGTAGCCGGGCCTTTGGTAAAGTAATATTTTAATTCCCCATACTTTTAGTTGTGGTTCCTCATCCAGGATTCTCTTCACTATTTCTTCTGAGGACCAGGTTGTCTTTGTTATTTCCCTGTCAGAGATTTCGTTGATGTATTTGAATGCAACTCTTTCCAGATCTTGGGTGCTTATGTCCTCCAGGCTTCTGATTGCTCGGATTAGATGTAAAATGTTCCCTCTGTTGAGGATATCCCCGCCACCTCTGGATTTGTATTCGGGAATGAATAGAATTGAGTTGGATTTAATTTGTGAGTGACTATCAGTCGGAAGTTTTGCCTGATTGGGAAGTTCCTCTTTTGAAAGAGGGTTCAAGATATCCTTTTCAAATCTGCTATATTCCCTGGTGGAGGTAATTTTGTTCCTTGAGATTATTAACTTTCCAGGATTTTGTTTGATGGAATCTTCTGGAGCTTTCGTGCTTTCCTGGTTTCTAATTTGATCTAATCTAGTTGTAAATGGCTCTGTTGGTTCCGTTGGGGCTTCCTCTATCGCCGCCGGTTTGGTATCTGAATCCTTTAATGGTGAAGTGGTCAGAGGGCTTGATTTCTTGTCCCCTTCTGATTTCCCGGAAGCAACTGCCTCTATGAATCTTTTTTTCCTTAAAGGCTGCGAAGTCTCTAGTGCTTACGTTCTTTTTCCTTCTATCTTTTACTTTATTAAGTGGCCTTAATTGATCGTCCTCTTTCATATCCTGCTTTATTTCTGAGTCCCCTAGAAGTGAATTTGTCGAGTTGCTCGATTTATTATCTCTTCCTTGGGGCAGTAGCTCCATTGATTTACTGGTGGCTTGTCCTTTTGTCCCCGATCTAATACTGCCTATTTGAAAGTAATCCATCATGGTTTTTTTCTTCTTTCTTCCCTTTCTCCTTTGCTTGCGGCTGTATGCTTGATCTCCTTTCCTCCCCGCGAGGGGCTTTCCTGAAGCTTCTGATTCGAGTTTTCTTTGTATTAAATCTGCAGGATGAAAGTCACGACTTTGATCTGGGGCCCTTATGTTCTCTGATCTGTTGGAGCAATCGAGCTCCTCAATTTTTTCCTTCTTATCTATCTCTTCGGAGGTGCGGAATGATTTAGCAGTTGGGTCCCGAACTGATCTTATCTCCTTGCAAAAGTCCTTTGGGGGCCTTTGGCCCCTTCATTTTTTCTGTGACGTCCTGACTGCAGGATGGACCTATTGAGGGCCACTTTATAGGAGACTGTTCCGGTAATGCGCTGTTATTTCTTGGTATTTTCCTAATTTCTGACAGGATATCCCCCATTGCCTCTGGGAGGGTGGCTAGTTTGTCAACAATGGAAAAGCAGGTGCAATGCGTTGGTAGTAACTGCGTACTTGCCTGTGCCCGTTTAATCAAATTGATCATGTCGGATAGCCTGCTATCAATGTTTGAGATGTGGGTGGCCACTGAGTTGAGTATCGATAGTTGGACATCCATTTTGTCCGAATGATATTGCATTGACTTGACTGTAAGCTGCATGGTATCTAACAAAGATTCCCAGAGCATATTTGGGTCCAATTGGTTGGGTCCTTTCCTTATGGTTTGTTGGGGGTAGTGGCATGTGCCTGCCTGACTGCGGAGTAATGAAAAAACTCTTGCTGGTCTCGGTTAATGGTTGATTGGGCGGTGTTGCCATCTGTTGCGCCTTTTCTGGCCTCTGCGGTTCCTAGTTCCCTGTCCCTAAGTTGTTGGTTAGAGTTGCTACATTGATTATTGGATTGTGGGTTAGGCTGGGCGCTGATGTCGGTACTGCAGCAGTTGGTGACAATTGCGTTGTCCCCTGTCGTTATTCCTTTGTCCTTTCTTCCTGAGGTTGTCCCCCCTCTGGGGCTGGCCATAGAGTGCCATGCTTCCCTGCCTATCTCTGGGCTAATTTGATTTGAGTCCTTGGACCCTAAGGGTTTTTTCAACTGTCGCACTGAAGAGTTTCTACTGGTGTCTGCCTCATTGTTCGTGACTTTGTTTTGTGTTGGCTTGGATCCACAGGCTTTATTTCCTTTATTTCCTGTGCCCTCTTTAGGTGCCTCATTATGGGATAGAGATGGTAGGTCTAGTTTTAGCGCTATTGGGGATATTTCTGTATTTTCTGTATTTTGTAAAATAATGTCATCCATTAAATTTGTTCTCCCTGAGAAGATTTGAATAGTTGGTTCTAGGGGAATGCCTGCGCTGGGTTTAGTTCCATCAGAAAGTGATCTTGTTCTTCTTCCCTGGTTTACTTCAAAGGATTTTTCCATTGTTTGTGTTTGGCTTGATCCTATGCGCATCCTCTTTGTGGGGACGCTGGTTGATTGGGTGAACACTAGCTCCCTTGCTGTCTTTTCCTATATGGGGTACTTGAAACTATGGGGTTTCCCTTTTTTCTTCTGTGCCTTTTCTGCCTTGATCAAGGGTGTTTTCCTTAGGACCTGAGTGGCCCGTTATCTCCGGGTTCAAGGGGGAGGGGAGGCCATTTAAACTTTCGTTACTCATGCAGATAACTGCTCCTGCGTCTCTTAGAAAAGCAAATTTTGTGTAGATTTTTGGCTGATAATGTGTTGTAGTTGTTGTTGATTTTGTGTTCAGCTTTGGACCTGCTCTATCTATAATATCTACCAGAATCTGGTTAGGGTTTTCCTCCTCCTGTAAGATCTTGTTACTAGGTGGGTCAATTGCGCCTTTGCTCTTTTTTTCCGTTTGTTCAGTATGGATGTGACAGTTCTCTCCCTGCCTGATCTCATTGCATCCAAGCCCTTTGGCTCGTGTTGGACCCGTGGTTCTTATAATTACTGTTGTTCCCTCTTTTCTTATGTTCTTGAGGGATTGTTTTTTTTTTTTTATTTTATTATTATTATTTTTTTTTGAGTTTGTCAAAGTTTAAGATCCTCCAGATCTAAAGTGTTTTGCGTTTTTGTTCCGTTTTGGAGTTTCCCCTTGCCTTTTTGGTGTTTAGTATTGGTTTTCACCCCCCTTTTTGTTTGTCTTCGATTCTTTTGATTCGGCAGTAGGTTGTTGTTGTTATTGTTTCCTATTGGTTTCTTCTGGTTGTTTAGTATGTTAATTGTTGTTGTTTGTTTATTATTATTTATTGTTTGTTTGTTTGTTATTTGTTACTTGTTGTTACTTGTTGTTATCTGCGTGTTTTTATTTGTTTGATTTTGCTCACTTTTGCTTGGCCCTAGTTATTTTTTTTTCCAGTCAGTCTGTATCTATGTCTTTATGTCTATTTGTAACAGTTGCCGTACCCTTGCTTTCCTTTGATTCCTTTTTTCCTAATTGTTGTCTGGTAATTGCTTGCTTGCTTGCTTGCTTGATCCTGCTTGTGGCGACTAAAAGGGTTCTGATAAGTGGAGTTTGGATTACGTATAGCCCTGGCAAGCTCTGGTAAGCTCCCGCAGCTTGTTGGTATTAGATCTGATGTGATCTGATGTTTTTGCAGCCCCACTCTCCTTGTTACCCACTGTTGGGCAGCTGTGAGGCTGCTATGGGGCAACTTCGGTGCACTGGGGCCGGCCTGTTCCCCTAGCACCCCTCCCCCAAACCAATCCAAGCCTTTCCGAGTCTCCGAGTCTCCGAGTCTCTGAGGTCCACAACACTGATCCACAGCACTGCGCGGAATTGTTGGGCGCTGGGCTCTGGAGCAAAAATGGGAAATATAGAAGTGCAGAGGCAGAAGCAAAAAAAAAAAAAAAAAACACGTAGCGATGTGGTGCTCTGCGCTAAAGGTTCGGAGGCACAAGGCAAGACAGGCAAGTCAGGCTGTGGACCGGGCAAGACAGGGTATGGCGGGGCAAGGCTGCCCGGTAACAGGGAGGCAGTAACAGGGAGGCAGGGAAATGATAGCGGGAGGCCAGAGACCAGACCAGAGGTAGGGCAGGGGGAATGAGTCTCGCTGCGGATGCAAACTGAGAACACCCACCCCTGCCGAATACTCCTCTGCTGTCTCTGCTGTCTCCCAGCTGTCTCCCAGCCACCACCTCTCCCTTGTCTCTGTCACTACGGGCCGCTGCCTAGCCTATATCGCTCGCTCGCTCACCCGTTCGTTGCCGCTGCCGCTGCCGCCTTCTATGGCCAGAACAAGAGTCCAGAGCAAGAGGAGAGCAGGGGGAAGAGTGCCTCAGCTCCCGTGCCGCGTCTCTCACTCGGCCGCGACAGATCGCGTAGTCCTGTAGTCCTCTGTCTGTTTCCACCAAGCAATCACATCACCTTGATGATTTGTTCGGCCATGTCTTTTAAATTAATGGAGTTGATGTGTTCTCAAACAGAGAACAGTTCAGTCAAAATACAATGTTGTTAAGGATTCTTTACCTGGATGAGAAGAATTTTACAAATCTCCTAGGCCATTGTGCAGAGCGTGCTCTTCTTTTTTAAGGAACTAATGATGGTAGGCAGCACATCAAAGGGAATAACCCAATTCGTCTTTCAAAGCATCTCACAAAACTAAGAAGGAGGTAGAATTACAATCTAAAAACTCAATGATAAAAATTTTTAATCCATCAATGAAAAGATCATTGAAGGAGGGTATTTAAAAATGTCTAGGCTGGTAAAGTGGCCATCATGTCTGGCATCCTCAGATCAGGGAGTGAGGGGCAGGATTAGCTACCATGAGACCATTATTAGGTGTAGTACACCACTGACATTTCTACTACTGATGTGCTATTGAAAAAGGTCAATGTCTGAATGTTAGCTGTGGGATAAAAATAAGGATATGAACATTTTTGTGGATGTTTGTGCCACCAAGGATCATCCAGTCTGAAGGCTTTGGTAAGAGAACCCATAGCCTATCAAAAGCACATGTTCCCAATATTAACAGGCATATCCTCCAGCACCATTGTTCTATTGGTGGGCTTCATGACAGAGCATATAATATAATTTAAATACAAGCTATAATTTACAGGCTTGTCAGCTGGTGAATCAATGGTCGAGACATATATAGAGGAAAGATATATATATCTTGTTGGCAAGATCTGATCTTGGTCAATATCCAGTAGGCACCTAGGTGTGTTGTGTTTGAAACTAACTGGAACTGCAAGAAGAATTGGAATATGATAAAACCCTTAAGCAAAACAAATTATGAGGTGGGAAAGAAAGATATAGCCCTAAGCTGTTTAAAGATATATGTATCTTTATAAGATATCCTTTTCTCATTCAGGCAAGCAAAACCAGACTTTAAGTGCTGCCGTTCCTTGCTGACTCGTGCATTCTTAGTATATACATTATGGCCCTTTTTTGATAGTAAGGATATTTAGTGTACTGGGTATAAGTGTTTAAAACACGATTTTAAATAAATAACATCAGTGCTGCTTTCATTTCATTTACCCCCAGCCAAAACCATCTGCTGTTTGTCCACAATTAAACCAATCCTACCCCACACAATAATCCACCTGATCAGTTGATGAAATCGTCCCTCACATCCTGAGCAAAAACCTGAAATGAACCATGCCAGTTAATTTTTAATCAAGTAGCCAACAACCAAGCTGGAAAGAATAAAGAGAGCACAAAACTCCACTATTAATGCCCTTATTTCTCAATGGTGATTAACAATTTCCCAAGTGAGTTTCCGCAGTATTAAAATTACCTAGTCTTTGTTTAGCTGCAATACATCATTTCTGTTGAGCTAAACAACAATTAACTCCTTGATGTTAACATCTTGGAAACTGGGTATTATAGTCTAAGTCTGGGGATCACGATGGAACAGAGTTAGCTCTGGCAATCAAGAAATCAGAAAATATGAAGACGATCTTTGCCATCTCTAAAAGATTATCATTTAGTAGTGCATTAATCCAGTATTCCATCCCTATAGAGCTTCCTTCCAGGCCTTTGAGGACCCTGCAGACCAGAAAATTTGAGAACCTAGATCTATTCTCTATTTCCTTAATCTTCTGGGTTAGAGAATTGATATGGCATAGAGTCTTAGGGTGGATGTCTAAATACTTTGCACCAATACAAAACCAGTACAAAATCACAAACAACTCACACTGGTACAACGTGTTGATCTAGAATTTGCTTTCTAGCTCAAAATGTTATTTGCACGGGAAAGTAATTCAAATAGTGCTTTGGGCTGCTTTGCATCAAGGAGGTGTTCCATGGATGTTACATGGGCAGTTTCATGCTACCACTCACATTTGTAGACACAAAATCCATTCCACTAACTACAGTGCGTTGTGCCAAAAAATAATACTTCCTTCGAGGCAGGAGTTAAGTTGGAGAAAGCTTTTCATTTCACCAAACGTTTTCCAAATTTCATGTGTGCTGCACTGTACAACAGACAAACAATGCAACAAATGTTTTAAAGTAAACCAGACATAGTAAATTGTACTGGAAAGGCATGCTTCCAGTACACAGACGTATGCTAGACAGCACACATGCGCATGGAGCTAGTGACCCTGAAAGAGTACAGGCACTTCGTGAAAGAGCAGCAGCACCATATCTTCGTTTCTCTGCATTGCATTATTAATTAGTAAATGTGGCACTTTGTCTCAGCCTTCTTCAAGGCAATTTCCAGAGCGGCGACACGAAATTCAATTTTATGATAAACTTCCACAAAAGAGTACAATCACTCACCAATGTCATCTGATTTCTTATCTAGTCTTTCGATTTTAGGGCTTGCTCAACTTTTTACTCAACTTAATGCTTTTCAATGTGGTGTTAAACATAGCCTTAGTTGAAGGAGGATTCTTCCTGGTCATCTGTAAATGACATTAATCTAGTCCCTGCTGGGACAGGAAGACACATTGCTGTTCTTGTAGCCATAGTAGAAGCTTCTGGTAGTAGCCCATCAAAGTACCTGAGATTTAGGAACCCAGACAATAGAGCCTGTGTCCCCTAGCATTTAGATCAAGTTATAAAATGGTTCAGGTCTGTGAGTTCATTGTTGATGGTCAGAGCATGTGTTGCATTTTGGAGTTAAGATATTGATTTAGGACAAATGAACTACACCTTAGTTTTCTTTAAAGGCACTTATGTATACTCTGGATACTATCCCTTGTCCTCTAAGGACCACTGCCTCAAACAGTATCATTAGTTTAATGGCTACTCCTATCCTAGAAGTCTCCTTGTAAGGGTAAAAGAGAAAATGTGGCATGCTTCAATTTGCTCCTGATTTAGCAGTGGGATGCCTCTGGTTAGGACCCAATTTTAGGATGAGTCCAGGGTCCAAAGAAAACCTAGGTGTCAGAAAGCACTAACCTATGGTCTGGATCAAAAGCGAGAGATGTATGCTTCCATCCCTCTCTGAACCCACTGCCAACCATACACTGAATGTTATGTAGGTTGGAAGTAGACCCAAGTAAAGAGTAGGGGAAAAAGACAGAAACAGAGAAACTAGATACCACCACTCTGGTTTGCTCCTACAACTGGGCACTGCTTTCAACTGAAGGAGCATTTAATTTCTAAAGATAAGTAGAAGAATTTAGTCTTTTTGTTGATATTACTGTAGCCTCTGTTTTTTAATATGGCATTTGATCAATCTTTAGTACATGTCTGTGCTTGCAACACTCAAAGATTTGAAACTCTATATCTTCCTAGAGCCACATGTTAACGGTATTTGATACTATTATGTTGTTCTTACTACAGGCAAACACCTTCTGTGTTATACGAACATCGTCTGGGATGAGAATGGTGTTCAAAGTGACAGGTTCATAAAAATTAACATGATAAATAGACATTTGTATTAAAGAGTTCATCTGACAACAAGCAATCACATCCCCAATATAAGTCAAACCATAATAATATATTAAAATCAAAAGAAGGTAATCAAAGTCACTTGGTCAGCGGTCCTATTTAAATTTGGCATATCGAAGACTGTCATGGTGGTGCAGGTAATGTCCTGGCCATGCTGAAGGACACTACTCTATCCATCAAATCCTAAATAAGGCCCAAAGTTTAAATCCTTAATCACAAGCAGTTTACAAGAATACTTTTCGATATCCAGTCCAATGGTTCATCAAATCCAAAATATAGCAACAGCCTACAAGGTTTCTCTTATATCGATCAATAAGTTCCCAGTTGCAGTAACTATGTATGTCGATTGTCTACCAAGGTTGCGCTGTACAACGAACATACTCTTTTACTTCAAAATAACCACCATTGCTAGCAAACCTCTTGACAGGAAGCACCTTCATGGAGAATGCAATTTCCTTAACTGAACTGTGCTTTTTGGAGTAGAGTGTACAGCAAAAACCCAAAGCCTACTTCAGGTGTTTCCACACTCCACGCACACCATCAGCCTTTCCTACTTCTGAATGCGTGCTACAACAGGCAGTTCTAAGTATCACACTTTCGCCTCATTCAAGTGCAAAGAGATAACTTGATGACACAAGGACCCAGAGAGTTTGTTGGTGTCTCAGGTTTGTGTGCCACTGGAGGTAGGTACTAATGCTGTAGCTGAAAGAATCCCAATTTACAAAAAAGGTGACAAAGACAACCCAGCTAACTATCGGCCCATTAGCCTGATAGACAATACACAGAAAATATTAAGTAGGCAGTTACTGACAAAGATCCAAACCTAGATGAAAGAGAACAAAGTCTTGTCACATCTTCAGGCAGGCTTTAGGTCATATACAAGCACCATAGAGCAGGTGTTCTCCTTCATTTGAATTCTTTGGAAAACTGTGATACCAAACAAGGGGCATTTGTATGTAGGGTTCGTCGGCTTGCGAGCAGCATTTGATCTGATTACCGGAGAGAAATTATGGGCAGCACTCAAAAGTATGGATCTGCCAACCAATTTGCTACACACAATAATACGTCAATAATACAGATGGAGCAGAAAGGGCGAATTGACAGAATGCATAGACATTAAAAGGTGTATTCGCCAAGGATGTGTCATAGCGCTGACTCTGTTCATACTTGATATTAACAGGCTAATTGACACACTATACGATTGTAATGGCAACCCCCCAAAATTGGCAGACCAAAGAATTCCTGCCCTAATTTTCACAGATGATACGTTATTAGTTTTAAAACTCCTGTGGGAATGAACCATTTTTCGAATTCCTGAGAGAAATATGGCCTAGAAATGAATGTTTCCAAAATGAAATTATAGACCTTTCACCAGCACAGGACATTTTGAGGGAAAGGAAGCTAGGTCCACTAACTTGGAGCAAGTCAAAGACTTCAATTACCAGGGGTGAGGATTGCTACTACATTGTCATGGGCCCCTCTAATAGTGAAGAGTCAGTTGATCTTACAGCACGCTGGGTCAATGGTAGGCCTGGACGGTAAATTCCGTTCCGCTCGCGGAATTTGGGTAATTTGGGTAATTTCACGTTCCGCGGAGAACGCGAAATTGCCAAAAATTCCGCGATCCGCGGCTTCGCGGAGTTTTTTGCTTGTTCGCGCTTTCAAAATGCGTGTTTGCGAGATATTTCTCCCCGAGCACGCAAACAGCGTTCGCGAACAGGAAAAAAGCATTGCGAACGGGCGGAACAAGCAATTCCGCGTGTTCGCGAAACTTTTGCGTACTCGCGGAGATTTTTTACCGTTTTGCGTAGCGCGACTACGCAAATTCCGCCCACCCCTAGTCAATGGTTGTGAAGAAATGAAATAAATCCAACTTCCAACCGATATCACCCATACTAGAAATCTATCGCACAAGTGGAGCAGAGATTTGGGGCATAAGCCAAACAAGGGATTTGCAAAAAAATAGAGAATTGGTTCATATGATCAGTACTTATGTTGCCCTAAAGTGCCCCACTTACACCAATGCGCTTAAATCTAGGTATAAAGAATGGAACACATGTTGTAGCCCTTAAAACCTTGGCCTACTGGTTGGGCGTTTGTACAAGTAAATTTACGATCCCCCTCAGGCATGCATTCATAGAGGTGAAACCTCAGGACAATTCCTGGTTAATACCCTCGTTTAGATACATTAAGACCTGGATGTACAAGTTAAGCCTAAACGTGGCCTGGGATAACACAGAACGGATACCTAAGGAAATGTTGGGCCAACTAAAGATAATATACTGAATGTACATTCAAGAAAGTTTGCAGTCTAAAGCACTATATGGTACTTGGCCAGAAAGATTCCTTGATTTCAAGTGTAACACAGGATGCAAAAAATCTTTGGATCACATTGAACAACCTCAAGCTAGATCTACTTTTTAAATTCAAGATATGGGATTTTACTATTGAATAAATACATAAACAAGTGGTGAGAGAGTCCTGTTTCTCCCACCTGCCCTGCATGTAAGGGAAGTGCTGAGTTTGAAGAGCATGTTTTGTTTTCTTTTGTCTTTTTTATTATAAATTAAGTAAGACTTGGATAATTCCAGTTTGCCACACACTGTCCATAGAGCATCTCTTGGATGCCAGCCAGATATTATGATCTGAAACTACCGAGTTGTTTGAGTTCTCTGTGTCAAGATATTTTCTGTATGCCTGACGTGTATGATTTCGCATTTTATAAACATGATTAGTACTCTCATACAGAAGATTAAATGACCTTATGTACTATTAAGATTTTACTGATATTTGAGAGATGGAGGAACAATGTATTTTATTTTTTTTATCTTAAATTATGATGCATGTATTTGGGATTTTATGTGCACATGTTATGGGGTATTATCCAGGAAATTATATAAATAAATACTAATGCTGAAGCAGCCAACATAGGTCTGTGCAAATATCTAACGTAGGTTTAACATGAAATGCATTATTTACAAGAGATGGTTGTTTTGGCTCTATAACATCCCTTGTCATACTACCAGGGAATGGTTAAAGAAGACTTCCCTGATTCGCTTTCTAGATTTTAATCAATGACAGAAAAAGTCATATTGCTGTTGGGGCTCTAATTTGGTGTTGATAGTGAGATTTCACATCAAAGCTAAATTAGCTGTCCTGTGCTTTAGCCTATAATGAAGATACGTTGAATGCTTTGCTCTCAGTGGTAGTCTCTTATGTTGAGAAAGGAATGCTCAGTTTGGTTTGAATTATGAGCAACCAAAGTGATTATTGATCCCAACTCATGACCATATTGAGAGAATGGAATTATTGGTCTGATGATATGGAGCCTGGGCATGGCTGAGAGATATGCTCCAGTTTGATAAATCAAAGTGGCCTGAATTCGGAAACCAACAGGAAAAGCCTGTGATTTCTCATGGTAATCTCTTCCAGACCGGCATCCTGTGCCATGGACTCTGGCAAGGACTGGTGGCAGGGTAGACAAAGTAAGCAGAATATTGAGTACAGAGCTGCCCAAGATCACACACATAGCCAGGGGCAAAAAGCGATCCAAAGGGAAAGCTCTGCTCAAGGGGACAAGATGGTCAAAGTTCAGAAAGGACAAGCTCTCAAAAGGCAATTTGGCATTCAGACTAACTAACACCCAGGACGGAGGTGCAAAACATATATATAACAACATTAACAATAAAGGCAATGTTGGTTAAAGCCTCGGAAGCTCAAAATGATAAGACAAAAGTAAGTTCCTCACCCACAATTGTTGTTACAGATACTGACTGCAAATACCCACATATAGGACATACATGCAAAGGCAAGGTCTGTGGAGCTGATACCTACGTAGATGTTATAAAAGGAACTCAAAGACAATGCTCACAATGGACAAGAAACACCAGCTAGGTAGTCAGCTGTGCCCACGGATCCTGGCAATCAAACAAGAACATGCAAGGCGGTAACAGAAGGGCGTAGAACTAAATGCACAGCTACAATCAACAAGGTGCTAGCAAGGAGGAGTGCTTAACTGGAAAGAAGGGAAAACAAAGGGTACATTTAGCAGAAAGCAAGTAACATCCACCCAAGGAAACTAGAAGCAAAGACAGCAGGAATAGGAAGGTAGCAAACTAGAAACTGGAACAAAGATAAAGAAGGAACAGGGCAAAAAAGGTAAATACAGAAGGAAAGAGCGTTCAAGTGTGCACTAAAATAGTGCTGGCTCAGAATTCAAGGGAGCTCTGCAGGCAGTGCTAGTTCAGGAACAAGGACTAGCTACAGCAAAGGAATCAAGGTAGCGCTGCAGGCAGTACTATTTCAGAAACAAAGCAATTAGCTAGAGCTCAGGGATAGGAAGCAGGGAATAACTATAGCTTAGGGACTCTAGGTAAAAGGATAGCAAAAGCTCAAGAAAAAAGGGGTCAGCCAAACAAGAATGGTGCTACAATGACCAATGCTAGGCTGAAGGGAACTGAGGTTTAAAAGAGCTCACTGGGATCACAATCCTCCGGTGTGAGCAGGCTAGCACTTGCAAGCTACAGGTTGCTGAATTCCTCCATCGATTCTTGGCCTGCAAGGGTGGATACGAAGCAGTGAGCATGGAAATCTATGTAATGGGGTTCTTAGCAGAGCAGACTAACTTCCATAAAAGATGGCATGGACCAGGAATGGGTAGTATTAGAAAATGGGTTACTAGTTGACTGTGGTGTGCATCCTGGTCAAGCAGCAACCACAATCCTTGTCAGGGTAAGGCACAAGCAAACCCTGAATTAACCTGTGCTCAGCCCCCTAGTAGCTTGTCACAGAACAGTCAGGCCTAACATAGTGGCAATGTGTAAAGTATTTGAGCCACACTTCAAGCAGTAAAACTGTGAAAACACCACACAAAAAGATCCCAAACCAGGTTAGAAGAATAGAGCAGAATTTAATTAATAAAACAAGACCAAAATGACAAATATCCAATCAGGAGAACTGGAGTTGTGATTTTTTAAAGAATAAAGTGAAAAATAGCTCTGAAAACATAAAGTACCAACCGGGGATATCTGGTCCCACTGGACTAGGTCAAAGCCAAATGTTCAGGCACACCGCAATGTAGCGCAGGTTGGATACAGTCCCAGATTAGTCCAGCTGAAGGATTTCCTTCTCAAGTTTTGTGCCAAGAGTCCCGTTCTTGTTGGAGAGAGCCGCAGGGGGCAAGGAGAGGATCACGGGTGGTGGTCAATGTGGTATGAAGAGCAGGTCAGACATCGCAGATGGGCAGGTTTGAGCTTTGCGATGGCAGTCCTCCAGGGGTGATCGATGCTTGCTGTGTGAAGAGATGGGCATCTGGCTGCTCACACTGAACTTCGGTGCCAGCGGCACAGTTCCGGTGCAAGCAGACGTATTCACAGTCACGAAGAGCCCAAAACCGTGATTTCAAGACCTTGTGAGACACACCAAGGGACCAGGACCTGAGAGGCGCTACTTGGGGGCCAGGATCTCACTGCAGCTGGGTCCAGGAGCTGTTTGGGAGCCTTTTATGTCCTCGAGGCTCAGAACAGGAGTCTAGCACGTTGAGTCACTCTGGGGACCTGAAGTTGCAGGTCCAGTTCTTTATCCCAAGGCAAGAGGACAGCAGGCAGCAAGTCAGCACAGCAGGGCAGCCTTCCTTTAGAGCAGCATTCCAGCAGAGTGGCAGTCCTTGTAGTAGCACAGCTGTGCTTCTTCCTGGCAGAGTATCCACAGGTCCAGAAGTGTACTGCAGAGTTGGTGCCCAAGGTCCTACTTTTATACCCTGGTTCTGGAAGGTAGGAGAAGGTTCTAGACAGTGGTTCAGAAGTGCATGGAATCTGCTGCCTCCCTTGCCCAGGCTCCAACCTGGCTGAAGTGGCAATGCAGGGTTGTTCGGCCCTTTCTGTAAAGGCTGAGCACAGGTTATTCAGTTGTAATTGGGGCTGTGCTCAGCTCCGCCCCTCATCCTGCTACTAGATGGCCCATTGAGGCATACATCATCTCCCACTGTCTGTGGGGAATTCTCAAAGTCTGTCAGCTAAACCCCGTCATGTGACCCAAGAATGGCTACATGCACAGAAGGGCTAAGGACAGGAAAAGGCCAACTTTTTAAAAGTATCTATTACAAAAGGGCAACCCAGTATACCCCCAAGGAACTGGGTACTGTAACAACAAAATAAATATGTTCCTGGATGATTTATTTCAACGTAATCATATTATTTATGTTGGTTAAAAAATGATCCATTACCATCAGCACATCATTCAAGTATAAGTACTAATGATGTAATGATGTGAACACAAATATGTATATTTATGGAAATTCCATCAGTAGTATAGCATATCTATTTTATATCTTCATGATCCAAATAACATTTATTTTTGATTCAGCAGTTCATAAAAAAGTGTCACACTGATTCCCCCTCATGATCCTCATATATACATTCATTAGAATTTCAGGATCAAAAGTAGTGCAAACATCCTCCTAACTATATAGGTACAAGACACATAAGTCCATAAGATCTACTACATCATATTACAATTATGAATAAAGAACTCCAAGCTCCATCTAGTGTGATTTAAATGTTGCTAGAGAGGACAAAATCTCAATGCTTCAGTCTCATATGGCATCTCAAGTCAACAAAACCATACTCAGGATCCAGTGCTGCAAAAGAATAAAGCCTTTAGTCCTGCCAGAAAAAACAAAAAGAGAAAAAACTCAGTAAAACACATTAGAACTACATCATGGTATGCATTGCTTGCCCACAATCCATCACAAGAGTAAAAACAAACAATATCAAGCTTGTGGGATACAAATTCTCCACATATAACCAAGTACAGTGCAACATCCGACCACTGGTATAAAACATTTAAAACATGTAAAAACATGTGAGTGTGACTAATTAAAAAACCTTTTACAACAAATGAGGTGCGAAAACATGCAATGTCTAAGACGGCTATATATATATTTGGACATTGCACCACTAAATACATTGCTGCCAAATTAGGTCCGCATATAAATAAAGGGCTCCACAGACTCTCTATACATCACAACGTTCCAGCTAAACGAGGATTGTTCAGGAACAGATAAACTCCAGGGTTTCAGCAAACACTGAACCAGTACTACGAGTGGCAGTTCCCATCGGATGGTGCTTGAAGTCCTTTATTCATAATAGTAATGTGATGAAGTAGATCCTATGGACTCATGTGTCTTGTACCTATATAGTTAGGAGGATCTTTGTGCTCCTTTTGAACCTGAAATTCTAATGAATGTACATATGAGGATCATGAGGGGGCGTCAGTGTTACTTTTTTATGTACTGCTGGATCAAAAAAAATGTTATTTGGATTATGATGATGTAAAATAGATGCAGTGTACTATTGATGGAATTGTCATAAAAAATACATATTTGTGCTCACATCATTACGTCATTGGTTCTTATGCATGAATGTTGTGCTGATGTTAGTGGATCATTTGTTTTACCAACATGAAGAATATGATTATGTTGAAATAAATCCTCCAGGAAATTATTGGTTTTGTAACTTTCTAAAAGTACCATTTCCAAAATTGTGATGAAAAATCTGACTTTACCATTAAAGAGGGTTTATCATTACAATTTCATAGACACCAAACATGACATAGCCACAAGCGCCCAATTGGAAGTCATAGCTAATTAATTGTTATAAGGAATCCCAAATGTTATCCTAGGGGAGGTGTAGGCCTCACAATAGTGAACAAGGAAGTTAAGAGTATTTCACTACCAGGACATGTAAAACTTAAAAGTACATGTCCAGCCTTTTAATTACACCGCACCTTGCCCTAGGGGCTAACTAGGGCCTACCTTGGGGGTGACATATGAAATGAAAGGCAAGTTTGAAGCTTGGCAAGAGGGTTTCAATAAAGAGTTGACATGGCAGTTTAACATTGCATTCAGGCTGCAATGGCAGGCCTGGGGCATGTTTTAAAGGGCTACTTAAATGGGTGGCACAATAGGTGATGTAGGCCCACTATTAGCATTTAATTTACAGGGCCTGGGTATATGATATATCACACTACAAGGGACTTACAAGTAAACTAAATAAGCCAATCAGGCTTAAGCCAATCAAACTATGTCTTAGGGAGAGACCACAAGCACTTTAGCGCTGGTCAGCAGTGGTCCTAAGGCCAACAAAAACGAATTCAGCAAAAAGTGGAGGGTAAAAAGCAAAATGTTTGGGGGTGACCCTGCAGATGGGGCCAGGTCCAATAAATGGGAATTTTTGAATAGTGTCCAGGATCCAGGAAATAAGTATATACATACAATGGAAGGCCCAGAAGCTTCTTTAGACATTGGAAAGTCCCACAGGTATGCCCCCTGGTAGTGGGCACGAGAGCACAGTGAGGGAATTATGACACCCTGTTTAGCTGGCTCCATATGACCGAGTCCTTGTTGGAGTCATCACTCTAGCAAATATTTTTCCGTCTGAAGGGTCTCTCTTTTCTGTGGCTCCAGCCATTATAATACTGGGCAGAGGTGTGCTAAAAGAAACATTATTCAGTATCTAGAATCGATGCAAAGCAGTGACCCATGCCATCCCAGTGATCCTATAGCTAAGCACCAGATCAAGTTCCCCAAAGTTTACAAAATTTACAAGTTGTTTGTCAGAAACACTATGTGCTCATCAAAACCCACAGGTCAAGTCTTTTGGTGTCTTTTCTTCTGCTCCTTCTGGTCCTCCTCCCGTTTTTTGCCTGGTGTCTGTTTTTAGCAGTCACAGTCTCAGTAATCCCAGTCTCAGCAGTAAAGCAACAGTGAATTAGCATTACTCAAGAGGGTTTCAGCACCTCCAGTGGCGGCAGTTGCTCACCGAACAGTTTGATACTCCCTGTCCTCTCTCATCTTCTTCTGTTATCTGGTCTTCTGTTTCCATCTCTATTCTCTTCTTATAACTAGGAATGATGGAGATCAAAACAGGCTACTGGCCTGTTTACAATACGTGGGCTTAGCTTTGGCACAGCATCTGCATTTGCCCCCTTTGGTCTTCCCCTGTGGAAAAGAACAAGGAGAAGCAGAAAGAGAGGGCTTGGGTGACACACTAACATGCGGCTACACACACACACACTGAACTGCCAAGCTCTAAGGCTCAAAAAAACACTGAGTGAGCTAGAGGTGCCACTAGAACAAGCAAGCAGGAGCAGAAAGAGCAAAGCAGTCCTGCACAGTCCCTTGATCCCCCTCTATCACTCTCTCAGTAGTCTGCCCTCTCGTCCCTAAGCTGCTACACCAAAGGAAGCCCAGGAGAGAAGCAGAGAAGTGAAGGAACTGCTTTGGAGAAGGTGACAGCGCTTACCACCTGCACAAAAAAGGACAACATCCAACCACCACGGTTGGTCACCCAGGCAGTAGGTATGAAATATCAATGGGAGAAGGACATCAGCAGCATCTATGGGAGGTGAAGCAGATTGCAGTCTACTAGCCACGCTCACGTCTTCCACATAATATAGACCACAGCTTTTTGAATAAGCAAGGTTGGAAGATTTTGAAATGATAAAGTTGTTTTTTTTGTTTTATCTTTCTTTGATTTGCTGTTCTCACCTGCACTGATGCTATAAATGGTCAACAAGTCTGCATGATGGTCAATTCCTGGGATCATACGCTTGAGATTCCAAAGTGGCGGAGTGTAAGTCTAAGGAAAAAAAGTTTGCAAGCGACAGGTGCTTCCCTGTGAAATCATCTACCTTTCATTATTTTTCATTGTCAAATTCCTGTCTAAAAAAACTTGCTTAAATTACAATTCTGATCTTGAGTTTTAGGACCTTTTTTATGCATTCTGATGTTTTAGGGGTTTGATGTGAGTTTTATGATTAAAGTATAAATGTTGATATATTAATGGAATGCAATCTTGAATGAATGTAATGTGTGATTTATTTTATTTGTCTACCCCTAGAAGCTCAATTTTATTGGCTGTGCTGCAGTTTTGCAATAAATAATTCTGTTAATAATATGTATTTCCCAGGAGTTTCTTCCTTGCTCCTTTTATGTATACTGTATATTCCTGTGCAACTAATGTACCATTCCAAAATGGTCCCCAGTGTGCCAGTCACAAGATGTGGGTTAAGGGCAATATTGAAACCGTAGACAGACATTTGGCCACATCTTTTCATTATTTGTTCCCACTTAAAGCTTTTGTTAGGCTCTTCAGCTTGTTTCAAGCACACTGCAAAAACACAGCAACAGGAAAGTCAGTGAAGAGTTTGGTCAACCTTATGAATGTGAGCAAACATGGTAAGAGGGGCCTTAAAGATGACTTTTCTTTAACCAGTGGTGCAACTTGTACTTTTAAAACATCATTCCAAAAGTCTCAGCAATACTGGTGTGTTATTCAGGCTCATGAAATTACCTGCAGCACATTTCAGGTATCTGTTATTCTGGGTAGGGGGGAATACCATGCTATTCTAACTTTAAATCTGAGGGTGCCATTAGAAATGGTGAATTACTGCAGAAATCTGTACTACAACATCTGAATTCCATAGGAATTCATCATTTTCAGTCGTTTGCCGACTGGAAATGTCACCAGAATTAACATTTTGAAATATCCATAAGGGGCTAGGCAGCAGGAATGCTGTATCCCTGCAGAATCTCCTGCAATATCAGTAGTGCCTCCGAAATTGTAATGGAGGCCTAAAAGGGCCAATGAAAGGGATGTTGCACAAGCAAAATGTCACGTCATGACGAACATTTCCATCACCAAATAACTGTAGAATTAGCAGTTTAAAATGTGAATAACTCCTCTAAAAAGCAACAGCCAACGGGGTCTGCCTTGTCCCCCCTCCTTTTCGTGAATTGAGCGTTAATTCCCTTAGCTCTTACAACCCTAAAACATGTATTATCATGAAGTGGTGTATATCTATAAGTACAAGGCTCCCTAGTTTTCCTGGACTCATTTCATTTTACACACTACAAGATGTGTTTGTAGAAAGTGCCCTTGAAATAATTGTGATCCATCATTCCCATGAAAACCAAATTATGTTTTTTATCAGTTGTTTGTCATATTTGTCAAAACAAAGTAGACAACTTAATGGATACCAATGTTTTTGCATCAACGTATTTGCTTGGTGGCGTTAATATCCGAGCAGCATAACAAACATCTCTTAACACCTTAAAAGTGATAAATCCCTTCAGTAATTACAAGTCTGACCAGTGAAGTCACATCTGTAGTGAGACAGATGATAAGTATGAGTGAGAAGCAATGATTATAGGCTCCAATGGTTGAAAGCCTGCTGTTCATGGAACTTTGGCCAGATGTTCTTATGAGATTTAATGTTTCATTATATTATCACAGAGAACAAGAAGAGACGTTTAAGGAGGAAATACAAACGTGAGATGACAAATTGTGCATCGAGGAGAGGGAATTTAAAGGGATAAGGGAAAGACAGTGGGGCATATTATCAAGGAATAGCGATATTTATTGCTAACCGCGCTTAGCGCGAACTTTTTTAACACCGCCTATCGCTGGAAAATATCGCTGAGATAACACCCTATTAACAAGGTTTATCTCCATAGCGATAACATTTCCAGCGATAGCGGCAAAATGTGAGAATATCGCTGGAAAAGCAGCGACATTCTCGCATTAACGCAAGGATGGATTTAGCCTGACAATCCACCTCCTATACTTTAAACAGGTAAGTCATCCTCAGTAGCAGGTGTTAAAATCCAGCGATAAACGCGCTTAGCGCGATTTATTTTATCGCTTCGCCTGCCTTGTTAATAGGGGTTAGTTGTGTTAGCGACTGTTTTCAGTCGCTTTTAGTGGGGAACGCCTACCTTGCATGTCATTAGCGATAATTATCGCTGGCATGCAAGGCGATGGTAAAACCGGCCGCTAACGCCTGAAAGCTGTCGCTAATGCCTGTTAGCGACAGCTTGCTGATAGGGCGATAAAGCCCTTGATAATATGCCCCAATATTTGTACCCAACGAGACGCATTGAAAGTGTCTAATCTTCTAAGCCAACATTAGACTATGTATAGATAATCAATACATTTCAACTTTTAGTTGTCATTCTCTCCACAGCAGAGTGGATGATGTCTAGCAACCAAACCAATGGACTTAATTCAGTGTTCTGACATCTCAGCCTCACTCTTAAAGAAATGAGTAAATCTGACCCCAAAGGTTTATAAGGAATGATGTGGGTTGTGAAGTTGTGAAGCCTGACAGCTCTCAACTGTGGCAATTTTTTAACTAAAAACTTTGGGTAGCTATGCAAGGTGTCTATTTTTTTAAATATGTGCTGCTTGGGACAGTGGGGGATGGCACAACCGGGCAGGCATCCAATCCACCCGCTTCTGTTAGCCCCCTTCCCACAAGCACTTTGATTAGTGGCTGGCTCGGACCAAAGTCTGTTTTGTTCCAGCCTTTGCTGTCTGCAGCAGGGGGGTGATAACTCCTGGCCCGATTCACAAAACAGTCAGAAATGTATTCCTTCGTTTTTGCTCCCATATTTGGAGTACATTTTTTATATTTACGTGAGTCACAAAGAAGCCCAGGTGTACTTCAGTAAACTCCAAAATAGTTGTAAATTACCAGCATAATTATTGTGGACCAAAACGTGCTAAACAATCTGTATGAATAAATAATGGATAAATACAACTGTGTCCGTCTCAGTTTTTCATTTATTTTCTCTACAAATTCCATCTGTTCCCAATCTCCCGTACCCCTCAAAATTAGCTTGATAGGCAGGTACAGCAGAGAGGTCACCATATTATTGCATGAATAACTAGGACACAGCATCATAATGTCTGGTTGCCAGTGTGGATTTAGACAATCTCGAGGCACACAGTCAGCCCTGGTAAATATTAGAGAAGGACTTCTCATCATCCTGGATGAAAGGCAGCAATGGGATCAATGGGCGAATGCTACAGGTCAAAAAGTCTCATTTCGTGAATAAGGTACCCACATGTCACCTTATTTTAACTTGTGCTAGCATACAATGGATAAAGACTTGACAGTACAGCCAGACGCTATCCAGTTTTTTTAACACATATTTAGCACATACATAAACCTTTCGTAACTCAGCAATGACTCCCTTGCTACCCTCAGAAGGTTATGCTAGATAGTCATGTCAGCATTAGGTAGGTGCACCACCGATCTTGGGTGAGGCAGGTACGCAGCTGGAGGTAACCTGAGAGATAGTGGGCCATATTATCAAGAACGGCGATAACATTATCGCCGCTTTAGCGGCAGGAAACTGCCGCTAAAGCGGCAATAAGGGGCTTGATAATATGCCCTATAGAATTCCAATAGAAGCCCAGGTTCTGGTGTGAAGGATATCAAACCTGGGCTTCTATTGGAATTCTATAGGGCATATTATCAAGCCTCTTATCGCCGCTTTAGCGGCAGTTTCCTGCCGCTAAAGCGGCGATAATGTTATCGCCGTTCTTGATAATATGGCCCAGTATGTCTCCAGATCGCCCGAGGCATTATAGGGCAATGAGAAGCCCAGAACTCTGCTTAAGTCATTAATGTGTTCCATGACGTCTCTCTTGGCGCTTTCATGAGGTATCACCTTTGCTGTTTTTTACTTCTAATGCAAAAACAAAACTACACTCACACACTTTCCCTTCCTAGAAAACTGCCCTGAAAGGGCAGAAACTAAAGTGCTTCAAGAACACTTTGAGCTCCACAAACTTCCCCAAAACTCACCTAGCTTGAAGGTTGAAGGACATAGACTACCACCATCTAGGTAGCAGATGATAGTCTATTAATCACAGGATAACAGTGATCAATGCCTCTTGGTGCTTCCTGAGTTGTCACTGGTCTCTTACAACGGCGACCACTAGGTCTCATGTGAAACCCTCCATTGACGCTTGGGTGTTAATGTTATGTTATGTTATGTTAGTCCAACTTGTATAGCGCAACAGCTGCCTCAGAAAAGAGGCGGCCCGGCGCTTGCTACATGCAGACTGAAAACTAGAGTCTAAACCACAGGGAAGAGAAGAGTCTTTATAGCCTTCCTAAATGTCAGGTAGTTCTCCATGCTGCGAATGTGAAGGGGGAGGGAGTTCCAAAGCTTGGCCGCTAGACAGCGGAAAGACCGTCCCCCGGCACATAAACGTTTTACCCGCGGGACAAGAGCCAAGCATGAACCCATAGAGTGCAGATGGCGCGTGGGTGTATATGGTACCAATACATTGGTCAAAATACAAGGGGAAGTTAGCTTCAAGATTTTGAAGGCCAGGCAGACAGCTTTAAATTCTATGCGCTTGGCCACAGGCAGCCAGTGTAATCGCCGGATTACACCCGAAATAGGGCGCCTTCTCGGGAGTCCCAAAAGAGCTCTGGCAGCCGCATTCTGGACCCTTTGTAGGTGCAAGACCTCAGCTTTATTAGCCCCGAAAAGAAGCGAATTGCATAGTCAAGCCTTGACAATATGACCGCCTGGACAATCAATTGTCTTGTGGATGGGTCAAAGTAACCCAAAAGGGGTTTTAATCCCCGTAGTAGACCGAAGCACGTGCTGGCTATTTTCTTGGTGTGGTCCTGAAAACTGAGGGTTGAATCCATTGTCTTGAATTTTCACACTCCAGTACTCTAGGGCAGAAAACAATTTCCACAGATGGAATATTCCTGTTTTTTGCTGATTTCTGTCTCCAATAAAGGTTCACAGGGTTTATTTCCCCCTCACATGATGTTCATCCTATGCTTAAAGGCACTTGAGTTCTACTCAGCCAAGTCTACCTTGCTATACAAAAAATAAGCTAACAAAACATGAATATATCTTAACATGTCTTGGCTGATAACATCCTAAAACATAGATCGTGTCTGGAGCTGTTTCTAATCTAGAGTTAAGGAATCCATCCGAAACTCAACGCAAAAAAACACATTTTATCCTCATAAACAGAGAAAAGCTAGGGTGTATCAACCAAGATGGCTCAACAGTGTGAAATTAGTTGGCTTCTTCCCCCATCTCCAATGCCCTGTTAAATCACTGGGTTTTATAATTGACCACTCTCTGACCTTTAAGGATCATATCAAGAATAAAGCACAAACATGATGTTTCCCGCTCACATTACTGCACCCATTCATGTCCTTCCTACCTCCTCCAAAAGCCCAGTCTAGATGTCAGACCCTTCTCTAGACAGTTTCTTGAGCTCTACCTTTTAAATTAGTCATTTAGGGCCAGATGTATGAAGCCTTATAGCAATTACAAACTCTGCAATTAGCTAAATCATAGGTTTTGTGACTGCTAAATGGCTTTTTAGTATGTATTAAAGACATTTTAAAATATCAGTAAAACCTTACCAAACAGCAAAATGGGTTTAGAAATAGTTACTGAATAACAATTTTGAAGCGGTGTGTTTGGGCTTTCCCAAATTGCAATCTGGAATTATATGCATCAATGGATCACAATTTCAATATCAGTAGCAAACCATTGATAGGTTACTGACTCCTCAAAAGAGGTGGTAACCCTTTGATGAAGATGAAGGAATCCTCTAGGGTCACCCTCTGCTTTGTGAATGTAAAAGAAAGTTTGGAAGTGTGCATTGGTCCAGTAGACTATTGACAACACTTAAATAAACTATTTTTTTTTAAAAAGGCAGTTTATTTTTAAACACATCACTGTTTCCTTTAAGGAATTTTGTGAACCAACCTATCAAACGTAGGTTGGTTTGCAAATTTTCACTCCATACGTCAGCGCGCACTGTGTGACCACTTTTTGTACCCGGAATTTTAATACATTTTGCCCTGTTTTGATTTTGATGCCTCCTTAAACGTTTTCAGCTGCAATCTTAGATTATCAGTTTCCTGAGCAAGATCCAGACTATCAAGATCTGTGCCTCATTTACATTCAAGATTTTATATATCAACAGCAGTGTAGCCTCTACTGTGGTTCAGGTTAGACATGTAACCAAAATATTCCTTTATTCCCTCTTTGACTTTATTTAGAGCAGAAATTGGTTCCATATGGATTCCCTGATTATTTACATTAAGGGCAGTGGCGTCATCTGATCGGATCATCTGCTTATAGAGAAATGTAATTTCATGAGAGTTAATTTTGATCATAGCGAACAGAGCACCATTGTTATGGATTGGCAGAGGCCTTAAATTCTGCTCTGTCAGTGGAAGACAGGCCTCCAACGTTAGAACTCCCTGTCATGCCAGCAAAGGGTCTTTTTGCCAAAAGTGCTTCTGTCAGTTCAACAGATGCATTTTCGGGAAAGAATGACAGGAAAATGACCATATTGGAGGGCCCCTCTTAGCGTTCCCTTTTATTTTTTAAACGGTTTGGGATTTGATGCCCAAAAATAAAATGACAATGGACCTGAAGCAGAGAATTTTCTCCATGCCACGTGTGCCATTGTTTGCTTTCAGTGCGTAGGTTAGGCCCGCCTTGAGTGTTGCACCCAGGTATGGAAAATGCACATTAGAAGGACTGTCCTGAATAAGGTGCACCTACCAAATTTATTAAAGATGGTGACCCTGTAACAGATACATTATCTCCTTTGATTGAACTCTGGCAGTCAATCAGCAGTTCCCCCACCTCTAAATAAGGCAAGGAAGTCTTGGGATAGCCACATCAGGAGAATCACTAATTTCACAATTGTCAGAGTGATTAGAAGTGACTGGTGTCAAGGTGTGAATTAGATGAATGAGCTTGTATTAACTTTTGATCTTGTTCAACTAATGAAGTAGAAGCTGGTTCCAACACCAACTATAGCTGATAGAATAGAGAGGGAGTAACAATGAAGGAGGAAGGTGGTCAAGGTCGCACTACCTCCCAAACACCTGCTAAAACCATCATCTCTTGTGCCAGTTTAGATCCCATCACAAAATAACAACTCCATCCCTGGCATCAAGCTTCATATTTGGTGTAGGTCATAAGCAAGTTGGAGGTGTGAAATGTTTGTCCTGGATTCCCTAGCCAGGGTCATTATCAGGTGCAATCTCTTTAGTGTTGGGAGATATCATTGCTGCAGCTGGCAAAGAACAACCATATCTTACCCATGTTATCACTCATGACCTGTGTGAAGCAGAAGGTCTGTAACTGAGCTAGACCACTGGTGGATGTCATGACTTGTGCGGTGATCCTTGAATCTTTTAGTAAAGACATTAAAGGGGACCTCCCTACCAGTCATATTGACCTTTGATTTTTGACATAAGTGTAAGAAAGGAGCTAACTTCAGCAATGCATTTCAAGACCAGTGAGACCAATGTGGTTCCACAGACATGACAGAGTGGTTGTTGTCCAAACCTTATGGGTTTTATTAGCAATTTAGTTCAAGTTATAAATTTAATCAATCAGCAAAATTGTGCAAAATATGTTGTAGGAGCATACATATTAATATGATGACGCAATCTGATTCTGCATAGTATGAAGAAAAAGATGCAAAATATAATTACATACAGCAGACAAAATATCAACCAAGCAGGTTCCATAAAGGAATTTCCCTATTCTAAATAAAGCATTGAAAGTGGCAAGGGGATTTCTATGAGGAATGTGTCAGCATTAGATGAACCAAGTTTAAAGTTCAAGATGAAAAAGTATGAGTGCTCAACCATGAAGCTGAACATTTGGGCACATGAAGTCAGCAGAGTTGACAAGGAAGCCTCTCTCAGCGAAGTCAGGACAGGCTCTGCTAAACTAAACTAAGGAACACTTAATTAAAGCAGCAGAGAAACTTCTAGAAGCCTCTCCATACCAGTTCCCACCAAACAGAGCAATCAGGATGACCATTCTCTGGGAGCAGGTAAACTCCCCAGTTTCTCAGCATTGAACAAAGGAGCAACCATCTAGGCGATCTTGGATGCAACATCGGTCTGGCCTGCCTAGTTTAGGGGGATCTCTCCCACCGACTTAGGGCCTCATTACGATGTCGGTCCGAAAGCCTCCGACCGACAGTCGGATTCCCCTAGACCGTGTCGGAACCCATCCGCCTGACTCGATCGGAAACAATTTCGACCGACCGATTACGATGCTTGCGCTCGGAAGGGGAATTCTGTATTGGTTCTGACAGGAATTCGGAGAATCCGAGTCGGTCAGAGCCGATTCATACAGCTCAACGGCCAGCGTTTCCGACCGACCAATATGATTTCGGATTCCAACAGCCTTTCCAACTCGGTCTGTCCAACATGAAAAGGCTGTCGGAAACTGACTTTGGGGGCCCCTAGTAGGCCCCCCTTCATCCTGAATCCTCTGGTTTGGGGCGATTGGGCACCCAAGGGACTCCCCTGTGAAACCATGCACAGTGTGGCAGGCACCATGGGCTGCCCCGACAGGGTGCAAGGTTTTTCACAGATACCCATTTTCCCAAAAGGAGCCTGTGTTGTGGGTCGGAATACAGAATCCCATTGAAGTGAATGAGAGTCCTTCTGAATGGTGTTCGGAAGCATCATAATCGGTCGGGCGGAACTGCCGACCGTAAGTCAGTCGGAACCAAATCCGACAAGGAGTCGGGCGGTTTACCTTCCAACCAACATCATAATGAGGCCCTTAGTCTCCATGCCTGAAGCTAAATTCTCAAATTCCAGCTACCTATCAGCCTAATACAGTAAACCAGTGGATCTTTAATGTTTGACTTCTTTGGACCACCATTTAACCATTACCGCTATCTGGGGACGCCAAATGAATGGGGGACCATCAAACTAATACACAAAAAGAAATTTTGTATTCAATTAACAAATAAAAAACATCAAAATGTTAATTTTAACGAGAAAGGTTGGAACATGGCCAGATTCAATTGAGGCCACCCATCTTCCATACCATATTCTGTTTGATGCACTTACACTGCTCCCACAGATCAATCAGAGGACACGTCTTAATTTTTGCCTTCAATTTCTAATTCCTTCACATTTACAGAATGCTTTAAAATGTTCAAGTTTGTTGAGGTGCCATGTCCTTCATATTTGATGTAAACTGTTTAGCATTGTTGATGTAATGCATAAATGTCCTTTCTCTACCAGCTGTAATTTTAATTGTTTGAATCTGTGTTTGTAAGCTGAGTAATTGCTTAAATTCAATAAAAAGATATATTTTAAAAAAAATGAATTTTCAATTTTATATTTTACTTCTTTATTTATAAAAACTTTATTAATCTGTTGATAACATTTAATTTCCCAAACTGTTGTCATAGTTGTATTTCATTTGAAATCTATTTTTTGGCATTACATCTCTTTTACTTTTTTAAAATTATGAAATGATTTTTTACATTTTATATATATATATATATATATATATTCACTGAAAAAACCATAGGTTTCAGGCACGTTATAGTTAGAAATTAGCATTTAAAAAACCTTTGAAATTCACTGAAAAAACCATAGGTTTTAGGGACAGTTATAGTTGGTTGGACATTGCACTCGTACAAAACCCGTGAAATTCCCCGTTATAGTTAGTTCAGCTAACTATAACTCGCGCCCCCGCAATTCACTGCTGATGACGTCACATATTACATCACTCATGACATGGTCAGTGACATCAGGGGGCCCCCCTCCCATGGCCAATTCCGGCCCCGGGGACCCCATCCCCCGGGGCATGGACAAATATTTTTTTTTGTTTATGGAGGGGGGCTGTCTGGCCCCCCTCCTCAGGCCATTTATGGCCCCGGGGACCCCATCCCCCGGGGCCGGCCTTTGCGTGATTTATTTTATTTTAATTTTGTTATTATTATTGGGGAGGGGGGCCGCGTGGTCCCCCTCCTGGGCCACTCCTTGCCCCGGGGACCCCATCCCCCGTGGCCTTGCTTCTCGTTGGGGACCGTGGGGGGAGCCCCAATGCCCCCATGGTCCCGCCGGCTCTCCGCGTCCTGCGGGAGCCGGCATTGCTTTTCCACATGGGGATGTGTATGTAGTTATTGGTGTTGGAGTGTCTATGGTTTTGACAATGGCAGTCTGTAATTTACAGTGGGTGTATCAAAAGTTATATTAGGGTGTGAGAAGCTGCATCAAATTATCACATGGATGATGTCATCAGTGATGTCATTTGAGATGTCATCAGTGATGTCATCAGTGATGTCACTGACCATGTCATGAGTGATGTAATATGTGACGTCATCAGCAGTGCATTGCGGGGGCGCGAGTTATAGTTAGCTGAACTAACTATAACGGGGGAATTTCACGGGTTTTGTACGCGTGAAATGTCCAACTAACTATAACTGTCCCTAAAACCTATGGTTTTTTCAGTGAATATATATATACATATATGTATGTTTTTTTCAAAATATGTCTCTGCTTCAACCTCTATTTTGGAATCTCCTCACATCGAGGTAAGGAAACAGCAACACAGCCAGGGATTCACCAAATCCTTATTTTACTAGATAAACATCACCATCGGGTGCGGACACAAGCACATATATTTATGTAATATTTTTTAAATATATTACATTTTTAAGCTATTATAACATTAAATACTATTAAATATATGCATATAAATTTATATGTGTGTGTGTGTGTATATATATATATTCACTGAAAAAACCCATAGGTTTTAGGGACAGTTATAGTTAGTTGGACATTTCACTCGTACAAAACCATAGAAATTCCCCCGTTATAGTTAGTTCAGCTAACTATAACTCGCGCCCGCAATGCACTGCTGATGACGTCACATATTACATCACTCATGACATGGTCAGTGACATCACTGATGACATCACTGATGACATCTCAAATGACATCACTGATGACATCATCCAGTGACTGTGTGTTTCTGTAAAGTTTAAATATGTTTAATATATATAGGGAAAGGCGTATTGAAGAATGAGTGGGTGTATAAGTGTCTGAATGGATGATTTAGTACGTGAGTGACTGACTCTACAAGTGAGTGATTAAATGTATCTTACTGAATGCATGGGTTAGTGACTAAACTGTGTGAATGTCTGTATCCGTCTGTCTGTTGGTTTGTAAGCAGCTGCATGGCTTTCTGAATAGCTACATGAGTGTCTACATGGGTTATTGATTGATTGTCTGAGTATCTGTATGGGTGCCTGAGTGTTTGTGTGGGTGGGGTGTGTGTGACTCTGTGCATAGATGTGTGAGTTGGTGATTCACTGGGTGCATGGTTTCAAGAGTGCATCTGTGATGGACTGTATGGGTGGGTGAGTGTGTGTATGGGTGTGTTAGTGATTGAATGTATATCTCAGTGGTACATGTGTGAGTAACTACATATGTGAAAGGCAGTATATATGTGTGTTGGAGTATATAAATGGCTATAAGTGAGAGTGTGTGATTGTGAGAGTGGCTGTATGGATGAGTGTGTACTTGTATCAGTGATTGTATAAGAGTGTAAGAATGTGCTAGTATTTGTATGAGTAAGTGAGCTGGTGTGTGTATAACTGTATAGGTGAGTAAATGGGTGTGTGATTAAGTTTTTTGCATGACTGACTAGGTGTGTGAGTACCTCTATGGATGAGTGGCGGTGTGTGAGTGTTTATATAGGTGTATGAGTGCATATGATAGTCCTGTACTGAGTGACTAAGTATGAGTGACTGTACGGGTGAGTGAGTGGATGTGTGTGTAGACCTAAGAATCAGTGAGTGGGTATGTAGTTTTTGGTGTTGGAGTGTCTATGGTTTTGAGAATGGCAGTCTGTAATTTAGAGTGGGTGTATCAAAAGTTATATTAGGGTGTGAGAAGATGCATGAAATTATCACATGGATGATGTCATCAGTGATGTCATTTGAGATGTCATTAGTGATGTCATCAGTGATGTCACTGACCATGTCATGAGTGATGTAATATGTGACGTCATCAGCAGTGCATTGCGGGCGCGAGTTATAGTTAGCTGAACTAACTATAACAGGGGAATTTCTATGGTTTTGTACGAGTGAAATGTCCAACTAACTATAACTGTCCCTAAAACCTATGGTTTTTTCATTGAATTTCAAAGGTTTTTTAAATGCTAATTTCTAACTATAACGTGTCTGAAACCTATGGTTTTTTCAGTGAATTTCAAAGGTTTTTTAAATGCTAATTTCTAACTATAACGTGCCTGAAACCTATGATTTTTAAGTGAATTTCAAAGGTTTTTTTAAATGCTAGTTTCTAACTATGCCTACAGAGGTAGGACATGTGAAGAAAGAAGAAAAAACGCACAGAAAGAAGCAAAAGATGTGCAGAAAGAACCAACAGAGGAGCATAAAGAGGCCTTGTTGCAAAATCATCCTGTGCCCACAACTTTTTCAGACGGGTACTGGTGGTAACTGACTCTGACTAACCATAGCCAGTGCTATGCTAAAAGACACTTAGAATACAGTGAAAACACCTACATACACTAGGGAACACTATGCGTTGGGGTACCCCTGTGATTAGCATGACCTCCTCTGCAAGTCCCTAGTACATAATAGGGCAGGGGGATTAAAACTACCTCTTAAAACGCGCTACAGGGCGCGTTTGCACAGTGGTGAAGGGAGGGGGGGCCTGAGGTGACATGTGTGCAAACGCACCCCGTGGCGCGTTTTAAGTTGCGGGATTAAGTCCCCTTGAATTCTGAGGGTCCCTGGGGCCCAACTAGCCCCCAGGCACCTACAGTTAGGACCACAGAGCTGAGTTGCAGAGAGGCGTTCCGAGGCCACGCACCTTTTTCACCTCTCTGCAACGCAACTCTGTTGTGCTTACTGAAGGTACCTGGTGGGCTAGTTGGCCCCCAGGGTCCCTCAGGATTCAAAGGGAATTAATTCCCCAACTTAAAACGCACCACAGGGCGTGTTTGCGCACATGTCACCTGAGGCCCCGCCCCCTCCCTTCACCACTGTGCAAACGCGCCCCGTGGTGCGTTTTAAGTTGGGGGATTAGGTCACCTTGAATCCTGAGGGTCCCTGGGGCCCAACTAGTCCACTAGGTACTTCCAGTAAGCACTACAGGCCTGCGTTGCAACGCCTGTAACAAATAGTGCAGTTGTGTTTAGGTAGTGAAGAGGGTCGTGCTGGGGGTAATGTTTTAGGGTTTAGGGTAGTGCAGTGGTGGTGTGTAGTGTAGGGGTCATGCTGGGGGTAGATTTAGGGTTTAGGGTAGTGCAGTGGTGTTTGGGTAGTGTAGGGAGTCGTGCTGGGGGAGTGTTTTAGGGTTTAGGGGAGTGCAGTGGTGTTTGGGCAGTGTAGGGGGTCGTGCTGGGGCTGGTGTTTCAGGGTTTAGGGCAGTGCAGTGGTGTTCGGGCAGAGTGGGGGGTTGTGCTGTGGCTGGTGTTTCAGGGTTTAGGGCAGTGCAGTGGTGTTCGGGCAGTGTAGGGGGTCATGCTGGTGTTTCAGGGTTTAGGGCAGTGCAGTGGTGTTCGGGCAGTGTAGGGGGTCTTGCTGGGGCTGGTGTTTCAGAGTCTAGGGCAGTGCAGTGGTGTTCGGGCAGTGTAGGGGGTCTTGCTGGGGCTGGTGTTTCAGGGTTTTGGGCAGTGCAGTGGTGTTCGGGCAGTGTAAGGGGTCGTGCTGGGGGTGGTGTTTCAGGGTTTAGGGCAGAGCAGTGGTGTTTGGGCAGTGTAGGGGGTCATGCTGGGGCTAGTGTTTCAGGATTTAGGGCAGAGCAATGGTGTTCAGGCAGTGTAGGGGGTTTTGCTGGAGGTGGTGTTTCAGGGTTTAGGGCAGTGCAGTGGTGTTCGTGCAGTGTAGGGGGTGGTGTTTCAGGGTTTAGGGCAGTGGTGTTCAGGCAGTGTAGGGGGTCTTGCTGGGGTTGATGTTTCAGGGTTTAGGGCAGTGCAGTGGTGTTCGGGCAGTGTAGGGGGTCGTGCTGGGGGTGGTGTTTCAGGGTTTAGGGCAGTGCAGTGGTATTCCGGCAGTGTAGGAGGTCGTGCAGGGGGTGGTGTTTCAGGGTTTAGGGCAGTGCAGTGGTTTTCGGGCAGTGTAGGGGTCGTGCTGGGGGTGGTGTTTCAGGGTTTAGGGCAGTGCAGTGGTGTTCGGGCAGTGTAGGGTGTCGTGCTGAGGGGTGGTTTTTCAGGGTTTAGGGCAGTGCAGTGGTGTTCGGGCAGTGTAGGGAGTCGTGCAGGGGGTGGTGTTTCAGGGTTTAGGGCAGTGCAGTGGTGTTTGGGCAGTGTAGGGGGTCGTGCAGGGGGTGGTGTTTCAGGGTTTAGGGCAGTGCAGTGGTGTTCGGCCAGTGTAGGTAGTCTTGCTGGGGGTGGTGTTTCAGGCTTTAGTGCAGTGGTGTTCGGGCAGTGTAGGGGGTCTTGCTGGGGGTGGTGTTTCAGGGTTTAGGGCAGTGCAGTGGTTTTCGGGCAGTGTAGGCGGTCGTGCTGGGGCTGGTGTTTCAGGGTTTAGGGCAGTGCAGTGGTGTTCGGGCAGTGTACTGGGTTGTGCTGGGGCTGGTGTTTCAGGGTTTAGGGCAGTGCAGTGGTGTTCGGGCAGTGTAGGGGGTCGTGCTGGGGGTGGTGTTTCAGGGTTTAGGGCAGTGTAGTGGTGTTTGGGCAGTGTAGGGGGTCGTGCTGGGGCTGGTGTTTCATGGTTTAGGGCAGTGCAGTGGTGTTCGGGCAGTGTAGGGGGTCATGCTGGGGGTGGTGTTTCAGGGTTTAGGGCAGTGCAGTGGTGTACGGGCAGTGTAGGGGGTCTTGCTGGGGGTGGTGTTTCAGGGTTTAGGGCAGTGGTGTTCGGACAGTGTAGGGGGTCTTGCTGGGGGTAGTGTTTCGGGGTTTAGGGCAGTGCAGTGGTGTTCGTGCAGTGTAGGGGGTCGTGCTGGGGGTGGTGTTTCAGGGTTTAGGGCAGTGCAGTAGTGTTCGGGCAGTGTAGGGGATCGTGCAGGGGGTGGTGTTTCAGGGTTTAGGGCAGTGCAGTGGTGTTCGGGCAGTGTAGGGGGTCGTGCTGGGGGGTGGTGAGTCAGGGTTTAGGGCAGTGCAGGGGTGTTCGGGCAGTGTAGGGGGTCGTGCAGGGGGGTGGTGTTTCAGGGTTTAGGGCAGTGCAGCGGTGTTCGGGCAGTGTAGGGGTCGTGCTGGGGCTGGTGTTTCAGGGTTTAGGGCAGTGCAGTGGTGTTCGGCAGTGTAGGGGGTCTTGCTGGGGGTGGTGTTTCAGGGTTTAGGGCAGTGGTGTTCGGGCAGTGTAGGGGGTCTTGCTGGGGGTGGTGTTTCAGGGTTTAGGGCAGTGCAGTGGTGTTCGTGCAGTGTAGGGGGTCGTGCTGGGGGTGGTGTTTCAGGGTTTAGGGCAGTGGTGTTCGGGCAGTGTAGGGGGTCTTGCTGGGGGTGATGTTTCAGGGTTTAGGGCAGTGCAGTGGTGTTCGGGCAGTGTAGGAGGTCTTGCTGGGGGTAGTGTTTCAGGGTTTAGGGCAGTGCAGTGGTGTTCGGGCAGTGTAGGGGGTCGTGCTGGGGGTAGTGTTTTAGGGTTTAAGGTAGTGCAGTGGTGTTTGTGTAGTGTAGGGGGTCGTGCTGGGGGCAGTGTTTTAGGGTTTAGGGTAGTGCAGTGGTGCTTGTGTAGTGTAGGGGGTCGTGTTTTAGGGTAGTGCAGTGGTGTTTGGGTAGTGTAGGGGGTCGTGCTGGGGGTAGTGTTTTAGGATTTAGGTTAGTGCAGTGGTGTTGGGATAGTGTTTTAGGGTTTAGGGTAGTGCAGTGGTGTTTGTGTAGTGTAGGGGGTCATGCTGGGGGTTGTGTTTTAGGGTTTAGGATAGTGCAGTGGTGCTTGTGTAGTGTAGGGGGTCGTGCTGGGGTAGTGTTTTAGGGTTTAGGGTAGTGCAGTGGTGTTTTTGTAGTGTAGGGGGGTCATGTTTTAAGATGCAACGCTCCAATACCTGACCAGTCTGCACTACATAAAACTGCAAAAAAACTAAAAATAAAAAGAGTTTTGCACACTTTTGTCATTGGGCTATATGTGGGCTACATCTGGGTAATATTTGTGCTACATTTGGGCTCTTTTTTCACTGGTGGCCATCTTGGAAGACTTCTTTGTTATGAAGTTTCCTAATTTCCTCATTTACTGCAGTCTCCTCAGTAGGAAATGCTTTCAGTTTTTTACTTTGATTCCATCAAGAAGGCATTCAGATGTCTCACACATTTGCCATAAATTCAGAATGTTATTACTCTAGTTGTTCATTAGATCACTGTAGTAAAGCTACTGCTCACCAAGGAGTTAACTGGAAGTCTACTGCTGGTATTGAAAGTGATTGTTTCAGTCTGCATGTCAGAACTTTCTAATGAAATAGAAGAGGATTTGAGATCTCACTTAAAACATGCACTAAATTTTCTTTTTGCAGCATTTTGTTCCTTTTTAAATTAAATGTTTTAAGTGTTACCGGTTTATTCCAATCAAGATGGCTTCAGGTGTGCCATACTTTTGTCATAAGTAAGGCTGTTAGCACTCTAGTTGTTCTTTAGAACACTCTGGGAAGCTGCAGTAGAACACAAAGGAATCAACTGACAGTCTCTGCCCTTGTTGGATGTACATGTTTTACTGAGAATGTCAGACTTCATTCTCACATGACTGAGAAAGATAATGTGAATTTACAGAAAATATGCTCTCATTTTAGCTTCTGGGGCACCTTCCAAAACTGTATGGGACAAGCATGTGAAAATAGTTTTCTCTCAAACATGATTCATGATATCCCAGCAGAAGGTTTTTCACAGGGTAAAATCACCTTAGAACACACCACAATTCCTGAAATTAGTATGGTACCATCAACAAATGAATTCTAATGTAACTAAAGTCTGTTATCACCCTTTATAGTTCTCCTTTTGGTAACCCTCAAAATCTTCGATTCACTACAATGCATTTCAATGGGGTACTATCATTTATATTGGTCCCAAGATGGCTGCCAGCAATTCCAGGATGAAGTGCTGACAGCCAATCAGATCTCACGATGACATGTGTGGTTAGGCTCCGCCAAGATATATATGTGTTTTTACTTTTGATTTTCTCAGCAACTACTGAACGGATTTACACCATTTAACAAAAGGGTTCTTTTTGAACCAAGAACTACCTCTTTGCCAAATTTGGTGTAATTCCGTTCAGCAGTTCGGGCTGTAGCCTTGCATAAAGTTTCCTATGGGAAATTGATTTTTTGACTCTTATTTTTTTTAATTTCTCCGCAACTATTGAACGGATTTACACCATTTAACAAAAGGGTTCTTTCTGAACCAAGAACTACCTCTTTGCCAAATTTGGTGTAATTCCGTTCAGCAGTTCGGGCTGTAGCCGTGTCTAAAGTTTCCTATGGGAAAATGAATGGGGAAAACACGTTTTGGGACCCCCTTTTTCTCGGCCCCCGCTTGACGAATCACCCTGAGACTTTCAGGGTAGGAGCGGACCGGAGCGGGCCATAAAGTTTGAAAATTTCGCGAAGATTCGTCAACCGACGCAAGAGTTATTTCAAATAGAATGTCGCAGATTTCCTATGGAAAATAGGTCCTAACTATAACTATCTACTGGCGACCGCCAGTAGATAATATATATATATATATATTCACTGAAAAAAACAAAGGTTACAGGCAGGAGCGGCCTGTGCAGGTAAGAGCGGTGAGGCGGGGTGGGGGAGAGTCAACAGACAACGATGAGGGAAAATAAAATTTAAAAAAAGAAAAACATTTACCTTCTGCCCACCGCATCGCCGAGTCGGTGATGCGGCGAGCGCAAGGCAAGTGGTTTTCTTTTTTTAAATTTTATTTTCCCTCTTCTTCATCTGTCGACTCCCCCCCACCAGCCCCAACGCTCTTGCCTGCATGGGCCACTCATGGTTACAGGGGCGTTATGGTTAGGAAACAGAATTTTAAAAAACCTTAGAAATTCACTGGAAAAAACAAACGTTACAGGGATGCTATAGTTAAACTGAGATTTCCCTCATACAGAACCAGTAACATGCAGCAGTTATAGTTACCTGAGCTAAAAATAACTTAGGCCCCGCAATGCATTGCTTATGATCCCACATATTACATCACTCATGACATGGTCAGTGACATCACTGATGACATCACTGATGACATCTCAAATGATATCACTGAAGATATCACTGATTACATCATCAAGTAAGTGTAAGTGTTTTTAAGAGTTTATGGGTGTTGAACATATATAGTAACCTACTACAAAAGTTAAATTAGTATACTAGGAGCACCACTACTGAGTGATACTACTTCTAACATATGTTATGTGAGTAGCTGTGTGACTGTATCCTTGGGTGCATGGGTGTGTAAGTGGATGTGTGAGTAGTTGTATGGGTGAGTGAGATGCTGTGTGAGTGGCTGTATTGGTGACTGAGTGGGTGTGTCAGTGTCTGTATGGGTGAGTGAGTGGGTGTCTGAATGGTTGTATGAGTGAGTGACTCAGTGTGTAAGTGGCTATATTGGTAAGTGAATAGCTGTTTAAGTGGGTGTTTGGTTAAGTGAGTTGGTGTGTGAGTGGCTGTATTGGCGAGTAATTGTCTTTGTGAATGGCTGTATGGGTGAGTGAGCTGATGTGTGAGTGCTTGTATGGATATGCAAATGGATATATAATTGGTTGTGTGGGTGTATGAGTGAGTGTGTGAGTGCTTGTATGGGTGGGTGGGTGGCTGTGTTGAAAGGCTGTATGGGTGAATGTGTGGGTGTGTGAGTAACTGTGTAGGTAAATATGTGGGTGTGTGAGTAGCTATATGGGTGAGTGTGTAGGTATGTGAGTGGCTGTATGACTGAGTGACCGGTTGTATGAGTGGCTGTATGGGTCTGTAAATGGGTATGCTCATGGTTGTATGGGTGTGCGAGTAGGCATATGAAAGGTTGTATGGGGTGTGAGTGGTTCTGTGAATGATGTCATCAGTGATGTCATTTGAGATGTCACTGACCATGTCATGAGGGATGTAATATGTGAGGTCATAAGCAGTACATTGCGGGGGCATAAGTTATGGTTAGCTCAGGTAACTATAACTGCTGAATTTCACTGGTTTTGTACGAGGGATATCTCACCCTAACTATAATGTCCCTGTAACCTTTGTTTTTTTCAGTGAATTTCTAAGGTTTTTTAAAATCTATTTCCTAAATATAATGTCCCTGTAACCCTTGATTTTTAATGTGAATTTCTGTGGGTTTGTAACTGGTAGTCGTGTTTGCAGAGTGGTGGAGAAAGGGGACTTGGCGTCCAACAACCTCTCAGCAATCCAATTCTGTGGGACTTAATGTAGGTAACAGGAGGGGTAGTTGGCCCCCAAGGACCCTTTGCAGCCAATGGAACTTCATCCCCCAACCAGCAGTGTGCTAGGAGGTGCATTTGCAGAGGTAGTTGGCCCTTGCGGTCCTAGCCGGTTCCCCGCCTCCTTCAGGAGCCAACATTGCTTTGACACAGAGGGAGCTGCTGTGTCAAAGCAATAGTGCTCACTTTCAGCAAGCAAGAGCATTTTCCAATGCTCTCATTTGCTTAAAGCGAGCACAGTTTGCTATGGCTTCATTTAGCCCAAGGGATGTGGTGGCCCCCAAGACCTGGGGTCCGCAACGGATCACCTCCATTATATTATTTGAGTCCCAGGGAGGTGGCAGTCCCCAGGGCTGTGGGAGGCCACGTGGACCTCCCCAGATTTCTATGGTAATTGTCCAAGGGAGGTGGCCATCCCCGGGGCTGCGGGGGGGCTGCACAGGCCCCCCGCATTACTATGTTATTTGTCCCAGGGAGGTGGGGGTCCCTAGGGCAATGTTTTGTAACTGGTAGTCGCATTTTCAGGGTGGTGGAGAAAGGGGGCGTGGCCTCCGACCAGCTCTCAGCAATCCCGCTGTGTGGGACTTACTGGAGTTAACAGAAGGGGTTTCAGGCCCCCAAGGACCCTCAGCATACAAGGGGACTTCATCCCCCAACCAGCAGTGAGCTAGGAGGTGTGTTTGCAGAGTGGTGGGGAAAGGGGGCATTGCGTATGATAACCTCTCAGCAATCCCAGTCTGTGGGACTTACTGGAGGTAACAGGAGAGGTAGTTAGCCCCCAAGGACCCTGGACAGCCAAGTGGACTTCATTCCCCAACCAACAGTGGACCAGGAGACGTGTTTACAGAGTGGTGGAGCAAGGGGGCATGGCCTCCGAAGATCTCTCAGCAATCCCGCTGTGTAGAGCTTACTGGAGGCAACAGGAGAGGTAGTTGGCACCCAAGGACCCTTTTGAGCCAAGGGAACTTTATTCCCCAATTAGCAGTGTGCCAGGTTGTATGTTTGCAGAGTGGTGGAGAAAGGGGGCGTGGCCATTGAAGTCCTTTCAGCAATCCCGCTGTTTGACACTTACCGGAGGTAACGGGAGGGCTTGTTCACCCCCATGGACCCTCAGCATTCAAGGGGACTTCATCCCCCAACTAGTAGTGCACCAGGAGGCGTGTTTACAGAGTGGTGGAGAAAGGGGGAGAGGCCTCCAAAAACCTCTCAGCAATCCCACTGTGTGGGACTTACTGGAGGTAAGAGGAGGTCTTGTTGGCCCCCAAGGACCCTCAACAGCCAAGGGAACTTCATCCCCAATCAACAGTACGCCAGGAGGCGCATTTGCAGAGTGGTGGAGAAAGGGGCAGGGCCTCCGGTGACTTGCCAGTCATTTTTTTGAGCTTTTATTCATTTATTCAGGGAGGGGGGCCACGTGGCCCCACCTTCTCTGGGCAAATTTAGGCCCCAGGGACCCCATCCCCCGTGGCCAGGCCTATTTTGAATATGGGAGGGGGCTGCATGGCCTCCCTCCCCAGGCCGATTTCGGGCCAGGGGACCCCATCCCCCAGGGCCTGGCCTTTCACTTTCTTATTATTTTTTTCAAATATAAAAAGCAAGGGGGCCTCCTCCCGGGCTATCAGTCCGGGGGACCCCATCCCCCTGAGCCTAGCCTCTAGTGTGGGTGCCCTGGTCACACCCAGTGCACCCACTTGTCACTGATGGGGACCGTCGGGGGAGCCTCAAGGCCCCCACAGTCCCTGCAGGCTCCCTCATGGAGTTGCCATTGCTTTGACCCAGAGGGAGCTGCTAACATGCAGCTTCCTCTGTGTCAAAGCAATAGTGCTCGCTTTCAGCAAGCAAGAGTATTTTCAGTGCTCTTGCATGCTGAAATCGAGTACAGTTTGCTATGGCTTCATTTAGCCCCGGGGAGGTGGTAGTCGCCGGGGCTGTGGGGGGCCATGCGGCCCCTCATTAATGAAAATTAAAGCCCCAGGGAGGTGGTGGTCACCAGAGTGCAAGAGGGCCCCCCACATTATTTTAGTTTAACCCCACAGGGAGGTGGTGGCCCCCTAGGACTGTGGGGGGTCCGCGCAGCCCCCCACTTTCATTATACATAAAGCCCCAATTAAGTGGCGGTCCCCGGGCTTCTGGGGAGACCATACAGGCCTCCCCTGCACCAATGTAACAAATAGTCCCAGGAAGATGGCGGTCCCTAGGGCTGTGGGGGGCGAGCAGGCCCCCCCACATCAGTGTACATATGTTTGCCCCAGGGAGCAGGTGGCGCTCCCCAGGGTGCTGGGGGGTACTGCATAGACGTCCCTTGCATGATTATAAAATCTGCCCCAGGAATTTGGCCCACCCGGGGGCTTCATGAAAAAAAGATGCGGATTAGGTCATACCCTCTGCCAGCCCACATCAAACAACAGCAGGCACGCCCTGACCTGGAACCCTCAATTGAAAAGAAGAAAAGCGGGGCCAAGAAACACCTGCCACCGAGGCCTCAAGGCTGACTGCAAGGAGATGGGTTACACCTGGAGTCAGATTGAAAGAAAAGCCCAGGACAGAGATGGCTGGAGTTTCCTGGTTGATGACCTATACTCCAGGATGGGCAGAAGGCATAAATAAGTGAGAGCATTAGCCGATTTTAAAAACTTGATCACCCCATAAATCTATGCATTAATATAGAACAATATCATAAGCATCATCCATTGCGACCAACCCATTTTGTGAGGTAACCATGTATCTGATCATTTATGGTGCTGTGATATTAACAACAAACAACCATAATTGTCAGAAAATGGCAAAAGGTTTGAAACATCTTACATGGATGGCTTATACCATGCCTTAATGGCTAGTCCTTTTCATGCAGAGTTGTGATTTCTTCGAGAGTGTGCACTATATAAATATTAAACACAAATATGAGCAAAAATAGAATGTATTACAATGGATACTAAGAAGAACACCGTTCCTTGACAACACATGAAAAGATCAAATATATGACAAGTAACCTCAGAGTACTTTTAACAACAAGTTCACATAATTTCAAAGTGTCAGTAGTGGACTCCTACGTTAAGTTTCACTACCGCTAGGTACAACTATGTAGATGTCACTACTACTACAGCAACCACACTATTAAAGTAACTATGCAATGTATTTTTCAAGTACTAGTATCTCGACCCTAAAACTACTATGAACGTTTTAAAATACAATTAATTTACCCTTTATTTAAATTAAAACCTCGGCTATAAATCAATTAAAATTACATTTGATTACTGACCTCAACATAACCATTATTCCAATCCTAACCCTACTACTTAATTATTTTAAGCTTAAGTCACATTCAATTTAATTAAATTATGATGCTTATCCTCATGATAGGATACATACATACATAGAGGGGCTTTGGCTCAGACTTCTTCTATCATTGATCGGTTTGAGTGCCATGACAGCGCACAGCATGGGGAAATGGGTCCGCCCACTTCATTCAATGGCTCTATTGACTGATCACATGTGTACTTCACATGAAAATCTGCATGCTCCAGTGCCAGGATTGCTTGCTTGCCACTTATTTAATCTGCAGTTCTCCACACCTAGCATGCCCACTGCTTTTAAACAGAATGGCCTCAAGGATTGATGTTGTCTATAGCCAATCACTATTTTATCATTCGAAGAAGTCCACCACATTGCTTCTAAATGTTGTGGTCATCTTGGAATTTTAAAACAATGATACGCAATGAACAATATCAATGCAAGACAGTCACCCTCTACTATGTTTAATTTGTTTATTGTAAAGATAAGCCTGACAAATTTATGTGGTGGCATGCTTTCGATTTTCCACTTTTATTCATTTATCTTGTGTATTCTGAATGAGTCTGTGTGCATGCTTTATTGAGGATAGGTAAATTTGTGAATGCAAGAATGAGTCAGTGGATGGATGGAGGCAAAAATGCAAAGAAGAGTAACAGCGTGCATGTATGATGGATTATTGAGTGCCTAAACTCACCAATAACTAAAGAGGCACTTACAGTTATAAGCCAGACCTATTGGTTCTGCGTATTAAGGTTTTTGTTACCTTTGTATGACTACTTTCATCATGCAGCATTATAGAAAACACATACCTCTTGCCCCTGATTATATGCTGTATTGCTGTCCTAATCTAAACAACAAAAATAAAGATACACCCCTCTTTCCACAAACCTATTGTACCTTTAGATCACAAAAGACTTTCTTATGTCTCAAATATATTTCTATAGCGTCGATGGCACCATTAAGTATTCCAGACTTATCAATAATCTACACTCTGGCCACAACTGAAGTAGTTTCACAGTAAACATAAAAAAAGAAATGCTTGATAAAGCCGGTTATTTTCAGAATTAAAAAGCACTAGAGAAGAAAAGCTGAAGAGAACCACAGTTAGTATTAATGAAGTTCAAGGACTTTCTGATCATCCTGTAACTTGTATCAGAATCACATTGTCTGGGACTCTGGGACAACTTTACATTCTCATTAACGGTCAGCTGGAGAATTTAATAGCTCTCACCGAAACATTATTTATGGCGAAAAGTAAATGCAGTTTAATTGCAGCAATCCTTTCAGTGTGTTATAAAACTGTCACTGCTCCTTTAATGAAAAACAACTGCATTGGTGTGATTCTATTAAAAACATTTTAACTCTTCCAGTGCAGCATTTTGATAACATAATTTTTGAAACACATTTTGAAATTGATTTAGTTGATCTAATTTTCAAAAAGGAACAGTGAGTTGTATACCCTGAATTTTCAATCATTGTCCAGCCAGAGAGAGCTCAGACTGCTTATGATTATGTTTCCTTTCCGGCTACACAATCTTGTCCAGGAATCTGCCCGACCAATATTGTAAATCTGGGCGTGTGTTCTGAGGTTTCTTTTTATTCAAGCCTCATCTCCCATGGTAGCAAAAACACCAACAATGTAACCGATGTAAACCAGAATTAAATTATAAAGCATAATTCTGGGAATTAATAAAAGCAATCAAATGGTGCTGCACAAATAACTGCAGAGAATGGACTGCAAACTGAAGTGAATCTTAATAACTGGCAACCCCATTAGGGTGCAGGAGAGAGAAGAGAGATGCATTGCACTGTAATCCGTTTCACACACCAGATGGCCACTGACTACGCACAGACGACTTCTTATTACAACAAATAAAACAAGAGGGCTGCCAGCATTCAAACGTACCATAGAGCTGTAAAATGGTCCTTTCTCATGTGACTTTTAGGTTTATAGTAGGGAAAAGAACTGTATATGATGAATTAAGGCAAACGGATCAGAATAACTATCCTCATTGTGCACATCTGCCTTCCATTACTCAGTATTATACCTGCAAAATGGTGGTTCTGCCCAACAGGTCTGGTATTTAAAATGCTTTTTTTTACTGAATTTATGTTGCAATCTCTCTTGTAAACATATTAGCCCAGCTCTGAATTTTGCGAGTGTTGTATTTTACAACAGCATTTGAAATGCTAGCCTAGACATATGGCATCGCTTGAAGAATATGTCGCAAAAAGGCTAAAACAGGCCCCCTGGCACTGAATCTGGGGGTTTGTGCCAAAGCTCTGGCATTTCATTATTTGTCAAATATCAACTGCTGTCATTTCCTGGAAAACAGTGCATATTAATTTGTGCTGCTGAAGAAACACAGTCCTGTGGGATGATCCTGCGATGATCCTGCATCTGCCCAGTAAACAGCAGGCACTTCGATTGCTACTCAAGAAGACTAGGGTTTCTCATTGGCAACAGATAAAAAGGTTTTTAGTGATGACCTAACAGAACTTCTGTGTCAGAACTATGTGAGTATGTTGACTTAATTTCGACGCTCTAACCTTTCCTGACATTTTAGGAGTCATGTTTGCAATGAGTCAAACTAAAGTCATTGTATCCATGTAAGTAGTTTAAAAAAAAGACTTCCTCTTTATGTCTTGCACTGTAGGCCTCGTTTTGACTTTGACAGTGTTAGCTTATCCCTTGGGGAATATTCTCCAGCCAGATTCCAAGTTTCACCAGGTGCAGGAATGCATCTGGTAAACTCAAATGTGTGGGGAAATGGAGCAGGCACGTGGGAAATAAAATGCAAAATTGCGCCCAATAGTTTTGGGTCTATCATGTTAATTCCCATTCCGGGACTGTAAATCGTAATGCTGAGAAATGAAGTGGAATTAACAGTTGTGATCAATATTTTTGGCCCCGGTATCACCACGTCTAATTTCCAGCTGATTTAGATTGAGGACTTATGTGAAACTAATATTACTTTTTATTGAAAAAAAGCAAGTACTAGTGTCTAAACCCAAGTCAGAGGCCCAGCTGAGGCAAGTAATGTATAGAGAGAAGGTAGGAAATAAGTGGATTTATGGTCAAGATATTCGCCCTCAACACAACATTGACATACCAGTCACTTTCAGAACCTTGAGAGCAACAGAACATTCTACTGTGCCAACATTCTAACTCACTTACCACACCTTCCCCTCTACAAAGGTGGCAAAAACAAATGAGTGTTACTATAACACTTAAAACAAATAAAATAAATGCATAACAGGTTTAGTATGTCACATAATCATTAAATTTGTTTGTAACTTTTATCACTCTTCAACTAGATGCCAAATTCCTACTCGTAAGAGGTATGTTATCGGCAGTCATCTAAGGTACTTGCGTTTCGGCATCATGACTGCATGCCACATTTTATGTCTGCAACCAAGATTGCCAATTAGATCAAATATCCATACTTCTTTTCTGATTTATAAGACTAGCCTGCGTGGGCGAAACTTTGATTAACTGCCTTCTGTTCCACCAACCTTTTCCGTCCAATGAAATGGAGCCTTTAGCAATTCTCATAACACGAACTGGTAATGAAAATTCAGACTCTACTTTACTTACTTTTCTTGGACTTTTAACTATGACCCAATCACCAATGCTAAAATCTTTGTCATGAGAATGGTGCTTTTGATCAAAGTATCCTTTCATACTAATTTGTTTCATTGCAACAGTGCGAGAAATATTTTCATTGGACAAATCAACCTTCTGCTCTTCCATCTTACTTTCTAACCGTTTGGGAAACAAACTGGTATGAACTTCATGTCCCCTCAACAGTGTGAAAGGTGCTTCTTCCATGGTACTGTGAGGAGTGACATTATAATTCCAAATTTAGGGGCTCATTACGATGGCGGGCGGAGGCACAACCGCGGTGCTGGCGGAAAATGTCTTTTTCCGCACTCCAGCAGCGGTCCTCGCGCCTGCCATTTTACAATGGGCAAACATAGCCCATTTCCCATCCGCCGCGGAGCGACGTGAGCCGCCAGAAATTTACGCCCGCCACCACACCGGAGGGAGCCAATAGAGACCCACCGCCGTGCGGAATGACTTCCCGTCCGCCATACAAATCACAATGCCACAAACAGCCCATCACACCGCAGCGGAGAACCCACCCACCCAGAGACGGCAGACGCATGACAGTGAAACGCGAAACCAGACTCCCGGTCCCCTCCACCCGGTCCGGACCGCAATGGATCCAGCTCTTCAAGCCTTTCCGCTGCTGTACCTTATCCACTACCAGCAAGTAATGGACCGTCGCAGACAACGCCGCAGGTACGCAAATACACAACTCCGCACACAACCACAACACACAACTCCTGTGCTGATATACGGTTCCTGTCCACATCAGACACTCTGGTGGGGACAGGAACACATCCCCAAGTGTACCCACAGATGTCCTACCTGTCAGGAAATAACCCTTCCGCATCCAGGTCACCCACCAACCGCGAAATCACTGCAATGTCCCGGTCACGTCACCACAGCGGTGAAGACGTGGGAAAACCTGCACACAATGTAGTAGGCAGGGCCGGCGCCAGGCATGGGCAGTCCACAAAGATTCACAGGGCTCCACCTCCACCCTACACACACTATGCTTCCCACACCCATTTGGAGACATGCTGTGTGCTCCTCCTGTGCCCCCCCCTGCACAATTAAGCTGCCAGGTGTAGCCAGACCTTGCACCCCACACACCAAAGGAGCAGGGAGCCTGGCTTGGAAGGTGGGGGTGAAGAGGAACACCCTGCACAGAAGCTCAGGGGTTGGACAACCCTCTCCCTCACACCTACCTTCCACACATGTGAAGCAAAATGAGTATAATTCAAAAATGAAGACTGACACTGCATAGGAACATCTACTGAACTGGTCACACTGCCTGTCAAGTCACTCACAAACACCCCACACTGACACCCAACCACATACACATACCATAGCCCAGCACCAATGGAGGACAAGAAATGGGTCAGCCAAAAGTGAAGTGGACAGTGCTGGAAAGCCATGGAGCAAGCCACATAACAAGTGTACAACACATGCAAGAGAAGGAACATATCACACCACCCTTTGGGCATCAAATCACACATGGGTGGCACAGTGAGTGAAATTAACCCAAAGTGACCTACATGCAACAACTCAGGGAGACATCAAGGCAAGCCATGCATAGGCATAGGAATGATAGGAAGTGTCTGAAGTCAAACAGAGACCAGCCACACATCTGTGTCAACTTACTTGACATGTGTATGTCATCAGCACAACACACTAGGCTCATTGTCACACTCCCTGACTGACAAACACAAGTAGGACCTTCACACATGCCCCTCATCTACCCACCTCACACCTGCAACACTCAACACCAGTGTGAAACACACAGAATGGTGCAAATGATGTCCTGTGAGTTCACTGACAACCAATCACATTCCCTGGGGTGCATCCACAAACATCACACTCACACTCAGGGATGTCTGAACCAATGCTGACACAAAAACAATAGCCAACACAAAGCTCACAAATAACATACACAGAAGTCCAACAAGCCCACACATGGGCAGCCAAACAGTGGAAAGGCAATGTGACCCTAGACAGAACAGGAATACACAACATTGTCACACATGGCCAATGCACAGACACCAAACATCAATACAAACAAGAGGTGCATCCTCAAAAATCAACCATGAACACCAACTGGGATCAATGGGACAATCAGCTAACACAGACAGAGACACAACACCACTCATCAAGTGGACAAGGTACCATATTGTACCACAAGCATGCACATGCACAATCCTGAAAAGTGACAGGTTAAAAATAGGAGGACAAACCAACAATGTGCACTCAAAACAAGCCCAGCAACAAGAATACACCTTGCTGCATGTGACAGACACACAAGTAATGCACACCACACCTGAAACACACATCTGAATGTATCACACAGCAACAACCACTCACACACAACGTCATGCAAATAGAACATCACACACACATAGCATCTGTCAGTAGAAAGAGCCAACACAGGCCAAACACTGCATACATCAACAACAAAAACACAACAGATGCACAGACCAATCCATCACAATGCAAAATCAGCTGCACATCAGGGGGATGCACAACATGCACGTACAAGGCAACATACACTGACAACACTGCATGCACACCAAGCAGTGTATGCACAACAACCAAATCAGTAGCACACACAGCTGAGTGCAACACCATGTACTCCCACAACACAAATAATCACAGCACACACAGAACATCACACCCAGGAAGGGTAGCAGTACCTCAGCAAACACACATACAGCTTAGCCATCACCCACAGATGCACATCTCAGGAACACCCAGGCACAAACAACAAGACCAGAGGACTGTGCTGCCCAAACATCTGCACTGCACATGAGCAACCATGACAGCAAACCAATACAAGAAACTTACACATAACTGATTTGGGAAACTGTCCTGAGTAGCACATTTGTCCTGTACATAGATCAGCCTCACACAGCATAGTGTCACACTATGAAGTGGTGGGGAGGCTCACACACTGCCAAGCCATGGGGTGGAAGACATGAGATTTAAGTGGTGTGTACTTCAGTAGTGGACAGGTGAGCAGTGTACAGTACACAAACACATAGAGGAATTACTCACAATGTGTAGGCATCAGAAGCACATATAGGGGATGGCATGACTCCACATACCACATACCAGACTGGATCCAAAAATGGGTCAAGTGACAGCAATGCATGAGGAAACACACAAATATTGTCAGTGTGGCTGAGCAGGTCTGCACAGTGTGCACAAACATGGCTGATCAACAAAACACAACACAGACTTGGCTGTCACACACTCTGCATACTCGCAACTGGCAGCAACAACAAGTAGGTGCCCCCCAGGAGTGCAAGGACACACCCACACACTGCACAGTGCCCAACGTACAACTCCTACATGTGCCCACAATATGAAGCACATGGCAGACAATTGAAACAAACATGCACTCATCTCCTGGGTCATACATGTGTGCAGTTGGCATTGCAGGGGCACACACACATCAACACTACTGACAATTGCAGCCCATTCACACTTCATGACCACACAAGTGCACACATCCAAATGTACCCATGTGACTAGGAAGTCAGGCCATCACAAGATGACCATACATCAACACTGCTGTTCACACATCAACGAAGATCACACAGATATAATGGACCCTGGCCAGCCCACAAGTAATACTGTGGATAGAATTCACCTCTGTTCTGGTATTGCATCATAACATGACATGTGTACAATTTAGCAAACATGACCATATGATGAGTATGACAATAGTAGACCATCACAAACACCCATCATTGCACCCTCAACCCTCAGAATGAAGAAGAACTAAAGTGCCCCTCACCACTGGCAAACCCTGAAAAAGTTAAATAAGCAATTGGCAATGTTAAAGTGGCATACAGAGCACTTGTCACATGCAACCATACCCATACAGAAAATACTTTTTTTAGCAAGGACACTGACAAAGCAGACAACAGGAGTAACTGTTTTTATTACATATCACCAAGATAGGCATGAAAAGTAGACAACAGCAAGGCCAGTGCCAGTCCATAGTTCAAAGGACAGACATGGGTGCATGAGAACCTGCACAGGGAATGGGCATCCAAAGTTACAAACAGCAAGGCCAGTGGCCAGTCCATAGTCAAAAGGACGGACATGTGTGCATGAGAACCTGCACAGGGAATGGGCATCCAAAGTTACAAACAGCAAGGCCAGTGGCCAGTCCATAGTCCAAAGGACGGACATGTGTGCATGAGAACCTGCACAGGGAATGGGCATCCAAAGTTACAAACATCAAGGCCAGTGGCCAGTCCCTAGTTCAAAGGATGGACATGTGTGCATGAGAACCTGCACAGGGAATGGGCATCCAAAGTTACAAACAGCAAGGCCAGTGGCCAGTCCATAGTCCAAAGGACGGACATGTGTGCATGAGAACCTGCACAGGGAATGGGCATCCAAAGTTACAAACAGCAAGGCCAGTGGCCAGTCCATAGTCCAAAGGAGGGACATGTGTGCATGAGAACCTGTACAGGGAATGTGTGACACTGTACACTGCCATGGTAAGCAACACACCTAGGGGGATACCAATGGGCAGTCCAGGCACCGATGTGGGAGAGATAGGTTTGGGAGGGGGACTTTGCCTCAGACTTGGCTGTCAGACGAACTGGGAGGTGGCTGATTGTCGGGGCCAGTTGTAGTACTGGACCTGGGAGAGAGAGGACCAGCTGAGGTAGAGGCATCAGTGGCTTTGGTAGGCGGAGGGCTGCTTGGACCGGGTGGCATGGTGGCACGGGGAGGCAGAGACATGCTGCCGTGAGACACAGTGTGTGAGGGTGAATGTGGAGGGCTGCCTCTCCACTTCTTGGGGATTCGATACTGAAGAATTGTCTTGGTAGGAGTAGGAAGTGTGGTGGGCACAACAGCCTCACTCTCCACCAAAGGTGCATCAGGTGCAGGTGGCTCTCCCTGTGGGGATTTGCTGGATCTGGCGGTACGCTTGGCCTGGCCTTGCCTTTTCCCCTCCATCCCCTGTTGACCATGTGAACCCCCACAGTGCCCTCCTGTCCCAGCTTCACAGGGGTGTGGGTGGAAGTTGAGGTTGTGGGTGAATCTGCCTTAGAGGGCTGTTTCTGGGAACTCTTAGCAGGCACCAGCTTCACAGCAGGCACGGCAACTGTTTGCCTGTCTTTGGGGGCCGCTTTTGGGACGGGAGTGTCCTTGGATTTGGCTGATTTTGAGGCATGTGAGCCTGAGGCCTGCTTCTTGGCTTGATGCCCCTGAGTGTCACCTGATGGGCTTTTTCCTTTGCGCTCCTGTATAAGTTTCTTTTGTTTGGGGATGGTGTCTGCGCTCTGGGCCGCTTGGAGTGCTGCTGTTGTGTGCTGCGTGTGGAGTACCTGGAGCCTGAGGGCTGTGGTGTGTGGTCATTCTCGTCAGATGTTGCCACTGGCAGGGGGGTTGCGAAAGGGACTGGAGCTGGACTATGAGCCTGTGACAGCTGAATGGCTGCCGTCACTGTGGAGGACAAATACTGGACAGTTCTCTGTAGCCCACCCACGTCAAAATGAATCCCCTCCATGAAGGCAACTACCTGTGCCAACTTCTTGTCATGATCCAGGAAGGCATTCAGGAGAGTAGTCTGACCCACACACAGCTGGCGCAAAAGGTCCACAGCCTCAACACTGAGGGCAGCTGGGGAGATAGGGGCAGGTGCAGCGGTGCCTGGGGGAAGGACACTCTTCCCTTCTGACTGCTGCGGGCATGTGCAGCACTAGTGGAAGTAGCCGGGAGGGTGGGCACTGGACGATGTGTGGTGGAACATGAGTCAGATTTCCCGCTCCCTGTGCCCGCCAATATCGAGGAGTCACCACTGGCGTCAGATGACGTTGAGGTTGGTATTTCTGGGCGTGATTCTTCAAATGCAATCCTGTCCCCCTCCGAGGCGCTGGTCACATCAGTGTCAGTGAGGTCATGTGTAGCAGTCGTGCAAGATGCCTCACCACTGGTGTCCGTCCCCTGTCCTTCTGTGCCCTCGGAAGATGCTGCAAGAGACAGAGACGTAGGTTCAGTTTAGTGCCATACTCACAAACATCATATGCAAACAAAGCACAAAACAAGATGATGATACCCCCATGTTACACACACCCCTGTGCAGTCTGCATTTGCAACCTAAATGCTAAAAGCAAAAGATGCATGGTAACAAGCATACTTGGCATTAATGACCCATGTGATGTCCACACAGCCAAATAGCTTGCCCGTGACTCCATGTAACCTGACATACAGATTCCTGTAAGCATACCTAGGTGCCCGTAGGTGAAAAAGATGTACATCTCAACAAGTTGTCACAGTCACATATGGAGCCACTTTAAGGGGACAACACAGATACAGAGTCCAAAATGTCCTTTTGCAATGGCCACAAGCTTCAGCTATCCCCCATGTTGTGCTTTGAAGCACAACTACACTTGCACATTGGTGTCAGATGTGTAGTTCTCACAATTTCGAGGTCAGGCACTGCACACATCGACAAAAGCACATTAAGATGAGGCACACTGCCATTCACTGCCCAGTGATGTCTGTGACTCCCCAGATGCAGCTGATGCCATGAGGCCACATCTCAGCATGCAATGTCAAGGGCCAGTACATTAAACACATGATACAGTACATGTGGCATAAATGCATGACAGCTGCACTCAACACAGAGGCCTATTACAAGCCATTGCATCACACTAGAAACATCACAGAGCTCCGCATTGGCTCAGGGTTGGGATACATGCAGTCACTCACACCCAAATTTACATTTCGCAGAATATTCACCCCCAACTTGCTGCTGATGGGCCCTCAAACGTCCATCCAGGTCTGGCTGTGTCACTGCCAAGATGTGGTGTCATGCTCCTGCGCGCCAACCTGCCAGTCCGAGGGAGCAGCCCCAGCGTCATCTCTGCCACGTCTTTGCTCAGCCGGCAGATGTCATCCCACCTCTTGTGACAGTGTGTGTGCCGTCGGTTGGAGACACCCAGAGCCCGCACCTTGCGTGCAATGGCCCTCCATAAGGCCTTACACTGGTGGACTTTAAGCTGTAGGCATGGGAGACAAGAGGAGGAAATATCTGTAACACTGGGTTTTGTACCACTGTGTCTCAGTACAGGAGCATGCACAAACCTAGCACAGCTATACAGATATATTTAGCAGGGGCCATACAGCATGACACGTACTACATTAGCATAAGACAATCGAACACAAATGCATGCAGGTATGAGGATGGACAGAGTACCTGGCCATCTCATGCATATGCAGAATGCCAGCACAGAAAGCAATGTGAAGAAGGACCACATCTGCAATGTAGTTTGTGAGGGAGCAAGACATACATCACATTGTAAATGTAGTTTCGGGGCAGAATCACTGTGTCCAACAATGTACACCCCTCATGTTCCTTGGGCTGTGAATGGCTACCTGTGTCATGGAGGTCACATTTAGGGACATGAACTAACATTCTCACACACTTCTCACAAGGTCTGTCTTGTGCAATCCACAGGCCTGAGATAGATCATTGCGGGATAGGGTGGAAGACACACATATGTCTCACTCTGTCCCTTCAGTGATGGCTCCCTGTCGAATTGGGCATTCCACATCTGACCCCACCGACCTCAAGAACTATCGGCCCATCTCGCTCCTCCCCTTCGCAGCCAAAGTTGCAGAGAAAACAGTCAACAGGAAACTGACACGATTCATTGAAGAGAACGCCGTCCTCAACCGTCCCAATCCGGATTCCGAAGCAACCACAGCACAGAGACCGCCCTACTTGCCGCCACAGACGACATCCACACCCTCCTGGACCAAGGCCACTCCGCAGCCCTCATCCTACTTGACCTATCAGCGGCCTTCGACACCGTCTCCCATCGCACACTAGTCGTCAGACTACACGACGCAGGAATACAAGGAACAGCCCTGGACTGGATCCGATCATTCATCACCGGAAGAAGCCAAAGGATCAGACTCCCACCCTTCCTCTCCGACCCCACGAAAATCACCTGCGGAGTCCCACAGGGTTCATCACTGAGCCCCACCCTCTTCAACATTTACATGGCCCCCCTCGCAGCCATCGTCTGACAACACGGCCTCAATATCGTATCCTACGCCGACGACACCCAGCTCATCCTCTCCCTCACCAAAGACCCCACCACTGCCAAACTCAACTTCCAGAAAGGAATGCAAGACATCGCAGTCTGGATGACCAACAGCTGCCTGAAGCTCAACGCTGAGAAGACAGAAGTCCTCGTCCTCGGTACCACCCCTTCTGCATGGGACAGCACCTGGTGGCCGACCGCCCTCGGAAGCCCACCTACCCCCTCAGACCATGCCAAGAACCTCGGCATCGTACTCGACTCATCACTCTCCATGAACCGACAGGTCAACGCCATCACCTCCAGCTGCTTCAACACCCTCCGCATCCTCCGCAAGACCTTCAAGTGGATCTCCCTGAGTCAAGGAAGACAGTCACCCACGCACTCATCACCAGCAGACTGGACTATGGAAACGCACTCTACGCCAGCATCAACAAGTCCCTACTCCGCAAACTCCAGACAGTACAGAACACCGCCGCCAGACTCATCCTCGGCATCCCCCGACACGAACACATCAGCCAACACCTACGAAGTCTCAACTTGCTCCCCATGGAGAAAAGAGTCACTTTCAAAATCCTCACTCACGCCTACAAATGCCTACACAACAACGGACCCAAATACCTCAACGACAGAATCAACTTCCGCGTACCCAAAAAAAACCTCCGATCTTCCAACCTCGCACTGGCCGAAACCCCGTGCATCCACAGAGCCAGAGCAGGCCGAAGATCCTTCTCTCACATTGCAGCCAAGACCTGGAACGAGCTACCGGCAGACATCAGATGCGCCCCCTCCCTGAACACCTTCAGGAAGACCCTCAAGACCTGGCTCTTCGGCTAAACAGATCTGCGGACCCCCCCTCCTCAGCGCCTTGAGACCCTCACGGGTGAGTAGCGCGCTTACAATTCCCTGATTGATTGATTGATTGATTGATTGAACTGTGCAGGCCAGGGGGGCTCCCACTCAGGTTAAACGTGGGCCATCAGAACATTCACATGCATGTACAATATGAGAGGGCAAACAGTGCCTACACATGCGAGTCAGTACACAAAATGAAAATAATGGAAGGGGGATGTTTCAGAAGTACAAGAATCTGCTGTTTCATATGGGAATTTCCACCAGGAGTGTCACCCTCAGACATTTCACTCTTGTATATACTGCTCACAGATCCATGGAGGCAATACAGAGTCAAACACACTTCCATCAGCACCCTCTGGACGGAAAGTCTTTGTAATGTCATAAATGAGCATGTGAAAACCTCATGGACTCAAACATCCATTAGCACAGGCAATGTATGTACTGACTTCCACTTTCAAAACCTGCAGTGTCACTGTATGGCTGCAAGGACACTCCATGTCACTCCCATTCTGAAGTGCTGCCCAGGAAATGTGTAAAATAGGCTACAAACCCCATTTTACTGAAGTCAGCATGCTAGGCAGTGTATCACACAAACCCACACTCTCAGGCGCATACTGCAGCAGATCAACTTCATGTGTGCACTCCCTGCACTCTCACTTCCACTCTGAAACACTTACCATGACATCTGGAGCACCATATAGCCTCCCATACTGTGAGAGCACCTCTTCCACAAGGACCTCCAGCTCCTCTGTGGTGAAGGGACGGGCCCTGATGTTCTCAGTTCTCACCATCACTGGGTCCAGGAGACAGGAACAGCAGCAGGTGGTGGTGAAGAATGTCAGTCAGCAGTGTCTGGAAGCAGTGGAAATGTGTGGCTCTCTCCCACACATATATAGCCCCCTGGGGTTGTTTCAGTGGTACTCAGATACTGCAATTGGTGGTCCAGGCCAGCTTTTTTCAAATGCATCCAATGACCAGCCCCGCGGTAGCAGAGCACGCCTACCGCGATTTTCAAAAGTATATTTGTCTACCGCGATTGCGGTTTCCATTGGCTGTAAGGGCATGGGCATTGGCGGTGTGACACCGCGAGGCCCAGGCGGTCGCTACCGCGATTGTGCATCTTTCAATTGCATCCAATGACCGGCCCGCAATAGCGGAGCACGCCTACCGCGATTTTAAAAAGTGCATTTGTCTACCGCGATTGCGGTTCCCATTGGCTGTAAGGGCATGGGCATTGGCGGTGTGACACCGCAAGGCCCAGACGGTCGCTACCGCGATCGTGCAGCTTTCAATTGCATCCAATGACCGGCCCCGCGGTAGCGGAGCACGCCTACCGCGATTTTTAAAAGTGCATTTGTCTCGATTGCGGTTCCCATTGGCTGTAAGGGCATGGGCATTGGCGGTGTGACACCGCAGGGGCCAGGCGGTCGCTACCGCGATTTGGCATCTTTACCTTGGTGCCTATGGCCGTAATTGCAGTGGCGGTGCACGCTTACGGCACCTATGGACACATCATGCGTTAGCAATGGCAATGGCCAGTTCTCAGCATTGAACAGTAGACACTTACTATGAATCATGCCACCAGATAGTGTAATTCAATGCTAGTCTGACATTTAACTCACTGATGACTATACATGCCATGACAGTGCACAGGATTACATGCATTGGTATGTACTCCCTCACATGTCACTTATGATGTTGTTGTGCATGTAGACAGATCTGTTGTGTGATGGACTCTCAAATATGTACACATGTCAATGTGTGAGATCGCTAAGCAACCCACATTAATGAAGGACTGACTACCTGATGTGCATATTTCACTGTGTAGATTGCTGTACTCATGTTGATACTTGATCTTCATGCACGCACTGTGCTTGTTGTGTTGTTGATCTGTGCCCTGTCCGAATTACACAAGAAGGTGTGGCAGGTACAGCAGCTACGTAGAAGCCAGCAGTGTTGCTGTTTCAGACATGTGCTGTGTCAACTACTCTCAGGGCTGGTGACACAAGATGTAGGAATGTACCTTTTGGCATTCACATAGTCTGAATCTGTTGTGGGGGTACTCACTGTGTAAATACTGGACACGTGTACAACTACTTTAGATCAAGGTGTCTCTACATGTGACTTGTGCTGTAAGCTGTAGTTTCAGGCCATTCATTGTTGGCGCTGTGTCAGTCAAATCGTAAGATGTTGGACACATCTGAGAGGGGAATTGAATCGACATGTGTCCCCTTTCATCCTACCTAGGAGGCGGCAAAATGTGCATTGTCCATTCACATTGCTTACGGACATGGAGGATGAGGACATCATACGGAAATTTCGTTTGGATCGTCCTACCCTTCTGGACCTATGTGCTCAGTTGGAGCCCCATCTGAGTCCTCGCCGAACCTATCCAACTGCTCTGACACCAACATGTAAGGTGATGGCGGCCCGGCATTTTTTTGCAACTGGTTCATTCCAGTACAGGGTGGCCAGCGCAGGTGGGATGTCTCAACCAATGTTCAGCATGGTGCTACATGATGTCCTGTCCGTTATGATGAACTACAAGGACAGCTACATCCATTTCCCCAGGAGACATGAGTTGGCAGCTGTGAAGGGAGATTTTTATGACCTTGCCCACATCCCTAATGTTGTTGGTGCCATTGACTGCACACATGTTGGCCTGGTTCCACCACAGGCACGTGAGCACATCTACAGGAACAGGAAGCATACCCATTCCATCAATGTGCAAGTGGTATGCCAGGCGGATATGATAATCTCCCATGTCTGTGCCAAATTTCGAGGATCAGCCCATGACTCCTACATCCTGCGTAACAGCATTGTACCACAGCTGATGGCAAATCTGCATCCAGAGCCTGCGTGGATTGTGGGTGAGTACGCAGAGTCAAGTAGTGTGCTGTATGTGTGACATGCTGTCCTCTGCCACAGTTTTATTACAAAGTTGGTCTGTGTATCTCACACCTAGGTGACTGCATATCTCAACCGGCCTTGGTTGCTGAGCCCACTGCGGAATCCCAGGACCCCGGGTGAAGTCCACTACAATGAGGCCCATGGGAGGACACGTCGTGTGGTGGAGCGTACTTTTGGTCTTCTTAAGTCTCGATTTCAGTGCCTGGACAGGACCGGAGGTGCACTGATGTACTCTCCACAAAAGGCGTGTCAGATCGTAGTTGCATGCTGCATGCTCCACAACCTGGCCTTGCGCAAAGAGATCCCCCTGATCCTGGACGATGATGAGCAGCAGATGCCCCCGCCTGCAAACCCACACATGTCCACTGACGAGGATAGTGGAGAGGAGGAAGGTGTCGACCTGCGTCAACAGCTCATCAACCGCTACTTCCCTTGAAGGTGAGTGACATTGTACAATGGTGCCATTGTATGCTGTTTTTGTTGTTGTAGTAAATGCCTTGGGGAGCTTTGTGACAGCTGCCTGTTGGTGGCTCTGTGCTGAGGGCTGATGTTTCTGGGACAGGGTAGTTATGCACAGCTACATGATGTCTATGTCGATATCGTTGCTCATTGTAATGTGTGCAGGTTTGAGTACCTTGATGACAAGTGTTGTGCAATTGGTGTGATGCCATCACCTGACAAGTGAATGTTGTTCTCTTGTGTTTTCCTAGGTCCCTTCAGCCTCTCAATGCCTCACAACAATCAGTGCACCTGGTACATTGTAATCTGAGTCAAGATTGTACATCCTGTAATAAACATGGAGCTTACACGAAAATATAGGTGTGTAAAGAGTGTTTATTTACAATAAGTATATGTGACAGGGAAGTGATTATTTACAAAAAGGTGGAAAGTGAATCAATGAGTTGTCAGTGATGGTAGACGAGACAATAGAGTAGTCACCACATTGATGTGGTGACACAGTCCAACAGACACCTGCCCTCAACATGGCAGTGTGGGTAAGGATAGTCAACAAAGTCAATGGCAAGGTGAAGAGAGGTGCCATCATGGCTGGCTCTTTGACTGGCAGTTGGCTGGTGCTTTGCCATGTGATCCTCCCATGCTTTTCCTCAGACGGCCCCTTGAGCGTTTGGCAGGGGGGGCCTCTGCTGCGGTATCTGCGGTATCTGAGGACTCATCCTGTTCCAGCTCACCCCTCTCTGTGGCCGCAGGTGAGGTGGTGGGACTGTCATCCTGCAGGCCACTGGAGGGAGGTTGAGCTGTCCTTTGGGCCGCAGGACTTTCCCTCAGAACACCCACAAGCTGGCCCAAGAGGTCCACGATTTGGCCCATATGCGTGTCCATGGACCTCAGCAGCAGGCAGACCTCACGCACTTCTTCCAGAACCTGGCCCATCTGTCCCTGGGTTTGTTCATAGGCCCCAAGGACTCTTGCGATGTTGGCCAGGGCTTCGGACCCAGTGCCCTGTTGGATTTGTTGCCCAGTTGCTCTCCCACCTGCCCTGCTGTCCCGGACCTGTGGCATCACCACTCGATGCACCCGCTGACTCTCCCTGCCCTCCTCAGATTGTGGGGTGTGGTGGGTATCCTCTGAGGCAGGGACAGTGTTGCAGGCAGTACTGGTGGTGATGGTGGTGGTGGTGGTGCTGGAGGCCGCACAGGCCGTTACAGCAGGGGTCAGCGCACTTGTTCTTGCTGAGGTGGTGGTGGTGGGGACAGTGGGGGCCTGGGCCCTGGTGCGCCCTGGTAGGCCTGATGGGCCAGGTTCTGTGTTCGCATCTGAGGAATTTAGGGAGTCTGCATCCGAGAGTCCAGGTTCCGGGGGGGAGTGGCTCAGCAGGTTGGTGTTGTCATCTACAGCAGTCAATTCTTGGTCACCTGTGGTACAGAGAAGCAATGGTCATTGAAGTGCACCCCACAAGCTTGGTGTTAGATGTTTGGATGTTACATGTTATACACCACACAGTTTACATTGAGATCACTTTGTATGGCTGCACGGTACTGAGCATCATGACATGATGTGGAGGTACATACATTACTTGTCCATGGTGTGACATGTCAATAGATACCATGCTCCACGTACAGATTGTGTGATTACAAGGACATGTCATCATCTAACGACTAGCAGCACAACAACTTTATGTGAAGCGTATTTGTTGTTTACTCTGCATGTAAGACGTTCATTCTGCGCATGTACTGGCCATTGTTATCTCATGCATCCCTCTGTCATATCATGTGCTTTTCTTTCTTTTTACAACTGACCATGCTTATTTTGTTTTCATATGGGCCTTGATGATCTGCCCCCATGGCACTTACAGATAGCATTCAGTGCTGTGCATGATTGTGCCCTTAATTTCTTCTACATTTGACTTTGTGGTTCAAACTTTAATTTCTGTGACAGTTACATACACTTAGCTGTCTGCACACTGGAAGTGGCTATTGGATCTATGCCAAGTTGGGTGGGATGTGAGGGCTGGTGTGGTCATATGGCTCCATGCTTTTTGAGAGACATGGCAGGGTGCATGCACTGTCTACCTACCTGTTCTGTGGCACAGTTGGGGGGAAATGCTGACACATAGTTGTGGGTGTGGGGGAGTGCTCCATCTTGCTCAGCTGTGGGACAAGGGGGCTTGGTGGGAGTTGTAGTGCTGGCTGCCTATCCTCACACCCCCCTCCCAGTTAAGATGGCTGCCTCCCTGTGAAGTGGAGCAGAGGTAGGGAATAGGTTGCACATTGCTCTTGGATGGGGGAGTGTTCCATCCTGCTCAGGGGTGGGGCAGGAGAGCATAAGATGGCTACCTACCTGTAAGTTTGGTTGGTGATATACAATGGCTGCCACATGCTTCTGGGTGGGGGGAGTGCTCCATCCTGCTGAGCTGTGGGACAAGGGGGCCTGGTGGGAGTTGTAGTGCTGGCTTGCCACCCACAAACACCTCTCCATATGAAAATACCTACCTACCTGTAAGTTTGATTAGTGAAATACAATGGCTGCCACATGCATCTGGGTGTGGGGGGAGTGCTCCATCCTGCTCAGCTGTGGGACAAGGGGGCCCGGTTGGGAGTCGTAGTGCTGGCTGCCTGTCCACAAACACCCCTCCCTGTTGAGATGGCTGCCTTCCTGTTAGTTTGATGTGAGCAAACCCACCTCCCTGTTAAGATGGCTACCTACCTGTAAGTTTGGTTGGGGAAATACAATGGCTGCCACATGCTTCTGGGTGTGGGGGGAGTGCTCCATCTTGCTCAACTGTGGGACAAGGGGGCCTGGTGGGAGTTGTAGTGCTGGCTTGCCACCCACAAACACCCCTCCATGTTAAGATGGCTACCTACCTGTTGGTTTGATGAGGGCAATGCAATGGCTGCGACATGCTTCTGGGTGTGGGGGGGAGTGCTCCATCTTGCTCAGCTGTGGGACAAGGGGGCCTGGTGGGAGTTGTAGTGCTGGCTTGCCACCCACAAACACCCCTCCATGTTAAGATGGCTACCTAACTGTTGGTTTGATGTGGGCAATGCAATGGCTGCGACATGCTTCTGGGTGTGGGGTGAGTGATCCATCTTGCTCAGCTGTGGGACAAGGTGGCCTGGTGGGAGTTGTAGTGCTGGCTTGCCACCCACAAACACTCCTCCATGTTAAGATGGCTACCTACCTGTTGGTTTGATGAGGGCAATGCAATGGCTGCGACATGCTTCTGGGTGTGGGGGGAGTGCTCCATCTTGCTCAGCTGTGGGACAAGGGGGCCTGGTGGGATTTGTAGTGCTGGCTTGCCACCCACAAACACCCCTCCATGTTAAGATGGCTACCTACCTGTTGGTTTGATGAGGGCAATGCAATGGCTGCGACATGCTTCTGGGTGTGGGGAGAGTGCTCCATCTTGCTCAGCTGTGGGACAAGGGGGCCTGGTAGGATTTGTAGTGCTGGCTTGCCGCCCACAAACACCCCTCCATGTTAAGATGGCTACCTACCTGTTGGTTTGATGAGGGGAATGCAATGGCTGCCACATGCTTCTGGGTGTAGGGGGGAGTGTTCCATCCTGCTCAGCTGTGGGACAAGGGGGCCTGGTGGGAGTCGTTGTACTGGCTGCCTGTCCACAAACACCCCTCCCTGTTGAGATGGCTGCCTTCCTGTAAGTTTGGTTGGTGAAATACAATGGCTGCCACATGCTTCTGGGTGTGGGGGGAGTGCTCCATCTTGCTCAGCTGTGGGGAATGGGGGCCTGGTGGGAGTTGTAGTGCTGGCTTGCCACCCACAAACACCCCTCCCTGTTGAGATGGCTACCTACCTGTTGGTTTGATGAGGGGAATGCAATGGCTGCCACATTCTTCTGGGTGGGGGAGTGCTCCACCCTGCTCAGCTGTGGGACAAGGGGGCCTGGTGGGAGTTGTAGTGCTGGCTGCCTGTACACATGCCCCATGGTAATGTTGCTAGCTACCTTTGGGGTGAATGCTGGATCTGTAAGACGTGTTGGGGAGTGTGTGGTGCACATGGATGCATTTGGGCCTAAGAGGTGTAGCTTTGTAGTTGTTTAAGACAGTACATAGCAGTGTGATGGTGGACATTTGTTGTTACTTACCAGCCTCTACTCCCCCGGGTATTCCTGTGAGACTCTCTGGATGCAGTATGCCAAGCACCTTCTCCTCCCATGAGGTGAATGTTCCTGGTGGAATGGGAGGGCCACCACCAGTCATCTGAGCCAGCTTGAGGCTCTTGTTGTTCTTCTCTTTCACCTTGCTCTTGAGGTCATGCCACCGCTTCATGATCTCCTTCTTTGTGCGCGGGACAGTCCCTACTGTATTGACCTTGCTGACTATCCTTCCCCACATTTGGGTTCTGGTGGATAATGGTGTCTGTTGGACCAGGTTTCCAAACAATTGTGGTTCTACTCTGATTACCTCATCTACCATGACTGACAACTCATTGTCAGTGAATTTGGGCATTTTCTTCTGTGCCATGGTGTGTGATGTGCAAATGGGTTAAGGGTGCAGGTGTGTGAGTGGTGGTGGTGATGTAAGTGGTGTGTGTGTGTATGTTGTTGTGCTGGTGAGATGTGTGGTGGTTTGCCTCTCCTTTGTGCTGTATGGTAGGTTCCTTCAGTGGTGGAGTATTGCAAAGGATTCTGGTCAGGGAAGGGGCTGGTTTTATACTCAGCTATGTGGGTGTGTCAAGATGGAGTATTCCTGTCAGGTGTGTTGTGTGGGTTGACCTGGGATTTGTATTTTTTTAGTTGCCCTGGGGATGTGTCATTGAGGTGTGTTAGGTGTTTTTTGTGGCTGTGCCAGTTTAATGGGTACACTTGGTGGGCTTGTTATGTATTTTTTTTGTTGTCCGCCATAATTGCTCCAGAGTGGCCGCGGCGGTGGGTTGACAACTGCCCTTCCGCCGGCTCTCCCATTCATCACTGGTAGTGATCGCGGCGGTCGAAAACAGCGGATCGTTCCGCTGTCACCTCAATGGTATCCTAATTTCACGTGCGGTCAATCCACTGGTCGTGCAGCGGTTTTGGGTTTTTCCGCCGTGAATCCGACCGCCGCGGATGGATTTTCACCAGCTCCGCACGCTACTGGCGGTCTTTCGTAGCATCGTTCCATCGCGGTCAGATTTTTCTGCCGATTGATCCTAATCGGACCGCCGGCTTTGCCACGGTACCGGCGGACGGTTAATTTCCGCTACCACGGCGGACGGAATGGTTTTCCGCCCGCCATCGTAATGAGCCCCTTAGTTTTTCAGAAATTTGCCTACCTCTTGCCCTGCATTTACTGCTGTTTGTATGCCTTCTTTCAAAATTCTATCTTGGCCCTCTCGACCAAAGCATTATAATAAGGAGACTATAGGGCTAATTTGTGATGTTTTATGTTATGCTGTTTGAAAAAAACAGGCAAATGTTCTCAGAAACAAGAAGTGTGCCATTAACAGTAATGATTTCTTTAGGTGACACTTCCAGGTTAAAAACATTTTCTAAAAACAATATGGCAGCATTAGTACTCGGGCATTCATGTCTCAAACCTTCAGGTGGAATAAAAACTTTCCCCTCCAGGTGAATTCCATTTACTATTGATAATTCCCCTAAAATGTTGGCAAATGTTTTGAGATCACTATATAAACACCTAGTTTCAGGCCAACCATGCATAATATATTGTATTACTTTACCAACATTTTCATCAATCTGACTTGCTTCCAACCACATCACTTCCGTAACTTAGCTTCCACTTTCATTAACTGCATCCAAGACTGCAAACACACACTCAGTGTCCTCAAGTACCTCTTCCTCCTCAATATCTAATGACATGCGTGATAAGCAATCAGCTTGAAAATTCTTACCGCCAGGAAGATGCTTGACCTCCAAATTGTTTTCCTGGAGTTTTGACACTAACCTTATTAGTCTAGCAGACGTGTTACTAGAACCTTTACCACTAAGTATGTGAACAAGTGGTTTGTGATCTGTCAACAAATCAAATTTGCAACCTCAAATATACACTTGAAATTTTCACAAAGAGCAAGTGTGCCTGTCACCGAAAAGGCATGAGCTAAACTTGCTGCTTGCAGAATAAAGGCTCTCGGCAGCTGTGCACAGGCTTCTAATAAAGACCGGGTGTGTCTGTCACTGAAAATGCAGGCAAACTGAATGTAAACTAGACGTTTACAGAATGAAGGCTCTGCAGCACCAAATTTGGGCCTAAAAAGCAACCCAACCAAAGATGGCCGCTCATGCGCCACTGCACAATGACGTGGCATGCCTCCAACTCAGGGGCTAATGGCAGCAGCAGCCAAAGCAACAAAGGCAACACAAATGTAATCGGAATGATGGCGTAGGGCAAAGCAGCTACGCTGAAAGCGGCCTACCCCCAATGAAATGAATGCGCACGCAGCTCAATGTGTGCTCCAAGCCCTCACAGGACTTGACAATCGGAAGCAACCTTACGACAAGGAAGCCAATCAGGCACGCAGCTGTTCTCAATCTCGATCGGGCACGAAAGGCCGTCATGACAATGGCAGGAACCAACAAAGCTGAAGAAGATCATGCAAATCGGTGGGCGCACAGCTAATTTCCGCTCGTTGCCAATATGAAGCAAGTAACTTACACAGAGTAGGTAGGAAATGACTGGACGTATTGTCACGATATTCAGCAATGACATGACATAAGAAAACCACATCTTGGTTCTCTAAGACCCTGACACAACTGACATACCGGTCACTTTCAGAACCATGAGAGCATCAGAACATTCTACTGTTCCAACATTCTAACTCACCAACCACACCAGCAAGTCCGAAGGGCGTCCATTGGTTTTTTGACCTGCCCATTTAGAGCCTTATAGAACCACGAGACTAGGTGAGAACCTGTTCCCAGTGTCGGGATTAGCTGAAGGACCACATGCATGGAAGGTTCTGCGATAGCAACACCACACAGGTAAGAGCCTCATATGTAAGACATACCACTGTCAGACCTGTCTGTTACACCAGGTTTCCAAAGGGCATTAAGACATTCAACTGTAAGCAGTCACCCAGGGTCACCTGTGCTGCATCAGTCCAGGAGTCAATTTGCCCTGCAGTAAAGAAAGTTAAAGGGTCACCATGAGGGAGGTCCACCAATGGGAGATTTCAGGGGCGTAGTGGGTCACTGTACCAGAACATCGCAGCCCTGGACATTGGACAAAAGGGACCTCGGGGAATCTGAAGTGACAGACGCAACAGCTTCACCAGCAGGAGTCCCTGGTTGGGCTCAGCACCCAACTGATTGAGTTCCTCTAAGCACACCCCATCCAGCCCTTTCATGATTCACTCAAGTTGAGCTGCAAGAAAATGCAACTTAAAGTCTGGTACTCCCAGGCCGCCTTCAAGTGGGGGGTGGCGGAGGGTAGATAAGGCAACTCTCTGGCACCTGCCTTCCCAAACCAATTCCCACAGGAGTGCATCACACAGCTGAAACCAGGATCCCGGGATTTTCAAAGGGAGGTTTATGAAAAACCAAAGATGCATCAGCAGCATGACTATTATAGAGAGCGCAATATGTCCCATAGTTGGTACCTTAAAAGTGTGCCAAAATGAGACATTGGACTTCAGAGACCAAATGCACCCCCCAGGTTTCCCTCATGGAGATCGTCCAGGTCGTGGAAGACCTGAATGCCCAAGTATTTAAAGGTTCGTGGAGCCCAAAGAATATCAGGTGGACAAGAAATAGGACGATTCGATCCAGTGACCACCAGGAACACACACGTTTGATCCAATTTACCCAGAGACCTGAGCACCTTTCAAATTCCTCAAGGAGCTGCAGGGCCTGCAGAATATAATTTGCCCCATCCCGAAGTAAATAAGCAGGTCATCTGCAAATAACTAAATTACATTGATCAAACACATAACTTGAACCCCAATCTATTCCCTTCATTTGAAACCTTTCTGCCAGTAACTCCATGGTCTGGGTGAATAAAAGGGCGAAAGGGGACAATCCTGTCTAGTGCCCCTGAATATTTCTTAGACCTCGAAAATCATGCACACTGTTTTAACCCTAGATATCGGGTGAGCGTAGAGTAGCCTACCCATCTTACCCAGTTTATACCAAGTCCCATGCGATAGATAGTGGCTTCCAAGACGTCCAATGCATTGTGTTGAAGGCCTTCTCAAGGTCCCTGACACAATCACAGTGGCGGGGTCAGGTAACTGGTCATGGGGATAGAAAAGTCTGTGGAGATTGTGAGAAGTGTTATGGGTTGGTATAATATTGTTTTGGTCTCCATGAATCAGGGCCTGCATATGGGGTAACAATTGGGACGCTAATATTTTACTAAGTATTTTGAAGTCAGAGTTCAACATAGAGAGGGGTCGAAAGTCTGAGGGTGCCACATCCCGCGAGGTAGATTTGGGCAGGGGCACCACCAGAGCCTCCCTTGTTGTTGCTGAAAGGATACCCATTTCATAGGCCTCTGCATAAATTTGTGCCAATTTAGGCGCCAATTCACATGTCAACATCTTGTAAAACTCCAAGGGGAGGCCATCTGCGCCAGGCGTCTTACTTATTGCCATGTCTTTGATGGCGTGTCTAACCTACACATCTGACACTGGGGTGCCCAGTGATTCGTGCTTCACCTGCAGGAGAGACCAAAGTGAGAGTCCCTCCAACAGGGATTCAAAAGCCGTCGGGAGGCCTAACTCTGGCCGATGATAGAGGGACACATAATAAGACCTGAATACCTCATTAATATCTTTCAGCTGAAAGATGACTGTCCCTCCTGTCAGCACTAGGCGAGTTATAGGGGTAATCCTACTCTCTGCATGAACGAACCAGGAAAGGAGCCATCTGGAGTCACATTATACAGTTCACATGTCTCTAGCAACAGCGGAAGGGCTCCGGAGTTACCACCCAGCTCATTATCAAGCACATGCAGATCAGCCTCTAACCTCTGGAGGTCTCTCTCCAGGTAATGTCATCACAACCTTAAGAGTCTCTCATTCTAGGCCTGGACTTGATCCCGAACCCAGGTTAGTGGTTAAGAATTCAGCGATTCTGGCTGCTAAGGAGTCTTTAAAGACAGTGTTCTCCAGGGAAGTTGAGCGTAGCTGCCATGAAGGTATAAGTGGGCGTGCATCCACTCGTTTTAGCGTCAAAAGACACATGGCTATATTGGGCTCATCTGAGGGGAGGTAATTTTGCGTCTTAATAAGACTGTGTCTAGGACACTCGCTAATATGCCTGCAGTTTGTTCATTGGGCCTCTTCCATAGGCTGGGTCCCAGGAAGGTGGGGAACAGATTTGTGGACTTGGCCCTGGCTCTGGAGAAGCGATGAGTCGCCATGGGCTGGAAATTGCCCAGAGGACCTAGTGTGGAAACATGGGTGACTGACTTCATGCGCTGGGCATGGGCTGAGGAAAGGGCGCATCAGAGGGAGGAGGCATGGGGTGTCTGTCATAGACCTAATAGAGTGCTCTGGAGGTAAATGGTTGACAAATGGTTATCCCCTGGGACTGCAGTTGAGTCTGAGGAGGGGAAGACAGTGGGGCCAAGTCCTGGCTGTGAAATTGAGCCGAACCCTGATAGGACTGAGGGTGCGTGGGTCCTGGCGCTCCCGTAGGCAGAATGGATTGTTCTTCCTTGCCCCCCTTCACCCCCTCCTCCCCCACAACCGATGTTGTTTACACATTCTGTGACATGACTTAGGCACGTATGGGCACGGTTATAGTTTGTTTATTAAATGAGTAATAATATTATCTTGTGGCATCTAATCCTTCTGATAGTGCGACCATAACCTTATCCCTTGTGGGTGTTCTCTTGCTCTTGTCTGCAAACCGTGGACTGAAAAACTGTAAACCCAGGTTACTGATGCAGTGTTAACATTGCACTGTGTTGTTGTTTTTTTGAAATGCCAATAATACAAAAGTATTAATAACAAATATAGGAATGTGATTTTAAGACCTTCTGGCAATCTCAGACATCAATTAAATGACTTATCAAAATGAATCAGGCATTTTTTTTTATATCATGCAACATATTGGCCTGGATGCCTACAGGAATGTTTCCATAGGTCAACATGTACTGTAATTTTAAAACGTTTGCCAGATATTGGAGACTTAAAAGCATCAGGCAGACCTCAGAGAGACAAACCAAATAACTCCACAAAGTATCCTTGTTTTATATTTAAGTAGCACTGGCCAAACTAAAGTCAAGTTTGTAGAAGGTGCATGAGGAAGGTCAGCTGGAACATGAAACAACAACTCAAAAATGTTTAAAGTTGAAAGAATGAGAAATATAAGGAGTAAACCAAACTTGTAACACAAAAACTTCATAGTGAAACTACCCAACAAACTGAAGAAAGAGATAAAGGCAAGTTGGAGGGAAATTGTTTTAAACAGGTCAATTCAAGACAATTAGAGTAACAGTCATCACAGCAGTCCGAGAAAGCCAAAGTCATTGCATGACCTATGGTTAAAACATCTGGAAAGATTACTAAGCACACTATGTTAGTTTTCAGCGATACCTGGAACAGAGTTAGGCTGACTTGTAAAGGAATATGGGGATTTGTGGGTGGGTGGTTTTGCAGGTAAGGAAAATCTGTGAGTGGTGAAATGTGCTGATGAAGGATTAAGGAGGTTGGGGTTTACTGTGACCATGGTTGGTGCATCATCCTGGCCTTTTAAAGAATCTGTCTTCTCCCAGGAAGAAACAAAGGGCTACAGAACATTGACAGAGAAAGTGTTATGGAGGGACAGAAGGGAATAGAGCCAGTTTTATGTCTGCCATTTCAAATCATACGAGGACTTGCTTGTGGCTTGAATCAAAATAGAGGTAGACAAATGCCTCTACAGACTGGAATAGCTAAACTACTAGTCTGTCAACTGATAAACAAGCAACCATCTTTACAAAGAGAGAATATATGCGTCTCTTCAAGTATTCATAATGTTTAGAAAGCTCTTGATAACCTTCTCAGATCTAGACTATGATTTTCTGGTTGTGCACCCAAAGTATATATTTTATTCCATGTCCTGCTGCGGTGTACTTTTAACTGTTAATTATCAACCATCACTTCATATATTTTTTTCTTTAAATCCTCCAAAGACTTATTGAGCACAGTGAGAAATGAACACAAGCAGATAGTGGTACAACTTTCTACTGGTCTTTCAATTCCTTAAGTCTTCTGATGGCAGATTTCATTGTCGCTGCAAATGTGGTGTTGTAGGTCCAGGCACCCCCAGCAACGATTTTCATACAGGAGCCACAATGCCAGATTCCCACAGCTTTCCTCTTCATCTTGGTCTTGCCACAGAAGTAACTTGTGTATTTAGCATGTTGACTGATTTCAATTTTTTCTCACCATTTTTCTGAGTAAGGCACCATAGCGGGTACCATATTTACCCACAATCCCGACCTTCTTGGTGCGCTTGGCCATTTTGCTGCAGGCATCGAGTGTTCTACCACTAACCATAAGCTTCTCAGCTCGGTCCTGTACTAAATCACAACAGTCACAATTATGGATCCTTAATGCTGCAAATTATATGCACCATTCTAGGTCATACAGTTCTGTATTTATCCTTGAACAAGTACTCTTTTTTTGTTCTAGATTTTACATATGAAATGCTATATATCTGCTACCTTGAAGTTCTTCTGTTATGGTGGATTGACTCATTATGTCAGTCTCATTCCATGTTGTTATTGTACTTCCGCACATACTTCTGGGTCATCCCTGGTTTTTGTGGCCATGAACTATCATTTCTTTAGTCCATTTCCAGGTTCAACATGGTTCTTTCTGTCCCCTTACATTTCTTTTGTGATGATGTCATCTCACTTGACTAGCTCTTTTCTGGTTAGGTCCCTCCTATTCCAAATACTGAAGCGTGTAGAGTTTTATTTTATTTTGACATGGTGCATACAAAATGCAGTATGTGTACTCTCATAATACTACTGTCACATTTTGACAGACGCACACAACTGCCCCATATCTAGTTCAGTACCTGTTATGGATTTCCTGGAGCTATTATTGCTCTATTTTAATGTCATACCATTTACAGTACATTACATTACTTTTGTTGTGTTGGATGTACTAAATAAAGTGCTCGGTCTCCAGGTTCATGACAAGTGAAGAACAGGAAGGTCATTATTCCCCAGGTCCAGTGCTTTTTCAAGGCCCCATGCTCAAGCAAGAACATTCTTTTATGGATTTTACAGCCAGCCTTCTCTAATCGTTAATTGCAAGGCATTGAACATGACTAGTACCTCTAGATCTCACCAGAAGCTTCAAGTCTGCTAAGGTAGATCTATCAAGAACTTCCAACGCCTGTATTTCAAGCTACAAAACTCTTCTAACACCATATCTATGCCTCATCTCTGGGCACTCAGAAGCACTTTCCAATTTGTGCACCAGTCCATTGTACCTCCAAAATACACTAAATACATAACAGCTTCAACTACTGCCTTGCCATTAAGCTACTTAAGTGAGCAAATATTTTGCCCAAAAGGCATGACTCTGGTTTTGAATAGATTTATTGTCAAAAATGGGTTTTATTGAATCCTTCTAGTTTCGAAATTTAACACTGCTGACCAAAAGGAGACGAGTTAAGAGTATATTTTTACTCACCACAAGTCAAACAGTTCATGTTTGTACTTCCTAGCTAGAGAGGAAAACAATTCACGATGAACAATATGGATGCCAGATCACTGATGAATAATAAAAATGAGTGGTGCAGAATACATCCTTGTTTCAAGCTATTATTTATGAAAACGTTTAGCTTAGGGGAGGGATGGTCATCAATTCCAATTTATACACCTTCCCAAGTATCTGTGTAGATCTAAATCCGTACTCACAGTAGAAAGTTCTATTTCCCTTCAAGGTTAACTTCCTCACAACCATTCCTTTTTCAATCTTGCCATATGCCACATAAAGGTCAACAAAACAATTAATAAGATTATTACTGCATTTTTTCCTTTATTAACAAGGGAAGAGCAAAGGTGTGGGTTGGTACTGTTTAGGAAAAATGGTTTGAACTCCATGTAAAAGTCTAGACTTCTCAGCACCAGTTTATAGAAACTTAGAATTATTTTAGCAAAGACTTTCCCCTCTGTACCTAGGAGGGCAACAACTACATATTTTGTTGGTGTATTAGAGGAGCCTTTCTTTGACAATGGCAGCAACATACTACTTGTACGCTTTATTGGTACCTTAACTATGAAACAAATGCCCTTAGCCTCTGCTTTGCGGGCGTGAGCCGAATGACTGTGTATTTGAGAACTTTGTTTCTTTTTTGGCCCCTACTACATGTGCAAGAGTAACATTTGCCAGTGTGCGGGCAATACCAGGATTGGCCTTGTTTGATACTGGGTCAAGATTAAAAGTAACCGTAAAATTGCAATCTCTGCTTTTCATGGAACAAAGCAAATAAGGTGTTTGTTGGCTGACATAAGTGAATTATAAAATGTACTGACTACCTATGAGAATTTTCTGGCATCTTTAGTTTTTAACCCTGTGTTTAATTCCACTCAAGATGCATTTTAATGGCCCTGCTTCTACTGGACAATCAGCCTATTGTACATTTTATGCCTCCTTAATCCCTGAATGTCTCAGAACCATATCCATTATTTTACGGTACTTGCAAATTTCTTTCCAAGGTATAATTTGCCTTCTTACATTGTTAAGACTTGTGTTACTGTTACTGTACACACTCTAGGCCAACTTGGGGCTGGTTTAGAGGATAGGGTTGTCCATTGCAAGAGCAACGGATTACCCTCCCAGCCAGAACATTGATCCGCCCACCTCATTTAGAGTATTCTGTCGACAGAGCCAACTGTTCTCACCATCAATGGAATATTTTATTTAATGGTGCAACAGAGTAGGGGCCATCGGAGGAAGAACATTACACCACAAATCCTGTTTAGGGTGTTTGGTGTAATATAGTTCTTTTTTTGTCTGTCACTGCCAGGAAAAACCTGGCAGTGATGAATGGGAAAAAGACTATAATCACCCAACACCTTGGTAGAAAACTCCCAAGGTGTGGGGTTCATTAGTTTTTTTTTTGTTGCTTATTTTCAAAAACAAACTCCCTGTTTGGTGGGCATCTCTAAATTTGGTAGTCGACAGCCCATCGGTGTGGTGGAGGTAATGTCCTTCACCACCCTGATGGACTGAACTGCTACCACCAAACTCTAAATCAGGATCTTGGTTAATATCTAGTCCAAGCTAAATTTTATTAATGTATCACAGGTTAGCTTAATTTCATTTCCAGGTTGGAGATCTAACTATGGTAAAGCATAATGAACATTTTAAAAGTTTATTAAACTTGAAAAGTAATCGTAAACATATGTTTATGCTAAATATTAATGTAAATGAATGGTATAAATTTATTGTAAATATAGAAAAAAGCTGGAGCTATATTAACTTAATTTTGAATTAAATGTTTAATTCATATAAAAATACTAATTTACATTTTTAAAATCCCACTAAAAATATAAAAAGAAATTATGTTGTATAAATAGTTATTGAAAGTTTTGTATATAATCAATTGATAGTAATTTAATTGCATTTTAGCAAACATTACTGTTGTATTATTGGTTTCATTCAAAGAAAGCTATTAAAAATACAATTGAAATACAATAAAAATATGATTTATTTTTTATAATGTTTCAAAATTAAATTACATGTGTTTATATTTTAACTGTATTAAAATTTGAATTGGATTTAACATTATTTTCTGTAGAGTTTTGTTTTAAGTCCCTACCTCCATAATTTTTCATGGCAGTATCATTGGATTATCATGTGTGGTGGTGGACAAACTACTGCTCCCTTTTGGCTGTAGTAATTTTACACAACTAAATTTAGCTTTACCTACTGTTTTAGGGGATGGAGACATATAAGTCTACACTTCTGTAACTACACTCTTAAATGGTAGTAAAGCTGTAAATTTAATCAAAATGCAAGACAATCTTAATTGTGCAGATTTACTCATGTGTAAATTTACCTATGTGAGTAGGTCCTAGTGACAGTAATTCTACTATTACCTAGCTGACATGCTGAATTTGCCATTATAAAATGTGACTACTGGAAATGCACTGTTTAGCATTTTTTCTCACAGTATGTCAGGGACATTTACAGGGCTTTCCGTGCAAGACCAATGAGATTTGCATAGTGTCCTTGCATAGAGATGGAGCCACCATAAATGCCAGAATATTAGCAAACATAATTTGGGCAGCTGGTGTGATGGCATATCCTGCAGCTTCAAGATCTGACTAGTGGTTGAGCTGGAAAAGGCTTCATTATCGGGAAGGTTGGTGTAATGCAGAGATAGGTGGTAGGGACTTTCATCTTTTTTAACTTAATCCCCTGTTAGACCTGTCATCCTTAGGGTGGTCTTTCCCTAAACTTTTGCCTGCTTACCTCCTCTTTTTCTAATTCTCTTTGTTGGCCTTAGGACTCTGAGCACTTTACCACTTCTGAACAGTGCTAAAGTGCATGTGGTTCTCCCCTAAACATGGTACAATTTGTGTATACTCAATTGGCATTTTTAATTTCCTTATACGTCCCTTGTAAAGTGGTATACCATACACCGAGGGCCTGTAAATTAAATAATATTAGTGAGCCTGCAGCACTGATTGAACCACCCACACAAGTAGCCTTTCAAACCTGTCTCAGGCCTCCCACTGCAGGGTCTGTGTGCAGTTTACTGCCACTTCTACTTGGCATTTAAAACCCTTTGCAAAGCCTTAAACTCTGTTTTATTACACCTAAGGTAGGCCCCAGGTATCCCATATGGCAGGGTGCTATGTAAGTAAAAGGTAGAACATGTACTTTTAAGTTTTGCATGTCCTAGTAGTGACAAACCTCCAAATTCATTTTTCACCACTATGAGGCAAAATCCTCTCATAGATTAATATTGGGAATTCCTAAATACACTTTTACGTTGTAAATCCTGATTAGAAAGAAGTAGCTTTGTATCTTTGGAATGGTAATGATAAATGCTCTTTACTGGTAAAGCTGGGTTTAACATTATTATTTTAGAAATGACACTTTTAGAAAGTGAACATTTCTCTGCTCTTATTGCTCTGTGTGCCTGCAGCCAGACTCCAATACACGTCTGAGGTGGGTGACAGCTTCACTTTGTGCATTCCCTCTAGACAGCCATCAACACAGGAAGGTTAGGTGTGTCTGAGCCCTCATCTGCATTCTTATGGCCCTTCCTCGGCAGGAAGGGAGGGGGAGCTGACATTTGCACCTGAATAGGTAGTCTACTATCTCCACACAAAGGGCTGATTACCCCTTGCTGAAAGCCTGGAGCCAGGGCTGAGACAAAAGGACCTCTGTGCACTTTAAAGACCCTTCTTTGAAGTCACCTTCACTTCAAAGACACAACTGGGTATAAGTACTGGACCTCTGACCCCACCAAATCACACACTTCTGGATCTACAACCGGACTCTGTCAGAAGAACTGCTGTGCTGCATCAAGGACTGACACTATGCTGGACTGCTGACCTGGGTGGCCTGCTTTTTTCTTTTGCTGCCCTGCTACCTGCTGCTCTCTGACCCTGCTGAGGAGAGCTGGACTCCGCCTTGCACCAAAGTGATCTTCAAGAACTTGTTGGCTTGCCTCCTGTTGCTTGAGACCCAGGGCTATCAAAGTCTCTACCCCTGCTTCTGTGCCTGAGTCACTGGAAGTGGACCCCAATACTTGCTCCAGAGAAATAGACGCATCGTCAATCTGTGAGCCGCAGAACCAGCACATCTACCCTGTTGTGGGAATATAATCGGCGCATCACACTGGGAACCACTGCATCGCATCGGGAAACCACTGCTTTGAAACCAACGCATTGCCACCACTGCGTGGAGAAGATCGACGCATCGTCCCTTCAGAGTGGATTGACCCAGCACTTTGCATCTGTAACTACCACACTCACATCCGGCACTTCAATCAACAGACCCGATGTATCACCACCTATGCATGAAGAAAATCAATGCTTCACCTCGTCTGTGGGTTTAACATCGACGCATCGGCCATCTGAACCCCGCATATCGCTGATGTGATCAGAATCAAGGTACTCTGTTCAGCGAACCTTTGTGGCTCCTGTCCCCGGCCTGTGCTCCATCCTGGTCGGCTTGAACTGTTGACTTTCCCGCGGTCCAGCGCGACCAGATAACCCCCAAAGGCGCTTATTGCTTCTCAGTGCTAGAACTCTTTTTATTCTTTAAAAATTCATACCTCAACTTCTGCTTATTTGATTTTTGTTGTTTCGGTCTTGATTTATTTATATAATTATTGTCTATGTTTCTAAATGAGTGTGGAGTCTTTTTCTGGTGTTTTCATTGTGTTACTGTGTTTGTGTTGCACAAATACTTTACTCATTGCCTCTTTAGATAAGCCTAACTGCTCTTTGCCAAGCTTATCTTTAAGTATGTATCTTGCTTACCCTGACTAGAGTTGTGGTCCCTACTTGGACAGGGTGTGTACCTCTGCCAACCATAAACTCCCTTTCTAACATTGGTGATCAGTAGTGAGGGTAGGACTTGATTTTGTGCAATACCTTATAGTACTTCATTGTTCACTACAACTCTATACTAAGACCAATTCGAACCCTTTCAAATTCTCCCTGGCTTTTTGATTTTTTGCTAAACCATATCGCTCTCTGGAGAAGCAGCACTTGCACGTGCACCTGCAGTAATTGAGTTTGAGCTGGCCAAGTTAGAATCTTACACTGTGGCCCAGCTTATGGATTTTCGCAAGGGGTTTCAAGTATCTATGAAAGGCTTCACTGCAGAATGTTTTAAGAGCCTGGGTTGTGGATCTGGGACTGCCTGTGGAGGGGACCAACAGCTTGCTAGAAGCAGTGGTAGTTCCTAGAGAAGGGAGCAGCGTTTCATCAAGGAACCTGTCCCCAGAGGAGCTGGTGGACAGAAGAGAGGGAAGAAAGCTCAAGCTGGAGCTTGCTAAACTAGAGCAGAAGTAGAAACTTGCTTTGGCTGAGAAAAAGCAGGCCCTAGTGGAGAGGAGGCTAGCCATGGAGAAGCGGAAGACGTTCCATAAGTTGAGCCTCAGAGAGCTTGACTTGAGAGCCCTATTATTAGCGTCGAGCAACTGTAATGGTGACAGCATACCTGCAGTGTCTACTACTTAAGTAAGAGTCCAGATACCCACATATTTGGTGCACAGTTATGTGGTGAAGGATGGCATAGACAAGTGGTTTGCAGCCTATGGAGTCACTCAAAGAGTTCACAAGGTCCCAGAGGAGTCCTGGGGTGGTAATTCATGGAGGTACATGCCCATAGATGGAGGGGCACACTTATCACACTAGAGGTGAGGGACCAGACAAGCTACACTGCAGTGAAAGCCATCTTGGTCAGTAATTTTGGGCTGACCCCTGAAAAATATAGACAACATTTTAGGACAAGCCACACGATCTCCTCACAGACATGGGTGAATTTTGTAGATTATGCTAGCAAGGCACTGAAGGGCTGGGTGAGGGGCAGCAAGGTTGATGATTATTCAGGGCTGTACAACCTATTTTTAAAGGAGCACATGCTTGATACTTGTTTTCCAGAGCTGCGCCAACACCTGGTTGACTGTAAGCTTTTTGATTACAGGAAACTTGCTGAGGAGGCAAAAATCTGCGTCTGCGCCAGAGTGTCCAAGAAGGTATTGTCAAAAAGGGTTGTCAGGGTTCCCATCAGAAGAAAGAGGGGAGAGATAAAAGGAAGGAGTTCTCTCAAGGCCCACAAAACAACTCACAAGGGAAAGGGTCTCATTCCCAATCTGGTCACCAGAAGAAAAGCTACCCTGACAAAAGTCAGCAGCCCAAATCCCTCAAGTGCTATGAATGCTTCGAGTATGGACACTACAAGTGGGACCCCAAGTGTCCAAAAAGAGCACAAATTCCTACTTGGAGGATAGGTTCCAGGGGTGGCGAGTATAGTGCCGGGGAGGAGTTTGTCCCAGTTAATGGGGAGGGGGAGTTTAGTGGTGTTACCCTCATGTCCCTGGGTGACAGTGAGATGGTTCCTAATATGCAATGGGTCACCATCAATAGGTAAGGTGTTGAGGCTCTGAGGGATACCGGTGCCAGCATGACTATGGTAAGGAGTCAACTGGTGTCCCCAGAGCAGGAGATTCCCAATGCATTACACCAGGTTGAGGTGACTGACAACAGAGAGTGTCACTACCCAGTGGTCCTTGTTCCATTTGAGTAGGGGGGTTCAGGTCTTCTGAAAGTTGCAGCTTACCTGCTTTGCCTGTGGACTGTTTGCTTAGTAGTGACGTTAAGTACACTACCTGGAAGGAAGTAGAGCTCATGCTCATGTGGAGATATTGGGGTTGCCTGATTGGATCTGTGCAACCACAAGGTCCATGGCTGCCCACTATGGGTGTCAATAAGGGCTGGAGACTGCAAAAATGGCCCAGCCAGCTGCTAAACATGGTAAAGGCAGAGGGTGTTTGAAAACAGCCCCTGAATGTCTTCCCAGTGAGGTGGATGGGGGACCTGCAATGGAGGTCATGGCCCACTGAGGAGCGCATTGCTCCCTTTGGTGACCTGCCAGAGCTTGCTGGAAGCCATGTGGAAGGAGGACCCACCAAGGAGGAGTTCTGTAGGGCACACAGGGGATGCCAAACCCCTGAGGGCATAAGGCAACAGGTCAAAGCCCAAGCAGCAGGTGATGCCTCTGGAAGTCATCACATTTAATGGGAGGACAACCTCTTTAACAGTAAGCCTAAGAATCTTGTTCATGGGACAATAAGGGCCCTGGTGGTCCCCTAATGCTACAGGGAGTTCGTACTAGAGCTGGCTCATGAAATTCCCCTGGCAGGACACCTGGGCCAAAACAAGACCTTTGCAAGTCTTGTTCTCGACTCCTATTGGCTTAGGATCAAGACTCAGGTGCGTTCTGTAGGTCTTTTGTGACCTGCCATGCCAGTGGGAAGACAGGGCAGAGGCTTAAAGCCCCCCTTTATCCTATGCCTGTTGTTGGCACACCCTAGGAGAGGGTGGGCATCCGCATTGCTGGACCTATGGATCCCAAGAATGCTTTAAGCAACAGGTTTATCCTGGTTCTGGTGGATAATGCCAGTAGGTACCCAGAGGCAATCCCTCTAAGGACCATGACTGCACCTGCAGTGGCAAAGGCCCTGATGGGAATTATTACCCGAGTGGGTTTCCCCAAGGAAGTGGTGTCTGAGAGTGACACCAACTTCATGTCTGCTTATATGCAGTCAATGTGGAAGGAGTGTGGAGTAACCTACATGTTCTTCACGCCATACCATTCACAAACAAATGGGCTTGTTGAAAGATTCAACAAGACTCTGAAGGGCATGATTAGAGGCCTGCCTGAGACACCGAGGAGTAAGTGGGACATCGTCTTGCCATGCCTTCGCTTTGTACCACAGAACGGAGTGAGCTTCAGCACCTTTGAGCTTCTGTACAGGCACCCCGTCAGAAGACCTCTGAGTTTGGTAAAAGAAGGGTAGGTACAAGCTCCCAGAAAGATTCCCCAGTATATACTGAGCTACATGCTGACCCCCAGAAGCCAAATGGTTAAGTTGTGGAAGCAAGCTTCAGACAACTTACAAGCCAGTCAGGAAGTGATGAAGCAGTGGCATGACCAAAATTCTATGACTGTGGAATTGCAGCCAGGGCAGAAAGTGTGAGTGATGGAACTTGTGGTGCCCAAGGCCCTCCAGGACCGCTGGTCTGGGGCCTATGAGGTGGTTGAAAGGACGGGTGAGGCCACCTAACTGGTGGACTCAAGACTCCCAGGGATCCCCACAGGGTGCTCCATGTAAACCGCCTCAAACCCCACTTTGAAATGTCTGAGCTCACCATGCTGTTGGTGACAGATGGAGACGAGGACAAGGAGAGTGAACATCTCCCTGACCTCCTAGCCTCCAAGGAAAAAGATGGGTCTGTGGAGGGAGTAATCCTTTCTCCAGGTCTGACCCCATCTACTGGACTGCCACCAAGTGTTGGGGCAGTACGCCACTTTGTTTTCCCTCATCCCTGGGATTACCCACCTGTGTACCCATGATGTGGACACATGAGACAACCTTCCAATCAAGAACAAATCTTACAGGTTGTCTGAAAAGGTGAGGGGCAGCATTAAGGAAGAGGTTTCCAAAATGCTGGAGTTGGGGATGATAGACTCCTCCAGTAGCCCCTAGTCCAGTCCTGTGGTCCTAGTACCAAAAGCTGCCCCACCGGGAACCACACCCGAACTCAGGTTCTGTGTGGACTATAGGGGGCTCAATCCAGTCACCAAGACTGATGCTCATCCCATCCCCAGGGCTGATGAGCTGATTGACCGATTAGGGGCTGCCCCGTACTTAAGTACCTTTGATCTTCCTTCAGGGTACTGGCAGATCGTCCTAACAGAGGGAGAAAAGGTGAGGTCAGCCATCTCCTTTCCAGAGAGTGACTACACGTTTAGGATGATGCCCTTTGGACTCAAGAATGTCCCTGCCACCTTCCAGAAGCTGGTGAACCAGGTTCTTGCTGGAATGCAGGCCTTCAGTGCTGCCTATATGGATGACATAGCTGTCTTCTGTAGCAGCTGGAAGGACCACCTTTTTCACCTCGAGAAAGTGCTTCAGGCACTGCAACAGGCAGGCCTGCCTATCAAGACAAGTAAATTGCAGATTATATTAAGGGGGGATTCTGTCATGGATTCTTACTCCTAATTTTGCATTTCCTCCAGGACAAATTTGTATTACCACCGAACCCAAAACGCTAAGGAAATTATTTAGAATTTGGGGTAATAGAAAGTCCTCTGATTTATGGAGAGGACAATCCACTAGTTGAATTGTCTCTACCATGCTATTTTTTGGTAGAGGAAGTTCCACCAGTAAGTTCTCCTCCAGATTTAGCACTTGCTCCAAAAGTCAAATGATTTTCAATTAGAAATGAGGCTCTAAATGTTTAGTACTTAAGAACAAATCAAAATGCATTTCAACAAAGGATTCAAAAATGAATTTTAGAAGGATATCTCGGCTGTTTTATTCTTTTAACAAAAAATATGTAGTTAAGAGGTGTCTCGAACTCTGTCATCTTTATTTGTATTGTTGCAAACGTGATTTTGCACAGAAGTGAAAAGGTCGTATGCGTTTCGCTTTTTTTCAAATAGGTTATGTATGATTTTGGTTCATCTCGCTTTTAATGCATATGGTTGGCGTTACCATCTTGTTGTTTGACATCATGCTCCACATAAACTATTTAAGTACTATATACTAACATAATGAAATCTGTCACGTGACTTGGCTTATCGCTCTAACCACTTATTGATTAGTACAAATAAATATATTCAGTATTTATTGGGGTCAAGCAAGTCACCGTAGCAGGCAGAGTCAGCCAATAAAGATCACAGTTCAATGGAACATAAATTCAGTTTTGGCCTTGAGATATGGACAGTGCTAAAACGTGGAGTAAAATGTTTTTAAGAATTGAGCATGTTTTGCAGTATTCTAAGGTGCACTCCCAAATTAATCGTTTTATGCCATATGTATTAAAGTCAAGCCATGAGTCAGGCTTATTCACTTACATTCTAATTGTGTAGGCCTTGTTTGCGATGCACTCAAAAAACCTTGAAACCACCGTCTTGAAAATCTTTGCCAGTTTCCATAATGTATTTTTATTTACCTTAAATCTCTTGCAGGGTTTAATTGAACTGATGGGTGCGCTGGCACATAAAATAATTGTATCTGCCCTTAGTGGCACAATTTGTAACTGAGTGATTGCTCCAAATGTAATATTGTTTCTTTATATATTTTAAGACATGCTACATATTCTCTTTCAGTTCCAAAAAGATACATTTTTACTTTCATTTTTTGAAAAAAGCAAAATTTCTTCTCAATAACTATTAAGAAATGCGAAAGGTAAAAGAGCGTTTTGCATGCAGGTCACAGTGCCAGGAGCAATTCTAATTAGATGAAGTCTATAGGTTAAATGAACCGCATGCCAGTTCACACACATTAAAATAAAATATTTCAAGTCCATCACGTGGTTAAGTAACACCAATGTATATATTTAATAGGAGCGTTCATCTGGCAAATTGGAGACAAAATCTGTCGCTTGTACTGTGCAACACTGAGATTTGCTTGAATTGACGAATTAGTATGCACAGCACAGAGAGTGCCACAAGGGCATCCTGTACTTCATTCCTGCAATAAACGTATGGGATATAAGATATTTTGATATAAATACACGGAAACGATTGTATATGAGTTGTCATGCGATGCATGATATTACATGAAATCGATCACTCTCTTTTGATTAGGATGTTATGAACTCAGGAATACAAAATGTATACTATACATTTACATACAATAATATGATATCACCACCACAATTTCATTTAATAATTTTTTTTTTTAAATAGCACAAAAAGGTATTTATTAACCCCTTCACTGCCTCCCACCCCCTCCACCCCCGCCCGTGGTGAGCCTTTTTTTGGCTATTTGGGGTAGTTTGCCCTCAGGCCCCCATAATTTTTTGGTCACATAAGGTATCCACGCCAAATTTGCGTCCTTTTTTCCAGCATCCTGAGCATTCTAAAGGTACCTAGGGTTTTTGGATTTCCCTGGAGGGGACTGTGAAATTAGCCAAAATACAGCAAAAGTTTGTTTTTGGGGGGAAAAAAGTGCTGCAGGAGAGGGCATCTGATTTTTCCCCTGTAAACGATATCAGTGAAGGATTTGCTGTCCTAGAATTACCAGCTTCACAGCTTTCATGGACAGGCAGACTTTTGTCAGACCAACATTTTGTACACAGTTTTGGCATTTTACTGGGAAATAGCCTATTTTTCCTGTTTTTGTGCTTTCAACCACCTTCCAGTTTGTAGTAGAAATGGGTGTGAAACCAATAATAGATACTGGAAAAGCTATACATTTCTGAAAAGTAGACAAACTTCTGAATTCAGCAAGGGTTCATTTTTGTAGATCCTTCAAGAAAGTAACAGTTAAAATAAAAAATAAAAAATTGAGTTTTTATTGAAACAGCCATTTGTGCCTACGTTTTCACCTGTAACTTCCAACTATGGCAGATTTTTTAAAGCAATATATCATTATGTCTGCTGGTCCCTTTTGGTTGCGGTGATATATAGGGCTTGTAGGTTCACCAAGAAGCCGAGGTACCCAGCGCCAATAACCAAGCTGCACCTTGCAATGGTTTTTCATTGTGTACAGGGTATACAGCAATTCATTTGGTAATATATATAGAGTATAAAATAGGTATCAAGGAAACCTATGTATTTCCAAAATTGGATCAAGTTATGGAGTTTAGAGGCAGTGGTTGTTTGCAGATTTCTGAAGTACTCATACAAGCATGTGAATTAGAGAGCATTTTTCAAAATGACTTCTTTTTTTCACACACTATCTTACATTTGGAGGCAGAAATGCATAGAAAGACAATTGGTAATAACACTTGTTCTACTATGCTCTGTTCCCCTCAATCTCCTGATAAAATCGTACCTCACTTGTGTAGGTAGGTCTAGTGCCCATGACAGGAAACGGCCCAACACGCAACATGGACACATTACATTTTTCCACTAAAAACAGACCTTTTTTTGCAATGTGCCTAGTTGTGGATTTTGGGCCCTAGCTCAGGCGGGACCTAGAGAAACCTAGCAAACCTGTACATTTTTTAAAACTAAACACAAAGGGGATACCAGGATGGGGCGACTTGTGTGGCTCTCACCAGGTTCTGTTATCCAGAATCCCTTCCAAACTAAAATATTTGCCTAAAAACACATTTTCCTCACATTTCTACGATGGAAAGTTCTGGAATCTGTGGGAATCCACAAACTTCCACCCAACCAGCATTACCCCAAGTCTCCTGATAAAAATGGCACCTCACTTTTGTGGGTAGGCCGAGTGCCCGCAAGAGGAAATGGCCCAAAACGCAATGTGGACACATCACATTTTTCCACTCAAAACTAACCCTTTTTTTTGCAATGTGCCTAGCTGTGGATTTTGGGCCCTAGCTCAGCCAGCACATAGGCGAACCTAGCAAACCTGTACATTTTTCAAAACTAGACACCCAGGGGAATCCAGGATCGGGCAACTTGTGTGGTTCTCACCAGGTTATGTTTCCCAGAATCCCTTGCAAACATGAAATTTGCCTTACAAAACACATTTTCCTCACGTTTCTGTGATGAAAGCTCTGGACTCTGAAGGGGGCCACAAACTTGCACCCACCCAGCATTCCCCCAAGTCTCTCAGTAAAAATGGTAACTCACTTGTGTGGGTAGGCTCATTGCCCGCGACAGGAAACTGCCCAAAACGCAAAGTTGACACATCACATTTTTCCATGGAAAACTGACCCTTTTTTGCAATGTGCCTAGCTGTGGATTTTGGACCCTAGCTCTGGAGGCATCTAGGGAAACCTAGCAATCCTGTACATTTTTGAAACCTAGACACTCAGATAAATCCAGGATGGGGTGACTTCTGTGGCTTTCACCAGGTTCTGTTACCCAGTATTATTATTATTATTAAAGATTTGTAGGGCGCCGCAGCTACACCAAGGGGTTTCTCTGCACCAAGCCTGGTAGTACAATGCAGAGTAAAAGGAAAAGGGAAGAAAGACCGAAGTTAAAACAGCCAAGTTTTCAAACCCTTCCGAAAGGCACAGAGAGAGGTCTCATTTCGCAAGGGGGCTGGTAAGGAGTTCCATAACGTCGAGCCCAAGTATGAGAAACATCGACTTTCATGCGGGCAAGTCTGATTTTTGGAACAACAAACCGGGTATATTGGGCGGAACGGAGGGAATGAGAGGGATGGTAGCGTTGGACCAAATCCTTCAGGTATCTAGGCGCTGTGCCTGTTTTGATTCTAAACTGTAGCATAGGGTCTTGAATTTCACACGATTTGACACCGTCAGCCAATGTAAGTCCCGAAGGATCTCTGAAACAGAGGAGGACTTTGGTAGGCAAAAAAGAAGTCTAGCTGCTGTGTTTTGCACCAGCTGTAGCCTCTGAATAGTTGATTTATCGGCTCCCAGATATAATACATTTCCGTAATCCTGTCTTGACGTGACCAGGGCATGGATCACAGTCCTCTGAGCTGGGTGAGGGATCATCCATAAGATCTTCCCATGCCATTTAAGGACTGCGAAACAGGTGGATGATACCTTGGCTACTTGTTGTTTCATTGACAGCTGTTCGTCTACAATGAAACCCAGGTTCCGAACCTTGTTCACCGGCACCCAGTATTCCTTGCAAACCTCAAAATGTGTCTAAAGAACACATTTTCCTCACATTTCTGTGATGGAAAGCTCTGGAATCTGAAGGGATCCACACATTTCCTTCTACCCATCATTTTCACAAGTCTTCCGATAAAAATGGTACCTCACTTGTGTGGGTAGGCCTAGTGCCCGCAACACGTAACGGCCCAAAACTCAACATAGACACATCACATGTTTTCCACGGAACATGGACCCTTTTTTTTTAAATGTGCCTAGCTGTGGATTTTGGGCCCTAGCTCAGTCGGCATCTGGGAAAACCTAGAAAACAGTACATTTTTTAAAACTAGACACCCAGGGGTATCCAGGATGAGGTGACTTGTGTGGCTCTTGTCAGGTTCTGAACCCAGAATCCCCTGCAAACCTCCAAATTTGCCTTTCAAAACACATTTTCCTCACATTTCTGTGATGGAAAGCTCTGGAATCTGAAGGGGGCCACAAACTTCCTTCCACCCAGCATTTCCACAAGTCTCCCTATAAAAATGGTACCTCACTTGTGTGGGTAGGCCTAGTGCCCGCAACAGGAAATGGCCCAAACATACTGTGGAGATATCAAAATTATCGATCACAAAACAACCTGGTTTTGTAAGGGAATCACCTGTGTTTTTGGTCCCGGGCTCAGCGGTCATCTATGGAAACCTATCAAACCCAGACATTTCATGCAGGGAAGAACAGGGATGTGCGGTTTGCATGAATCCTGCAATGTTTTCTTGCCCAGAAACACCTGCAAACCTCAAAGTTAGCTAAAATAAAATACAATTTTGCTTACATTTCTGTGTAGGATCACTGCACCAGCACAAATTTCCTATCACCCAGCGTTCCTCTCAGTCTTCCAGGTAAAATGATACCTCACTTGTGTTGGTGCCCAAAATAGAGTCAGCCTAAAAATGCATAAAAATAAATTGTGCTTATCAACTCTTTGTGATATCCCCTCAATCTCTACACATTTTTGGCCCTTCCCTGTCAAACGCACTCAGCCTATCCACACAAGTGAGGTATCATTTTACTTGGGAGACCGAGCTGAACGCTGGGTGGTAGGAAATTCATGCCGGTGCATTAATCCCAGACAGAAATGTGAGGAAAATGTGATTGTTCTAGCTAAATTTAAGGTTTGCAAGGGATTCTGGGTAAGAAAATGTTGAAGGATCCACACAAGTCACACATCCCTGGACTCCCCCGGGTGTCTAGTTTTCAGAAATGTCTGGGTTTGGTAGGTTTCCCTAGATGTCCGTCAAGCCAGGGACCAAATACGCTGGTGACTCCCTTGCAAAACCAGGTTGTTTTGTGATAGATAACTTTGATGTCTCCACAATACATTTTGGGCCCTTTCCTGTTGCAGGCACTTGGCCCACCCACACAGGTGAGGTAACATTTTTATTGGAAGACCTGGGGGAACAGTGGGTGGTGGCAATATGTAGTTTATTTCTGAGTCTGGAAGAATATGGCACAACATTTCAAGGAAAATGTGTGACTTTAGTCACATTTTGAGGTTTGCAGGGGATTGTGGGTAAGACATTTTGTTGGGGTCCATGAGGGGCACACCACCCTGTACTCCCCAGGGTTTTTATTGTATGAAAATATTTAGAATTGGTAGGTTTTCTCTAGAGACAATGTACACTATGGCAGAGAAATACAGAAATGACAAATATTACAGCACAATCAACTATTCCTCAAGTACACACACATATTGGTTGAATTTAGCATGAGGTTGAGTGCAGGTCCAGAGCATAACATTTTATTAACAAGAGATTTCACAAAAGGAAATGCACTTTTAACAATTAAAAGGTTAAAAACCTGAACCCATGTCTCACAGCTCATGAGCTGTAAAGCCATGGCAAGGCACCAACCTCTTTACAGGCCATTCACATACCTTTCATACGTGACACACACAAGACCATTCACACCACCTGCTGCGGGCCTACAACATTACAACATTCATATCAACAAAGAGCGCTATTTAAGGGGACATCACTTTCATACGCCCACATGACTGACACAGCAATCATACCGGCTGGTGGTTGACGTAGTGTGTGCAGTGGCATTGGGCTAGCAGAGTCTGTAATGACCAGCAGCAAGTCACTACCCACACACCACCAGCCAAACACCAGTTCACCCACACTGCCACAAGTGCTAGTCCATGCACACCACCAGTCAAGCGGCAGCCAAACGCCACTCCATGCATACCACCAGCCAAAAGCCACTCCACACACACTGCCAGCCAAAAACCACTCCACGTACACTGCCAGCCAAGCACCAGTCCATGCACACCACCAGCCGAATGCCACTCCATGCACACTGTCAGCCAAATGCCACTCCACGCACACCACCAGCCAAGCACCAGTCCATGCACACTGCCAGCCAAACACCACTCCACACACACCACCAGTCAAACGCTACTCCACGCACACCGCCAGCCAAACACCAGTCCATGCAAACCACCAGCCAAGCGCCAGTCCACACACACCACCAGCCAAGTACCAGGCCACTCACACCACCAGTGAAGCACCAGTCCACACACACCACCATCACATATTTTAGTACGAAAAAGAAAACACAAACCAATTGGAAGTAGATACAAAACTATAACTACAAAAAACAGCTCTAACTAAATACATCGCACTAATGCCAACCATGAAATCTGGGCAAAAAATATAAAACAATGCAGACCAGTCAGTTTACTTTTATGCTCACGGTTGCAACCAAAAATTCCATTGCATGTTACACAATTTAAAACAAGTGGGCACTCACAGCACAGAATTAGAAGGACAATCATGGCAGTACATATGACTCTCCTTCTGCATTCCTCTTTGGGTGCAGACTCCACAATTCTTAGAGGGAAAGTCTTTTTTTGCTGTGGGAGGAATGCGATCAGGAAAGTGCTGATCTTTCAATCTAGCCATATCCTCCACTGTTGCAACTCTAAGAACTCTTGTCTGTTCCACTATAACAATGCTGGCTATCACAGACTGAAACTGAACAAATGTCATCTTTAAATCTGGAGAAGAATCCTTGAATGCAACAAAATCATTGAAAGGTGCTAAATGGAATAAATAGTCAACTTCTTATACCAAACGTAAGCCTTACAAATAGCAGTGTAAGGTTCCAACCTCTGATCTACTCTATCGACTCCTCCCATGTACTTGTTGTAGTCTAAAATGTACACAGTTTTGCACACTTCAGCAACCGGACCCAAAATGGTCACAGATGAAGTACTTTCATCATGGATGGTAGTCAACATGTAGACATCTCTTCTGTCAGAAAATATCACAGTCAGAAGTTCATCGCTACACAAGGCACTGCACTGTCCCTTCTCAAGTTTTTTGCAAACACGCTCTTTTGGGTAACTTTTACTGTTAGAGCAGATTGTGCCACAAGCAACAGTGTCCACTTTGAACAAGTCCGTGAACAATTGTGCACCAGTGTAGAAGTTATCTACGTATAAATGGTAACATTTGTTAAAAAGTCCTCTATCAAGTTCCCACACAATTTTCTCACTAACTCCGAAAGTGGATGGACAACCAGGGGGTTCAATACTGGAATCCCTACCAGGGTATACCCTGAAATTTACACAAATCCAGTCCTACTCTCAGGCCACCTGTACATCTTAATTCCATAATGTGCCCTCTTGCTAGGAATGTACTGCCTAAAAATCAAACGGCTCTTAAACAGGACCAAAGACTCATACACAGCTAATTCTCTCCCTGGAACCTAGATCTCTCTCTGAAAATCGATCAACAAAGTGATCAAGGACATATTGAAACTGAAAAAGATGATCACAATCAGGGTGATCTCATGGCAACGTTGAAGCAGTATCAACAAAATGCAGCATCCGAAGAAGAACCAAATACCGATCATGACTCATGGTTGCAGGAAACATAGCTGTTGCCATCAAGGGACTAGTAGACCAATATGAAGACAGCGACGGATTCCTTCTCAAGCCCATCAAAAAAGTTAAACTCAATAACTTCTTCAACTCATCCAGATTTGTAGGAGTTGATCGGGCGGCTCTAGAGGTGGGCTTACGTCTGGCACTGTTGTCCCTCAAATACTGTTCAGCATACAAGTTAGTCTGCTCAACAATCTCATCCAAAAATACATCGTCCATAAACAACTGCAAAACATTTATAGACAAAAGGTTTTCAGTATTCACTCTACACCCTGCAACACCACTAAGGCAGGCAACACCGGCTGCACCATGTTTGAGGCAACCCAGAGTCCAGAACTTCCAATGTTCATGGTCAGAGGAAGACTGGAAAAGCATATCAACCACCTGCAGAGTTGTAATCCTGTGACTAGCCATAATCCTTACTAAGATAAGTTACTTGACAAATAAGTCAACAATATACAACACTTTGTAAAATAAATAATCAACCAAGTGTGGCTTTGGCAACCTGAAAGTAAAACTACTGGTAGTCTGAATGGAAAAGTCAATCAATATAAACCACACAAAGGCCTATATTTTGAAAAAACAATACCAGTTTCTTGCCAGAGACTGCTAAACTCACCAGCACCTACTCTGCACAATCACAGCAAGCACAAACGATATCCCACTAGAAAGGAAAAACAAAAACAAAATTACACACAAGGCAGCACAATACACACTGTGCACAAAACCAAGGAGAATTTCACACATAATAAAACAGAAGCTAAATATGTTGCTATTACACCATTTACAAAAAATGCATTCATGCAGGGCAATAATACTCATTTGAAGTAAACAGTACAAAGAACTTCTCCTTACCAAACAGATGCAATTATGCAAACTGCAGATCAACTAGTGATGAAACCGCAAGCAAAAGACTGAATTATAAAGAAAACCTTTGCTTTAGAATAAAAAGGAGAAATAAAACATTACAATCACAAATGCAAATGATGACAAGAAATAAAACAGTTAACATTATCAAACACTATAAAGTCTACCAATCGGCATCCAAATGCCAGCCACACACACCACCAGCCAAGCGCCAGTCCACACACACACAGCCAGCCAAATGCCAGAACACGCCGACCATCATCCAAACTACATTTCACACACAAACTTACCATGGTGTCTAGTGGCTTCTGCCTCCCTTGGGGGCAGATGAGCCTAAACATATATGGCTGATCTGCCCCCAAGGGGGGCAGAAATGGCTAAAATATTCACCCCAAAAATGGGGAGGGACCCTTGCACAAGGGGCTGCTCTCCAAAACATAATGTGCCACCTAAAAATAATCCCTGGTGGTCTAGGGGCTTCTGCCCCCCTTGGGGGAATATGGGCCTAAAATATAAGTCCGATCTGCCCCCAAGGGGGGTGGAAATAGGCAAAATATTAATCCTCAAAAGGGGAGCAATCCTTGCCAAAGGGGAAACTCCCCAACATATGAATAAATACAATTCCTGGTTTCTAGTGGCTTTCTGCATTCCATTGGGGCAGATAGATCTAGAAATAGGGCCGATCTGCCCCCAGGGGGTGGGAGAAAATGGCCAAAACATTTCCCCAGTAAAGGGGAGTGAACCTTGCCCAGGGGGCCATTCCCCAACAAACACAACATGAAATCCCTGATGTCTAGTGGGCTTCTGCCCCCCCTCCCCCAATGGCAGATCAGCCTAAAAACAGCCGATCTGCCTGCTGGGGGGGCAAAATTTAAGAAAATAGCCCCCAAAGCATCACTCCCCATAATTATTCACATAAAAAGGCAATCCCTGGCTTCTAGTGGGTTTTGGTCCACCCGGGGGCGGGGCTGATCGGCCTAAAAAAGGCTAAATCAGCCCTCATGGGGGGCCAAAACATGGCCAAACATTGACATTGACTAAGGGATTGCTCTCCCAATAACAAACAAAGAAATTCCTGGTGGTCTAGTAGATGGATTTCTGCTCCATGATTGTGGCCCTCATCTGTAACCACGGAGCAGGAATCCATTCAAAACAGGCACAGGGGGAAATGAAAGACTCTTTCCTTTCCCCCTGTGTCTGTTTCCCCACACCAACACCAAAAAGAAAGACGTACCTGAATTGCATCCTCTCTCCGAATGTGCAGGAAGCAAATGCCTTCCATCACGTCCCCGGCAGCATATGATGATGTTGGCGCGCTGTGAGGGCGCCGTTATCAGATTGCTGAAGGGGTGAGTCAGGGGTGGCAGCGGAATCGCTTCCCCTGCTTTCCCCAATGGCGGCTTCTAGATGGGGGCCCACAGGGGAGCGTCTGCAGTTCCCCCAAGGGTGGGTGCCAGGACGTAACGGTTACGTCCTCAGCACATAAGCAAATGACGGACCTATTAATCAGTAGTGTGACTACATATTGATTTGCATTGCTAAAGCAGGACTAGTTGAACATTGCAAGAAAGTGTCCCTTTTTGTATGATCACCCCCATTTGTTTGGAAAATGCTGCTGGTTTTTTGACTCTGTGTGCTGTGACACTGCTAATCATGCCCCGTGCATATGCTCTGACCCCTAAAAAAACTTGGTTAAATTGGCTAGCTCCTAATTGCTTACTTAACTTTCCTAAAAGGCCAAAATATATGCTGCAGAAATACGCCCATGACATGGAAAGTTAAATGTTACCTGTGGACTGCAACACTTATTGCTGTATCCTCTAATGTGAGAATGCAATCATGACTACAGGTCTATCATTGTAGCCTGACTGCTCCAGTTTAAACCTACAGTCCAACCAGATAAATAACCCTTTGGCAGGGGAAAAGACGTTCTTTTAAATATTAATCTTTCACCCATACATAGCCATGTAACCCACAAGGTAGGGAGCCTGGTATTTACAAATGGGGCAAGTAGAAATTTAATGTCACCCTGTCCCTGGAGTGACAAGCCCCCAAAAGCTATTTTCACTGTAGAAGACCCTGGCAGACCTATGAGAAAACTACAGTATCAATTAAAATATTAGTTCTGCTATTTTGGATTTGGGACCAGCTAGAATAATAATTCAACCACTGCTTATAATATTATTAAAAGCCCAGTTCAATAGTGAATTTGGACTTAAATAAATATTTAGGAAAAGCAACTTTTAGAAAGTTACCTTTTCTCTGCCTGAGGCTCAAGGAGGCTAATTTGCATAAGCTTGGCAGCACCTGTGCAGCCAGTGCATGACATTAATGAGGTGTGAAAACTGCTCTCACAGCAGAGGCAGTGGCCTGAGTATCGGGAGGGGTTTTTATTCCCTGGCAAGAAGGCCAGTTATTGGGAACCTGGGAATTTGACTTACTTATAAAGGAGCTGTCCTGTCAGAAGTAAATGTAAGGCTAGACCTGGAGAGCACCATTTCTTGTTTTCTCAGTCAGGCTGGCATGAAACGCAGACGGAGGAGAGCTACCAACAGAACAGGTTTTGAGTGACCACAGAGAAGGGGACTGCCCATTTACCTTGACACACCTCTGGGTGGGCACAGACTCTGCACAATGGGAGAAGAGGTTTCCGATTTTGGGAGGAAAGTACTGTGGGATTGTTTGCAGTAGGGTAAACAGGGCCAGCTGCAAAAGTGGGTTGGGTTGCCCCTGGGAATATTTACCCTATTGTTTAGGGAGGAGCCAGGAAAGAGTTACCCCCCACCCACTAGCTAGTGTCAACTATAAATGTGGCACCCCAAGGCACCCTGCTCAGAGCATGTTTTGGACTTGCGGAGGAACAGAAGAAGGACAGTGACAGTGCGGTACTGGGCACCAAATAATTTCAAATGGTCATTTTAATTCAGACTTGAGCCCACCTTCCCGTGCTAAGCCTTACTTAGTAAAGACCTTCATGTATTTTTGATCTTTATTCAGTTAGTAGATCAATCAATCAGTTTGCAGAATTCTCATCATAAAGAAAAATGCCTAGAACAAATTATCATCAGGACCAAATACATTTAAGTGTGTTCTATTAAGGAATAAATTCCCTATTCTATAGATCAAGATTAGAGGTTTTGATTATTAAGAACCCATAAAGACTTTGAAATCAAATGGAAAAGAGTGAAATCATGGGAGCATGACGTTTCAAAATCAAGTTAAATAGCGTAATTACCCATAAAGAGTATTTCATAAAACTCAGCCTAGTCTCAGATCAGCATACAGTTGCAGTAGCAATCTGTTGAATCCAAGTAAAGTCAAGCAAAGGAGGCAAACAGTGACAGCAGTAGCTACCACCGTCAAATGTCTGGGTCAATCCCCCAAGAAAAGAAGAGATAGTGTGCTACTTCTACCTAGGAACAAACACTAATATGAAAGTCAAGAAAACATAAAGAAAACATTGTTGCCGGCTTTCTCCTTCACGAGCCAAGCAAGTTCAGCTCCTCTGTTCCCACGGAAATACATGTGGATCAAATTTCTTATCATGTTATTAGCTACAGACAGTCTTGCGAGGTTAGATTCTGGAAACATCAGGCATAGTTGCCATAGGCTTCTCACATCCATTTACCTTCTATATCTCTATTTGTTTCACTGCGAGAATAACAAACTACTAACTGAAAGACAAATCACGGTTAAGTAATGTATTCTTTTACATTAATTGACATTTATTATTGTTTAAATGCACAAGCAAATTTATTCAATACAATTATGAAACATTAAGAAAGAGGAAGTTCATAACATTCAAGAACAAAATGTTGCATAGTAAAAAATAATACTCTTTTTAAATGAGAAAGTTCTGCAGTTAGGACAACATCTGTAAGCATTATTCTAAGGTCAAGCTTCTAAATCACCATTGTGCACATTTCAACAATACCGAGTTTCTTCTTAGCTAGGAAAACATGTGTCAGGGTTTTTCTGCGACCTACATGATGAGCAATGATTTTCTACTGCGAGTTACCACATTTCAAATGCATGTCAGTTTAACGAGAAATTTGACACTCTTTCTGGCACATTTAGCATACTATATTAGTTCATTTTTTCATCCTGAATTTTTAGACTCTATTAACTTCACCTTCTGTTTGAAACCTGTGAGTAGACCTGAAGAGCTGTACCTGCTCCTACCTGCACACAGAACAAAGAAGTGGTCTCAAATGGTCAGTTGACTGAACTCTTGTGCGGCTACAGGAAACAACAAGCTGCAAGAGGCCTTTTCCTGAAGTGCTCACCTGACCAGTTGTAACTGGACCTGGACTGAACCCTGCTGATATCCTCTACTAGAGTGAGTCTTGACCACTACGTGCTGTACCTGGGTCTCGGGACCCTTGTCTGTGTCTAACTGGACTTCTTCTAACAACTCTGAAAAAGTTTCCACTTAGAAACAATTCTGATTTTCAGTTGTTGGTGGACCAAGACCAAGCACTCGAGTTGATCTGGTCACTCTGTAGCTTTGTTGGGCTGAAGAAATGGGGTTCTCACGCTACAAGCTTCTCTGCAGCAGCAAATCAATTTCAGAGGGGCCCTTGGCGAGGAGGTATCTGGGCTCATGGAACTCATTGTTGGATACAGTCTGTGGCCTCACCCTGCTAGAGCATACTGAGCTCCAAAAACATAGACTAAGTCCTAACAGAGAAATCTTGACTGGGTGAAGAGCTTAAAAGTATCCGACTGACGATTTCATGTGCAGGCAAAGAAATGGGCAAAGTATTTTGGCTTCTCTCAGCCTTTTACTAGACCATGGAGTTCAGTAAGTGGCCTATCTTGTGAACAGTCCCCCATTTGCATCCATTAAAAACAATTAGACCGTCACTCATGTAGCATTTTTAATGTCCCGGAACAGTCAGGATTTAAAATGCCACATTCTAGTCCGAGTTTCATTAATAGCATACTTGTCATCACATATTATAAGTTCTCACAAATCAAAGAGGACAAAGTAGTTCTGATTATCAAATCATGATTCTTTCCGGATGTCAAGTAAAACAGTTGTCATCATTGTGAGCTACTTCATGGTAGATTGCTTATTGTACTTTTCCTACTCAATTAATTGTTAACTCTGTGCTACGAGGTGCATTCCATAAATGCTCTCAGACTAGCAGCGTCAGACAATCAGTATTTTTTAACAGTGAATCAGTATTATCATTGTGTTCATTAAATTCTCGCGTCATGAATATGTGCACATGACATTCTCAGTTCTTTATTTCACAGCTCATTGTTTTAGTTGGTGAATGCTCAAATGTCATGTCTGGTGATGACTCTATTAAACTTCATAACTTTTTTGCAACAAGGAAGGAAGAGATGAAGATATCATTGTCAGCATTAGAGTCATGGTTTTCATCGAGAGTTAGAATTTAATGGTCAATGTTGCATCAAGCTGCTAGTGTATATGCACATAATCTTTGCCATCTTTGTATTTTTATTGTGACCTGACTGTGAGTGAATATACAAGCCATGATTATTCCTCACTACCCAGTTAGTCAGCTTTTTCACAGTTCATCAAGGACACATTATTCAGTTACACTCTTTCCATTGAACCTCATGGGCTCAGTTCCATTGCAAGGTGCCTTCTATGGTTAGAGTTGGTTTGCTAGATTCTACACATAACTCCAGGTTACAAATGAGTTCAAATAACCAGCATGTTACTCGTTTTGTCCCATCTAAAGTTGTATAAAGACCATTTAATTTCTGATGTTGATGTGATTATTGTTCCAGATCCTGGGTCTCTAGATGTAGAAGGCTTGGCTTCTAGTCTTTTTATGCCTATCTTAATTTCGAGTCTGGCCACACCTTGCTCCTTTTGTGGCACTATCTACCTTTGGCAATTAGTTTCCTACCCACTTATGTAGACGTTTTATTTCTTTTGGAGTTGTATGAAATGCAGTGCATATTAAAGATCATGCGAGCCTCCGGTGGGAGCACACATACTTCAATAACACAGATTGTGGCTTACTCAACATAGCAGCACAGAACTTTTCACAGGAGCATGAGTTCAATATGGCTACCTTCAGTAAACCCCTGGCATTGTGATAGATGTTGTCCTTGCACCTTTCATTCGCCTTTTCTGTCTTCATTTAGCAGTAACATACTGATCAATTTTCAAGGTAGCAATCTCCTTTCATTTAAAAAATAAATTTTAAAAATGTGACCTTGCGCAAGTAAAGCGCTCCAATACCTTCTGATCAAGTTTGTGCTATATAAAACTGCAAAAAATAAACAAGTACAGCTCACTTTTTGCTGCTGTAATCTCCCGACATCATGGCTTTTCATTTTCAATGAAGCTGTTCATAGACGTTTACCCTAATTAAGTGACCCTTACTTTGAACGCTGTAGAACTATTCAAATGGTAAAATACCCAAGTGCTAGTACACTGGTGTAACGAAACTTGAGGGGGCCCCCCTGCAAGGTACATGGAGGGGCCCCCTCCGGACTCATTGAAGAGCTCTCCAGGCAAAGTATTGTGCTGAGGGGCCCCCTGGAACTTGCCCCCCCTGCACCGCAGGGGCTGCAGGCGCCTGTGTTGCACCATTGTGCTAGTACCAGTAAGGAAATAATCCCCCAGTGAAGATCACTAGCTCTAGAAGCTCAGAAGATTACCACAATCTTTGTTTATGCACTTCATTCAATATTAGGTTCATGTGGTTATTCGCTTTTTTTAAAATTCATTTCAGTATATGAAATTACATACAACAGTAACTACACAGAGTTACAGATGCAAAATCAGCAATTCTTGCTGCATTCAATATCACAGAGACAATGCCAATTCAACACACAAGGCAATTAAAATAGAAAAGGAAATGGAATACACAGAAATGTAGACTAAACAATAACCAGGCTCATTATGATCAGTAGAAAGGCATTCAGGATACAACATTTTCTTACATTCCCTTTCCCTTGCTACAGTCAGTATCCCCCTATGACAAGCAGATGTTTTGCCCATATAAGTGTCTGATGGAGAATTACTAAACACCAAATTACTAAACCAGTTGCAAACCTTAGGCTCCAGACATCCTCCCCAACTCAGTGCCATCTTCTCTTTGGAAGAAAGAGCACCTTTGCTGTATATCTATGGAAGGAAAAGGGGACTTCCTGAACACATTCCAATAACATAACCAAAGCAGAGGGATGTAACTGGAAATTGATCATGAGAGACAGTGTCACACATATGTCTTGCTGAGGTTCATCACGTTTAAGCTCTTGATAAGACTAGCTTCAGCATTGACAATCCCCTTCAGGGGTGCCAATGAGATGTCTGGAAACGACTGAGCTGAATATTGACTTCACCACACTTTGCACTGTTGTCCTTAAGTTGATTTCAGGTAAGCAGGCTTTCATTTTTTAGGAAAGGTAGAGAATTAGCAACATACACTTTTGGTTTTCACAACGATGAGCCCTTTGAAGGAGAGTTCTCTGTGGATGGAGAATCCAAGTGATGTCCCTTAGTGCGTCATCTGGGGTAGTGAAACAGTCTTAAGTTCATGGCAACTAGCCAGGAAGCAGGATGGATCCTTGGGGCACCATGCAGATGTGGAGTCTCTAAAATGTTACGATTTGCATTTGGACAAGCTGATGGTGGTTTGTAGGATCAAAGATGACATTTCTTGAAGTATGGCAGAAAGGCCAGGCATGTTTCCAGTGTATGGATCAGCTTGGTGGTTGAGTATATAGTGTGCTCCTGGGTCAGAAGGCAGGGTTTTTTGTTGTTAATTAGGAGAATGTCATCAACTATTTGAAGGGTGAATATATCCATGCTGCAGTGTGGCATAAATCTGAATTTGCTGTCCACTAGAAGGTTATGTCTGTTCATCTGATCCTGTAGTTAGTTGTGTGGATACTGAGAGGTAGATTGGTGCTGGTTTGATACATCCTCAAATTTTTCTTGGCTGAGGATCGCATTGGCAATACAGTGGGGGGATATGACAACATTACCATGAAGGTTTCTTTAGTGAGTAGAGGCTGCTGATGAATGTAATGTGTCAGAAGAGGTTGAAGGCTGTCCACATAGGATGGTCTAATAGGAGATTGAAGGCAAAGTTGTTGACTGATTCATGAGGTCAATGTGAAATCTGATTTTATTTTCACAGAAAATAAGTTATTGATGGTGGTGCACTTGGCTGCAGGGTGGGGGATCAAATGGTCAGGAAGTGAATTGGTGCAGTGCAAACATAATTGAAGAGTGTTTTGAATTTCTTGTCAGTATTGTTGAAGATGGCCTTCAACAATGTTACTTTCATTGTGAAGATTTAAGATCTGCCTGCAGAGCTATGTAATTTGACTTTCTTCCTTTCTGCATAAAGAGTGCCTGTTCTTTAAGAGGTGGATGTGTAATGACATTGATAGTTTTCACTTGGAGGGTCATGTTATCAGGGGGTCTGCTGAGTTCCACATGTTTTTACAGGACTGTAATGTGAACATTGAGAGGGGTTTGAGATTTAATCCGGGTGGGAGTTTGAAAGGTTGATGAATTTTTCTTGGAGGGCATTCATGGGGAGGTCTTTGAAGGACTGGTATGGTGCTTTTTCTCTTTATGGTTCACTCTAATGTATAGATGTGAGTGAAGGCGGGAGAGACGTTTGTCAAAGAAGTCCATGTATTCCAGTAGGATAAGGGTCTTGCAGTAAATTCAGGGTTTACTTGAAGGCATGGCCTTCGTAGTGGGTTGGTTCATTGATGGGCTGCTAGCTGTCCAGAATATTGAGCAGCATATTGAGCAATTCTTTCATTCTCTTAGTGTTTGAGTAACCATGGAAGTTGAAGCCACAGAGGATCTCAGACCTCACCAAGGAAGTGGGGAAAGATTCTTTAGTGAAGTTTGTTGGGACCTTGGATCTGCAGATCATGTTGAAGAAGGATGTCGGATATATTGAGAATGTTAAGCGGTGGGTGGCAAGCTAAAATTAGTTTGGTGCAGCTTGGGCACTTAAACTGTAGGGCAAGGTGGATTTGTGGATGATGGCAAATATCCCTCATATATTCTATGTACATTTTATGCATTAGATGTTGTGGCCTGCAAGAAGGAGAATGTGTAGTGGTGGTGGGTGAGGGTTTTGTTTCTGTGAAGAAGGGTGCCTGTAGGTGGTATTGTGCAATGATATCAGTGAAGAGAGGCCATGGGTAATTCTACATTGAGCATTGACTAACACGAGTTGAAGAATTTGTACGGTTGCTGGTGTGCGCATGTATATTGGCAAAAGGGATTAGGATGAGGTCCTTGTTGTTTGATGTGTGTGCTTAATGTATGTAATTGTGTGGTTTCTGTTATTGTGCCTGTTTTGTCTGGTTTATGTTATTGTGGCCGCTTCTCTATCTATCTGTGCCTTTTCCCATTGCCTTTTATTCTTTTTACTGTTTTTCAAATCAATTGTGCCTTGTTGTATCCTTCCTCGGATTGTGCCCTTTGTGTCCCTTCTCTTGCTGTTTTCCCACTGCTAAGGCCCCCGTGGCCTCTCCCCCGTCAGTTCCCGCTCCCGCCTCCCAGCTGCGCTCCCTCCCCCCGTCCCCTACTTTATGGCAGCCGCACAGTGGCCGCGTGCAGCAGGCGCACCAAAGGCAAGCCTGTCTGTGCCCGTCCGCGACCCAACCGCGACCAGCGCCAGAAACCCTGGTCCTCCGACCTCCCACCGCTACGACTCAGCCACTCTGCAGGCACTCAACCCTGGAAGAAACAACTGCCAGCTCTCAATGCTGAACACCACCCACAGCCAGTTCTCCTGCCGACACTGCCACTGCACCTTCACCCACCTACGGACCCCTCGGCTACCGCCCACCCACCGGATGCCAGTACACCCAAACCCCTGAGCTGCATCCTCCTCAACGTACGCTCCCTGCACAGACACGCAGTAGAAATCTGGGACCTCCTTGACACCCTGTCGCCAGATTTCGCCTTCCTCACAGAAACTTGGACCAATGCCACCTCTGCCCCTGACATCGCAACCACAACCCCCGACGTATACAAGATCCAGAGGAAGGACCACCTCAACCACCCAGAAGGAGGACTCGCCATCGCACACAAGCACTCCCTCTGGCTCACCACATCCAGCACGAATGACTCCTCGGCCGCCACAGAACATCTTCACTTTCAGATCCAGACCAACCCCAGAATGACCCTACGCGGCACCCTCACCTGCAGACCCCACGGACCCCATACCACATTCACCACAACCATCACAGACCTCATCGCGCCCCACGCCATCGCCTCCATGGACTACATACTGCTCAGAGACCTGAACTTCCACCTCAACAGCCTCAGCGACCCCAACTCCACTGCCCTCCTGGACAACCTCACCAACATCAGACTGAAGCAGATTGTCACCATTCCCACCCAAAAGGCAGGACACACCCTCAACCCCATCTCCGCAGGAGGGAACAACATCCACTTCAGCTAAACTACGCAACCCCACTGGATGGACCACCACTGTGTTCACTTCTCCTTCTCCAAAACCACCATACACAGACCTACACCATGCCCCCCACACAGGAACTGGAGCAAAGTGACCGAAGAGCACCTCAACTCCACCCTCAACCACGCTCCCCCTTCCGCCACGCCCGACGTCAACTCTGCAGCCTACGGACTCCACAGATGGATCACCGACTGAGCAGACAAGTTCGCCCCCCTCCGGAGCTCTGACAAACAGCGCCCCACGAAAACCACCTGGTTCACCACCGACCTCCGAGAATCCAGACGCACCTGCAGATGGCTCAAGAAAGTCTAGAGGAACAGCAAAACCCCAGAAGCAAGGACCAGCTACAAGAATGCCATGACAGAATACCACCAACGTATCAGATCCACCAAAAAGAAGTTCATCCAGGACATGATCCTTGCCAACTCCAGCAACTCGAAGGAGCTCTTCAGCATCATACAGGAATTCACCAAACCCCCCAGCTAAGCCTCAGATGTCACGCCCTCCCAGGACCTCTGCAACAAACTCGGCTCCTACTTCCACCTCAAGATCAAGTCCCTCTACGACAACTTCAATGAACGGACACCAGACATCGAAACCTCACCTACCTCCAGCAACGCCAGCCAGCCTACCATCTCTGCCTGGACCCCGGTCACTACAGAAGACACTACCACGACCATAAAGAGTATTCACTCAGGGGCCCCCACGTACCCCTGCCCGCTGTACATCTTCCACAGAGCCACTGCCATAGCACCCGAACTGTGATGCACCATCAACTCCACCTTCGAAACCGGCACATTCCCAGACGACTGGAAACGCACAGGAGTCAAGCCCCTCCTCAAGAAGCCCTCCGCTGACCCGACCGACCTCAAAAACCCCAGACCCATCTCTCTCCTCCCCTTCGCAGCGAAAGTACCTAGAAGATTGTCAACCTCCAGCTTGCGAACTTCATCGAAGCCAACTCCATCCTCGACTCCTCCCAGTCTGGATTCCACAGCAACCACAGCACCGAGACAGCCCTCCTAGCCACCACAGATGACATCTGCACTCTCCTCAATCAGGGCCACACGGCTGCCCTCATCCTACTAGACCTCTCAGCAGCCTTCGACACCATCTCCCACCGCACACTCACTGCCAGACTCCACGACATAGGCATACAGGGAACCGCCCTCGACTGGATCTGCTCCTTTCTCACCGGCCGAACCCAAAGAATCAGACTCCAGCCCTTCCTCTCTGAACCCACAAAGATCAGATGCGGAGTACCCCAAGGATTATCGCTCAGCTCCACGCTCTTCAACATCTACATGGCCCCCCTCCATCGTTAGACAGCATGGACTCAGCATAGTATCCTACGCCAATGACACTCAGCTCATCCTCTCCCTCACCAAGGAACCTGGCACCACCAGGCTCAGCTTCCAGGAAGGAAGGAAAGACGTCGCCTCCTGGATGAGCAGCAGCAGCCTGAAGCTCAACTCGGAGAAGACAGAAGTCCTCATCCTCGGACCCACCCCTTCCGCATGGGACAACACCTGGGGGCCCACCAGCCGCGGCACCCCCCCACTCCCACAAACCACGCCTGCAACCTTGGCATCATACTCGACTCATCCCTCAGCATGACCCAACAGGTCAACGCCGTCTCCTCCATGTGCTTCAACACCCTCCGCAAGACCTTGAAATGGATCCCGCCTAATCCAGAAAGACCGTCACCCACGCATTCATAACCAGCAGACTGGACTACGGAAATGTCCTCTACGCCGGAATCAACAAATCCCTGCTCCAAAAACTCCATACCATCCAGAACACCGCCGCCAGACTCGTCCTCAGCATCACACAACAAGACCACATCACCCAGCACCTACAAGACCTCCACTGTCCCCCTGTTTAGAAGAGAGTGACCTTCAAGCTTCTCACTCACGCCTACAAATCCCTCCACAACACCAGACCCCAGTACCTCAACAAAAGAGTCTCCTTCTACGCACCCAAGAGAAGCCACCGCCAACCTCGCCCTGGCCGAAACCCCTTCGAATCTGCAGAGCCAGAGCGTGTGGTAGAACCTTCTCCTACATCACGGCAAAGACCTGGAATGAACTCCCGCCCAGCATTAGACGTTCCCCCACTCTGCATGCCTTCAGGAAGAGCCTCAAGATCTACCTGACTCTTTGGGTAAGATTTCCCCCGCGGGTGAGCACCGTGCTTCACAAATCCCTGATTGATTGATTGATTGTGGTCTGGGTGTGATTACAGGGCAGGGGGTGGTACAATGTGTTGATGCACATGATATAGTTGGCTTAATTGAGAATCAAGTGTTCCGACCTTAGGACCGTGCTGGCATAAAGAGACTAAAACAGATGACGCCCTTATTTCCTCCCTTTACTATGGGCACTGCGGCAGAGGAACACCATGGGGATGAGGTGTGAGAAGGAGGCTTGTGCATGGGATTTGACTGTGCTTGCATATGGAGCTCTGCTAATGTCACAAGGTTTGCAACAACTGGTTGAGTGGTACCTTTGGGATAAAAATACTCTGATTGGTAGTTCTTGAGAACTGTCTTGATGGAAAAAGCACCCAGTGCACGGTGATGTGCTGGGAAATTTGAAGGAGCTCTGCTAACATGACCGGGTTTGCCTCCAGGGTTTGTGGTCAGGTCTGAAAGAAGGGATAATCTGATTAGTAAGTTTTGAGGGCTATCTTGGTAGGAAAGCAGTGTGATGCACAATGATTGGTTAGAGGGCCAGTGAGTTCTGCTTACGATACAATGTCTGCCACGGATTGCTGTGGAGCACTTCTGGAAGTGAGGAAGATCTGATAGTTAAGTTTTGAGGGATGTCTTACCTGAAAAGGAAAGGGATGAGTGGTGGTTGGCTGAGCAGGCCAGGCGAGCTCTACTCACATCACCAGTCTGCAATGGTTGGTTGTGGGGCTCTTTGGGCAGAGAACCACTAGAAACAAGGGGGCATATTAGCAAGGGCGTTATCGCCGCTTTAGCGGCACTTTTTGCCGATAAAGCGGCGATATTTTTATCGCCCTATTAGCAAGCTGTCGCTAACAGCATGTTAGCGACAGCTTAATGGCGATAGCGGCCGTTTTGTTGCCGCTTTGCATGTCAGCGATAATTATCGCTAATGACATGCAAAGTAGGCGTTCCCAACTAAAAGCAACTGCAAACAGTCGCAAACACAACTTCCCCCTATTAGCAATGCCCGCGAAGCGATAAAAAAAGTCACGCTAACCGCAATTATCGCTGGAATTTAACACCTGCTAAAAACTTGACTTAACCATTCTTGTCAATGGGAGGTGGATTGTAAGGTTAAGTCCTCACCTGCCTATTAGCGAGCTTTTCATTAGCGCAGTGATTTTATCGCTGGATTTCTCGCGCTATTGCTGGGTTTCGCCGCTATCGCTGGATTTTCTATCGCCTTGGAGATAAGCATTGATAATAACGCGTTATCTCCGCGATGCAATTTAGCGATATCCGGCGATAAAAAAAACAGCGCTAATCGCGCTTTGTGATAATTATCGCAAATCCTAGGTAATATGCCCCAAGGTTTTCAAATTCATCCTCCTTGCTGTTTTGATGGAGAAGGTGGCACTAAAGCAGTAGCACCTTAGATCTGGTTCTCCAGACGGCCAGTGTCTGATGGCTGTTTTATAAGCTTTGGACCATGTGAGTAGGGGGTTCATATGCACGTTTATGAACTCCCCCTGTCATGTATCAGTTCTCTTTCATGTAAGAAGCATATAGTCATCCTCTTGATGCCAAAGGTGGGTTTTGAGCAAGGGGACTTAGAGAATTAGTACCCGATTTCCCTTCTCCCTGCTATTTCCTGAATTCTGGAGAAACAGCTGGCTCGGTGGCTAACAGTGAATGTAGACTCTCTGCGACTGTCCAAATCAATCTGTGCAGCCCCTGAACAAGGGGTGGGACATAAATGGCTTGCAGGCCAGATAACTGTAGTCTGAGGGATTTGATACATTCAACCATGTGATCTTGGTCAACCATCTCCATGCCCTATTTTTATTTGCAAAGATTTGAAATGGTTCAAATCCTTCTTTGTACAGTGCCCTCAGGTTATTTCACAAGAAGGCATTTGTCACCAGTGGAGCCCCCAGGGCTCTGCCCCCTTCCATTTAATTTATCTATATGTCCTATCAATAGGGGAGTTTGTTTCTTTTTTTGGATTGCCAATTATTGCAGCTGCTGATGACACTCAGCGCCTGCTTAAATTCAAAGAAGCTGGCTTCTCACTGCGTTGGCAGAATAGAGGAGTGACAGGGTATCTAGACATGGTTGAGGAGTAACTACATAAGCGCAATGGGGACATAACTGAAGTCCTGATCATTCTTGTTAGACCTGTCAGCCTTAGAGTGTTTTAGACCTAAACATTTTGCCTTTACCCTCCTATTCTTCTGAATTTGTTTTTGGTGGCATTATGACTCTGTGCACTTTAACACTGCTAACCAATGCTAAAGAACTTGTGCTCACTTCCTAGAGCATGGTAAAATTGGCTTACACCCAATTGGCAAATTTAATGTACTTATAAGTCCCTAGGAATGTGGTATACCATTTACCCAAGGCCTGTATATTAAATGCTACTAGTGTGCCTGCAGCACTTATTGTGCCAACCATTTAAGTTGCCCCTTAAAACATGTGCCAGATCTGTCATTGCAGCCTGAATGCAGTTTTAAGTTGCCAATCCGACTTGGCTAAATAACTCCCTTGCCATGCCTTATACTCCCTTTTTATCACATATGTCACCCCTAAGGTAGGCCTTTAGCACCCCATAATGCAGGGTGCATTGTAATTAAAGGGTTGGCATGTACTTTTAAGTTCTACATGTCCTGGTAGTGGAAAACTCTTTAATGCCTTTTTCACTACTGTGAGGCATTCCTCTGCTATAGGATAACATTGTGTTGCCTTATTACATGTAATGAGTGCTAACATTTGATTGGGAACATATAAAGATTTCAGGTTTGGTGTCTAATAAATTGTAATTTAAAATGATCTTTAATGGTAAAGTCAGATTTTAAGTTACAATTTTGAAAATGCCACTTTTACAAAGTTGTTACAGCAAACAAATGATGGACGGAATGCTGACAATGCAAACATTCTCCCCCAGTCAAAAGATCTGGGTTAAATCCATCGTTCGTTTGCCCACTACGCCACTCCAGTTTGGACCCAGCCATATGCAAATCAGTCTTGAACCTGTGCCCCATGGGAACAGTCCAGATCGAACTGCCAGGCCAGGTCCTCCCTGGACCGGAAACAAGCATCCTGGGACCGGTTTCAGGGTATGTCACCCTTCTTCAGCCAGGCTAGCTTGAATCCAGTGGCGCAGTGAGCAAGGGACCCACGTCTGGGCATACCCATCCCACTTAGGGCGAAAAGTGTTACAGCAAACAAATGATGGACGGAATGCTGACAATGCAAACATTCTCCCCCAGTCAAAAGATCTGGGTTAAATCCATCGTTCTTTTGCCCACTACGCCACCCCAGTTTGGACCCAGCCATATGCAAATCAGTCTTGACCCTGTGCCCCATGGGAACAGTCCAGACCGAACTGCCAGGCCAGGTCCTCCCTGGACCGGAAACAAGCATCCTGGGACCGGTTTTAGGGTATGTCACCCTTCTTCAGCCAGGCTAGCTTGAATCCAGTGGCGCAGTGAGCAAGGGACCCACGTCTGGGCATATCCATCCCACTTAGGGCAAAAAGTGTTACAGCAAACAAATGATGGACGGAATGCTGACAATACAAACATTCTCCCCCAGTCAAAAGATCTGGGTTAAATCCATTGTTCTTTTGCCCACTACGCCACCCCAGTTTGGATCCAGCCATATGCAAATAAGTATTGACCCTGTGCCCAATGGAAACAGTCCAGACCAAACTGCCAGGCCAGGTCCTCCCTGGACCGGAAACAAGCATCCTGGGAACGGTTTCAGGGTATGTCGCCCTTCTTCAGCCAGGCTAGCTTGAATCCAGTGGCACAGTGAGCAAGGGACCCACGTCTGGGCATACCCATCCCACTTAGGGCGAAAAGTGTTACAGCAAACAAATGATGGACGGAATGCTGACAATGCAAACATTCTCCCCCAGTCAAAAGATCTGGGTTAAATCCATCGTTCGTTTGCCCACTACGCCACCCCAGTTTGGACCCAGCCATATGCAAATCAGTCTTGAACCTGTGCCCCATGGGAACAGTCCAGATCGAACTGCCAGGCCAGGTCCTCCCTGGACCGGAAACAAGCATCCTGGGACCGGTTTCAGGGTATGTCACCCTTCTTCAGCCAGGCTAGCTTGAATCCAGTGGCGCAGTGAGCAAGGGACCCACGTCTGGGCATACCCATCCCACTTAGGGCGAAAAGTGTTACAGCAAACAAATGATGGACGGAATGCTGACAATGCAAACATTCTCCCCAGTCAAAAGATCTGGGTTAAATCCATCGTTCGTTTGCCCACTACGCCACCCCAGTTTGGACCCAGCCATATGCAAATCAGTCTTGAACCTGTGCCCCATGGGAACAGTCCAGATCGAACTGCCAGGTCAGGTCCTCCCTGGACCGGAAACAAGCATCCTGGGACCGGTTTCAGGGTATGTCACCCTTCTTCAGCCAGGCTAGCTTGAATCCAGTGGCGCAGTGAGCAAGGGACCCACGTCTGGGCATACCCATCCCACTTAGGGTGAAAAGTGTTACAGCAAACAAATGATGGACGGAATGCTGACAATGCAAACATTCTCCCCAGTCAAAAGATCTGGGTTAAATCCATCGTTCTTTTGCCCACTACGCCACCCCAGTTTGGACCCAGCCATATGCAAATCAGTCTTGACCCTGTGCCCCATGGGAACAGTCCAGACCGAACTGCCAGGCCAGGTCCTCCCTGGACCGGAAACAAGTATCCTGGGACCGGTTTTAGGGTATATCACCCTTCTTCAGCCAGGCTAGCTTGAATCCAGTGGCGCAGTGAGCAAGGGACCCACGTCTGGGCATACCCATCCCACTTAGGGCAAAAAGTGTTACAGCAAACAGATGATGGACGGAATGCTGACAATGCAAACATTCTCCCCCAGTCAAAAGATCTGGGTTAAATCCATCGTTCTTTTGCCCACTACGCCACCCCAGTTTGGACCCAGCCATATGCAAATCAGTCTTGACCCTGTGCCCCATGGGAACAGTCCAGACCAAACTGCCAAGCCAGGTCCTCAAGATGCTCGTTTCCGGTTCAGGGAAGACCTGGCTTGGCAGTTCGGGCTGGACTGTTCCCATGAGGCACAGGATCAAGACTGATTTGCATATAGCTGTGTCTGAACTGAGGTGGCGAAGTGAGCTAAAGAATGATGATGGATTCAACCCAGATCTGTGACTGGGGGTGAGTGTCTGAAAAGTTTCAGCGCTCCGTCCATCATCTCCTTGTGTTTGCTTTGTTCGCCCTAAGTTGGCAGGGTATGCCCAGACGTGGGTCCCTTGCTCACTTTGCCACTGGATTCTAGCTAGCCTGGCTGATGAGGGCTGTTAGCCCGAAACCGGTCCCAGGATGCTTGTTTCTGGTTCAGGGAAGACCTGGCTTGGCAGTTCGGGATGGACTGTTCCCATGAGGCACAGGGTCAAGACTGATTTGCATATAGCTGGGTCTGAACTGAGGTGGCAAAGTGAGCTAAAGAATGATGATGGATTCAACCCAGATCTGTGACTGTGGGTGAGTGTCTGAAAAGTTTCAGCGCTCCGTCCATCATCTCCTTGTGTATACTTTTACAAAGTTGGCATTTTTCTGCCCTAGTTCTTTTGTGCCTGTAGCCTGTTCCTGGGTCGCATGACTTGGTGTAGTTAGCATTTGGACTTTGTTTATTCCTCCCAGACAGCCACACAGTAGAGGGATTAGGTGTACCTGGGTGGGCCATCACTGGCAGGAGGGGGGACGGAGCTGGGCACAGCCACACTTGCAAATCAATAGGCTGCCCTGCCTTCATAAAAAGGACTTGACACCAGTGCATTGTTCAGACAGCCAGGCTGGAGCCTGGGCAGGGGAGACACGAAGCTCCAGGCACATCAATGGGCATTCTCTAGAAACTTCTCTTACTTGAAAAACGACACCAAGTATAAAAAAAAACAGGCCCTGCAGACCCACACTCTAGTTCACGTTCTGGACCTGCAGAAGTACTCTCAGAGTACTGCCTTCTGCTGTAGCCTGCTGTGTACTTCAGAGGACTGCTTTGCTGCATCAGGAAGAACTGCTCTGCTGCCTGAAGCCTGCCTTGAACCCTCAGAGACCTGCCATGCTGCTTTACCCCTCTTCCACTGCTTGAACCCAGGGCTACCAGAGTAACTCCAAGGACTAGTTGGCTGGCCTCCTGATCAGAGCCTCAGGAACATAAAAGACTACAATGATCTTGAATCCCTACATGGCCCCAGCCTGAGTGAGTCACAACCCTTCAAGTGGTGCCTTCCCAGTCCTGGACCCTTGTGAGTGGTGCTAAAGGAGCCCAAAAAGCCAAAATCCAAAACTTGAGACGTAGCAAATTTTGGGCTAAAAGCTTCTCTGAGAACCAAGAGGTAACTGGGACCAACCTGCACATCTATCTGCCCAAGATGAATCACTGTTCGGCCTAACCTCGCAGCAGCTTCGGCTACATTCTTCTCTACAGCAGAAAATCGCAAAAGGGGCATCCAGTCTTGTGAAGTCCTCATCGGCTACAGCCTCCATCTACGTCCAGCAGGAGATTTTCCAAGTAAAAAAAGAAGGTAAAGTCCAAACGTGGAAATCTTCACCGTGACTTCCTCCAGCGGCTCTCCAACTATGACACTTCCTCCTCGGATAGTGCCTGCAGCCTTGCCCAGCTGAACTTCTACCTTCTCAGAACATTTTTGTTGACATTTCTAAATCTGAAGGTAAGTGTCGACCAGGTCCAATCCACTTCTTGAATCCAACTTGTGTTGTATCAAGCTCGACCATATTTTTCGCTTTTACCCAGGCTCATGCGACTAGATGTTCGCGTTTGGCGCTTTGATCTTTAAGGCCTACTTTTCACCTTAAATTTAAAAAAATCATAACTCTAATTATACTGATTGGATTTTTCTTGTTTTGGTGTCAAATAATTTATTAAACTTTACTCTATTTTCCTAAATTTGTGTGGGATTTTTCACTTTATTACTGTTTGGGTGTGGCATTAATTCTTTACACGTTGCCTCTAAGTTAAGCCTGACTGCTTGTGTGCCAAGCTATCAGAGGGTTAAGCATATGTTAATTTAGTGACTTTAGTGGTTTACCCTGACAGGGATTGTGGTTGTTGCTTAAGCAGGGTTGACACGCCACTCAACCAACAACCCAATTTCTTACTATTAGTAATGTCACTTTGTGTTAGACTGACATGTGCTTGTCTGCTCAACTTGAACCCTAAGCACTCCGAGTCCACAAAGCCAAAACAATTGGCATTCTCTTTGATCTCATTATGAGTATAGTAGCATCCATGTAGGATAAAAGTGGAACTTATAGTGTGATATGAAACATATGAAGAATCCCATTATTTAACCTTTTGAGGGACGGATAAAAGTGTAATAAGAGAGGAGACTATAGTTTGAAATGAAACTCAATATTTGGAAGCGAGCATTTGTTAAAAAAAAACTTGGTAGATGTAGTTGAATGTAAGTCACTTACTAAAACGGTTCCAGTTCAGGTTGTGTGATAAGGAGCAGCGATTCTTGTTTTCTTTATGAACTATAACCATGCAGAAAAAAACAGTTGCCATAAAGGTCTCCGGTCAGCAGGTAAATTGATCAGAATAGCTGAGAAACCGGTCCTCATTTTTATTCTCTGAATAGAAGTTGTAATTCTGCTCTGTGGCCTGCCCTTCACATTGTCTGCTGACTCTGGCGCCAAGCATTGTGATATCACATCTCAAATGTAATAACTTATTATAGGTGAGCAACTATGTATTTTTCCTACTACAGGTGGCTAGTAATATCACAACTAGACTGTCATAAGGAAATTAGAGACAGGTATTGATTCATGGATTGTAGGGTATCATGTTTTATAAGAAAAAGAAATGTAAAAAGTGCCCCTTATTTCTGAAGTGCAAAATCTTCTAATATGTCTAAATTATACTCGGAAGCTTCATGGAAAGCAGTGTTTGTAAGACTTTTACTGAGGCGACAAACAATGCCTCATTGGTAAAGACCAGCCTTTGATCTAAAACATTGCTTGTGTAAAATAGGATATTTAGGGGCATATGTACAAGCCCCTATCGCCACTACAACGTCACTTTTACGGATGTTGTCGTTAACCCTGGGCATAGTTCGCGTAGTAGCGCTATGCGTAGCTACGCGAAGTGCACTTAGCACTACGCGAGCTATGCGTAGCACTACGCGAACTGCGTAGTGCGGTAGGAACTGCTGTTCGCAATGATTGCACAGTGCCGGATGCTTGTCCGCACTGTGCAATCATTGCAAACGGCATCTGGCACAGTGCAAGCGGTCGTTTTCTGCCGATCGAGTAGATTTGTACTCGAGCAGCAGTTTTCTCAACGAGGACTGGTAGTTTCTCATCGCGAGCGGTCGAGAGCATACGCGACCACTCGCAATGTGAAACCTGACCTCCCCGCGTTGAGAATCTCGCCGGGAGGTTTATTTTCCACGCTCGCGATCGGCAACTTGATGTTGCTGATCGTGAACGAGGAAAAAGTCTCGCCGGGATGTCATTTTGCTCGCTCGCGGTCGCCAACTTGACGTTGAGGACCGCGAGCAAGCAAAAAATGCCCGCTACGCGTTTTTGCACTGTGCTACGTGCAATTCGCGTAGCGCGTAGTTGCGCAAACTACGCAAACTACGCGAGCGTAGCGTAGTTTTCCACCCAGGCCTAGTTGTGGTGGCGATAGGGGCTGCACCTTATGTACAAGGCAGCTTTAAGCCACTTAACGTGGCTTAACGCTGCCTTGTACATAAGGCACCCTTTCATACTATGGTTAGTGTGAAAGGGGCGTGCAGTGGGTGTTGTGGTGGGCGTTCCACCGCAACACCCTGTAGTGTAGTTCCTATTTCCCTAATAGGCTCTGCGCATTGGAATAATATAACCTATAGGTTTGACATAGGACTAAGGTCGGTATGTCCCTATCGAGTATATTAAACTTAATTACTTGTGCCAGCTAGCTCAGAGGCCACTAGAAACTCCTTGAGAACAAGAAGGGAGTAGTTTCTGGCAACCGAAAAACATGACAACTTTGTTTCCCTTTAGAAGCGGAACATGTCTCAGAATCGTGGAAACAATAGATAACAATTTCACTCATTCAATCGTGCATGCTTCGTTTCTACAGAGTTACACAGAAAGGAAAGACGGGCGTTTCAATAAAAGGGTTTTATTGAACAGTCTTGTTTCTCGTGTAAGAGATATGTGCTGTTATGATCACAAGACAGTATGCAAGATAAATAATGTACAGCGTAAGCAGTGGAAATAAATAATACTGCGCTAGCATTATCTTTTAGCATATATTCACGTACATAAATAACATGAGCTAAAAATGCGAGTACTCATAGATGCGTCTCTAAGCTAGTTCTACCCCAATGTACCTAACCTAGTCTAGGTGTAGGGAAAGGTAGAAGTAGGTGGAGTTTTCTCTAGTATGGAATACTAAGAGTATGTTAAGTCTAGTATGCCAAGTATGGTATGCCAAGAGTCCCTCTAGGTTCTAGTCAGCTCCATACCTTGTGAATGAGAGAGGTGGGAATCTCCTGCCGGATCTTGGAAATCTAACACCCCGCGAAGGGAGTCAGAACACTGGAAGCTGGATTTGTCTGCGTGCAGGAATGACAGCGTCTTCTCAGTGCGTCAGGCCGGGATACGGGCTCCTCTGAAGTCGAGGTCTCCTCTAACTTGCTTGGGCAAGGGAAGGTATATTTATACCTGGTAGGTGTCTTGGAATGTTAGCATTGACGTGAAGTCGGACAGAGGAAGACGTCAGGAATGAACCCTTAAGGTATAACGGTTCATACATAATAGATGAGTTCTTGGAGAAATCAATAGTCCTGTGCTAGGGGAACTCCCGAAACTTAAGGGTCTGGTTTCTAAGAACTCGTTGTGACGTTAGGGTGGACGGATGTCGGTGACCATGCCTGTATTTGGAGTGCACGGTTTAATGCCTAAATAAGGACAGGGATTCTATGCCTATATAAGGGCAAGGCGAATTGTGCCTATATAAGGACATGATTCAGGAAAGCCTATATACGGACCCCTAAAGCGGAATACAACACCCACTCCATCTTCGAATGAACAATAATACTAAGTGCTAAACATTTTAAATGCTAAACATAAAATTGAGTACCACATATTGCTAAAAACAGTTCTAAAAGCATTTTTAAAAGAAGCTCAAAACTGTTGAAATGCAATAGGTACTGTACATTTAAAGCATCGTTTTCATTCTAAGCATATAACGGAAGTAAAAATGCAACGTGAATGAAACAGAAATATATACATATGATGAAATGGTCGATAAGTTCCTAAAATCAAAGCCATTGCATATCATGGAATTAAATGAAATGTTAGACAAGTAAGGTGACAATGTGTCCCTGGAAGTATTCAAAGAAGTCCGTTTTATAAGATTAGTTCTACTGTAAGCAGAGTGTTCTTTTGCCATGTCATTTCAAAAATTTAAAAAAGGAAAAAGTTCAATTCTGGGAAAAGTTCCAAGTTTGAAAAATATGAAGGCCAAATTTCATTGTTGCCCTGGTACACTGTGAGCCTAATCAAAGTCATTGTAGGGGTCTGGCGTAAACATTAAATCATCTATTTCCGTAGCCAAAATATCGTCCACCGAAGTTGGTGACATTTGGAACACCCCGTTCAGAAGGTTAATTGCACAGAGATGAGAAACATCGCCTTCAGCAGAAGATGCAATGTTCGCGTCCGATGTTACCTGTGTGCCCGTTGATCCATCTCGTACCTCAGCAGCAGCCGGAAGCGTCTGTGAGATCTCAATGAATGCCGCCATCAGGATTGGAAGCCTCTGGGGACAACACACAGTATGGGCCGTTATCGGGTCCAGCAGAGCATCGATATCCGTTGGCATGACTGATGGGAGTGTTCGACAGGTGTCTAGCACGCATTCTTCACCGCAAAACAGGCAGCGTAGAACAGGTAAGATGCAATCTTGCCAGATTGGTCTGAATGACAGGAACCACGTTGTATTAAGTTCCCGTAGACGAGGCATGCCCAAAAGCTGTACTATTCGCTCACGGCATTTCCGTTCAAGGAGGGCTCTCTCCACATCGCTCGGAGTGATGTTGGCGAAGAGGCTTGCCATAGCGTAGTAGGAGGAATAGAAACAGAATTCCTGCAACAAGTGCTAGAATTAACGGCACACCACCAAACACCGAATGTGCGAAGTTTGGGATGATTCCTAGGACAGCCTGGAAAGGTGCTAATAGTCCGGAACAGATGGTCTTAAATACATGTACAATTCCGCTTGTATCAGACATGTTAAAGATACGACCTATCATTTCTACGAAATGTATAGGGCAGTTTGTACGAATTAAAGCTTGTATCTCAGCCAAAGTCCTTGCAACTTGTAGATCATAGGTTTCTTTGGCCGAGGTCAAAGGCACTGATTGTTGTATAAGCATGGCTTTCATTCTGCTTAAAGTATCAAATCGTATAAAAGAGACATTCAACGAAGGCCATAGAGGCGACTCCCTGACTGTGTCTATTGGGGCAAACAATACTTGCATACAGCAAGTGACCCTGGAGTTGACTGTTACTAGATATGGGATGCCTGGCAACATGCCACAGCAACTCTGATCATTCAACATGAGGTAACTCCCATTAGAAAGTTGTCCAAACGTTGGATTAATCACAGCAGCTGGTGTACCCTGCTGGTGGCAGGACAAATTTGCCACAGAACTATTACAAGCCCCGTGTAAAGAAATGTCCTGACAAATCAGTGAACCGCTTAGTGCACTTTCACAGTGTGTACTGCTCAGAGACACTTCACGATCCCCACTCCAACATCTATAGGTGTAAGGCAAATTCCAGGATGTCTTAATGTATTCTTTACCCAACCTTTCATATTTGCCCGCTTGCATCTGTTTAAGGCAATACTGAAACTGAAAAGTAGTCACAGGTAGACTAATTTTGCCATGAATAAGCCATTCTGTAGCTGGTTTTTCTGCCACTGTGAATGGTAATTTTTCAGGTTTTTCAATGCTCAGTACTGTATACTTTGCTCCCCTTTGTGCCAGTTTGATCTGTTTATCAGTTAGATTGTATTCTGCAAACAGAGCCGACGTGTTGATAAAACGCCAAGGCACATAGCCCGCACGCAAAGATTGCAGCGTCCAGCTTATTAACATAATAGAACGTAACTGAGACTGGCCTTGCTGTAACATGGCTAAATATTGTTCCAGTATGTCGATAGCAGAGGATACAATACTGTCCAATGATTAAATTCTGGAGGACAAAGTTGTTAACCCATTGTCGACCACAGAGAGAGTTTTCTCTAAATTAATATGATCAAGTTCACGTATTCGTTCTGCGGCCTCCATCTGTGACACCTTCCATGCTTCATTATAAGCAGCATAGATGCCGGCATATATGAAACGTTTTTGACGCGGTTTACTTGGTCCAAGCAAGAATTCCCTAAGGTCTGCGTCTTCTTTAAGTAAAGATAAGTGTTGTTTCACAACCTTAAGTGTAGATTTCTGCAGCCAATCGAGGCATCATTTTCCTACACTGTATGTTGTTACTACCCCCGGATGCTGTCTTTGGACGTATCGTGGATCTGGCCTATGAATAGTAAACCCCTGTGTTTTATTCAGGAATCTCGCTTGACAGTTGTTTGTGTCTGTGGGCCAGATCAACCATTTTTTCCAATCAGGATTTGTTCTGTTGAGTTGTAGTATGGTGTCAACTGTAACCGCTGCCTGTGTATTGTTATTACTGGCAGGTGTTGGTACAGAAGGAGTTTTCATGTCTTTGATCTTGGCTAAACCAAGGCAAGACGTATGTTGGACTGTGTCATTCAAAAACATTATTTGTTGAGGGACGATATAGGCTCTAAACAAAGCTTCTATCCCCTGCACTTGCCAATCTTTAGTACCCCAGACAGATTTTGTGTCTATTGTGTCTATCCATAAGTCAAAACCCTGTCTAGACAGTTGGGCAATAAATGTTGCAGAGTAAATCTGTTTTGTATTTGTTAACATCATTTTCAGTCCTGTTTTGTTTACATTTTTATAGTAAAATGTTTCGGGATCAGATGTATTGTATCCTGAAAAATATGGAAACGTTTTAGCAAATGTTTTTGAACTACCTATTGGTGGTGTAGGACAATGCTCCCATTGGTTAAACATAAACACATTTCTAGGTGTTGCAGATTTATGCAAAAAATGATGACCATAGTGGTTATAGCAATACAGCTGTTCATAGTCTGATGAACCCTCTAAATATTCATTATTAGAAAATGCAGCAGTCTTTTCTAGGTCAAACATCATCTCATTTACAGTTTCAAAGTCCTAATCATCAGAATAGGTACTGGATGAAACAAAATCACTTAGTGAAATCTTAAATAAATGTGGAATGTTCAAATGTTCTGTGGGGTCAAAAATATCGAAATCTGTATTGTCCCACACTATACCATCCTATATAGGAACGGCTGTGATGTTCACTGCAGACAAGTCTCTTGTTTCACGATGGGATGATTTGTGAGGTTTCAAAAGTAAGTTCACTTCTTTTCTTTCAATGTCCAAATGGATGTATCTCCCATTTATAAGCACTCTCATAGTCATAACCAAAGCTAGCCAAAGCAGGAAGAAAAATATTCCAGAAATAACCCAAAGTTCAATCCATGGTGAAACCAGATAAGTCTTTTTCAAAAAATGTAAAACGTCTTGTACTTGCTGTTTAAAAGTTTTTGATGCTGGCGACGTCGCGGGCTCACTCGGATCCTCAGAAAAAGTATCAAAGTTAATGAAATAGCCAGAAGCAGTTCTGTCAATTGTTGGAATTGCATCAGGATTTGTAGAAATCGCTGGAACCAGTTGATCACTTGTTACATTGGTGTAGACAGGTGTATTTGGACGAACTGTTACTTGAGTTTCAAGAGGGATGAGTTCCATAGCATTGTTGCTCAGTCCTTCATCTGTTACTGCTGAATTGTCGATGGTTATCAGTCTTTCAATCTGAACCTCTTGGATAGTAGCGAGAGGAGTGCGTCTGCTACTAGGTCGGAGTCCACGAGGCCTACTATTTAGTATTGCCCACATACTGTGGTTTGATGAGGTCGATGGACACAAATCTTTTCTCCTTTTTTCCAGCAAGGGGCGGCAGAAGTACTGTTCTTGTTCCGTGTACGGCTAGGACAGGTACTGGTTGTCTGTAAGAAGGTCCAAATTCCTTCTTGTCCGCAATTTTCTCTCTGACTAGATCCCTAACTTTTGGAATCCAGACAGGCCTTGCTGGGAACGCCGGTTTTTCCCCAGTGGTGGTTGGCTGCAGGAATACGTTGCTTTGCTTCGATCTTAGTTCATTTAGTTCCTGTAAAACAGCCAAACGATCTTTGATATCAAAGGGTTTATTTTCCACCACTGTGCCTCTACATTCCAGATCGGGCACCCACATTCTTGTCCCAAATAGGACCTCATATGGAGTGACCCCCCCCCAGAGAACTTCTTGGCAAATTGTTTAATGAGCGTTGGACCCCATAAAGATGTTTGACCCACCCATCACCCGAACCGAATACCCTAGCTGTTATAGACTGCTTTATGTCCCGGTTTTTCCTTCCCACAACAGAATTTCCCTCAGGATGAAACGGAGAGGAGTACCGCAATGCAACGCCTAGACTGGCCATGGCGTCTTTGTAAGCCCGAGAGCTAAACGTAGGGCCCTGGTCAGAATGTAGCGTGCCTATTGCGTATGTGCCGATAAAGACTCGCAAATCTTTTATAACAGATCGAGCGTCAATCGAGCACTGAGGCCATATCCATAGGAACCTTGACTTAGTATTTGTGGGATTGCAGTTGTCCACGAGGACGCCTGTGCATAGATAGTCTAATGCTGTCTAACAATGGTGTCTGTACTGGGCAGCTACATTCGTAGCATGGTGTCTGGTGACTTTCTCGCTGTAATTTACAGTCTATGCAGTTATTGATGAATATGTGTATTTCTGTATTCATTCCAGGCCACCAGTACATCTCTTTTAATGTCAATATTGTTTTAGAGATCCCTTGATGTGACAGACCCTCCCCCAGATGTGTTTCATAAATCAAAGCTGCTCTACGTTCCATGTTTGGAATTACCCTATCCCCCACTCCAGGGATTCGAGCAAAAGGAACGTTGTTCGCATCAATTACATAAGAGTACTTGAGTGGAAACTTTTTGGTAACGCTGCACCACTGCCTTTGCTCGTAGCATTGACAGCCAACATTATCTCACTGTCTATTCTCGTTTTTGAACGAGTGATCGCAGCTACGGAAGCCGTTTGAACAGCCCCCTTTGCGGCTTCGTCAGCCAATGAATTCCCTGCAACGTGAACGCCATCACGTTGATGACTCAGTGTGTGTATCACGTGAGCCTTTGGTAGTTCGCTTTTTAACTGAACTACTTGTTCCCAAAGCGTTTTATGCTTTATTGTGCCACCTTTTGCATCTTTGAACCCATTTTCAAGCCAAGTTTGTATATATTCATTATACGACTGCACACAGTAGAAAGAATCGCACACTATTAGTGTGGGGAATTCTCGATCTGTACTTTCAAGTGCCAGTTTGAATGCTTGTAGTTCAGCTCGCTGAGCTGTGCAATCTCCTAGAGATTGGGTTTTTGTGACCATAGGTCTAAAGTTGCCATCGCGCATGCGAACTTTAACGATTGTGCACGCTGCACTGTAAGCTTGCTTACTCCCCGTTGCGGGTTGTGCGGATCCGTCAGTGTAAATTATGAATTCATACTGATCGAGAGGCAGAATCTCAGTGGGCAGAGGACATTCATGTTCATATTACAGGAACGCTTGTGTTTTTAGATCAGGATCAAAAACATATTCAACATCTGTTGCAGCAAGAGAATTAACCCATTGTATCCATCTCGGATGTAATGCTTTAGCATTTGGAATGCTCGCTTTTGTGACCGCCTCTAGAGCCGGTACTGGGGTTACGACAATAATGTGTTTCCCTTGGGCTAGAGCTCTTTCTTTTGCTACAGCGGTTTGAACTGCTGTCAGAATTTTTTCTGTTGAAGTGAAGCGCATTTCTGCTTGTGTATACAAATGTGATTTGTATGCAATTGGTACTTTTTCACCCTCGTTAAATGTTAAGTAGGTGAATGCGCATTGACCCGAAATTATTCGGATCACTAAATTGCGTTGACTTACGCGTGTTTGTAAGTGATTTGTTGCTAACATGTTAGCTTGGAGTGAACGCAAGATTTCTGTGTGTTCTTGTGTCCAATTTTTGATTGAAAAATCAGGTTTGATTAATGCGTAGAGAGGTTTAACCCTTTCTGCATAATTTAGAATGTAAGTTCTTCCAAAGTTTAGGAAACCCAAGATGGATTGTAAGTTTTTCAGCGTTTTTGGAGGTTGGAGCAGCGCACACTTTTCTAAAAAGTTGGCTGCCTAGCTCTTGCCTTCACTTGAAAGCTCATATCCTAGAAACAGGACATTGAGATGGGCAATTCTGGACTTTTTGAAGTTGAATTTGTAGCCCTCCGAGGCGAAGCCCAGTATAATGGTGCTCACCCTGTTCAAGTGTTTGTCCAGGTCATCGTCTGTCAGATAGATGTCATCGACATATGACAATGCCTCATTATCGTAAATTTGTAGTAACTCCGTTACTCTCGCTGAGAATAACCCCGGGCTGTTCTTAAACCCTTGTGGGAGTCGACAAAATTGACGCTGGGTCCCCATTATTGAGAAAGCTGTTAAGTACCTGCTTCCAGGTGCTATGTTTTGACAAAAGAAACCATTTGAGATATCCAATGTAGTTTTATATTTTTTACGCACAATGTTATTCATTAATGCTGTACTATGTGCATTTTGTACTGCAAAAGTTTTTGAACAAGTGTTTAAGTGTCTGTAATTCAAAACCAGACGATATGTATTGTCTGGTTTGGAGACAGGAAACAAAGGATTGTTCATTGAAGAGGTGCATGTTTCAATCACCCCTTGGTATTCAAGTTGATCTAAGATCTCCCTGCCCTGTTTTTTAGCTTCTTGCTTTATTGGGTACTGCCTTTGTGCAGTAGGTTCATTTTTTAAATGTATTTTATGGTGAGATGAGTCCTCATCCCATCCTACATGATTTTTGTATAATGCTGGGGCCTGGTCAACTGCCCATTTCCTGGCATAAGTATATTTTAGATGAATTGGAATATGGTTGGAGAAGGCAGGCATAATAATGTCCTCGCCATGTGGGCACTCCCTGACAAATTGTGGTGGCCAGTCTTTTTCTGCTAGAAGTATGTCATAACCCCTTGAAAGTTTTTCCCAAAGAGTGCTTTCACCTGTCTAGGTATGTCTCCCTCCATCCGGAGTGTTATTTCATATAACTTTTGTGGAGTACTAACCCTGGTGTCTACAGTCTCAACTGTGATGTACTCATTCAAGTCCACTATCTCCAGAAGTTCCTTTAGGTTCTGGCGAGCTATTGTGACTTCTGCTGCACTGTCCAGCATTGTCTGAGCCCATTTTCCGTTCTTGAGTTGTGTTCTCAGTATCCTCGGCATGTCTGATCTTCAGACCTGCTACCTTCTTTTTGAGAATTGAGGTTTAGATTTATTTTTCGGAACGTGTTTGTCGTCTTTCGATTTCACGCGTTCTTCTCTATGTTCTGACCGTCCTCTTCTTTCCGATGTCTGTGATGAGATCTGAAAGGTACGAGAGGAACGTGTGTCAGTATCTTGATACCTGTCAGGCTTTTTCAAATTATCCCTATTCCTGCGGTTATACCTCCTTTCAGAGGGCTCCTTTTGAGGAGACCTACCTCGGGATTGAGAACGTTTCTCGTTTGAATTTTGTTTATTAGTCTCCCACTTCTTTTTAGAAGATGTAGGAGTTTGTTTAATAGAGTCCTTCTCAGGACTTTCAGATAGTTTCGGCTTCACTGGTCTTCCACCCAAACTATCTCTGCCTAATTCTGCATAAGATTGTTCTATTATTCTGGGTAGTTCTGTTTGATGTTCTGTAACATCGAATTCCCTTAATCGTTGGCGGATCGCCACTGCTGCTGCATCCCCTTTAATATTAGATAATATTATTGTTGAGACCTGGTCGAAATTTTTCAGTAATTTCATACCTAAATTCAGAGCAGGTTCTGCCCCGTATTCGTTTTGAATTTGTTTCAGGACATCAGGTATTACTGCAATTGACGGAATACCATGTGTTTTTGTATAGATGGTAGCAAAGACTGAGCCCCAAGTTGTGCAGTCTTCCAGTTGTGGTGTGATCCCCATTGGTAAACAGATTGTTAAGATTCTGTGTTTCTCACACGGGCTAGTATTTGGAAATACTGCTTCGATTGGAGTAATTTTTTTAGCTATCCAGAATGGAATTTGCTCACGTTTTGTGGGCATTTTTCCCATGACTGCGTATAGAGTCTGTGGTGTAATTTTTAGTGTATTCCACTGTTGAGGAGTTTGATTTGGAAGTGTCAATGGTGGTTGGACTGTGAAAGTCCGCATGACATATTAGACTAGTTGTCTGTAAATTTTTATTAACTGTAAGTTGAGTAAGTAGTTCCTCGTCTGACATTATTTCGATGTCAGGATGAGGTGTGTAGCCGGCTAGAATCGGCCAAGTTGCTTCTGGTCTACCTAGTGGACCGAGCCTGGTAATGTTTTTATGATGTTTTAGGGCGCCTTTAAACCAGAGCTGATGCTCCTGGTATGTTAGTGGAATTTCAATATCCTCGAAAGGAATATATTCCTCTGGTGGTTCATCTTCTTTGTAGAAGTGAAACAGTCTTGTTACTGAATTTGATTCAGGAAATATTACCCATGAATAGAATACCTCTGTCTGAAAGGATTTGTGTGCCTCTATCACGAAAACTGCTCTACCACCTCTTGGTGGTAGGCCATGTTTTATAAGTTTTAGAGTGATGGCTCTTCTTAAGTTTGGATTGATGTTTATAACACCCTCCTCAGGTTCATTTAAACCTGTAAAGTTAAAAACTGCTATGGATGGGTCAGCCGCAGCTCCACCGGTTTTGGTCATTTTGTTTTTTGAAAAATGTAGAACAAGTTTCAAGGAAACAAAAAGATAAGGTGCACAATATTTTGGAACACTGTATCCTTCAACGTTGAACAAATCAAACAACTAATATATAGGGTGCTTCCCTATTTAGTTGTGGCGGATATTTAACCCTACCCACTCCAGACGTCTTATGGAGTATGTGAGTAGGGGTCTCTGAGAAAAGCACGACTGAGTTACTCAGTATGTAACGTTAAATTACTGCCTTACCAAACCGTTGGGCGCCATGTAGTGTAGTTCCTATTTCCCTAATAGGCTCTGCGCATTGGAATAATATAACCTATAGGTTTGACATAGGACTAAGGTCTTGTATGTCCCTATCGAGTATATTAAACTTAATTACTTGTGCCAGCTAGCTCAGAGGCCACTAGAAACTCCTTGAGAACAAGAAGGGAGTAGTTTCTGACAACCGAAAAACATGACTACTTTGTTTCCCTTTAGAATCGGAACGCGTCTCAGAATCGTGGAAACAATAGATAACAGTTTCACTCAGTCAATCGTGCATGCTTCGTTTCTACAGAGTTACACAGAAAGGAAAGACGGGCGTTTCAATAAAAAGGGTTTTATTGAACAGTCTTGTTTCTCGTGTAAGAGATATGTGCTGTTATGATCACAAGACAGTATGCAAGATAAATAATGTACAGCGTAAGCAGTAGAAATAAATAATACTGCGCTAGCATTATCTTTTAGCATATATTCACGTACATAAATAACATGAGCGAAAAATGCGAGTACTCATAGATGCGTCTCTAAGCTAGTTCTACCCCAATGTACCTAACCTAGTCTAGGTGTAGGGAAAGGTAGAAGTAGGTGGAGTTTTCTCTAGTATGGTATACTAAGAGTATATTAAGTCTAGTATGCCAAGTATGGTATGCCAAGAGTCCCTCTAAGTTCTAGTCAGCTCCATACCTTGTGAATGAGAGAGGTGGGAATCTCCTGCCGGATCTTTGAACTCTAACACCCCGCGAAGGGAGTCAGAACACTGGAAGCTGGATTCGTCTGCGTGCAGGGATGACAGCGTCTTCTCAGTGCGTCAGGCCGGGATACGGGCTCCTCTGGAAGTCGAGGTCTCCTCTAACTTGCTTGGGCAAGGGAAGGTATATTTATACCTGGTAGGTGTCTTGGAATGTTAGCATTGACGTGAAGTCGGACAGAGGAAGACGTCAGGAATGAACCCTTAAGGTATAACGGTTCATACATAATAGATGAGTTCTTGGAGAAATCAATAGTCCTGTGCTAGGGAACTCCCGAAGCTTAAGGGTCTGGTTTCTAAGAACTCGTTGTGACGTTAGGGTGGACGGATGTCGGTGACCATGCCTGTATTTGGAGTGCACGGTTTAATGCCTAAATAAGGACAGGGATTCTATGCCTATATAAGGGCAAGGCGAATTGTGCCTATATAAGGACATGATTCAGGAAAGCCTATATACGGACCCCTAAAGCAGAATACAACAACCCATTGTATTTGACGCTGACCCCTATGTACAAGGGTAGCGTACATTGGAGGCAGTGCCAAAATTAAGACCAGGAAAACCCTGGTCTTAAGTTACGAAACGAGGAGAAATGCATTATTTCTCCTTGTTTTGCTTTTTCCATGTGTGCTGCCTTGTGCAGCACACATGGAAAAAGCAAAATGCCATGGTTTGTTTATGTACAGGAAGGTGTCCCTTCCAGTACATAAACAAAACTTTTTTTTAAAAATCCATTTTGTTACTTTCATGTGTGCTGCATGAAGCAGCACACATGAAAGTGACAGAATTGCATTTTAGGATTGTTTATGTGCAGGAAAGGACAACTTCCTACACATAAACAATCCTCCCCTGCACACAGACACCCTTGCACTCTGGTGCAAGGGTGCCTGCGTTGGCGCTAAGTTGCTAAACTTAGCGCCACCACAGGGGGAAAGGCAAGGCTGCCCCACATTCTTGTAAATATGGTGCAGCCTTGCGTTTCAGAAGTGGCGGAGTGTCTCGTTAAGCCAAGGAGGCTAACGACACGCTTCGCCACTTCCTTGTACATATCCCCCTTAATTTATAGGTCATGCCTCTCAAAACCAGACATGCTATCATTTGTACAGACAAATAACGGAATTTTGTCTTGAGTCTGTCACACCTATAATCGGCTTAACAAGGGGACTTGTGACTCAAAGTGCCTTAATTGGACGATGACAGTAAAAAGCTGGGTCAGGCTGCCTTCTTGCCAAGTCCCAAGTTCTCTGGACAAGTACACCGAGTGCCACAGTGAAGATTTTTCTAAAAACATTGGTTTACTAGTCTCCTGATTGTTGTGTAAAGAAGTCAAATAACTGTTAATTTTGTTTATGCATTTATCATTTATTTTATTAAACCATTGAAATGTGTAGTGTGCAGTAAAAGCTCTATAAAATCAATTCCTATTTCAGCAATATCGGTGTGGTACTTGCTCACTGGCTTCCATGCTGTGGTCAAATGAGCGTAGGTAGTCACTGGCTTGTAGTAATAGTAATAAATGAAGTGAGTATTTAAGTACATAAGTACATAAGTGGGATTGGTGATTTTATCTGCAGTACTGCTTTCTCAGATTCTGGTAATCCCTTCTCCTTTTACTATACGCCTGGACAGTAGACAATTCTGATTTGTATGAAATTGTGCTGTTCGCATTGCATGCACCAACTCAGTTACTATACAAGTTAGTAAATGCTCTGCAAACAGCATAGCTCAGTAAGGGTAAACAGTGTTTACAATGCATGCGAGACAATGCATGCCATTACAGCGTGGTCGTTACAACGACCGCGTTGTTACATGGCATACCTTTACAACGCAAGTCGGAACAACGACTTGTGTTAGGGGGAAGGGTATGCCCAGACGTGGGTCCCGTGCTCACTACGCCACTGGACTCAAGCTATCCTGGCTGATGAAGGCTGATAGCCTGAAACCGGTCCTAGGATGCTTGATTCCGGTCCAGGGAAGACATGGCTTGGCAGTTCGGTCTGGACTGTTCCCATGAGGCACAGGGTCAAGACTGATTTGCGCATGGCTATGTCTGAACTGGGGTGGCGTGGTGAAGCAAAATAACGATGGATTAAACCCAGATCTGTGACTGGGGTGAATGTTTGCCAATGTGCAACATTCCGTCCATCATCTTGTGTGTTTTGTATTGCTTGTTTGACGCCAACCTGCAAGGAATTGAACAGGTCAAAAAAAAACATGCATGAGTGCTTAAGTAGTTTGACAAAGGACAAATGTTTCCATGAAGAACTAATTAGCGGAGTATGCTAATCAACTTTGACACAATTTTCAGTCGAACAACCATAAATGTTCAACCTTCCTTCTATTGTGATGTTAAACAATCGTTGGTCTGACAAGCAAAACTGTTAGGAAGGCGCTAGAGAACATCTACTTTGATTGTTTGAATCAGAGCAATGTAAATCAGCAATATTTCTTAGATTGCTTTCTAGGCTAAAACACAAATGGAGGCTCAATGCAGCGCCTTCATAGCTGCCCGCGCAATTATGACGAGTAGATTTACCATCTATTAAGTAAAACATCTCAACAAAATATTTCCTTAAAGTTTCCCAATATTATATTTGATGGAGATAGTGGTAGGAGTATAAAACCCTTATGAGAACATTGGAATGTTGAGCGCTCCAATGAAAACAATGGAGTGCTCCTGGCTTGTAATGGCTGGTAGAAGCCCGGAGCATCAACATTCCAATGTTTAACAAAGGCCTCACGCAGCCCGAGGGGATTTCATCCCCCTCGGGCCCCGTGAGGCCTTTGTTTTACAAATGAGACCAGTCCGCCCTCTAGGGACGGTATGTTCTAATAGCCTTAGAGCCCTCTGTAGCAGGCTCTACCGACCATTAAAGGCCTGCTCCCTTGTTAAAGGCCCATTTTCGGGCCTTTAACATTGAAGAGGCCCTTTAATGGCAGGTAGAGTCTGTTGCATCAGGCTCTAAGGTGATATTAAAACATGGGATTTCTCAAATGCCCACTGAAAACTATCAACCTGCAAGGGTTGCTAATCAATGTTAGAGGCAGGTGCCAGAGACATTGACATGCTCCTTGCTGCTGTCATGCAATTACAGCATCAGTAGGAGCCATGCACACTGCTCCTGTTACTGCTGATATCCACCAAGGCGATGCCATAGCTGTTATCAAGACAATCTAGATAAGAGACCATCACCACATGATGTACCCATGGATTTTGTTGTAAATAGATCTCAGGACACTTCTAGTTAAGTTACAGGTAGGTTTATTTAAGACACAGCTGAGCGCACACCTCGCCAGCTGACCAGACCATCAACTGACAAGAGTAGAACACTCCGGTACAAGTTAGAACACTAACAGGTATTCTTAGAGGCTAAGGAGGTAAGAACACAAAGGAAGGGCTAATGACCACTGTCAGCCATGTTACATGAAGAACTAATATACAACAGATTTCCTGGTAGAGCTAGCAACCATTTGCCTCAAGAGAAACTATTTCTTCCTTAAAAATAATGTATTCCTACAACTTAAAGGAGTGTCAATGGGATGTACATTCGCCCCAAAAATAGCTACTCTCTACATTGTTCACTTTGAGGATAAATGGAAATATGAAGATGCCAATCCTTTTAAAGTTTACATTAGGACATAGCACAGATACATAGATGATATATTTGTGGTCTGGCAGGGCACCGCTACCATTCTTAAATAACTCCACCACTAGCTAAATCAGTGTACATTTTATCTTAATTTTACAGTGTCCTCTGAATCAGAAACTCCGTTTCTTGGACTTATGGTTTAAGGTTTATTCTAAGGACTCGGCAATGATATATTCCAAACCCATTGGCAGAAACATGATTCTACAATTCACCAGTGGTCACCCAATATCTTTGAAAGAAAATATTCCTTGTGTCTAAATCCTGAACACCCAGCATGAACTGTATCCATTCCATTCCATTTTATAACTTTATTTCGGTCTCAAGGACCATAAAAGTACATAATCATAAATCCACTCATGCATATTTTTGCCTAGTATTTCACGTAGAAAGGTTGGCTATTTCAGCAGCCAAAACGTGCAGTATGTAGACTTGTGATCCTACAGTTAGAGAGGACCCTGTAATCCCGGTGAGTTTGAGGACCTATGTGTTTCATGCTGGTCAGAAGAGCACAGAAAAGCGCAGGGTCATGATGTGGAAGGATTTTAATGCATGGTGGTATTTATATAACAGTGCGAGAAATATAACCTAATAAATTCCTGGATTGTGTGCCAGGCCCCATAACAGGAACATGTATTTAAGGTTTAAGCGAGTAGTATTTGATCTGCCCTGTTTGTCCAGTCTGCATGAAAGTATTGCAAGGTTTTTCCAGTCAGTTTAAAGCCTTTTATAAGGAATTCAATCAATAAAAAGTTACTGAGAACCTACTGTTAACATAATATTGATAAACACATGAATTATTTAAATCTAAGAAATTATGTATTGAAACATCACTAGCAACACTAACCCGTGGTAGTTATTTGGTGCATATCTACTGTCAGTATTAAAAAGTATACCATTGAACAAATGTGACAAGAAATAGTATAGTGTTTCTTGCTTTTTTTAAATCGGCGCATTGTTAAACACCAGACTCGCCGAACAATGTTCATATCAAAGAGCATAATTACGTACACAGCTTTATTTTTCTACAATGTGGAGGGCGAGTGGTGATTTGAAATTTCCCATGTCTGATTACAGAGCAGAGAAGTTAAAATAGACAAAGTGATTTTTTTTAAGATTGTCGTTGCACACCCAATAAAGCTGACCAATCTATTTAATCTAGTCTGCAGCTGGAGCAAATGTGTTGAGACACTTTAATGAATTTTAAAAACCTTAATGTGACTGAAGCTTTAATTAGCTGTCCATTCTGTTCTTTGTCTACAACCTCTCCTTTGACTCATTTCTTCTTTGCGACTGAATGGCTCGCTGTCCTGATGGAAAGATGCCTCTTTGTATCATAAGGGTGCATTCTGGTCAGGAAAAAAAAAACTTGACTTTCAGGGGAGCCTGTTCTAGTTAAAGGCCTCCTAATGCTGCAACATTTCCTTATGAAGGATGAAATGAGCCACTGTTAGACCAGAATCACACACTTGTAGCAGGCGATCCAGTGCTTAATTTGAGCCGGTGGTTGCCAGTGGTGTCCAATGGCACTCACTTTTAGGAGAAGGCACTTATTTTTCCTCACCAGACATTTACAGAGATCAAGATATAGAAAAGCACACAAGGGGGAAAGAGAGTGGAAGAGAAAGACGGAAATACTGTCAAAACGGGAGAAAACAGGAGCCATGCAAAAGTGAGATAAAAGGTTGGGGTCTGGTAGTCGATTAAATGGGCATTAGGTGGATTCATGACTAGGCAGCCTCGGATTTAATAGTACCAGCCTCTAGCTTCTGCACAAGACTTTGGGCACCGACACTTATTATTTTACAAATGAAGCACTGAGTTCACAGTTTGATTTAGCTTATTGAAGGTCAGCACTTATGAAATACAATACTGCCCTCACTGCCAGCTTAGCCCGCTACCCTTTGTCATTATGGAACCCAGCCAAGCCAAGCCAGTATCCGATTGAGGATGAAAAGCGTCTTGCCCAAATGAGGTGTAATTTATGTTTTTAAGTTTTTGCATTCTCCTGAAAAGATTACTACACACACAGCACTAGTTCAGTCAAGACTAGGCTACTCAAATGGCTTTCATCATGTTCTTCCCCAAGATGGCTTCAGAAACTCTAGTACCGGGGTGTGACTTCTGCACTGAACAAGATGGCGACAGGATTTAGAGCTCTGTCGTAACTCAGATCTTTTGCAACTAAATAGCAGTTTCCATCTGGCGCACCTCTGCATGGGACATATCTAATGATTCCTTTTGCCTCCGACTTTCAGAGGATATCACTGGTGCCACGCATGATCTCAGTTCTGCCCGGTGCCACAGCGGTGAGTTCCTGGTCTATACCAGTATTTGTAAAGCGCAAATAATTACCCGAGGGTGTCAAGGCACTGGGGGCCGTCGGGAAGATTAAGCAAGCTATTGCCCAGAGTCACGTGGTGCTGGGCTAACCTGCCACCGCCGCCAGGGATCGAACCGTGAGCCCCGCGCTCCGGAGTCAGCCACCCTGACCGCTGCGCCACACCTCTACATAGTGGCGATTTTAGATGCACACCACTCAGTGTCTTCCTGCTCTGTGCACTGACAGGCAGCGCTCTTCTTCTGTTTTCACCTTTGCCTGCCTCATCAGTGTGAAGCTGCTTGGAGCTTTATCAGGTCTCTGACATATTTATTATTGGTCTCCAAATTCACCTAAGTTTTGACTTTCTGAACCCAGAGCTGTGGTGATGAATTTTGTTTACTCATAACGACCGCCATTTTGTATTTCATTCTTCTGACACTCCTATGAACTACTGCTCAAGTTGCATTTAAATAACCATGACATTGCCTCCCAAATGACTGTTCCATAGTTATATTAGATCCATATACAGGTTGCAGGTTATTTCTGAAGAAATTATGTGATGAATTTTCTCAACCTCCCTCTAGCCTGCTGTTTTATGGGAAACACTCTCTAGGGAATATACTTTTTCCAGCAACTTTCTTCAGTGCTAATATGCATTTTCTGATCATTTGCTGTTGCACTTCATTTAATCTTTATTTCGGTTTATAAAACCATAAAAGATGCATAGTATACAGTTTATATATATTTGTTGGTAAAACACAATTAAAATACGGGACATTCCTTTGGTGCCGCCTTAGGCAAGTGCAAATGCTAAAATGTTTACATTATGAATAAAACACCGGCAATCGATATGTCAAATATATTAAAATGCAGTAAAAATGCTAAGCTTCTAATCCTATATAGTTAAAACATGAATAGAATATAAATTCCAGGTTGGGCCAACTAGACACAATACTAAAGCATACATAAAAGATAAATGGTGCTTTCTCTCTTAGAATCTAAACAGCAACAAAAGTGCAAGTGCTTTAAAAGTGCTTATAAGCGAACTGGGGCTAGACGAAGCGAGCACAGCAATTCATTCAGTCAAAGCTCTACGCAATTTCAAGGTGCAAGTGTAAAAAAAAAAGTGCATATTAGAAATTAAGACTACACATTAATTTTTTTAAGACATTAAAATTTCAGACCTTTTTTCTCTCTTAATATATTCACAGCGAATAAATATCTGCTAACACTAAAAACGATTTTCTGTATGGTGTCGGTTTTTAGTATTCTAAACGCTTCAGAGCAAGATCTAGTTCCCAGGTTTCGACAGATGGGTTTAATCCATTTTTGCCTTGGCATGGAATATGCGGGGCAGAAGAATAATATATGTAACTCATTTTCTTGTGTATTGTGTTGACATAAGACACAACAATCCTCATTTTTAATCACACCAGTTCTTCGACCCCATTTCGCTGTGTTTGAATTGATTTGCATTATACCATAGCGGAATTTCATATACAATGTTTTTGCCAACTGGGGCTGCACTTCATCCAGATATTGTTCAAAAGCTGGAGTTGGTTTTATAAGCAAGAACTGAGACGTTAGTCTACCAATGTCTGGGTTGTGGGAAACACTGTTCTGTATAAACGCCCAAAAAGCAGTTTTCAATGTTTTTTTGGCAGTTGCTGTCAATAGGGTAGGAGTTTCTCAAAAATGCCTTAGCCCAAGTTTACCAAAACCATGTATGCACATGCCTAACCCACTGGAGAGTGTTACTTCGGTCGAACCTTAGGATTTCCTCTAGCCCTTCTTTATAGCTAGCTAATTCTGTTGTGGTCCACAATCGCACCCAAAACAGCAAGGGTCTCAATATAGCCTGATGGTCGATGCGTTTTATGTTCAAATCCATGACAATGGGAATAATAGGTGTCCGCACAGGGAGACGTAGCAGCATTCTAAAAAACGTATTTTCTTCCCCCACAAAAGTGTTCCTACAGGTAGCCCCCCATATTTCTGCACCGTAAAGGGATGCTGATTGTGCCCCGTATTTGTACACTTCAAGTGCGGGGGACACTGCCTTTGTAATACTATCCCCATGTTTTTTTAGTATTGGTAAGGAGTTTTGGATCAGGATAGTTTTGCTTTTTTCCAGATGTGGGTACCAGGAAAGTTTAGTGTCTAGTGTTATGCCTAGATCATTAAAATTCATCACGTATTCTAACTTCTGTTTTTGGACAGTTATATTCTTCTTGAATAATTTATGTGGATTGGCTGCCATATATTTTGTTTTGCTAGAGTTAATTTCTAGGCCCTTGGAATCACAATAGACACTGAAGGAGTCTAATAGACATTGAAGGCCCTTCGGGGTTTGTGATACTAAAATAGTGTCATCCGCAAATAAAAGAGCTGGTACTGGCACCCCACCTAATTTTGGCGAATCATGAGTACACCCCAGAAGGTAATTCGGGGCATCATTTACATTTAGTGAAAATAGGGTTGGTGCCAGTACGCAGCCCTGCCTTACACCCCTCCTTACGGGGATTGCCTCAGTGAGCTCTCCCCTCGGACCCCATCTAACCTTTGCATAATTATCTTCATGCAATCTTATTATTTGCACAAGAAGATCCTCTGGTACACCTTGATTTCTTAAGGATCTCCAGAGCAAATCTCTAGGGATGAGGTCAAAGGCGGCTTTCAGATCTATAAAAGCTATGTACAAGTGGCCTTTTTTTTAAATCGTATATTTCCAGCTCATACAAAGGAATCTAAAAACCTGGTCAATAGTACTGGTCTTAGCTCTAAACCCAGCCTGGTATTGTGATAAAATGTGGTTCTCCTCGATCCAATCTTTTAATTTTAGTAAGATCTGCTTAGCATTTATCTTTTGTAAAACATCGATTAAACTTATTGGCTGGTAATTAGCGGGGTCTTGGCGGTCACCTTTTTTAAAAATAGTGATAATTTCAGCCCCTTTCCAAGACTCAGGCAATGGGGCGCCCGCCGCCACAGCATTACAGAGACGGTTGACATATGGCCCCCATACAGCTTTATCATGCTTTAGCAGGTCGCCTGGTAGTTTATCAGGGACTGGGGCTTTCCCGGGCTTTACTGCGTTGATTGCTGCTAGGGTGTCCTATAGACTGAAAAACGGTGTTATTATTGCAGGGTTTATTACATTACCTTGCTGGTTATTTATTGTGTCCGTTATAGTCCCTGAGTACAGTTTAGAAAAATGGTCGACCCAAGTACCTGAGTCTAAAAAAAGATCTTTGTTACTTCTTCCCGTTTTATTACCTTTAGCTATCAAACTCCAGAAGTTTGCATGATCTTTGTTTTTTGCTGCAATAATCAGTTCCGTCCAGACACTATCATCCCAGTCTTTCTTGGTTTGTATTAATAATCTTCTATATTTGGACCTTTTGTCTCTTAGTGTCTTGACATCATTGGATTTGGCTGCCGTAATAAGCTAGCACTTGGCTTTACGGCACTCGTTATTATACCATTGGTTTACTGGGTTGTTAGCAGCTATTTCCCCCCCTTCACCCTGGGCACCCTACTCAAGATCTGTTTTAGTTTGTCTACCATTGAGTGGTGGATCTGTACTATTGGAATCTCTGCAGCAGGCAAGTCGATATACGGGGAGATGACATCTGAGAAGGTGTTATAAACCTTGTCATAACCTTGTCTTTACCTACTATAGGAGGCCATTTCAAGGCTCTACGATTATTAGTAACTATAGGTTCAATTGGAAATGGGATGTTATCATTGTCTTTGCAGTTAGTAGGATAGAAAGGAGAGCCTGCTATTGTGAGACACAGAGGATAGTGGTCACTGTCATCTCTAATTTTGACTTTTAAATCATGAACATTTGATCAGAAATTGATGGAAACCAGTATGTAATCAATAATGCTTTTGCAACTCCCCCTGATAAATGTAGCAGCACTTGGTCTATCAGATGGTAATCGACCATTGCAGGCCCTAAGTCCATGCCCTGCGACTAGTCGGGTAAGTTGTGATACTGAAACTGTACAGATTATATCAACAGGGGAATGATTCAATTCAGGAGTACAGAGGCCAGAATCAATGTAATAAACTATAAACAAACAAATGCCTCTGACACCATAGATAACAATGTTTCTCGTGCCACACTAGTCCTTTTTATTGACTATGGGCTTCGATTATTTTACCAGGGTATGTTGAAATATATCTGGTGAAGGGAACCTTTAATGTGAATAATATAAGGAAGAAAAAGTAAAATAATCGAAGCCCATAGTCAATAAAAAGGACTAGTGTGGCACGAGAAACGTTGTTATCTATGGTGTCAGAGGCATTTGTTTGTTTATAGTTTACTGAAACTGTACAGGGCACTACGGGACTGCTATTCAGTGGAAGAATATTGTTTGCAATGTCCTCCTCTTCAAAAATGTTTTCTAAACCCACTACTGGTTCGTATTTGCGGTTAAAATCTCCCCCCACAATTACTATAGCCCTCAGGTCGATTGTGCTTAAGTACTCATCTAGCAGCTCTAGTACTGGGGATTCCTTTCTCGATGGACTTGGCCTATTGTAAATGTTTACTATATATATTTCAGTTTTATTGTGTGTAGAAATCTTTATCCCCATTATATCCTGTGTTGCAAAATCCAACTGGATTATATCAACAGTAAGGGTGATCTTAACCCATATAACTAGGCCGCCCGACGGTCTACCTCTTAGTGAGGGGATGGCATTGATGCTGTATGTTTTGTACCCAAGCTTGTGGGGGGTTTCCAGGGCCCAAGTATCTTGTAACAGGCAGATTTCACTATGATCAATATATTCCTGCCATTCAGCATCCTTTAACTTCCTTTTCAGCCCTGCAATGTTCCATGATGTCAGTTGTAATACTAGTTGCTGGATTGGTGCATTAAGCATATGTGTGTTATCAAGGAGTCTGTTTGCCCCTAAATCACCCCTAATTTCTTGGACTTCATGATTTTTGTTGGAAAGATCAAAGGGATGTGATTCAACACTAGGTAAAGCCGAATGTGACAGACTTGGAACCACGAGGCCCGAGGGCAGGAGTGCAATCCTAACGGGATCCGTGAGTGTCATATCTTTGTAAGCCTGGTAAGCAGTCAGTTCTCTGCAATAAAGTGGAGTGCAAGTCGGCGAGACTAGGGGTACCAGTCAATCCACCTTGTCTAAAACTGAATCTGGCCCTGACCGTGAGCTAAGACACTTTTGAGCTTGGGGCAGAGACATACTATTTAGATTATATTTCATCTGTATACCTGTTGGTGTAGGTGAACATGCTCTTACTTCCAGTGCTATTAAATTGTGCACCAAGTTCTCCTCTCTTAGGTGTAACTCGATGGAATCCATTTGAGTGGAATGATGGCTCAACCTTTTGGCCCATAATATATCATCTCTGATGACCGATCTACAGCCCCTAACCTTTCTGATCCAGTGGATCGATTTATTGATTAGGGAGTTGTGGTCTTTATATTTAGTGTGTGGCGGTATTTTGGGCACATTTGTCAGGAAGACACTCTTTGATGAGCAGTTGCACAATTCAAGTGTGTCACTCGGGTATCGCTTGTTGTCCTTGGGTATTTCATTTCTACCCGCTTTTCTACCCCCTGGCTCCTCAATCTTTAAGAACGATGATTTTATGGGGGGGCATGTGGGAATGGACATCAGAGGGATGATGTTATGCATGGGGTTTCGAGAGACAGTATTGGCCTGGTGCGAAAGAGGGATTATTACAGGACCACTGGGATGATCTGGAACACAAGCTTTAGGTATATCCCTGCCCAGGAGTTGTTTGACCTGATCTGCAAGGTCTAAAATTAATGCTTTAAGTGAAATAACTTCTACCCTTAGGTCATTGATGATCCCAATCGTGTCTGTCCCTACTGAAGAGGACGCTCCTAGCTTGGTCCTGTTTTCATGGTTAGTGAGCTCGCGCTCCTCTTGCTCCTCATATACGATACCTGGACTAAGCGGGTATGTCACCATCTCTACCTCAATCACCCTTTCCACATTGTTGTCAATTAGGTCTTGTAAGGGAGAGAACCTATTAGTCAGAGGGATGCTAGACAGGTTATTCGAGCTATCAATTTTACCAATATCACCATTCACCACGACTGTCAGACTTCTGTCATCAATTAAGGAAGAACTGTAGATCCCTGGTTCTGCAACATCGAGGTTTGTTACAGACCGCGTTGCCTTACTGAGACTGGGAGTCTTGTTCCTTGCGCTCCTAGTGGCACGTTTAGTGAAGATAGAGGGAATTCATACAGCAGGTTTATGTTTTGTGCTAATGGAAGGGACAGTCTCAACTGGAGAGTGTGGATTATCTGCGGGAGGTGAATTAGGATCTGGAGCTAAAATACCTTCACACTCCTCTAATAGATCATCAATGCGGTCTAGCACGCAGTTGTTAGCTGCCGATCTAAGGTCAACTTTTGTTCTGCTACATTTTAAGCGTGGCCCATCAGACTTCCCAGTTCCCTCACTAGTGGTAGACTTCCTTTTCCCCATTCTGCCAAAAGAGAATAAAACCCAATACAGTGGGAATAGAAGCAGTTGTAGGCTTTAGACAGCCCAACAAGTACTTGTTTGTGTATAGACCAAATTTATATACTGGGTGATATAGCAAAGTGGGAAAGGGCCAGAAAAAGGATTAAGAAACTGTTTCACGACTCACAGTTAATGTCTTATCAAACAAAGTTTTCCAGGAGACCAGCAAAGTTCTTACAGAACCAAGAGGGATGGCCCAGCCCAGCCTTGTCCTGACGCGGATGGGCACAGATGGGGCCGCCCTTGGCCGGGGCACGCCCGCGCACGTCCCGCGCCATGGGAGCCCGCAACGGCTTTTAAGCGCCTCCTGGTGCATGGATTCACGCTGGTGCCTCCTGGCGCTGAGCGCTATGGGGGATGGAGACCCCTGACTGGCGGTGCTGCTGGCGGCAAACAAACTGCAAGTACGGGCTCCCACGGCGCGGGAGCCCGCAAATGGCTTTTAAGCGCCTCCTGTCGCGTGGATTCGCGTAGGCGCCTCCTGGGGCTGAGCACTATGGGGGATGGAGTCCCCTGACTGGCAGTGCTGCTGGCGGCAAACAAACTGCGCGGGAGCCCGCAACGGCTTTTAAGCACCTCCTGGCGCATGGATTCGCGCTGGCGCCTCCTGCTGCTGAGCACTATGGGGGATGGAATCCCCTGACTGGCGGTGCTGGTAGCGGCAAACAAGAACAGGCTCCCGCACCACAGGAGCCCGCAATGGCTTTTAAGCGCCTCCTGGTGCGTGGATTCACGATGGCGCATCCTGGCGCTGAGCACTATGGGGGATGGAGTCCCCTGACTGGCGGTGCTGCTGGTGGCAAACAAACTGCAATAATGGGCTCTTAAGTTTCTCAGTTGCACACTAGCTCCAGGGTCGGACAGGGAACCGAAACCGCCCTGGCAAACTGTTCATCTGGCGGGGGGGTTGTGGTAATTGCGGCCGAGCTATTTGCCAGGGCCGGTTTTTGGCCAATTTTGTTACAGGGGTCCGATACTGCAAAACTGGCCCCGGTAACAAAAACGGCCTCCCAGGGGCCAAAAACCGGCCCCCACCCTGGTGGCCTACCGGGGAAATGCCTGGTGCCCGCTACGGCCAGTCCAGCCCTGACTAGCTCACAAGATATTTCTAAATTATTACTTTTCAACTTTAAATACCTACTCAACCAGGCATTTTTCTCACCAATGTCTCCTTGTATTTTGCCCAAATTTATTTTCCCTTGCATGGGAATGACTAAATCATATCAGACACCTTCACTGCATACTATTCGCTTCATTAAAATAGCATGTGATCCCCATACATCTGCTAAGGATACTTCTTTATCAAAAAACCTAAAAGAGCAAACATTTATCCACCTTTGTCTATCCTGTCCTCTCAAAATCCTGTTTTAGACACAATTCTAGGTGAAGTGAGAGGTCTAAAACCCTTTATGTGTCCCACCAATGAAATGCTTCAGCATATTGAGGATCACTGGATGGTTATGGAGAGTAAGATGATAGAAATGGAGCAAGATGTGGCCACTAAAATCCCTTCTCTTGAGCAGGAAATCCTAAAACTTAAAGTTCATACTGTGGACCTTGAAAATTGAAATAGATGGACTAATCTTTGTATATACGGATTACTGGAGGCCTTCGAGGGTCCTGACCTTCTTGGGTTCTTGAAGACATTTATTTCAGATTTTCTTGGTTTTCCGAACACTCCTCCTCTTAACATTCAGGGCCTCATTTATGAAAAGTGACGCATCACTGCGTGAAAACAGCGATGCGACACTTTTCATTGCGCCCTCCTTGCGACATGCTGGATGCGTCATATTTACAGTATGACGCATCATGTCGCAAGGAGTTACAGATACGTCAGTATTTCTGACGTATCTGTAGGAGCAAAGAAGACGCATTGCTGGAGTGTGTCACAAAAGTGACGCAACTTCAGCAATGGGTCATTTCACATGGGCAAGTCCCATTTAAATGTGCCTGCGTCAGTCTTACGCCTGCTGTGAGGCAGGCGTAAGATATTGACTTATTTGCGTCTTAGAAGTGGCGCAGTGAAATCTCATAGATTTCACTGCGTCACTTCTACGAGGCTTACTTGCGTCGGAACACCCACCCTGCATACATTATACCTGGCGCAGGTATAATGTGGCGCAGAGGTTTACAAAGTGACGCATCTACCTAGATGCGTCACCTTGTAAATATGACGCAACATGGCGCATTTTTTACGCTGCTGGTGCATCACAAAAAGTGACGCACCGGCGGCGCAAAAGTGATGCAAGGGCTCATAAATAAGCCCCTCAATGAGCACATTGTCTTGGCCATCCGCATTCTCATGCTGCCAAGCCATGAGGAATCATTCTCCTCTTCCTGGAATTCACAGACCTCTTACATGATTTGAAAGCTAAAAGAGAAAAACGTCGCATCATCTGGTCTGGTCACAACATCTTCATTTCTAAAGATCTCTCAAATGCAACTATTGCCAGAAGTAAGGATTTTTTGACCCTCAAACCTCAAATGAGACTATTGAACATTCAATATGACATCCTTCACACTTGCTTATGCAAAATTACTCGGGAGGGCACTACAAGATCTTCTGATGATCCTGCACAGCTGAAAATGTTTCTTCAGAATCTTTCTCTTCATAATATGGACACTACTGGTCAACAATCCTAGGGATTCTGTTATTGCCCCTACTCTCTCCTCTTCTTTCAGTTCTCAAATACATGGCTTCTGTATCTTAATTTATTTTTCATCTTTCTGTCGTAGTTCTTGTTCTGATGTTGACTCGTCCCACGATGCATCTTCATGTTGGTCTGCTATTTCTTTCAGATCCTTGTATTTTCCTCTTCCTTTCTCTTCTGTTTTCCTTTCTTTTTCCAATATGTGAGTGCTTACCGATTATCTGATACCATTGTATGTACATTTTTTATGCATTTTGTTGCTGTTAATAAATGGCGTAATTTTGTCTCCCTTTTTGTTTTTGCAGCTTACCATCCATGGTCCTGTTTCCCTATATTTGTCCCACAATATGTTTAATGTTGTCTTGTGGACCATTCGTGTTTTGCGGCATCCAGTTAAAAGACAAAAGGTACTCTCTCATTTGACAAAACTTAACCCACACATTGCCTTTTTACAGGAAACCCACTGTAAAGATGTTGAATCACTTAAATTGAAATGCCAAAGGGTTGATGAGGTATTTTTTTCCCCAGCTATCAATCGCAAGGTTGGTGTTGCCATCCTATGTGATATATCGTTAAAATTACAATTTGCATTTACTGAATGTGACAATGATGGACGCTCAGTATTGATCATTGCTAACATTCATAAGAAAAATATCTCTTTATTTAATATTTATGGCTCAGTTAAACCTGATCCTGACTTCTGGCACAGGATTAAAGTAAAACTTACTTCCATTGATAATCCAAATATCATTGCAACAGTTGATTTCAATCAGTGGGTGGCCCCCTTTACGGACAGGAAATCTAAGTGCAAATTCACACCAGACAACTCCCATAAGGCATTCCAATTATCCATTACCACTTGTCCATTTTTTGATGTCTGTAAAACTTGTAATATTTACATTTTTTCCAAATGCTCCTTATACCCTGTCAAGAATTGATTATATTTTGTCACTAAGGGGTCGATTCCGATCTCGGCCGGTAGGGCTCCGAATCGGATTCGGCTTTACCGGATCCGATTCGGACGCCCTGTTTCCGACCGAGTCGGACGTGCGTCCGGGCGAGCGAGTACGATGCGAACGTACGTGAAATTGCCGACCGACTCGTTCGCGGGACCCAACCGCTCCGACCGACTCGCATGGACAGGACTCGCACTGTGCAATGGAGACGTTCCCCGGCCGGGTAAGTACGATGCACGCTGCAAGCAGTCCGACCGACGCGCGCCGTCCGGCTAGAGAGAGCAGTCGGAGCCGCACTTTGGGGGTCCATGTCGGACCCCCCTGTACGACTAGCCGCGCGAGTCGCACACAGGGGGGACCCATGGGTCCCCCCTACCTGTGCGTGTACGGCGCGACCCGCTTCGACGCGTACCCGCTATAGGGGGCGCCCTTGTTCGCCTCGCACCCATTGAGTCAATGGGAGCCCGCGTACGCGTTGTACGACCGGCTCCCATTGACTTCAATGGGAGTCCGACCGAATCGAGTCCGATAGCATGCGAACGCATCGTACTCTTCCGGTAGGTCTGCTAGGGTCCAATTCGGTCGGAAATCTCTCCGGGTCCGGCTCGGTCGGAGAGATTTCCTGCCCGAATCGGAATCGGCCCCTAAGTCTTTGTTACCATCTATATATGACATTGGTTCCATTTTTATTTTTGATCATGCCCTTGTTTAATCTTCTTTTGATTTTTCTTTGGCAATTCCAAGACCAGTAATTGAGATGTAATAACCTTTTGTTGTCAGATCATAACTTTATAACCAAAGCTACTGTTTTTCTCACAGATTTTTTTCAAAATAACATATCTATTGATACCTCTGTTACCAATAACTGAGATGCCTTTAAAGCTTCTTTTAGAGCCTTCACCACTGCCTTTTCTGCTAAAAATAAAAATAAGTTAAACTCCTAATACCTTGCTTTGCATCAACAAACTAAAACATTGGAACATACGTATTCCACCTCCAAATCTTTCACTGTTTTACATTAATTGATTACAGCTAAATCTAATCTTATCAACATTGCTACCATTGATGCTTGTAACATTCTACTCAAAGTTAAATCTAAGTATCATGGAGGTCAAAATAAGGCTGATAAGATGCTGGCTAATTACTTAAAAATTAAATCAGAGTGTAAAACTATTGGACCCATCCGTTATGAATTCACTAACACCACCGTGACTTCTGACTGATATTTCTGCTTGTTTCCAATCCTTCTTCCAATCATTATATTTAGAGGACACTACTCATCAGACTCTAATATACAAAAAAAGTCAACAGTCTTCCTAACCACCCTTCTCTGTCTATGTTTAAAAAATAAGAAACTGATACTACCCTTCAAGAAAATGTAGATAGCCATGAAATCCCAAAAGCGACCTAAAGCACATGGCCCAGATGGTTTTTCCATTGAATTAATTTCCACTTTTTCATCTTTTTTGGGCCCCACATTACTAGAGCTTTTAATTCTTTCCATGCAACCTCAGGGGCTAGTGGCTCTCTCATGGAAGCCCTAATTGTTCGTATACATAAGCCTGATAAAGCTCACACCCTATCCAAGAGTTATCGCCCTATTTCATTAATTAATTGTTATTGCAAAGTTTTTGCTAAGATCCTTGCAACACGCCTAGAAACTGTTATACCTCTTCTTGTCAAACCTGATTAATCTGGTTTAATTAAGGGCAGACTTCCTTAAGATAATGTCAGCATGCACTTAAATATTCCTGCAAAAGCTAAAAAGCATAAGGAACCCCTTACAGCCTTTTCCCTTGATGCTGAATAGGCAATTGACCACATCAATTGGCCCTTCATGATTACTACTCTTCAATTGTTTGGTTTTGGTCCTAAATTTATTTTTTCTATAAAATTATTATATTCAGACCCCATTGCCAGTGTCTTTGTTAATGGTAATTTCTCCCCTTATTTCAATTTACAAAGAGGTACTAGACAAGATTGTCCCCTCTCACCTTTACTTTTTATCCTTTGTCTAGAGCCTTTCCATGAGTGTATTCGCTGCCATACACTTATTTGTGGATTTAAACACAATTCCCTTGAGACTAAGCTTTCAGCTTAAGCTGATGATGTTCTCGTGTAAATGTCCGATCCTTTATCCTCTTTAGATCCCTTTTTACAAGAGATTGATTTATATTCCAGCACTTTTGGATATACATTTTTTTTCCAAAACAAAAATGTTACCATTAAATTCTTGCTGTTATCAATATATGTTTGGAAAAATACTAAATTCACTTGTTGCCCATCTAGAATTAAGTATCTTGGTGTTGGGTTTTGACTGACTATTTCCAATATTATCAAACATAATTTTGATGTTTTAAAACTTAAACTGCAAACGTCACTCTCATCCTGTTCTCCTCTGCATTTATCATGGTGGGGTAGATTTGGATACTCTTGAAATGATGATTGCACCACATGTCCTTTACGTTCTTTCTATGTTACCATTAAAGATCATGAATTATTATTTCTCACAAATCAATTCCATTTATACAAAATTTCTCTGGAACAACAAACATCCACGCATTTCACTATCTCAATTAAAACGTCCAGGAATGAAGATGGTGTCCACTTTTCAGATTTTAAGTTGTATCATTCTGCTTTTTTAAATAGACAATTTTATGCCTTAACTTATGATTTTCATGACTCCCCCATACCACCATGGATTGTACATGAACGGTCCTTCTTGAAAGATTTTTCTTCCAGGGATATGATTCATATGTCTAATAGTACTTTTATTTCTAAACATCCTATTTTAAAATATTCCCAACATCTTCTACATAGAGTGATTACAGCTTATTATGACTTTCAACAATCCTTTCTATCCTTCTCAATCTGGTATAATAAGTTTCTAAAATTTCGACATAAATCCTTTTATTCTAAACACTGGGAAAAAAAGGGTTCTATGTTTGTTCACCAACTGATAAGGAGTGATTCTGTTATACGCTTTCCACAATTGCAAACATAATACAACTTATCAAATATATTTTTCAAAGAATAAAATTTTATTTATTCTGCTATCCAATCCATTTTAACCACTCACAACTTTCAAACTTTGCCAGTTTGATCCCTACCCTTGACACCTATTAATACGAGGCTTGAGTGTTCTGAGCGCTGTCTTGCATTTTGTGACCACGCAAGATTCTAGTAAAGTAGCTCTTCTTGGTTATCTAGCATGTATTTACCATGCTTAACTTTTTAGTTACAGCGCTCCGTTGTCTTATTTCTTGTATTTTTTGACAAGGAGACTGTGATAATTTTGCTATTTGAAGCCTACCCAGTATGCTGTATATAGTATGCTGTGTTTGCTATCATTACGCTCTATATCATAACTTTAATGCTATTTTTAGCGTCCGGCTCAATTGTTCTTGTAACATTCTCAGAGGCGGTAGTTTATTCATATGAGACTGACATTTTGGAAACATACTCATCATGGTTAGGTAATATTACCCGACCATGTTTTTTATTCTTTTAAGAGTTTGAGTTGTGTTCGTTTTTTTCATTTACAGAGCGTTGCCTCACGCCCTGAGCTGTTGCCAGGAGCGGAAGGTACCCTCCCGATTTGATACGGGTAAGATGTTTTTTCATTTACCTATTTTCAGGGTAATGACAGTTTCACATTGTAACTTCATGTGATCTAGGTATATTAAGGAAAAGTTTTTCTTTCCAGCCACCACATACATATTCTATTTTCTGTTTCCTTTCTTATAGGAGAACAAGACCTGTGATCATACAGTGTTATTCACAGGTATATGGTTGTATCGTTCTTTTTCACCTTTTCTACAGTGCAGTAGTCATATCTTGGTCCTGAAGAAAGCCTTTTTTGGCTGAAACATGTAGACCGCACCTCTAGCGCGTTCGCACATTCATTCAGATCGCGCGTTTACTGCTTTTTAACTCTTGACACACACGAGATACCTTATAAATTTATTTTTCTCATGTTAGTCAATTTTAAATTATTTTGTACACTGCACAATTACTTCTCTACACTGTTCATGCTCCATCAATCTTTAGCGATTGTGTCTCTAAACCACTGATTAAAAACATCCGCGAGCTCCTCCTTTACATTTAGAAAGGAGTTGCAGCTCCTTGGTTGCAGTAGCTTGCAGCCGAGAGGAGATCCCAAATGATGAAGCATGCCACTTCGGTGGGTGATGGGAATCCGTCCTCTTAATTGAGTTTCCCCTATCAGTTATTATTTTATGTAGTTTTGGCTGGTCAAAGACTCTCTATTTATATACACTTTAGACCCGCGGATTTTGTGTTGTTTATGTACTTGGTTTGGGGATTTATCCGCGCAGGTCTTTAAATATTCCCTAGGACCCCTTTCTTATCTAGTACCTATTAATACTATTCAGCCTAACTACACTCCTAAAGTTGCTTGCATATACAAACTTTTCCTAACATCAACTTCTGAACTCACAAAAAATCTGATTGAAATATAATGGGAAACTGATCTCTCCTTATTATTCTCTGTTCAGTTCTGGGATACATTTTGGCTTAAAGTTTTTAGTACTTCTAAAGCTGCTTGTATTATACAATCTCTAGTTTTTATTTATAATAGTGTTATTATTACACCAGAATGTATTTCCAAATGTGATGCGTCTGCCTCCCCACTATGTTGGTTGCATTCCATTTTTAATGGTACCTTAATTCATCCACTTTATTATTGCTCACAGGTATCTATCTTTTGGAAAAAAACATTGGTCTAAATGTTTAACGATATTCCACTGCAATATACTGTTAACAATGCAAAATGTTTTCCTAGAATCTATGTCACCTGATGTGGAACATCTTTCTCCTAAATTATTGTTATTGGATCTTTTTACTGCACTTGCTTTTAAAGTTATACTCTGATGTTGGAAAGATGCTTCTAAGTTATCTGAGTTAACATGGTGGAATTTTATTTATGACAAACATAGAATATCCACTGTCTCTTCATTATCATTTCACCATAAAATTAAATTGGATTTATATTGGTCACCCTTTACTACTTATCTATCTTTGCACTCACTGTTACCTTACTAGTTATAGTTCTTACTTTTTCTACATTCTCCCTTATTCTTTTCCCCATCTTCTTCCTACTCCACCCTTTCTTTCTTCTTCCTTCTATTTCTCTCTCTTCTCTCTCTCTTTATATAAAAATAATTGTCTTTCTTATCTTATGGTTTTCATTGGGTTTTTCCATATTTTCTTTTTACAAATTGTAATAGTTCCAATTTGTAAACTCTTATATTGCAATTTTAGACCTGTTATTATGATTGTTCTATATATCCTGAATAAAAACTACTTAACCAAAAAAAGAAACTCCTGTACCACATGTATTATTGTGTTGCTCACACTACGTCTTAGGAGAAGCTGCATTTTCCTTCTGCACTGGCACCTAATTGTATAGAAGGTGTGATTTGGCATCTTGCTAGAACCATGCATTTCAAATCCAGAGACCACCATTTTTTGCAAAAATATGTGAAAGTTATATTCATACCTGCTTTGTACAGTCTTACGAAGAACACTTGGTAAAAGGCTCAATAATTAGGATGGTTCATATGGGTGCTAATGCATTTTCATACTTTGGTGCTGTACTCTACAACTTTCTTCTTTCATCAATCAGATTTGTCTTCCAACCATCTGACGTTTGGTAAATCTCTCAAAACTTGGATATTCTGCAGTCCAATTCACTAACTATGTGTTTTAGTCAATATTTTTCAGAATTTCACTAGCGTTGAAGTGTTAGAGTTGAGTGCAGAATTTAATGAGTACCAAGGCATTATAGCATCAAATACCATAGACAATAGATACATTGATTAATTGGTTGATTTGTATAGAAAGATTACTTTGACTTTTGTTTTTATCAGTAAGAGAAATTCACGAATTGATCAGTAAAACAAAATCACAAAAGACAGCTGAGATGATGGAGAAATGATTAGAGTACCATAAATAAGATTTATCATCAACATATTGCACAAAACAAAATCTGCCCAATTGATTAAAAAGGAATAAAATCAAAAGCTGCACAGATGTAACAATATGGTTTATGATTATGGGAAAAATGTCATGCACCAGTCGGCAACCATCTGTCAGTCAGTGATCATGGAGGACTGCATCAAATGGCAAACGTGAATGTAGGAGACAAGAATGTTCAGAACAGGTATGCTCTATCAAAGACATCAACCCAACCAAATTTGTGAAACAAAGTATTTTAAGAGTTAGGCAACACACAAAATTTTAAATGAGCCTGATATGGAATTGGAGAGGCATTTCCCAAAAGACAAGATGAAACTAAAATAAGGGACACTACTGTGAGATAAACTGTCTGATTTGGGATATAACAGCACTTGAGTTGTTGGACAGAACCCATGAGAACTATGGTCCAGTCCCACATTCATCATGGATTCAATACATATATTATAGCTTCCTAAAAGTAGTTGGGGAATTTTCAATGGATCCAAAATTAAGCTGAAAGGCTATGTCTAAGCGTAAGGATTACAGCATGCCTGTGAAGAGGTTCACCCATTAACTCCAGGTGGTGAACAATAATAAATGTAAGATTCTCTTCACCATATAGGGGAACCTAAAATTTTAGGTTCACCTCATCAAGGTGCATGCTCACCTTGAATAAGTATGACTGATGGTCAAATAACAAGCAAGGTTTTAAAACAATAGTTCAATTGAAAGTTCAGTATGAACAGCTTTTCCATGAGTAGCTTTGAGTAAGGTGTCTTCATGGATGAGATAATCTAGGTTGAACATTAAAAAGAGTGACTCTGGCCCACTGTAAGTTCAATAAATGTCATGATGCTCAGACTGTCATAAACCCTTGTCAACACATGTTTAACTTAACCTTGGTCCATCAGGCTTAATCAGTGGGGGTAGACATATCTACAATTAGATTATCAATGCAATTACTGCAAATCTGCAAAGATTCAGCTTTAGACAGTAGAATTTCTTTACCCTGATTTAAGAAGAGAAGATAGTTAATCAAACTTCATGACTGCACCCTCTAACATATACACTGGATAACAGAGGGAAATGGACAGAATCCTGAAGTACACCACGTGTTATTATCATCAAAGATCACATGTGGTTATCAATCATAGGCATGTGCATGGAAGTACTTTAAAAGAGGACTGATTGATGAATTTAATATGACCATTGTGTCCCAATAGCACCTTCCATGTAAGGAGAATGGATTAAAACTTTAGGTTTTTAAAGTGAGCGCCACTAACTCTGTACAGTTATCAACACATTAATTTAAGACAAAATATTACATTTCATGTTCTGGACAGAGCTTTCATAACCACAGCAGTGCTCTGTGTACACACAGTGCAGTGATGGTAATGCTCAGCAGACCATTATTTTGGACCTTTGGGGTCCTTCTTCTATGGCTTACAGAACACACATTTATGTACATGAGCATAAAGTGAAAGCAACTGCAATACCTATAATTTTGGCATTATTATGACAACATATCATATTTGTGAAATGAGGATAATAATCTACTCATATATCATGCAGAGGGAGGGAGAAGCTGAGATCGATTCAGCTTCCATGGGTATATATTTCAATCAAAGGAGAATGAATCACGTGTCTGGTCATACCAGGGTCTATGAGTCCTTACAAACCCTCATTCACTCTAACTTAGCGGGAGGGGTTGGCAGTATCTTTGAAATCTCTGCCTCAATAGTTAGGTGAGTAGTTCTACAGGCGGTGTTTACTCCACCACCCGGAGGGAGACTATCTGGATTTTTGACAGTCGTGAAGAGGTTGTGAGAGAGATAGGATTAATATTACCTCCTTTCCTGTTTGCTGAATTTAATTAGGCAGGAAGGGGTAACGTTTAAAAAGAAGGTCGGTGCTATGGTGTATGTGTAAGTGATCTACTGCACCTAATGGTCAATTGTGAAAGGTCGACATGTTTTGGCCCCGTATTGCCTCTGAGGGTCGGTGGGCCTTCTTCAGGACCAGAAAGAGAGCGAGTAGATATGTGATTTGCTCGTGACAGGTAAGTTGATTCACTTACCCTTCTTCATAAATGAGTGTATCAACTCATTTTTTTGGCATAGTTACTGGTAAGCATTGTACCTATAACTGTGGAAAAAATAGAAAAAGGACAGGGAACATGGTTCAGTTTAAATAGGTGCACCCTGTCTCACCCAATGAGATGTAATCAACAGGTAAATAGTGACTTAGCTCTTAAAAACACTCCATCTGTGACCTTCAACTAGGTTAGTGACTGGTATTGTATTTACGTGTGTGTAGATACAAAAGTTAAAAATGCATGCACTTAAAAAAACTGAGCTACTGGTTATCCGTTAGGCAGATGCTCATGGGGTGTATTTTATTGTATTGTATTGAGGTTTTATAGAGTGCATAGCTGCCCCAGCAAAGGGGCGTCCCAGCGCTAAACGGCAAAAAGAACGAGGGCTGCAGAAAGGAGCAAAACCTAAATAAGAGGAAAAAGGTGCGTTTTAATAGCCTTACTTAAGATCAGATAGTTATCCAGACAACGGATGTGCGCCGGAAGAGAATTCCAAAGTTTGGCCGCCAGGTGGCGAAAGGACCGTCCACCTGCACGCACCTTCCTCACCCGAGGAACAATAGCCAGGTGCTGGCCCATAGATCGAAGGTGGCGAGTAGGAGTGTAAGATGAAATCAGGTTTGACAGAATACTCAGTGAAGAAAAATTCATAATTTTAAAGGCAATGCAGAGGGACTTGAACTCGATGCGCCTAGCCACCGGCAGCCATTGGAGTCGGCGAATGGCGTTGGACGTGGGACACATTCTGAGAAGGCCTAGGAGAGTTCTAGCAGCCGCATTTTGGACCTTCTGAAGACATGAGATTTAGGCCTTGTTGGCCCCCAGGTACAGAGAACTGGCATAATCTAGCCGAGACATAATGGTAGCTTGGATGATCACCTGTCGGGTGGGAGGGTCAAAAAACCCTAACAACGGTTTTAGCCCCCTCAGAAGACCAAAACAGGTGCCCAAGACTTTTTTTGTGTGAACCTGAAAACTGAGGGCCGAATCTACCCATACACCCAGATTTTTTACCACCTGTTCAGGGTTGGGTACACATCCCAAAGACGGTGGCCACCAGCGCTCGCTCCACTGCTCAGGATCTTTCCCCACCAGCAAGATCTCAGATTTACTGGCGTTGAGCTGGAGACAATTAGCACACAACCACTCCGCGACAGCTGCAAGATCGCTCTGGAACTTAAGAGCGTCCTGCGTGGAGTCGTTGGAGAGTGCCACTACCAGCTGGGTATCATCGGCATAAGATACTGCCGTTAACCCTCTGCTCCTGGCCACAGCGCCAACGGTTGGACGTATAGATTGAATAACGTCGGGCTCAAGGCTGAGCCCTGGGGGACCCCTTGTTTCACAGTATGTATCTGAGAGGTGAAAGGGGGCGCCACCACCTGGAAAGATCTCTCAGCCAGGAAGGAAGTAAACCATCTCAGGACCCAGCCCTCGATACCCGCCTCCTCCAACCGTTGTAACAGGATCTGGTGCAATACCATATCGAACGCGGCGCTGAGATCTAATAAAATCAGCGCCGAGGTGCGTCCGGCATCTAAGGCTGCCCACAGATGTTCGGTCACCGCTAGGAGAGCAGACTCCGTGCTGTGGCCAGAACGAAAACCATTCTGAGAGGCATCCAGCACGATGTTATTATCCAGAAACCCTGTCAGGATGGAATTAATATAGGCTTCAGTGATCTTGGACACCCATGGCAAGAGCGAGATGGGGTGAAAGTTCTCTGGTTTGGCGGGTCCAAGGAAGGTTTTTTTAGCAAAGGGAGCACCCTGGCGTGTTTCCAAGCCCTCGGAACAACAGCCCTAGACAGGGACAAGTTAATCAGCTGACATAGTGGTGTAATGAGCAGAGGCAAAGATTTCAGAAATTTGTTCAGGCTTAAGCGGATCTGTAGGAGAGCCAGATTTAATCCTGCTACAGAGCCTACGCAACTCCTCCTGTGAGATCAGGGGAAAGACAGTGAGAGTACAGATAGTGGGAGGTCTCGGTATAGGGTCAGAATTCCCCAAAATAGGGGGGAAGGTCCTGTAGATGTTTTCTACCTTCTCGATAAAGAAGGTGGCAAGATCCTCGCACTGCTGATCAGATGTGATCGAGGACACTGTCGGTGACCCTCCGGTTTTAAGATCTTTGAGTATAGAAAAAATACTTTTAGCAGGATTGCTGCTGTTCCTGATTACATCGGCAAAATAGGCCGCCCGTCTCTCTGGATAGCCCTATGGTAATCCTTTATAGCTGCCAGATAATATCCCTTCAGAACCGGGTCATAGTCCCACCTCCAGGCCCGCTCTGACCTTGTACATGCCTTCCGCATAGTGGCGAGATTGCTGTTAAACCACGGACTGGACTTGCTGTTCCGGCTCTTAGACCATTTTGCGGGAATAAGTACGTCCAATGGCCGAAGAATCCAGTCAGATAAAGCCTTATCGGCTGCATCGAGGTCATTGCGCAAGCTAAGAGTATGCATGGACAGGACAGTGTCTGCGAACACTCATTACTGGTGTGATCATTAAAACGTGCCGTGCACTTCTATTTATGGAAGTGCTAGCCTGTGTTTAAACACGGGATTCTTTTACACTTGGTACAAGCCTGTGGTTATTCATATGCATGATTGCCTTTTGCAGGAGTCCGTTGTGGCTCTTTCGGGTATGAGTAAGCGCTCACTAAAAAGTAAAGTGCAGAGAGGTAAATAGATTGAATCACAATTTTTACCTCACTATGTTGGGACTCGTGGCAGAGTTCATCCTCGTACATGTTACCTCTGTGCTGCTCACAGTATGTCATCACTGCCGCTGCTGACCGTGACCCAGGAGTGTGTCTTGGTTGCACCGGAAGTATATAGTGTCTTCGTTCCCTTGTGGAATAGACATGAAGGAGAAAAACAGAAGTATGGGAGAGGAAAAAAGACTATTCCATCCCTCTTATGCTAAATGTTGGAGATGGTTCATTGTAGTGATATAAATATTATGAAAAAAATTGCCACGAAAAAGATTCAAGTCTATGGTGTAAATTAACCATAGGGTTCCAAATTGATGGAAAAACTCTCGGTTTGAGAAAATGAAAATTGGGAGTGTATGGAAGGTGTCTGAATAAGGCTACTTCCATGATTATTCATGAATCATGATGTGTGGGTGTTACAAGTATTTACTTTCGTGTGCACTATTGTTTTAAAGATAACCATGGTATGTTGTTTAATCCTTTGTCATATGTTTTGAGGCGGTACACCCACCTTTGTTCTTTTTCAAAAAGGATATTTTCTGAATTGTGATCTTTTGTGTCTAGGGTTTCTAGAAAGACCCATTGGATGTCATCGATAGTGTGGGTTGCGCTCAGGAAGTGATTACTCATTCGGGTAGCCGCCTTTTTGCATTTTATATTGCTGATATGTTTGCAGATTCGCTGCTTAACCTTTGGCATGTCATACCAATGTATTTCAATTGGCATGGACATGTGATCATGTATATCACATGAGTGGTGTTGCAATTTGTGTGTCGTTTGATTGTCCATTTGAAGTTTTCTGTTAGTTTTAGATTCTTGGTTGCTTTGGTGAGCTTACAAACTGAGCAACTTCCACAGGGATAGTGTCCTGTGATTGTTCTCCCTGTCCATATATTGGGAGTTGGTTCTGATGTCATAAGGTGTCACTTGGGTCTAGTATGTACTAGTAAATCTCAAATGTTTTTAGTTCTTTTGTTAGAGAAGCATAGTTTTGGCCACTTTAAGGTTTCTGAGGTAAGTTTCTGCCAGTTTTTGTTGATCATCTTCTACACCAGATTAGAAGCAGTGTTGTATGTAGTTACACACATCAGGGTACCTGATTCAGTTTTTCTTGTGGTGGGTTCTAGTAGGCTGTCGCGATTCTGATTTCTTGCTCTTTTTTTGCATTTTTGGATAACTTTATTCGGATAGTTTCTGTCCTTGAGTTGTAGATGGTGATGTCCAAAAATAACCATCTATGAAGAAAACAATGTGTTACAGACCAAAACTTTCTATAAACCCACCTCAAAAAATAGCCTTCTCTCTTTCAATAGTTTCTGTCCTCGCCCCTTGAGAGAGAATCTCCCTTACAGCCAATTCCTACGGATCAGGAGATACTGTAGTAATACACAGGTATTCAAACAACAGGCCTATGATCTGAGCAACAAACTCAAGGACAGAAACTATCTGAATAAGGTCATCCAAAAATGCCAAAAAAGAGCAAGAAATCAGTACATATCCAAATGCTACTAGTGGGCTGCAGCACTGATTGTGCCATCCAGAGAGGTAGCCTTTCAAACCTGTCTCAGGCCTGCCACTGCAGTGTCTGTGTGTGCAGTTTCCTGCCACTTCGTCTTGGGATTTAAAACTACTTGCCAAGCCTTAAACTCCCCCTTTATTACAAATGTCTCCCCTAAGTAGGCCCTTAGTAACCCTAAGAGCAGGGTGCCATGTAAGTAAAAGGTAGGACATGTACTTATATGTTTGGCATGTCTTGGAAGTGACAAACAACCTATTTCGCTTTCCACTAATGTGAAGCCTACCTCTCTCATAGGCCAGCAATGGGAATTCCTAACACTTTTAAGCTGTAATTCCTCCTAGTGTTGCTGGACTCTGCCTTCTGTGAGTCCTACCTTTCCCCACCACATACTCTTCCACTTTGGCGTCAGGTGTCCACTCTGCCGACCTAGGATGGTAAATTTGGGTAGGCTCGAACATGTCCGAGTGGACCCCGTCCCCAACCGGGGACTGAGAGGAGTGGGACTCTGGACGCCAGGGACGCCCCGAGTCCTTATCCTCATCGGAGGAGAAATCGTCCTCCGATACACCCTCTCCCTCTAAGGGAAACTTGCCATCGGGGTCTACAATAGTGGTGACAGTGTCGCAATTTTCTCCGGGCCCCTCCTCCTCCCGGCAGGGTGCATGTTTTAGCGTTCGCACACTCTTGAGGAAGGTCTCCGTAAGTTTATCAAATCCTTCCAAGTGCCTCGCGTTATGCTTAACGGCCCTTTTATTCCCCATCTGGGAGCTACTTGGACCCGCCACCACCAGATCTGGGTCACTGAACACCCCAGGGATGCTTTTCGCCAGCTTATCAACCTGATCCCTAAGAGGAGCCAGCGCCCTAGAAATAGCCAGAGAGAGGGCTTGGTCCACTGCTGGAGGGAGAAGTTGGGGGGCCATTCCTCCTCCACTTCCTGGTAGTAGGAGTAAAAATGGTCTTCTGGAGAAGACATGATAGCAGAGGGTGTGAGCACAGAACAAATGCCCTTAAAATCCTTAAGACAGCCCCCTCGCCGGTGCACCAACAGCTGGGCTTTCCCGAAGCTGTTATAAGAATAGACTGAGGCGCAATACCAATTACCACCACCAGGTGGCACTGGTCACTAACGTGGCCATGTGGGGATATCACCGCGTAGTGGTGTCAAAATTAGGCGAGGGTTGGTCGGGAATCAAGCGGACACTAAAGGAGTGACCGGATTCCCAAACGCGCGTAAAGACCAGCGGAAGCGCTCGACGGAGCTGCCTCGCTCGGACCAGACGCGCCTGACAGGATCTCACCGCGCGCAGAGCACACAGCGGGAGAAACTGCGAGGGGGAGAATGCGCTCGGGCAAGAGCCTGCTGCGCAGGGAATATGAAACAATACTAAGGCAATACTGCTAATAACGTGCACAAGAAACCGCTATACAAACAGCAACAACGTCAGATTAAGCCAAGAATGTAAGGAATGCACTTAACTGACGAGCAGTGAAGAAAGAGGAAGCGGAAGGGACGTCACAATATTATATACGATGGACTGTGATATGATTGGACTATAGTTGCCTTGGAGACTACCCCCTAATGGTTCATGGGTTGTGTAGTCTTTTGTTTAATGATTGTTGTGTTACGTTTTCTTTGAACTGCTATGCAAATAAAGTGAGGAAAGATATGCATAATCCTCGCCTCCGTCCTGCCATAGAATTCATTAAACTTTATTTGATCTGATTTAGAAACATAGATCATAAAAGTGTACACAAAAACAGTAAATCCTCTTTCCTAATACAATGCAGTGAGAATTAATTAAAACCAGTAGGTAAAAACGGGTGTTACAAAGCCCGGTTCAGAGCAACTTCAGGTTAACAGAATCGTAAAGTTCAATGTTTCGCAAGATCAATTTCATGTACTTCGTGCAAAATACGCAATAAGGGGTCCAAGTAAGATGTAACGCTCCAATATCTGACCAGTTTGCACTATATAAAACTGCAGAAAAACTAAAAATAAAAAGTGTTTTGCACACTTCTGTCATTGGGCTATATGTGGGCTACATCTGGGTGATATTTGTGCTACATTTGGGCTCTTTTTTCTCTGGTGGCCATCTTGCGAGACTTATTTGTTATGAAGTTTCCTAATTTCGTCATTTACTGCAGTCTCCTCAGTAGGAAATGCTTTCAGTTTTTTACTTTGATTCCATCAAGAAGGCATTCAGATGTGTCACATATTTGCCATAAATTCAGAATGTTAGCACTCTAGTTGTTCATTAGATCACTGTAGTAAAGCTACTGCTCACCAGGGAGTTAACTGGAAGACTACTGCTGGTATTGAAAGTGATTGTTTCAGTCTGCATGTCAGAATTTTCTAATGAAATAGAAGAGTATTTGAGATCTCACTTAAAACATGCCCTAAATTTTCTTTCTGCAGCACTAACCATAATTTCTATGGCAAAATGAACCCCCTCATTTTGTTCCTTTTTAAATTAAATGTTTTAAGTGTTACCAGTTTATTCCAATCAAGATGGCTTCAGGTGTGCCATACTTTTGTCATAAGTAAGACTGTTAGTGCTCTAGTTGTTCTTTAGAACACTCTGGGAAGCTGCAGTAGAACACAAAGGCATCAACTGGCAGGCTGCTCCTGTTGAAATATAACAGGAAGATATTTGAGATCTCACTTAAAACATGTCCTAATTTTTCTTTCTACAGCACTAACCATAATTTCTATGACAAAATGAACCCCCTCATTTTGTTCCTTTTTAAATTAAATGTTTTAAGAGTTACCAGTTTATTCCAATCAAGATGGCTTCAGGTGTGCCATAATTTTGTCATAAGTAAGACTGTAAGTGCTCTAGTTGTTCTTTAGAACACTCTGGGAAGCTGCAGTAGAACACAAAGGCCTCAACTGACAGGCTGCTCCTGTTGAAATATAACAGGAAGATATTTGAGATCACACTTGAAACATGTCCTAATTTTTCTTTCTACAGCACTAACCATAATTTCTATGACAAAATGAACCCCATCATTTTGTTCCTTTTTAAATTAAATGTTTTAAGTGTTACCAGTTTATTCCAATCAAGATGGCTTCAGGTGTGCCATACTTTTGTCATAAGTAAGGCTGTTAGCACTCTAGTTGTTCTTTAGAACACTCTGGGAAGCTGCAGTAGAACACAAAGGCATCAACTGACAGGCTGCTCCTGTTGAAATATAACAGGAAGATATTTGAGATCACACTTGAAACATGTACTAATTTTTCTTTCTACAGCACTAACCATAATTTCTATGACAAACTGAACCCCATCATTTTGTTCCTTTTTAAATTAAATGTTTTAAGTGTTACCAGTTTATTCCAATCAAGATGGCTTCAGGTGTGCCATACTTTTGTCATAAGTAAGGCTGTTAGCACTCTAGTTGTTCTTTAGAACACTCTGGGAAGCTGCAGTAGAACACAAAGGAATCAACTGACAGTCTCTGCCCTTGTTGGATGTACATGTTTTACTGAGAATGTCAGACTTCATTCTCACATGACTGAGAAAGATAATGTGAATTTACAGAAAATATGCTCTCATTTTAGCTTCTGGAGCACCTTCCAAAACTGTATGGGACAAGCATGTGAAAATAGTTTTCTCTCAAACATGATTCATGATATCCCAGCAGAAGGTTTTTCACAGGGTAAAATCACCTTAGAACACACCACAATTCCTGAAATTAGTATGGTACCATCAACAAATGAATTCTAATGTAACTAAAGTCTGTTATCACCCTTTATAGTTCTCCTTTTGGTAACCCTCAAAATCTTCGATTCACTACAATGCATTTCAATGGTACTATCATTTATATTGGTCCCAAGATGGCTGCCAGCAATTCCAGGATGAAGTGCTGACAGCCAATCAGATCTCACGATGACATGTGTGGTTAGGCTCCGCCCAGATATATATGTGTTTTCTTTTTCAAATTTCTCAGGAACTACTGAACGGATTTACACCATTTAATGAAAAGGCATGACTCTGAACCAAGGGCTACCTTTTTGCCAAATTTGGTGTAATTCCGTTCAGCAGTTCGGGCTGTAGCTGCGACTAAATGTTCCTATGGAAAATTGCATGGGGAAAACACGTTTTGGGACCCCCCTTTTTTCTCGGCCCCCGCTTGCTGAATCACCCCGAAACTTTCAAGATAGGAGCGGACCGGAGGGGGCCATAAGTTTTGAGAATTTCGCGAAGATTCGTCAACCGGCACCAAATGTATTGGAAATAGAATGTTGCGAATTTCCTATGGAAAATAGGTCCTAACTATATCTACTGGCGACCGCCAGTAGATAATATATATATATATAATTCACTGAAAAACCATAGGTTTTAGGGAAAGTTATAGTTAGTTGGACATTGCACTCGTACAAAACCCGTGAAATTCCCCGTTATAGTTAGTTCAGCTAACTATAACTCGCGCCCCGCAATGCACTGCTGATGACGTCACATATTACATCACTCATGACATGGTCAGTGACATCACTGAGGACATCACTGATGACATCTCAAATGACATCACTGATGACATCATCCAGTGACTGTGTGTTTCTGTAAAGTTTGAATATGTTTAATATATATAGGGAAAGGCGTATTGAAGAATGAGTAGGTGTATAAGTGTCTGAATGGATGATTTAGGAGGTGCGTGACTGACTCTATAAGTGAGTGATTAAACGTATCTTACTGATTGCATGGGTTAGAGACTAAACTGTGTGAATTTCTGTATCCGTCTGTTGGTGTGTAAGCGGCTGCATGGGTTTGTGAATAGCTACATGAGTGTCTATATGGGTTATTGATTGGTTGTCTGAGTAGCTGTATGGGGGCCTGAGTGTTTGTGTGGGTGGGGTGTGTGTGACTGTGCATAGATGTGTGAGTGGGTGAGTCACTGGGTGCATGGTTTCAAGAGTGCATCTGTGATGGACTGTATGGGTGGGTGAGTGGGTGTATGGGTGTGTTAGTGAGTGAATGTATATCTCAGTGGTACATGTGTGAGTAACTACATATGTGAAAGGCAGTATATATGTGTGTTGGAGTATACAAATGGCTATAAGTGAGAGTGTGTGATTGTGAGAGTGGTTGTATGGATGAGTGTGTGCTTGTATCAGTGATTGTATAAGAGTGTAAGAATGTGGTAGTATTTGTATGAGTAAGTGAGCTGGTGTGTGTATAACTGTATCGGTGAGCAAATAGCTGTGTGATTAATTATTTGCATGATTGACTAGGTGTGTGATTACCTCTATGAGTGACTGTACGGGTGAGTGAGTGGATGTGTGTGTGTGTAGGCCTAAGAATCAGTGAGTGGGTATGTAGTTATTGGTATTGGAGTGTCTATGGTTTTGAGAATGGCAGTCTGTAATTTAGAGTGGGTGTATGAAAAGTTATATTAGGGTGTGAGAAGATGCATCAAATTATCACATGGATGATGTAATCAGTGATGTCATCAGTGATCTCATTTGAGATGTCATCAGTGATGTCATCAGTGATGTCACTGACCATGTCATGAGTGATGTAATATGTGACGTCATCAGCAGTGCATTGCGGGGGCGCGAGGTATAGTTAGCTGAACAAACTATAACCGGGGAATTTCACGGGTTTTGTACGAGTGCAATGTCCAACTAACTATAACTTTCCCTAAAACCTATGGTTTTTTCAGTGATTTTCTAAGGTTTTTTAAATGCTAATTTCTAACTATAACGTGCCTGAAACCTATGGTTTTTTAGTGAATTTCAAAGGTTTTTTAAATGCTAATTTCTAACTATAACGTGCCTGAAACCTATGGATTTTTCAGTGAATGTCAAAGGTTTTTCAAATGCTAGTTTCTAACTATGCCTACAAAGGTAGGACATGTGAAGAAAGAAGAAAAAACGCACAGAAAGAAGCAAATGAAATGCAGAAAGAAGCAACAGAAGTCCACAAAGACGAAGAAAAGTGCAGGAAGAAGCAAGACATGTGCAGAAAGAACCAACAGAGGAGTAGAAAGAGGCCTTGTTCCAAAATCATCCTGTGCCCACAACTTTTTCAGACGGGTACTGGTGGTAACTGACTCTGACTAACCTGGCCTAGAGCCAGTGCTATGCTAAAAGACACTTAGAATACAGTGAAAACACGTACATACACTAGGGAACACTATGCGTTGGGGTACCCCTGTGATTAGCATGACCTCCTCTGTAAGTCCCTAGTTCATAATAGGGCAGGGGGATTAAAACTATCTCTTAAAACGTGCTACGGGGTGCGTTTGCACAGTGGTGAAGGGAGGGGGGGCCTGAGGTGACATGTGTGCAAACACGCCCTGTGGCCGTTTTAAGTTGGGAGATTAACTCCCCTTGAATTCTGCCGGTCCCTGGGGTCCAACTAGCCAACCAGGTACCTCCAGTAAGTGCCACAGAGCTGCGTAGCAGAGAGGTGTAAAAAAGGGCATGGCCTGGACCACCTCTCTGCAACGCAGCTCTGTGGCGCTTACTGGAAGCACCTGGTGGGCTAGTTGGCACCCAGGGGCCCTCAGGATTGAAGGGGAATTAATTCCCCAACTGAAAACGCGCCACAGGGCGTGTTTACACACATCACCTCAGGCCCGCCCCCTCCCTTCACCACTGTGCAAACACGCCCATGGCATGTTTTAAGTTGGGGATTAAGTCCCCTTGAATCCTAAGGGTCCCTGGGGTCCAACTAGCCCACCAGGTATCTCCAGTAAGCGCCACAGAGCTGCGTTGCAGAGAGGTGTAAAAAGGGGCATGGCCTGGACCACCTCTCTGCAACGCAGGCCTCTGGCGCTTACTGGAGGTACCTGGTGGCCTAGTTGGCCCCCAGGGGCCCTCAGGATTAAAGGGGACTTAATTCCCCAACTTTAAACGGGCCACAGGGCGTGTTTGCACACATGTCACCCCAGGCCCCGCCCCTCCCTTTACCACTGTGCAAAGGCGCCCTGTGGCACGTTTTAAGTTGGGGGATTAAGTCCCTTGAATCCTGAGAGTCCCTGGCTCCAACTAGCCCACCATGTACCTCCAGTAAGCACCACAGAGCTGCATTGCAGAGAGGTGGTCCAAGGCCATGCCCCATTTTACACCTCTCTGCAATGCAACTCTGTGGCACTTACTGGACGTACCTGGTGGGTTAGTTGCACCCAGGGACCCTCAGGATTCAAGGGGACTTAATTCCCCAACTTAAATCGCTCCACAGGGCGCGTTTGCACACTTGTGACATCAGGCCACGCCTCCTCCCTGCACCACTGCGCAAACGCACCCCCTGGTGCGTTGTAAATTGGGGGATTAAGTCCCCTTGAGTCCTGAGGGTCCCTGGGGGCCAACTAGCCCACCACTTACCTCCAGTAAGCGCCACAGATCTGCGTTGCAGAGTGGTGTAAAAAGGGGCATGGCCTGGGCCACCTCTCTGCAACGCAGCGCAGTGGCGCTTACTGGAGGTAAGTGGTGGGCTAGTTGGCCCCCAGGGACCCTCAGGATTGAAGAGGAATTAATTCCCCAACTTAAAACGCACCACAGGGCGTGTTTGCACACATGTCATCTCAGGCCCCGCCCCCTCCCTTCACCACTGTGCAAACGCACCCCGTAGTTGGGGGATAAAGTCCCCTTGAATCCTGAGGGTCCCTGGGGTCCAACTAGCTCACCAGGTACCTCCAGTAAGTACCACAGAGCTGCGTTGCAGAGAGGTGTAAAAAGGGGCGTGGCCTCTGAACACCTCTCTGCAACGCAGCTCCCTGGCGCATACTGAAGGTACCTGGTGGGCTAGTTGGCCCCCAGGGACCCTCAGTATTCAAGGGAATTAATTCCCCAACTTACAACTTGCCAGGAGGCGTGTTTGCACAGTAGTGAAGGAATGGGGCGGGGCCTGAGGTGACATGTGTGCAAACACGCCCTGTGGCGCGTTTTAATTCGGGGAATTAATTCCTGTTCAATCCTGAAGGTCCCTGGGGGCCAACTAGCCCACCAGGTACCTCCAGTATGCGCCAGGGAGCTGCGTTGCAGAGAGGTGTTCAGGGGCCACGCCCCTTTTTACACCTCTCTGCAACGCAGCTCTGTGGCGCTTACTGAAGGTACCTGGTGGGCTAGTTGGCCCCCAGGGACCCTCAGGATTGAAGAGGAATTAATTCCCCAACTTAAAACGCGCCCCAGGGCATGTTTGCACACATGTCACCTCAGGCCCCGCCCCCTCCCTTCGCCACTGTGCAAACGCACCCTGTGGCGTGTTTTAAGTTGGGGGATTAAGTCCCCTTGAATCCTGAGGGTCCCTAGGGTCCAACTAGCCCACCAGGTACCTCCATAAAGCGCCACAGAGCTGCGTTGCAGAGAGGTGTAAAAAAGGGGCGTGGTCTCAGACCACCTCTCTGCAACGCAACCCTGTGGCGCTAGCTGGAGGTACCTGGTGGGCTAGTTAGCCCCCAGGGACCCTCAGGATTGTAGGGGAATTAATTCCTACGCTTAAAACGCGCCACAGGGCGCGTTTGCATAGTGTTGGTGGGAGGGGGCGGGGCCTCCAGCGCGATGCCGGCTTTTTTTTTCTTTTTCTTTTATAGAAGGGGGGTTGTGTGGCCCCCCTTCCTTTCCTGTTTTTTGGACCCTGGGGACCCCATCCCCCAGGGCCTGACCCCTATTTTTTTTTGTTTGTTTTTTTAAATCGGGAAGGGGGCCGCGTGGGTCCCCCTCCCGAGACCATTTTCGGCTCCGGGGACCGCATCCCCCGGGGCATGGCCACTTTATTTTTTTAAATATTTACAAAGGAGGGGGGCTGCGTGGCCCACCTCCTGAGGCTTCTTTTAGCCCCGGGGAGCCCATCCCCCAGGGCTCTTCCTCGTTTTTTTGTTTTTTTTTGGGGATGGGGGGCCACGTGGCCCCCCTCTCGGGCCAATCTTTGCCCCGGGGACCCCATCCCCCGGGGCCTGGCCATCCTTTTTTATTTTTTGGGGGAGGGGGACCGCGTGGCCCCCCTCCTCAGGCCAAATACAGCCCCGGGGACCCATCCCCCGGGGCCTGGCTCTCAATTTTTTTTTTTTAAAACAGGGGAAGGGGGCCGCTTGGCTCCCCCTGCCGGGCCACTTCTGGCCCCGGGGACCCCATCCCCGGGGCCGGCCCTGTCCGTTGGGGACCGTGGGGGTCCCCAATCCCCCACGGTCCCGCCGGCTCCCCGCATCCTACGGGAGCCGGCATTGCTTTCCACATGGGGAGCTGCTGACATGCAGCTCCCCATGTGGAAAGCAATCTGCTTTGCTTCATTGAAGCGAGAGCAGGTTTCCCTGCTCTCGCTTCAATGAAGCAAAGCAGTTTGCAATGACAGGGCGGGAGCCGCGAGGCTCCCGTCCTGTCATTGCAAACAGCAGTGTCCCGGGGGTGGGTACCCCGGAACACTGCAGGAGCCGGCCCTGGGGGGTGGCGGTCCCCAGGGCAATCACTGGCTCCAGGAGGGGGGCCGCGCGGCCCCCCTCCCACCTATTGCACAGCCCCGGGGAGGTGGTGGTCCCCGGGGCTCGGCGGTCCGTTATGGACCCCCGAATTTGAATATTAGTGCCCCGGGGAGGTGGCGGTCCCCCCACACAGGTCTATGTTTTAAAAAATAAAAGCCCCGGGGGGGTGGTGGTCCCCGGGGCAGCGGGGGGCCGTGTGCCCCCGTGAATATAATTAATAAAAGCCCCGGGGGTGGCAGTCCCTGGGGCTTTGGGGGGCCTTGGAGACCCCCCACACATTAAAAATAAGAAGCCCCGGGGGTGGCGGTACCCGGGGCTGCGGGGGGGGCCGTGTGCCCCCGCAAATGTTTATGGAAAGCCCCGGGGGATGGTGGTCCACTTACATTATTGAATGCCCCCGGGACTTGGCCCACCCGGGGGCTAAATAATAACAAAGCGCTTCGTTTTTTTTTTACATTTTCGGCCGACATTCGCGCTGCGTGCGCGAATCTCGCAGATTTTAACAAAAAAATGGTTTTGGGCCCTGGGGGTCCTTGTGGGACCCCCTGAGCAGGCCTAGGGGTCAGGGTGTTTCCACCCTGCCCCCTTTTCTTGTTTTTCGCAATTGTTTTTCTGTTTTCTTGTGCCTCAGTTACCAAGGCACAAGATGGCTGCCAACACTTCCTGGTTTGGAGTGTTGACAGCCAATTATAATAAAGCTCGTGGTCGGGAGGGTGCGCGGATCCTCTGTGCCTCTTTATATCGAAACTTTTATTTTTTGATTTTCTCAGCAACTACTGAACGGATTTACACCATTTAACAAAAAGGGCGCTTTCTGAACCAAGCACTACCTTTTTGCCAAATTTGGTGTAATTCCGTTCAGCAGTTTGAGCTGTAGCCGTGTCTAAAGTTTCCTATGGGAAATGCATTTTTCGACCTCCTTTTTTTAAATTTCTCAGGAACTACTGAACGGATTTACACCATTTAACAAAAAGGTCTCTTTCTGAAACAAGGGCTACCTTTTTGCCAAATTTGGTGTAATTCCGTTCAGCAGTTCGGGCTGTAGCCGTGTCTAAAGTTTCCTATGGAAATTAACATGGAGAAAACACATTTTGGGACCCCCCTTTTTTCTCGGCCCCGCTTGCCAAATCAACCCGAAACTTTCACGACAGGAGCTGACCGGAGCGGGCTACGAGTTTTGAAAATTTCGCGAAGATTCATCAACCGGCACCAAAGATATTGAGAAAACAAAAAACGGGTTTCCTATGGAAACTAGGTCCTAACTATAACTATCTACTGGCGACCGCCATTAGATAATATATATATATATTAATTATAAGGTCTTTAATAGTAAACATGTTTGAATAATTCTTTTATTTGAAAATAATCTTACATTTGTCTTTGTTTAATTTTCTTGTTGGATATTTTATTGATGGTCGTGGTTGATTCACTGGTTTCTTTTTTCTGTTGGTTTAAAAGCAAAATGTTATTTTTATTAAAGTGTTACATTTAATTTTATCATTTAGTTTATTTATGTTCTATTTTTATTTAGTTGAAAGAAAAAAGTACTTACTATTTTTAGTTGATGAAGTTTATTTCATTGATTTTGTTGTATGTTAAAGTTTGTAGAATCTGTGAAGAGAAAAGTATTTGTTAGTTATATTTTGCTTTTTTATTTAATTTATTGTTTATTATTATTTTGCTCCAATTTGTGGTTGATTAATATACTTACTTAGTTTTATATTTTTGTTTAATGTTGATTTTGTCCTTGTTTTGGAAGTTAATCCATGTTCTGATTTTTTTAGGTGGAGTTTTAGTGAAGTGTAGTCTTTAAAATATAAAAGAAACCGTTATAGTTTTAGTTAATTTTATTATTTCTATTATTTAGACTATATTTTTACTTTGTTATAAAAAGAAATGGTACTTTTTTTAGATTATGAAGTTTTTTTCGTTGATGCTGTGGTTTTGTTGAGTTCTGTAGAAGCTGTTAAAAAAAGTTTTTCTTGGATATGTTTTGCTTTTTTATTACGTTCATTAGTTTTAAATTTTTTAATTCTTTACTTTATTTGTTGGTTAAGTCGTATACTTACTTTGTTATATATTTTTTGTAATGTTTATTTTATTGGTGTTGTGGACGTAAACCTTTTGTTGAATTTTCTAGGTGGGTTTTTAGTGAAGTTTAATCTGTGACATATAAAGGAAAACATATTATAGTTTAGTTAAAAAAAATGTAAGCTAATTTTATTTATTTAGTTACAAACTTTTGTTGTTGACTTCCAATGAGAGATTTTCCGAATAGTTGTTTGTGTAGTTTTTTTTCCTTCTGTTTTCTGTCTTGTAAAGGTTTGCTCCTCCGTCTTTATCCGTTATACTGTGAATTTTGTGTTAATTAATTAATTGTTTTTATAGTGTTTATTTATTAAGTTACCGCTTTCTATTTGTTAGTGTTGGTGTAGTTTAAATGTATTGGTCGATATAGCTTTTTTGAATTTTTCAGCAGTTACCTTTTAATTTGTTTAATATTTATTATGTTTATTTAATGTTTGGTTTTATTTTGTTTATTATTTTTATTTAAATATATTTGTAGCTAAATGTGATATATTTGTTTATGTATGATATATATTTATGTTTGCTTATTTTTGGGACTTCTGATATATTTTATGTTGTATTGTTTGTTTATTTATTTATTTTTGTATTTTGTGTGTATTTGTTTTATTTAATGTTATTAATTATGTAATTTTGTATAGTGTATGTTTAAAATGTTTGGAATATTTTTTTATTATATTATTGAAAATAGTTTATTTTTATTTTTAAATGTTATTTTCTGTATAGTTTAAATTTTTTTATTGATGTTTGTGTTGTCGATATTATTTATATCAATGTTTTTGGTGTGTTTCATTTTATTTTAGTGTTATCAATAATTTTATGTCCTTTATTTTTGTTATTGATATTTTTGTCATTGAGATTTTTTAAACGATATTTTTTTATCAATGTTTGTGTTATTTCTGTTTTGTGTATTGGGTGTTGATATTTTTTTATACGATATTGTTGACTCGATAATTTTGTACTTCGATTTTATAGTAGTCGATGTTGTATCAGTGATCCCTGCGAATACCACCTGCATATGAAGAATGTACAAACAGTTTCATTTGACTTCTAACACTCGCCCCCACAAAAGCATAACTGATTAGAAGTGTGATGAAAGATTTCAGCCAGTTCTACCTTTCTCTAAATGGGTTGCAGCTATCTTTTGAAGCTAAGGGGATCTACAGGGTGTGACTCCAATAATTTGGGGCCAACACGACAGTGGCACAAGAACACAAGAGTTTAACTTTTATTTAACTTTGATTTTCCATTAGTTTTTAACTGTTCGTCTTCTCCCTATCATGGCTCTCCATATATAATATATAGCTATGGGTTATTTTGTGTATTTCACAGCTAATTCTGTGCTCCTCCAGCTTTTCTTCCAGCTACTCAACCTTCTTTGAAGGTAATGTTTCCTTAGAACAGTATTCAAATAGCCATGTTGCTCTTTATAAAGGCTGGAGAACCTCTGGACTAAGCCCAAAATGGCCTCCTATGTGTGTCTTTTCTACAGTGCTTCTATGCCGAATTAGATCACCTTAATCCTCAAATGCTGTGGCCCCTCTTCTCCTTGTTCCGCTACTTCTTTCCACATTACACCTGACCTTCTCCCTCATTATCCAGTATAGCCTTATAGCCCACCGTAGCGGGCTATACCAGCGTGAGCTAAAGGTAAGGAGCACAAGAACACAAGAGTTTAACTTTTATTTAACTTTGATTTGCCATTAGTTTTTAACTGTTCGTCTTCTCCTTATCATGGCTCTCCATATATAATATATAGCTATGGGTTATTTTGTGTATTTCACAGCTAATTCTGTGCTCCTCCACTCTGGCTTTTCTTCCAGCTACTCAACCTTCTTTGAAGGTAATGTTTCCTTAGAACAGTATTCAAATAGCCATGTTGCTCTTTATAAAGGCTGGAGAACCTCTGGACTAAGCCCAAAATGGCCTCCTATGTGTGTCTTTTCTACGGTGCTTCTATGCCGAATTAGATCACCTTATTCCTCAAATGCTGTGGCCCCTCTTCTCCTTTTTCCGCTACTTCTTTCCACATTACACCTGACCTTCTCCCTCATTATCCAGTATAGCCTTATAGCCCACCGTAGCGGGTTATATCGGCGTGAGCTAAAGGTAAGGGCCTTTAACAAGGTAGCGGGCCTTTATTGGCTGGTATAGCCCAGCTACGGCGGTCTAAAAGGTTATTAGAACATTCCACCCCATCCGGGAAGAATGTTCTAATTTGTAAAAGGCCTCATGGAGCTGAAGGGGGTTGAAATCTACCTGAAGATTCCAAGAGGCCTTTGTTCACAGCTGTTGCTAAAAAAGACAAACATTGGAATGTTGGAACTCTGGGCTTTTACCAGCCATTAGAAGCCCAGAGCTATTTCATTGTCTTCAATGGAGCGCTCAACATTCCAATGCTCTAATGTATTTTACTTTAGGGTAACTGGGTTACGCATGAATGCATATTGTTGCCCAAAGGGAACCACCAGGAGATGCCCAGACCCTGGGATCTGCCAAAGGTTTTCATCCTTGCCTTCACACTGCAACAATTTCTCCTGCCATCCAATCAACGACAGAGCTCCTTGCATGTCTGAGCCTGCACACTGTGAAACTTGGTTGGAGACACCAGCTTATGCAGGCCTCAAAATTCTCCTCAATAGACTTCACTTTTTTGTTTGCCAATTTACCAGTTACAAACTATTTGACTGCTGAGAATGTACAGTGTAAGGGAGTTTACAACTAAGATGCCATTGGGCTCTGCCCAGAGGTTGGCCATTCTCCTATCCTACCAAGCCATGCCTGGACTCACTCTCACTTCTAAGTGGGCTAACACCCCCCTATAATTTCTTCTTCTACAATTAAACCTATATCCACCATTCCTACCTTCTGTTGTGAATCATGAATAGACATTTGCAGCACTATGTGCATTGGTGCGGGTGGTTACAGGGGTTGAGCACAGACAGCCAAGTTTGGGGACATTGACTTTTTCCCCATCATCAGACTGTGACTCAGAGAAAGAGAGACAAATGCAGAAAAAAAGGAGAAAGAAGAAAGTAAGGAAACAAGATGAAAACAGTTACAAACAAGACAAAGCAGGGATAAAAACACCCTGCAAGAGAAATGAAGAGGCAGGAAATGTAGGGTAGAGGAAGAAAGAAGCATGAGGTAGAGTGAAGAAAAGGCGTCTTTGGTGTTTGCCAACCCTTTTGAAGGTAGAGGTGGGCTCCTAAGAAAAACGTCTAGCACTTACAGGTATGTTTTAACAAATTAAGCACTCCATGACCAACCATGTATCCCGGATGTTTTTCTATTCTTGTTTTACGTTTTCCATTTTTGTGCTATTATGAATGGAATGGCCACGAACTGAATCTGAAGGAATCTATTTTTAATAAAAGAAACCACCAGACTGACATATCACATTTAATGGATGTAAAACTTAAACATTTTCATCCACAATCTCTCGGCAGAGTGGTTTTTCAAGTGAACTCTACCCCCCTCCCCCGGTTTAATCTCACCTGTCTCTACCAGAAAATGAAAATAAAACGCCTTTCAGTCTGGATGTAATGGTAATTTATTACCGTGGAATTGGCCTTGTCACTGGAACATCACGTCACTGCACGGAGATGTGCGGAGAAAAACCATAATGCAGCAAGGCTCCAGTTAGCCATGCAAACGGTTCTAAATGCATGCACTCTATTCCCCTGGTTACAGTGCCGCCGGTGTCATTTGTTAATGTTGACGCACATAGTATTAAGTGGCGATGCTTTTTATGAACTTGGAGGATGCTGGCAAGGACTAAGCTTTTGCTCTTGTCCATACACATGCAACTGTGGCACACAGTACGTCGACTTTATGCCTAGTGACGACCACAGCGCGGACATAAACATGTGTTTCGGTCTTAACGCTCTAAATTATGAGGAGCATGTGAAATTTGTCTTCTCAGAAAACATTTCCCACCGCATTTTCCGAGGAATAGGACTGCTTTGTGGGCTGATGGCTAACTGTGGGGATGATCAAGGCCACTGGAATTATGCCATTCAGCAGCTCTGTTTTTGTATGATTATTGGTTTGCCACATGTGCCACATAATTTATCATCCGCTGCATGATCTGCAGATTTGACACAAAAAAATGTTTCTAGTTTAAACGGATCAACTATTACTAAAAAAAAAGCAGCAAAGTTCAGGCTGGACTGTTCCCATTGGAGCAGGGTCAAGACTGATTTGCGTATGTCTGGGTCCAAACTGAGGTGGCATAGTGTGCAAAATAACGATGGACTGGAATCCGGCCCCTGTGGCTGAGATTAATGGAAGCATTCAATCCATTACTTTTTTGTTTACTTCAGTGCAGCGGAAGGCCCTTAACGAAGGCTGACTCGTCACCTTTCGTTGCTTATTGACGTGTTTGGGCGTTCAACTTATATTAATGAGGGAAAACCTTTGGGCAACCAACGTTAACATGAGTAAATAAATAAAAAACGAATACTATCACAAAATGTGCCACGTTATACCGCATCATTTGCATTATCTTACTGCGACCCTGCCGAATAATTTGGTCCACCCTTGCCACATAATTCCAGTGGCACTGGTTCTAATCAAGTCCTGAGTTATTCTCCAGCGGTTGATATCTGAACACAAATACACGTTGCAATTCTACCTAGTCATTTACAGAGCTCAGAAGCGCTAGTTATACATAAGCGCTTATTATTAAAATGTAATACACACCGATGGAAATACTATCAAATGGCAACGTTGTTGGAAATCTGGTTTGCCTCAAATTACGAGCTGCAAATATGTACACACCTTTGTGGTAATTATTTATTCTGAGCAGTCGTCCTTTCTTAGCTGTGATGAGGATAAAATATCAAAGCAGTAACCCCCACCTTTGTTCTTGCGGTGTCTTGTGTAAGTGATGGCTTTAGAAAGCGGTGCCTCTGTCAGCTTTGAGCACAGCGGTGCCACTTGGGAGTGACAGCGGTGCTCAGACAGGGCTGGGCGCGTGCTTGACTGCAGATGTGCCTTGTGTAGTAAAGGGCACGGCTTCCCCCCCCCCCCCCCTGTTCGTGACCCGCCGGGGGCAGCTCTGTGCGAGTGTATCCCTTCTCCCTCTTCACGGCTGGGTGCCAGGCTCCGCCCTCCTGCAGCTCTCAGCAGCACGCGCCGTATCCGAGAGACTTTCATTCCGCACTCCAGATTCTCACTGAGCCAAGGAGCGTCTCACCCGGAACCTTCCGCCTTCTCGACGCCCGCGCTTCGAAGCCAGGCAAGGGATTTGGGAATCCCGCCGACGCTGGCTGGAGCGGACTCGTATCGGCGAACAAACTTTGTGACCTGGTGGCGCTGAAGGGTTTAAAAAACGGAAATAAAGATGTGAACGTGCGTGCAGGGCAGGCTGCTGCTACGGTGCTCTCAGCAACTGGTGCCCTCAGGATAACTGGAATGGATGCAATTGCTCTTCGGATGAGCGCAGAAGATGTGTTTGGATGAGTGATGGCTGGCTCCCTCAAGAGGGCTTTTTGAATTATTATTTTTTTTTTTAAATCAACAAGAGAAAATACTGCAGTACAGGACAGCCGGCTGCCATGGTTCACTTGAGAAAACTGTGCCTTCTGCAGCATCAGTGATAAAAAAGGACACAGACGAATGCAGAAGACAATGTCAGAGACATCAAGTCACTGGTCAACGAATGGCACCAATATCTTTGTCCAGAACCACGACATGGTGGATTTTCCGAAAGGGCAGAAAAGTTTGAATGTTCTCCTGTTCTGCCTGACCTCTGTCATCACATTCCTAACACTGCTGGGCAGTGCCTACTCTCTTGTGTCTTTGCTTAGGATGCCCACCAAAAGCACCCTGTCGGTGATGGTTGCCTCGCTGTCGGTGGACGACCTGCTGAGTGTCCCCCCGGTGACTATCTTCCTTCTGATGCAGTGGTCGGGCAGCACCCCTCCTCAGCCCCTGTGCACCACGTCTGCACTTCTGTATTTGTTCCAGGGGATTTCTAGCACCTTGAAGGCATCTTTTATAGTTTTGTACAACTTCTACATAACCCGGAAGCGGGGCCAACATGACACGACCAGGAACCCTGTGCGAATGATGTGGGTGATCTATGCCATTTGGACTGTGAGTCTGCTGACCAGTGCTCTGCCGCTCTGTGGGTGGGGCGCGTACGCACCCACATCCTGGGGGTGCCTCACCGACTGCACCAGTTCCTATGTCCTCTTCCTCTTTGCTTTATACTCACTTTGCTTTTGCATCTTGACTGTTTTTTCTGTCCCCCTAACTCACCAGCTCCTGTGCTCCGATGACCATCAGAAGCGCCTTTTCGCCAATTACCACGAAATTTCCAGAGGGACCACACTGGGCAGCAACGATTCCTTCCTGGCTCCCGGGGACCCCATGGATAGGACCTTGCGGAACTTGGGCGAGCAGTGTCAGAGCTCTGAGATGGTGTTCCAGAAAAGCCCTAGTGGCTTGGATCTCCCATACTCGAGCGGCGCGCTGAGCAGTAGGAGCCTTGCCGTACTCTTCGCACAGAAACGATTTTCCGTGATACTTGCTTTGCTAAAAGTGGTATTATGGATGCCATTGATGGTAAAAAAGAACTTCACTGTTGAAAATACTATAGTTATGTGAGAAGTCATCTCAAAATGACGTTGGGGTTAAATACACATATAGGGGCATATGTACAAGCCCCTATCGCCACGGGAACGTCACTTTTTCCGACGTTGTGATGGCGATAGGGGCTTCACCTTATTTACAAGGCAGCGTTAAGCCACTTAATGTGGCTTAACGCTGCCTTGTAAATAAGGCCCCCTTTCACGCTATGCTTAGAGGGAAAGGGGTGGGCAGTGGGTGTTGCGGTGGGCGTTCCACCGCAACACCCATTGATTCTGACGCTGCCTCCTATTCACAAGGGAGGCGTAAATAGGAGGCAGCGCCAGAATTAAGACCAGGGAAAAACTGGTCTTACCCTGGCGCAACAAGGAGAAATGCTTTATTTCTCCTCATTTTTTCTTTTTCCATGTGTGCTGCCTGGTGCAGCACACATGGAAAAAGCAAAACGCCTTGGATTGTTTATGTTCAAGAAGGTGACCCTTCCTGCACATAAACAATCTTTAAAGAAAAATGACATTTTGTAACTTCCATGTGTGCTGCATTAAGCAGCACACATAGAAGTGAAAAGAAAAGGCATTTCAAGATTGTTTATGTGCAGGAAGGGGGACCTTCCTGAACATAAACAATCTTGCCCTGCATGCGGACTCCCTTGCACTATGGTGCAAGGGTGCCTGCGTTGGCGCGAGGCTGCTAAGTGTAGCGCTAGCGCAGGGGGAAACGCAAGACTGCACCATATCCTTGTATATATGGTGCAGCCTTGCGTTTCTGAAGTGGCGGAGTGAGGCGTTAAGCCATGATGGCTAACGCCTCACTCCACCACTTCTTTGTACATATGCCCCATAGTTTCAGAGAGATGAAAGTGGTGCTTTTACAGTGCTGTCCAATTTTAACTATTTTACACTTGTAAAAATAGCTGTTTCTAAAGATGTGGTTAACTTTATCGTAAATGGTTGTCATTTGATTGTTTGGGATTCACATTTTTGTTTTACATACGTTTTTTCGCTTTAAACCATCACATTTTCCTAAACTGCTATTCCAGACACTAACTTTGGTCCAAGTCCTTTATTTATAGCATGTGAACTCAGAACTTAACAATCCCAAGTCACTCATACATTATTCTTTCCCAAAGCCCATTTCTTCTATAGTGCCTGTTTGTTATATAGTGCCTGCTTGTAAATCTCGCGCACCTGTGTTACGTTGTCTATGATCATCATGAAGGCTTTTTCGATCTATGCTGAATTCTTGAGGCAGAAGGTCCTGTCAGGATGACCAGTTTTTTGAACCCCTACGCCAGTTAAGCTGAGCAGCTGCCAGCCACAGTGAATAATTTTCTTGTCCCTAAGTTACTAAAAGTGCACAGAGACAGGTCAGGATGACTAGCTGTGAGCCCCTAGGGAATAAACGGGGAACAGAATCAGGCCACGCTCAAGAGTTATTGAGTCTCTGGTTAATGTGACAGAGAAGAATTAGGTCTGGCTGACTGGTTGGGAGATCAATACTCAGGGTTGGACTGGCCTATAGGGCAATCAGGCAGTGCTCTAGGGTTTGATCTGACAGATTGCTGTATGGGCTGTTTTCTGTCTGCTTGTGGGCCAGTTTGTGGTCTGGTGGTCTGGTTTTTACTGTTCATTTCTCTGATAGTAATACAAAATTGCTTGCTGCAATCACAAATGCATACTGTCTCTCATACCTTGCAAAACACCTATACAGCTTGTCTTTACAAGTTTAAAACTCCCCTAATTTGCAAATGTGGGCCACTTTTTTAGCTATTTAATTCATACAGTATTAGAAGTTACTACTACAAATCCACAGTCCCTACACACACAAATAAATTGTTTTATGGGGAAACGTTTTTGGAAAACATTGTCTGGAATTAGAGAAGTAAAGCACCTTATAAAATCAATCCAGTGTTCAAAGCTATGTAATCTTGAAAAAAGTACTAACTCAGAATACCCCGACTCCTTCATACGCAGGAGCATGTACATAACAGGACATAATAGATTATCATAATGAAGGTTGTTTTTTTTTACTTATAGTCAATCTTTTTCATTGTACCAAGATTAGTGTAAGATCTAAGCTGGATACCCAGCATAAGTAATGAATTAAATGTTCAGTGAGTCTTCTGCCATACCATTTTCACTTGGTCTTCATGTTTCTTAAGCCATAAGATGCATACTTCCACACATTTTAAGAATTCAGAATACTGTTTTGCCTGAAAACGTAATTTTCCAATCCTCTGCCTTCCAGATACAATTGGCCGTCGAACATCTTGTGGGCCTGCAAAGTCCTTCTTTTGAGAGTTTGACCTTCCTTCTCACCTTGCTTGCCGCCTCCATCACTCCAGTTTTTGTCTTGTCGGAGCACTGGATCCACCTCCCTTGTGGCTGCTTTATTAACTGCAGGAGGAACCTATACTCCCTGTCTTCAGAAGAAAGTAAAAGTAGGATATTATACCTTTTCCCTTTCTTTGTCAGAATGAATGTTATTGTGGTTATTGTGTGATGCAGATGATACAAAAGTGAGTGCCAGGGTAAATTGGATAAGGAGTTGGCAGGATACATTGTCGTAACAGGCTCTTCTCACAGGGAATTTGGCATAACCACAGATTACGTCCACAAGCCGAGGTGTGAAGGGCTTCAAGCAAAACGTGAGCCAACCCATCTCTAACTGGCCTCAACTATCTGTAGGTGACAGCTGGCAGAGTCAGCATCTGTGTAAATAGGGGCTGACTCTGCCTCAGTCACCCGAAAAGAGTACGGAAGAGAGCTAAAAGAGCCAATCAGAGCTAGTTCATACTGTACAGTTTATGCTGAGCACCTCTTCCTCCACATTCCACCTGGTATCCTGCAGCAGCACCTTAAGGAGGAAGGGTTCCTGCACTGTATGAGATGATGTTCGAGAAATGTCATGGTGGTTTGGGTCTCCGTTACTCAAGCCCCGAGATGCAATTTTCCAGGACACCTGCTTTGCTATCTGTGATATTTTAGACTCCATTGATGGATACCCCACAAACCCCCATGTGTCAAGCTGGAGGCAGTTCCACCTCAGTGAGGAGTTGCTCCTGCAATGTCTGCTCCTGTGTGTGTGTTGTGCTCTGAAAGACTCTAAAAAAACACCAAGTGTGCCTTCAGGGAAAAACTGTTTTAAATTATGGATCCTGTGTTAGCAGATTGAGCCTGCAGAGACTAAATAGATTCTGACTGAAATTACAATGTACCGGTGTTGCATATAAATGCGATACTTTGTGATTTATGTTTCTGAAATGTGTGCATGCATCAAACAAAGGTGTTTCCTCTAGAAAACATTAAAGTTTGCACTTGAGTTATAGCCACTTTGAAGATCGACATGTAATGCCTGAATCTAACTGGCTAAGTAATTTATATCCTGGGTAATGTTTAAAGCAATGTGCAGAATATCAATTATGGTGTGGTGGGTGGTCAGGGTTTGTGACAAAGAGAGATAGATTTATGGATGTATGGAAGTTCCTTGTAATCAAATGTGTTATGAAATGTGGGGACTATAATTTCTTCCTAATACACCCTTAGAGTGAAGGGATAGAAGCAGTGCCAAAAAAAAGCAAATGTAGAAAGAAGTTCAGTAGAGCACACTGATGATGTACCTGTGGTTGAACCTCAAATTTGAAAAGGTTACACAGTCAAGTCCACTTTACTTACAAAGATAATGGAGCTTCACCCTTCCATGTTAGAGATTGACTTCAATACAGCCACTCATATAGGATGATATATCATGACACCCAACTTCTAAACTAGTATTACTCTTTAATGAGTCTAGACAGAACATGTTTTGCTGCTTGTCTGTTGTGCCCATGGCTAACTGTTGTGCATAGTCTATATTTAAAAGTCTCCTGCAAGAATGTACTCAGGATACAGCTCTACCCTACTTGAAGTGTACAGCCTTTTTCTCATTGTTAACAATGACAGTGCTCAGTATACAGCTCTCCCCTACTTCAAATGTACAGTTGTTTTATTATTATTAACCCTGCACAGCATACAGCTCTTCCCGACATGAAGTGAACAATTGTTTTATTAACAACTAACTTTTGTTGAAAATAGCTCACACAATAATGCTATTGGTTAACAAATTCTCTCAAAAGTCAATTATATTGCTATATTTGCGGTTTTGCAAGCGCTTAGAGCAGACCCCATTAAAATGTGCATTTCTTTAAGCTGTCTATGTATGCTGCAATATCGGAGTGTACCCTAATTAAAACCTATAGATATCTATGCAAAGTATAATTGTCAGAGTTCAGAAAGTTAAAATACAAGCATGAACTGACATGGAGTTGGAACTCCCAGTACTCAAAAGCATATTTCTAGTAATATTCTCACTGCCATTAGCCATCTATTGACTAGTAGTGGTACTACCATTTCTTCAGTTATCAATATAATTGTCCCAGCTGAAGCACCTACCTTTCAAGAGTACACTTTAGTTAATGCCCCCTCTGCCTCAAGGGCTCTCTCTGCCACTTTACCACCTGATATTTTTGTTACTAACTCTATTGTTGCTGATGACTTAGACTTAGGGGCATATTACCAAGGGCCGGCGATACAATTATCGCCGCTTTAGCGTACGTTTTTGGGGCGCAAAGCGGCGATAATTATATCGCATTATTTACAAGGACACGCTAGCGCGTGTTTCCTTGACTTAGCTCCCGTTTTTCACACGCCTCGCATCGATAATGAGATGCAAAGTAGGCGTGGCTGTGAAAACAACATGGGAAAATATTACGAAGGCAGCTTCGCGATATTAACAATGAGGCGTAGCGATAATTGAAATCGCGCTAACTCTGCCTTAACTCAGGAATTTAACGTCTGTTAAATTCCTGACTAAGGCATATGTGGTGTCCTCAGCTTTCATGTCAGCTTTCAGGTCATCCACTGTCGTCAGGTTCTAGAATGTGGTGAAGGTTGCCTAGCACTGTTTAAACTGATGAGGACAGTTATCCTTGTCCTGCTGCTGGATGAGGTCTCAGTTACTTCTACTACTGAATAAAGTCTCTCTCTCCTTAAACCTACTGCCTCTGGATTTCATTATCGGAGAGTTCGACTTCTACATTTTGGCGACGATTTACCTACGTGTCTCCTGAGACCCCAACAGCCAACATTTTCTCTTCAAAACTCATTCGCTGGGACCACGATTTTCTTACCTGCCTGCACGTTTCTCATATGCAGTTCCTCTTCGCCTCGCTGAGCAGTGGTGGTTCCTGAGTGAACCCGCCTTCCGCTAGATCTCCCTGGCTTCAAAAGAAGGTTTTGGACGTCTCACTGAGTTCCCCACATCGAGGGAGGTTCGTCGCACGACTTCTCTGCACCGCTGGTTCTGTGGGTCCTCTGTCTCAAGGTATGTCCGCTGCGCTAAGTTTATTCATCCTTTAAGACGCTTCTCTCTTCTCGCCGGCTCTTGCCTGACTTGTACGTCATTGCCTGACCCCTTGGGCCTACCTCTGGAGGTTGCAGCTCCAACGTCATCATGCATTGTCCTGCTCACAGCGCTGAGAACGTCAAGCTCGTTGGGAGTCTTTGTGACGTCAGTGGAGCAAACGTCTCTTCAGCTCCGCCGGCATACGTTGTGCACAGCGTCTTTCCCCTTTACTAGTGGTTGCTTAGCAACGAGACGATTCAGTCGTGCGCTGTTTTTCGCATAACGCTGACACGCACAGCTTTGGCCTGCATTCTAAGCGTGTCAGTATATCCATGTGCCAAGACTCACAGTTGTGCGCTGATGTCTCACAACGCTGACACGCACAGCTTCAGCCTGCATTTTTAGCGTGTTGTGTGGACTCTATTTACTCACAACGCTGACACGCACAGCTTCAGCCTGCATTTTTAGCGTGTCAGTATACCTCTTATGTTTGCGCTGTCACGATTCTTTCTCTGCTTGTTGGACGCTATTTACTTTCAACGCTGATGCGCTCAGCTCAAGTGCACTCAGCTGGTTCTTCTTTACATCCACAACGCTGATGCACACAGCTGTGTTCTTCACAACACAGGCAACACTGACACACACAGCTTTTGCCTACCTTCTCAGCGTGTCAGTGTAACGCTTGTGTGCTTAATTCACTTGCGCTCACCTTACTCAGCATTGTTTGTCACAACTCTGACATCCCTGTCACACACAGCTCTTGTCTACACGCCATTTACTTCTTTTGGTTTTACAGGTTTTAATGGTGTTATAGTGTGTTCGCCATCATCGACGTCTTCTCCACAACGCTGACACACACAGCTCACTCTTGTTGAATTGCACTTTGCCACTTTTACCTCTGTGCTTAATAATTCTCTAGCATCATGCAAAATGTTGCTGCTCCTCCGTTTTTTCTCTCCTCTCCTGGTCCACCTCCCATACCTTGGAAAAAGTGGAAAAAGGTTTTTCCCATTATGCTCGAGTGTGTGGCACCTCTTTAAGCGCAGAAAGGAAAACTTCTCTTCTCATGCACTGTCTAGGTGTTGAGGGCCAAGAAGTATTCGAACACCTTCCTGACCTTCCCGATAGTGAATCCTCTTCGCTTAATGAATTTGAAATTTGTATACAAAAATTAGATTTGCATTACCTGCCTAAGATTAGTACTGTACTCGAGCGCTACCATTTTGGTAGAAGAATGCAGAGACAGGTGGAATCTGTGGAGGAGTATGTTTCAATTCTACGCAAGTTGGCATCCACATGCAACTTTGGTCCAACTTTAGACGAACGTCTGAGAGATCAGTTTATGTTGGGTTGTGTCCTAGAAAAAACCAGAGACGCTCTTTGGCAAAAGGACAATCCCTTTCTTCAAGAGGTCATTACCACCGCAAAGACCCACGAACATTCCAAAGCTTGCGTTGAGGTTATAAGAAAGGAGAACCCCACTGAAGAAAAAAACCACCCTGAAGTTAAAGCTGTTGTTGACCGATGGACAAAGTCGAAAGCTGTTTCACTCCGCAAACCTATCAATCAAAAGGTGTTTCAAGGGAAATGTTATAGATGTGGTGACTCTGGTTACATGGCTGATTTTAGAGGTTGTCCGGGGTGGAAGGTCATTTGTAAAAAATGTGGAAAAAAGGGGCATGTTTCGAAATGCTGTAGATCTGACCTCAACCAAAAATCGGTGAAAGAAATTGACCTTTTTGATGATGAGGAAGAGGAGGTTATAATTTGTCAGATTTTAGATGATAGATCAGATGGCCCCTATGAAGAAGTCCTTATCAATGGATCTTCAGTCAAAATGTTATTTGACTCTGGGGCAAAAATTACATTAATCCCAAAGGTGTTTTATGACAATAATTTACAAAGTGAAGTATCCCTTTTGAAACCTGATGTCAGACCGAAAGGTTATGGAGGGGTTCCCATTGAATTGAGTGGCTATTTTTGGGGCTCAATCAATTTTAAGGGAAGGATCGTATCGGGGAAGATATATGTTTCTGTAAGGGGGGACTCACTTATTAGTTGGTTTCACCAAAAGGAGTTGCATGTGTTTCTCGACCCTAACGAAGATCCCCAGGTTCGTCTGAAAGAACTACCACTCATCAGAGTGGTTAATGAACCTGTTCATGATCTCTTAAAAGATTTTAGTGGTGTCTTTGCTAAAGAGCTTGGGTGTTTAAAAAACTACTTACATTGTATAAAGTTGAAGCACGATTCTATTCCCAAAGTTGCAAAAGTCAGGAGTGTACCTCTATTAGTAAGGAATAGCATGAAGTCTGAGTTAGATAAACTCAAAGAAAAAGGGATCATCCAAGAAGTTGAAGCCACAGAATGGGTCTCTCCGGTAGTGATGGCACGCAAGGCCAACGGAGAGGCCCGGCTCTGTGTTGACTTAAGAGAACTAAACAGAGCCGTGATTGTGGACCACTACCCACTACCAAATATTGCTGAGATGTTGTGTTCTCTGGATGGTGCGAAGCATTTCTCCTCCTTAGACTTGACCTCGGCTTACCACCAGGTCAAGTTGCATCCATCCTCCCAAGATCTGACTGCATTTGTGACGCCCTTCTGTACCTTTAGGTTCCTGAGGATGCCCTTCGGTTTAATTTCTGCTGCATCTGTCTTCCAGAGAGTGATGGAGGGTATCCTTGGGGGTCTAAAGGGTGTGAAAGTCTATCAAGACGATGTGCTGATTTTCGCATCCAATGAACAAGAACATGACACAAGACTCAGGCAGGTACTACGAAAACTTCAAGACGCTGGTCTCACCCTTCGAGCTGATAAATGTAAGTTTAATGTCAAGGAGATTGAGTACCTTGGGCATTTTATTTCAGCAGAAGGTATCAAGCCTAAGGCAGGGCTGGTAAACTCTATACTCAATTTGCGCTCACCTTCGACTAAAGATGAACTCATTAAATTTCTGGGTATGGCTGAGTTTTACCATAAATTCGTCCCGAATTTTGCTGGTAGAACCTTGGGACTAAGATCTTTGTTAAAAAAGGGGTGCAAGTTTGAGTGGTCCGAAGTTTGTGAAAAGGAATTCACAGATATTAAACGTCTGCTCAACAATGCACCCTCTCTGAAGAGTTATGACCCTTCCAAGCCTTCTTACCTCATGACCGATGCCAGCTCAACTGGTGTAGGGGCAGTTTTGTTACAGAAGATTGATGGAGTTGAGAAAACTATCTTGTTTATCTCCAGGCCTCTAAGAGGCCCCGAATGTAATTACTCTGTCATAGAGAAGGAAGCGCTGGGTGTGTTCTGGGCTGTACGCAAACTGCGGAAATTTTTGTGGGGTAAGAAATTTGTAATTTTGTCTGACCACAAGCCCCTCAAGGAAGTCTTTTCAAAAAAGGGCATCGATTTTGTCAGTCACAGGATACGCAAGTGGGTTGTAGCCCTTCAAGAATTTGAGTTTGATCTAACATATCTCCCTGGTGCCAACAATGTATTAGCAGACTGCCTCTCCAGGCTGGGCACCGAGAACGAAGAAACGTCTGCTGATGTTGAGTGGTTTGGTGGTGAAGAATTAGAAGAGGAAGTCAATGTGTGCCTGATAAGTGAAGGTATCATTACGGAAGATGAGTGGAAGGATGAACTTGTGGCTGATATGACTTTACAAAATGTCATTGCCATGGTCAAAGGAGTGTGGTGTGAGAAGAAAGACTGTGAAGATTTTCTCAAGGGTTTCTGGTATGTCAAAGATGACTTGTCTGTAGTTGATGGGTTACTGTTACGTGGCAGTAAGCTAGTTCCACCTCTTACCTTGAGGGAAAAAATAATCAAGAACGCTCATGCCTCTCACATGGGCATTGCAAAAACTAAAGAGAGGGTTAGGGGAGTGTACTGGTGGCCTGGAATGGATGTCTATGTTGAAAGACTTGTTCGTGAATGTGCGGAATGTGTGAATTGTGACAAGTCATTAAAGTGCAGGACCCAACCCATGGTAATTAGGGATCAAGCCACTTCCCCGTGGTCGGATATTTGTATAGATATTTTGGGACCTGTAAGATTAAACTCACAAGATCGTTACGTCATAGTCTGTCTGGACATGTTTTCACGATGGCCGGAGATCAAGATTGTCAATTCAGTTGAATCGTCTGTTGTTGTGAACTTTTTAGATGAACTTTTTGAGCGGGAGGGCTTTCCTCTAACTATCTTGTCAGATAATGGTTTCCAATTTACCTCTCACTTCATGGAGGAATTTTTAGCCTCAAGAGGAATCATTCACAAGAAGTCCTCCTTATATCATCCACAAAGTAATGGCGTTGCTGAAAGGTTTGTAAAGGTCCTTAAAGAAACTTTACAACAAGCCAGATCTTGTGGTGACAGCTGGGAATCTGCCTTAAAAAAGAAGGTCAGGGAGTATCGCTTCACCCCTCATTCTTCGACAGGGATTACTCCCTTTCGCCTCTTTAAAGGGAGAGTAGCTAATATTGAAATTAGTCCACAGTGGATCTCTTCTAAGAGGGTGTTGGTTGACGAGAATGTGGACAGCACAGATGGTTGGGAAGAGAGGGAGAGAAAGAAGATGAATGAGAGGAAGATTCATTATGATGAAAGGAAGGCTGTGAAGAGCACTGTTGTCAAAGTTGGTGACTGGATCAAGATTAGGCTACCTAGGAAAGGTTCAAGCACATCTAAGTTCAGTCAACCTATTCAGGTGATTAAGCTCTTTAAGAATGCCATACAGACAAGTGATCACAGGATTTGGAATTTGAACAGGGTGGCAAAATGTTCCTCGTCTTCCTATGCTCATTCCACCTGTGGTTCTCCTTCGCTCTTACCAGGACAGGAGACTGAAAAGTTAGGTGCATCTGGAAGCGGTAATAGACCTGTACGTTTGAAGCGTGCTCCTCTTCATTTACGTGACTTTGTTGTTTGAAATACAAAATCGTATTTTGCTGCGTTTCTCTTACACAATGTTATGTTTCCTCTTCCCTGTTCCCTCAACATCTCCTTACCTAGTAGCATGCTCTTCTTATGTTATTGTTCTGTTTGCATGTGGAGGGGGAGGTGATGTGGTGTCCTCAGCTTTCATGTTAGCTTTCAGGTCATCCACTGTCGTCAGGTTCTAGAATGTGGTGAAGGTTGCCTAGCACTGTTTAAACTGATGAGGACAATTATCCTTGTCCTGCTGCTGGATGGGGTCTCAGTTACTTCTACTACTGAATAAAGTCTCTCTCTCCTTAAACCTACTGCCTCTGGATTTCATTATCGGAGAGTTCGACTTCTACAGCATACCTAACATGGGAGGTGGATTGTGGGGCTAAGGCCACAGGGCCTATCATCAAGCTTATCACTGTTTTCCATGGAACATCGCTGGAAAACCAGCGATGTTCCATGGAAAACCCCGCTATCACTGGAATATTTATCGCCATAGCGCTAAGCATTGATAATACAGTGCTAGCTTGGCGATATATTCCAGCGATAGCCGGTGATAATTAAATGCGCGCTAAGCGCGCTAAGCGCGCTCAGCGATAATTATCGCTGGGGCTTGATAATATGCCCCTTAGAGTCAAGTAAAGTCAATCTTGAAACAGATGTTAGCTGTGTAACTGAGGTTGGGGATCCCGTGTGTACATCTGAGATGGATACTGGGGTGAAAATGGGTTTGTCTGTGGTCTCCTGGAACCTGGCAGGAATCCATTCCAAACTTTCTAATCCTGGCTGGTTTGCATTTATTGATAAAAACGACATTTGCATTTTTAAGGAGACATGGGCTCTGGAGAAAGTGTATATCAATGGTTATTCTACATATAGGGCCCGGTTACGAGTCTGGCGGTCCGAGGACCACCAGACTCGTGGTGGCGGATCCAGCCACCGCTGCACTGGTGGTCTGACCTCCCCATTATGAGTTGGGCGGTTGGACCGCTCTGGGGCTGCTATTTCCTGGAGGTGGCGTGGTGGTCAGAGGCCGCAATATGCTCGGTGGGACCGCTGTGGTCCCAGCAAGCATATTACGAGTTTCCTCTCCTCCAGGGTTTACATGGTGGTTCCTCCTCCATGTAAACCTTGAAGGAAAGGTACCAAAGGGGACCCTGCAGGCCCCCCTGTGCCTCCTCCCTTTGTGCATCACACAGGAGGCACAAGAGCCCCCCTGTGTGCGTGCACAAAAGTTCCTGCACGGCATGGACTTTCGAGTCCATGCCATGCAGGAACTTTGTGAGGCGTTCCCATTGCGGTGACTTTTTCAAAGTCACCAAACTACAAATAACGTGTAATCTTGCGGGCAGGCGGCAATCGAAACCGGGGCCATAGTGACTAAGTGACTGATCCAAAGAAAGCAGGTAGAGCTAGTGGGGGTCTAGCTATTTTCATAAAGGATTCTATTGCCTGCACTTACAAACAGCTATCAATCGATTCCCTTGACCTAATGGGGATTCAGCTTATTTTCTCTACAGGATTAATTCTGACTGTCTTTAATAATTATGCTAGGTCTGTTTCCTCAGGTATTGATTCTCCAGTGCTGACTATGCTAGATGATTTGACAGGCACCTACCAGCATCAGACTAAAATCATGGTAGCAGTTGATTTCAATGTCTCTTTCAAACCATCCCTTTTAATAAATACTTTGATTGAGGCGGAAGAGGTGAATTGGGGCATGCGAAATCTGTCATTCAAAGTTCAGTGGCATTATTTTACTAACGCTGCTCTTCAGCTTACTTCTCTGGTAGTTGGGGTAGTTTAAGGGCATGCAATAGTACAACTCGCTCATACATAGATAGGCAGCCCATGTTTAAAAGGGGCCCCAGCCGCAATATTAACCAACTACATCCAGTTAGATACTAGAATTTGGTCTCTGATAAAAGACATGGTAGTTATTCCCCGGTCTGATAGCAACTATAACCCCCTGTTTGTAACTCTGGAGGGTGCTCTTCTTAACCCCTTCGCCGCGGCGCGAATTCCGCCACAGCGCGGGGGGCCAGGGGGTGAGCGCGGCGCTTCGGTGCTCATGACGGCTCCATGCCGTCATGAGTCAGGGGCGGCGTGTGCTCATGACGGCGTGGTTCCGTCATGACCACGCCCGCTCATTAATTCGCCCGCACAGGCGAGGAATTAGTCCCGCGTGGGCGGAGCGGCAGCAGCATGACGGAACCACGCCGTCATGAGCACACGCCGCCCATTACTCATGACGGCGTGGTTCTGTCATAAGCACTCAAGGGGCTAAAAGAGGTTTACCAAGATGTAATTTAACAACACAGGAGCTCATTTTATCAAATTCATTTAGAAGAATTTCTTGGCCCCGGGTTCTTGATGACAGTGAACTGCATTTAAAGACATATGATCTGTTTGTAGATTTCTTTTCTGATTTTGAAAAGGCTTCCCTAATCCCCAAGTGTGTGTTAGCCACACACAGAGAATTTTATGAGGCACTGCAAGCTGTATTTATAAACAAAGTGACCTGGAAGAATCCTATTGTTGGGAGGGGCCACAAGTGGTTCAACAGGAAGTGTAAATTGGCACAGAGTGAGCTCAGGAGGGCCACCAGAGAGTGCAGTCACCTAGGTGTAGCTGCAGCGTGGCTTAGGTATAAGGCCGTGCTTGTTAGAGCCAAAAGGGATTGGGCAGATAAGAACTGGCGGGACTTACTAGCAGCTGCTAGGTGAAAGGATAATTGCTCTTTTTTGGCACATAATTGCACACGGGAACTTAGACAGTGTCACTTCCTATTGCTATTACATACAGCCCAAGAACTGGGTAGACTGCTTCTCTACACTATATGCCAGAAGAGGATATGTTAGGGCTGTAGATTTTATTGGAGATAAAACTAATCGCCCAATTTCTGCTACACTCTCTGATGATAGCAATATCGATCTGGCTTGTAGCCTAGATGACACTCTTGTGGCCATTAATAGACAAAAATCTTTCAAGGCCCCTGGACCAGACCAGATACCCAGCGATTTGTACAAGTCCGAGCAAACAGTGTGGGCCCCCTATACATCAACTTATTGTCAAATGCAATCCCATAGACGTGGCGGGGGCAGAGCTAATTGCTCTATTCACGAAAGGAGACGCTTTAGCTCCTTCAAACTATAGGCCGAATAGTTTAATTGACAACCTGCAGAAAATCTTCTTGAGGCAAGTCCTAGACAAATTGCAAATTGTAGATGGATGATAATGAGATCCTGTCCATCAACCAGGTGGGACTTCGTGCCAGAACAAACAGATGCAATCAAGTATTCAGGTTCACATACTCACGTAGAGCAGCATTCAACCTCATACCCGAGAGACCCACTGGAATGTTCTGCTAGGCATGGGAGCCACTTCCAACCTGGTAAATTTGATAGCAAGATTGCTCGTGGATAATTATGCCCAGGTTCGGCGGGGGAGACAAGGCAAACTAACTAGCAAGATTCCATCCATCGCGGGGTGCATCAGGGGTGTTTCTGACTCCTACTTCATTCTCCTTGTAGATTAATGAGGTGGCCAATAAACTTATGGACTGCAGTAATGATTACTTTGTTCTTAATGGAAAGAAAATTCTGATTTTGCTGTTCGCAAATGACTCCCTACATATCTCAAAGACCCCAATAGGCCTCCAGAACTTACTAGATAAATTCCTGGCTTTTAGCGCAGCCAGAGGCCTGGAAATTAACATAGATAAAACACAATTTATGGTCTTTGAGAAGGGTACGGTCAGATCACAGGCAGTTAAAATTGCAGACAACCCCCTTGAGAGGGTAAAGAGCTCTGATTACTTGGGGGTCAGGCTGACTGATTCATTAGGACGGGAACCACCGAATGATAAAAGTTATCCTACTTTATGTCATATTTCTAAGTCAATATTGAGATACCACAAGCAGACCCAGACACGGTCAATAACCCCTGCACCAGAAGTCTACCATGTCAAAGCCCAAAGTACTGCGCTCTACGGAGCCGAGATCTGGGGTCATTCTGACACTCATAGACTGGCGGCATGTGAGAATACTTACGTAAGATCTCTTGTTTCTGTCCCGACCAGCACTCCTTTGATTCCCTTGTTTTTCAATCTTGGGATTAAAAGACTCACGAATATTGCTTTAATAAAACCCCTCATGTACCTGCTGCGACTCTGGACCACACCCGAGTTAACTGACTACTGTGAGTTACTGAGGGGCTTGTTAGCCATTCGCAGTGTTAAACAAATTACGTGGTTCCAACATGTTGCAACTTGGTGTAGGTTGCTGGGAATGACCAGCTTGTGGGACAACCCGGAGAGGTCTAGCAAAAAAGAATTGGCAAGTGTAAAGGTGAAGTACTGGGCATATGTGTCAAATCAGTATGCAATGTGCGGGACCTCCGGACTCTTAACTTCCCAGTTTTTATGAGCCAAGCCAAGACCTAAGTTTGAGCCCTTTCTGGATTTGATTTCGCCGCCATTAGCGAAAAGCTGATATGTGAGGTTCCGTCTGTCTGCTTACCACTTAGGTCCTTAAATTACTGGACCAAAGACCTAGATTCAGTTATATGTCCTGCATGAAGCTTGGCCCTGGAAACACAGGGACACATTTTATTTTTCTTTACCAAATACTTTTTCTTCCGAAGGAAATGGATACGACCAATATGTCTGAATATGGCAGTCAAACAGCACCAGGTTACCTATAGGATCTTAAAGTCCGACACTTCGGATCTAACTATTTTTGCTGTAAGCTGTTTTTTACTGAATGTTTGGTACAGGCATCAGAAATTTGCAGCAACAGCAGATAAGGGGGCAAGTATGTCTGGTATTCTAGTATGTGATGGCTGACCTGGCTGCCCATCCAGTGATAAATCTTACTGTGAAAAGCAACCAGTGACTGGAATTTGTGTTTAGTGTTTATATGTTTATTGTATTTTATACTTTTACTGAGATTATAGGATTGTACAACTGTCTTTTATGGAGTTTTATTCATTCTTAAGCTTGTTTTACCTTATTTTTACTGCTACGTTGTCAATACCATCACAGAACTTTGTGATCAAAAGTAACTGAATTTAATATAAGATCATTGCAAATAGTTGTTTTATATTTGACTTTTGTATACTTAGATGTTTTTTGGAGAGCCGAATAAAGTTCTTTGATGATGATGATGACATGGAGTAGTAATTGAACATTCAAAGTAATTTTCAAGCCAACGTTTATTAAGGCTTAAGGATTTGAATTTAGAACAGACCTAGAAAAACAACGAAATTATACACAATTGTTAGCAACTAAGTGGGTCATATAGACCATGGTAGACAGTCTGCTTGTGTGTAGAAGAGGCTTGCCCGTCCTTTTTAAGCACCCCCGCCTGCCTGACAGAACGCTTTGCGCCATGGGCAAAGTGGCCAATGTCCGGGCGCCCACCTACCAAGGGGCCCCCGGGAAAGTGCATTTCTCTCTATCTCACCTCCATTTTTATATCTCAGCTTTTTAACTTCTCTCTGCCTTCCTCTGACTCTGTATCTCTTTACCCAGTTTTAGTGTAAGGAATTTTGGGGCCCCTTAAAAGATCCATATCATTTTTTTTTGCGCGACCCCCATTTCTGAAAGGTCATTTAGCAGTATCATGCAGGCTTTAGTTAGCAGAGGTAATAATATTCAAAGTTGTTCCAAACAAATGCCCCCAAAACACATGTTGCCAGGTGCTCTGAGTGCTTCAGATGACGCTGCTGCCTGGCAGGAATCTTTTTGGTGTGGTAGGATAGTCCGCCGCTGCAATCACCTCATAACCCTGCAGATTTGCCAAGCGGGCACCTTGCTTGAAGCGCCCGCTCAGCAATCTTTGTAGCGTAGAAAGAACAAACTCCCACAGCAGGTGTTTATTTTCTTTAAACTAAAAACGAAAATGCCTAGGCAAGCACTGAGCTTTCCCAGTGCTTATCCAGGCCTATTTTACATTTTTATTTTCATTATCTACTAGGCCTCATGTGGTAGATGAGGGCAGGGAAAATCTCTGATGATAACACTGCCCTAAAGAGGACGGGGCAACGGCCATTATGACCATGTGGCCCAAAGGAAGACGAACGGCCGGGCCAGGGGTTCTCATCACCTGAGCCAGTTGAGGCTCCTCCGATGGTAAGGAATCCAAATGGTTCCCCAACATTTAATAGTGTGAGACAACTGCAGATCTGATGGGGCCAGAGGACCGCAGCTTTACAGGGCATCTTGGGCTCTGCCAAACCCAAAAAGAGGCTCTAAGGGCCAACTTACTTCATGTTACCAAACAGGACAAAGACACACACATAGTTGAATGTCCTATTTAAATACATAAGGCGAACAACATATAGGAGAAAATTACATTAGAACCAAGAAGCAAGAACTCAATAGCAACAGGATCGGCCCTTGCAGGAAAGACCGGTAGGGCTGTAGGGTGGGGCGAGGTTAGGGAGGTGAATTGACAGACAACGACGTAAAATAAAATTCAAAAGAGGAAAACCACTTACTTTGCGCTCGCTGCACCGCTGCTCTTGCTAGCAAATAACAATGAATAGAATATTAATAAACACTAAGAACTATATACTAATCAAACATCCAAAATCAATGTAAAGTATACACCTAAGCCTTCTGAAAGTGTACAATAATAAAGTGCTGAGCACCATAAAGTGTGACGCTGGCCAAGTGGCAAAAACACTTGAAAGGATTAAAAACATGGGGGCATATTATCAAGCCCATTATCGCCGCTTTAGCGGCAGTTTTACCGCTAAAGCGGCGATAATTATATCGCCCTATCAGCAAGCTGTCGCTAACAGGCGTTAGCGACAGCTTTCAAGCGATAGCGGCCGGTTTTACATCGCCTTGCATGCCAGCGATAATTATCGCTAATGACATGCAAGGTAGGCATTCTCCACTAAAGCGACTGAAAACAGTCGCTAAAACAACTACCCCTATTAGCTAAGGCAGGCGAAGCGATAATATAATTCGCGCTAAGCGCGTTTATCGCTAGATTTTTACACCTGCTACTGAGGGTGACTTACCTGTTTGTAGCATAGGGGTGGATTGTCAGGCTAAATCCACCATAGCGTTAATGCGAGAATATCGCTGGTTTTCCAGCGATATTTTCGCATTTACGCATATCGCTGGAAATATTATCGCTATGGAGATAAACCTTACTAATAGGGTGTTATCTCAACGATAATTTCCAGCGATAAGCGGCGTTAAAAAAAAACGCGCTAAGCGCGGTTAGCGATAAATATCGCACTTCCTTGATAATATGCCCCATGAATTTACAGAGAGGAAATCTGAGGAAGCTCCTTTCAATTTCTATACAATGCGTTAAATTAATTCACGTTTAAAAACATTTAGATTCAGAGCTTTTCAAATGTTTTGCGGTAACATGTCCCTTACTCTAGTTTCTGCAGGTTTCATTGACTAGCTCATGGGTTTGACCCTGTTCCGTAAAAGAAACAAATAGTTTTACTTCACGACATAAGCATAAAAGTTTAGATGAATGAAAACATGTAATTAGATCAGATAAAGAGGCAGAGGCTTGTGTACAGCTCGCTTTCCAAATATAGTACAAAACGTTCAAATGTATTTGTAGGTCAACTTGTGGGCACCTCAGTTAGAAATGCTGATCAGTTCCTTGGGTGTACAGACTTGAAATAATACTTATGCCATAATTTGCTCCCCCCCCCCCCCCACCTCGAAACTGCCAGAAATATGGAGAATTTTCTGCAGTCATGGGATTGGGCAGGAGTTGGGCGAGTAAAAGACAAGTTTGGAAACAAGGACAGAGACAGAAGATTTTGAGGTCCCCAACGTTGTAAGGTGGGTCAAAAACCCTTAATCCATGGGGTAAAAGGGAAAGAGTTTTTTCGAAGAAGAATTTGTTTTTTTCCGGTGGAGAAAAGAAAAGTTAGGGCGTGGCCGCAGCTGGCACATAGCTTTAAACCAGAACCAAGAACATGTTTCAATTTGTTTGCGCAGAAATGTATAACTTCCATATATTGATGTGTACAGGCCATGGGAGTTTATGTGAATTAACAAGACAAGAAAACAGTAACTTTGCTAAATTCACAGGAATATGCCTGTACCTCATGAAGTACGTGTGAGTCGTAAATTGCACCTCTTTGTAAATCAACCCCATAGCCCTTACAAGATCTTGCATTACATATTATTGTTGCTCTTATTAGGAGAGATAAACAAAAAGCCCCCCCTCCTTATAAAATTCTACGGTAGGTCATGACACACAATTAATATTAATGCATTTCTTGGACCCATTTAAATCATGGACTCTCAAACACCTCTCTTTTTGACAAAATGTTTTGGCCAATTTCAAAATGGTCGTTGCCATAAGTCTATTCTTTTATTACTTTCTTTGGGATATTGTCATGTTAAAAAAATGTATTTTTTTCCTGATGTTGCCTTATAATTAAATGGAATTTTGGCCGGTTTGGAGCCATTCATTGTGTTCGGTTCAGTGATATTGTTAATGCAGTTAATTTTCAGCTTTAATGATAGATTTTTACAGCCTTTCCTGGTAGCCTTTTAGTAGCTGGAGATGCGCTCCTTGGAGGAAAAAGCCCTCTGGGCATTGATTATTCATCCTGTCTTTAAAATGGATGCTTTCTTTAAATTAGGGAGTCTCTTGTGAACGTTTCCAATAAGCCACACATCATTTTTTTGTTGTTTATAACTACTGAGAAGCTTTTCTGCACAAAATATTCTGGCAAATCGTCCCCTGACTTCAAACATCTACGAGTTCATGTTTTATTGACTACAGTGAATCAAATGGAGGCACTAACTAATGCAAGGACAGGAGAGCTGTGTGTGTGTACTACATTTTAAACAGCATAATAAATAAGGCTGCTGCCTATTCTGCCTCTCAGCACTCTGACATCACTGGAAACCTTTGAAGAATTTTTGCCAACTAGGTCAGGATTTTTTCTGAGAAAAGGCAGTGGAATATTTTGGGGTTTCACAACATAACCATATACTAAAGCTCATCTGGCCATAGGGAGGGAGTGGAATGTGCCAGACAGTGTACAATGGCCCATCACAACATTAAGTCAATGAAATGATCTGGTATAAGTATTTACATAGCGCTTACTAACCCTGGCGAGGTGCTGAAGCACTTAACAGCCAGGTAGGCCGCCGAACTGTGTGCCATTCACACAGAAAGCTATGCATACGTGTACTATGACACCTCCGAGCACAGCGTGCCAGGTGTTCTTTTGACCAGTTCACATCTGAGCGTTTTGATTGCACAGTGTATGCAGTGAATAATGACCACCTTATGCTGTGGCACATGTACCAAGCTGACACAGTGCAAAGAAGCTGGTCACAAGAAATCAAAGCTCTCTGGATTTTTCAATATGGATGAGGCAGGATTCATTCTGCAAAGCTTTGTGACAAGCAGCAAATGAAGTGATGGAGGCCTGTATGAGAAACAGATATCTGCATTTACAAAGCACCAGTACTGCATTATCATAAAAGCGCCACTTTGCAAAAGGGGGTATTGGGGCAGAATCAGTGGCGTAACGAAACTTGAGGCGACCCCTTTGCAAAGTATATGGTGGGACCCCACACTCTAGGCACGGTCAGGAGCTCTCAGGCAAGGGACCCGCCGTCCTTCAACAGTGCTGGAGGGGGCCCACTGGAACTCTGGGCACCGCTGCACCATCGGGGCTGCGGGGGCTATTGTTACGTCACTGGGCAGAATTAACTAGTCACTACAGTTTCCTCCCCGAGGATTGTAGTGGGGAATATCGAATCTCAAATATTGACTGGGTAGAATATCGTTACCACAATATTAAGGGACAAAATACAAAAAAGAAAGTGAACAGAAGGAATTAAGGGTTTACTATTCTTAACTCTGAATCTACGTACCCTGAAGACATATACCACCAAGGTACGTTTTTGTGGAGTTAGATATAGAAAATGTATAGAAATTATCTTTCTATATTTTGTCGCTCGATACTGTGGTAGCGATATTCTGTCCGATTGATATTAGGGATTTGAGATTCCCAGCTACACCCTCCTTCAGTGCTCACAGATGACATTTGCACAACAAAAGCTTGCTTTAGGGGACAGCTTCCGCGGCGTGAATGGTGACAGACCAAGCTGAGCTGTGGGTAGACTTTCAGTGCTTGCGCAACACCAGTAATGACAGTACGTCTCATTGTCACCCCTTTTTCATGTGATTCGCAAGTAATCTCAAATTGAGATTATGAGTACAAAAACATAAGCATCTTGCAATAGCATTATAATACACTGCCAATGTTTTTTTAACCTCACTATTTACCACTTGTGAATGCTTTGTAAAAGTGAATACATCGGGACCTCTTATTTTTTATTTATAAACCAGTTATCTATTTTCTTCTGGAAATAAAGACAATATATTTTGATGTGTTGGAAGAAATTTGTTTAGAAAAACCTGCTGTCATCAAAAAGTAGCACCAATTCTTCTTTACCTGCAGTCTTTTGTCAGTGGGTGTCAATGGGTATTTTCTTCAATCAACGATAATTGGTCTTGGTTACCCATGTAAAATGGTTATAGTATAGCCTAGGTGAATCCCAGAGTTAGGATTAATAGGTTTTAAAGTCAATTTTAGAGTGGGTGGTCGAATGGCCAGTTTTCACTGCCCCTTACCGCCAGGCAAAACTTGGCAGTAAGTGGAAGTGAAAACTCCACAATGACTTCTGCACCATGAAAGACAAGTCCCAGAGTGTAGGGACCATTAGTTTTTGTATTTTTAAAAACAAACAAAATCCTGTTTTGGGATTTTATTTTTTAAATACAAAAACATGTTAAAAGTTTGACGGACAGTACCATCATTTTGACTGTACCATCCTTCAATTGTTTAATACAGTGACAGGAACAGCTGTCACGGCAGGGCCTGCCAGTAAGAGGTGTCTACTGGGCTGGCAGGCATCTCTAACTTGGAACGGGGGAGGACCCTCGGTATGGAGGGAGTAATGTACTCTGCCATACCGATGGATATAGCTCCGTCTGCCAAAATCGATATCAAGCCCACAATCTGTAGAATGTGATGCACTCCTTTACAGCACAATGCTGCATCTTAGAACAACCTCAAAGGAATTGCTTTTAAATCTGTAGTAGGTTACTTCTTTAATGGAAATGGCCAGATTGCAATCATATCAAAGACTGCAATATATCACTGCACCAGCATATGATTACGTGACGCTCATCTATGGCGTCGCTGTGTTTTGGTGCTCCGCAACCAGCAGATCATGCCTCACCTATGAGATTTTATGCCTATACCTGCCAATAAGGTATGTGTTGGTGGGTATACAGAAGATGTTGCAAATGGGCGTCAGATTTACTAAAGGCACTCACATCTGGTGGATATCCTATTTCAGATTTCTTCAGAGATAATGCTGAGATACCAGAGGATGTTTCTGGCCATTTATTAGGTGTGTAATTGCTAATGTGTTGTCTCATTCGATCTCGAATAGCCCTTCTTAGAGTAAAAGAATCCCATAAAACACAGCGCTAGACTGGCTTGCTTCAACATTCCCCCAGTCTAGGTAGACCACCACTCCCCTCAAAATGTGCGCATCTGCATGCTTGTGTGCTTGTCCAAGACAGAGCACAATACCAATGTGTAGTGTCTGATGCTCCGAAGCCTGCAGCCCAAGTCATACCATTGAGATTCTGTGCGGATGGCTTTCTGAGTGACCTGGGTGATGAAGCTCTAACCCCGCCTGCCTTCCTTGATAGAAAGGACAAGACAAGCAAATGCTAGATCTTCAAAACTGACATACAGATCTCTTGACTGTCAAATATGGACTATAAACCTACTATCTACCTCTCTCTTTTTTCTATCCCAAAACAGCTCTCACATTAAAGGCATTGCCTCGTCGTCCTCATTCAGTTACATCGGTCCGAACATAGGGGCCTATTACGATGGTGGTCGGAAAACCTCCCCGACCGCCATGGTAGCGGGAAAAGACCACCCGCATGGACCGCGACATCACCGCCGGTCGAATTACAATGACCCGCGGTCGAAATCCGACCGCAGCGGTCTGATTGCGGGCCTTAACATTGCGGCGGTTGCTGCTGCCCGCAGCACCGCCATGATGCCGAAAGGAGCATGTCCTGCATTTCCCTGCACTGCGTGGCAGGCACTGCACAGTGCCTGCCACCTGGTACAGGGAAATGTAGGGGGGGTCCATGGGTACCCCCACAGTGCACCTACACCCCCCCAAACACATTGGGGGCCTGCAACGGGCCCCCGGAAGACAATCTCTGCATGCCTTTCCATGGCGGTTTGACCGCTGAGGAAAGGCTGGCTACCGCCGGCCTCATAATCCTGCCGGCGGAGCCTGCTCTGCACCGCCACCATTATCCCGGTCCTGCTCCGTCCGCCAGTCAGTAGTGCGGTTGGCAACTGGCGGAAAAGCGGCGGTCGGAATTTCCCACCGCCATCCTAATTTGACCGGCGGTTTTCTTGGTTGCGATCGCGGGCGGATGTCCACCGCCGGTCCGGCGGGTGCCACCATCGGCCGGGCGGTGGACATCCGACCGCCATCCTAATAGGCCCCATAATCTGGTTTTTGTACAAAAGGTGGGACTTGGTGGTTATGGTAGATTTAAAGGGAAGACTGTCCCTCAGTATTTGTACCTTTTGATGAGGTATCTGGCTCCAACCATGTACCAAAGAGTATTTTAGTTCAGAGAAGCCCACTTGCGCCTGTAGAAAGAAAGTGGCATTGTAATGAACAATTTTAATTTTTTATCAATTCTCAGAAAAAGAGGCAGAAAAGCTTACCCTTGGCCTGGAACCCAGCCACAGAAAGAGAGGAAATGGGTAGCTGACTTGATTTCTAAGAACAAACCCATGAAAATAAAAACTAAAGAAAGACTAGACTAGAAATTTCCCTACATGGTAGGTCCCTTTAGTCTACACGTTTTGTGAAATTCCACAAACTTACACACAATGTACAGCAAATTTCACAAATATTATGTGAAATTTCACAAAATCGTTTTAGTAATAACATCCTTGAAAACAGGATGTTAGAATGTTTTTGCTTGAACCTGTCTCTCACAGAAAGCATTTTGTGAAATTGTGTGAAAGTTTACAGCTTTAAAATGTGCGGCATTCCACACATTTTGCAGGCAAAATAACAATTTTTCACATGCTCATTTTGTTCCTACATTTGTGCCTCAGGTGCCACCCACATTTTATTACCACTGAAAGGACCTTACTTTGTCCACAATGCCCAAAGATGTGTTTCGTGTATCTTTATGGAAACCACAAAATTTCCACTGGCCTCTCTGTTTTCTCTATTGTGGAGCATATTTGTTCTGATTTCTTACTTTTTCCCCCTCAAACTAGAGTCAGTTTATGGTTGTTTGCTCAAGTCAAGGCTGGGGCAGCCCAGGAATAGAAATTATGCGGCATAAGGTGATCAGTGTTATATTCTTCTCTAGGCACTTTTCCTTCATCACAAGAAGGTGGGGGATTGAAGTAGCATTTTGATAATCCACAATCTGTACTTAAATTGTGGGGAAAAAGTGCAGGGAAAGTTTTATAAGGAGGTCACCACTGGCAATGCCAAATTTAGTGGTTGCTCAATACCAAGGCTGCATGGTTTTGATTCCACCTCATGTCCCTTTCTTCCACCACCCTGCATTTCCTGCCTCAACTCATACTGTTGCAGGGTCTTTTTCATCCTTGCTTACTCCCTTTGTCACTGTTTTCCTAAATTTCTCATCCAGTTTCTTTCGCCTTTTCTGCCTTTCTCACTTGTTCTGAGTCAGAGTCTCATGAACAAAAATTCTGGCCCCCAAAAATTGAGTGCTGTTGCCTACCACTTGCAAAAACCGTCAGAAATTAAGCACTGTCCTCAAGTTACGCCATCAGCTCTGTGGCTCTTGCGCTGTGCTTTGAAAGGTGGTATGGGAATAGGACAACAGTTTTATGCTTCCTCCCCTATAAATCCCTCATTAGGAATGTATGTGCGGATCTGTTTTATTTGTAACCAGAAGGAAGCTGATTTGAGGAATGAAGGGCGGAAAAGCAATTCTTTGATAGGCCTACTCCTTTACGGATATTTTGTCACATCAGGCTTGGAGGGGAGGCTTTAGAACTTCTCTGTAGGGAGCCTATTGCTTGCATTTTCTGTTACCACTGGCAATCTTCTCACTGCATGGGTGCCCGCGCTGAACAAGGAATAAGATAGTGAAGTAACAGAAAACACAGGCCTGTTAGCTATTAGAGTTTAGCATAGCACTGCTCACAAATTGTTCTTGACATTGAATGAAAAATGCATATCTTAAGTCAAACCTATCAGTTTTTCCTCCTGTGCCTCCAATTTGACATGTAACAGCAGGGATGTGACAATAATGCAGTTGTTTTCTTTTGGCACAGCTTCTGATCAGCCTGACAATCCTCTAAGTAAAGTAGAGCTGAACTGTAAATATGAAAAGAGAAGGTACAACCATGTATTAGAGAGCAGAAGAAAGCGAAAATGGATCCCGGTCAAGTAGAGGGTACAGTTTAACCCCCGCTGTTTGATGCATACATCCTCTGATGGCCTAGAAAACACTGTCTCAGAGATACATTTGTCAGATATGAGGCTGCAGATCCAGTCCACTCAGGCTCTCATGGAAATCCTCCGGTCCACTAAAATTAGCACATGTGGGTGGCGAGCTCCCATGATTACTGGGCCTAGGTTTTGGCACAACCTCCCGCTGGATATTCGCAGCCTGCCCAACTACTACATCTTTAGAAAATATTACGCTCTTGTTCTATTAGTTTGGCTTGTCTGTTAGGTGCTCCTTTATGGCCCCTGAGTACATCCTGTAAAACCAAGATGCTCTTGAGCGTATAGGAGCTTTATAGAATAATATACCATCATTTTATTATTATTATTATTATTATTATTATTATTATTATTATTATTATTATTATCATTATTATTATTATTATTATTATTATTATTATTATTATTATTATCATTATTATTATTATTATTATTATTATTATTATCATTATCAATAATAATAATAATAATAATAATAAGAAAAACAAAAATTAGATAAATGTGTCTATTAATACCATTATAATACTTATTATTATTAATTTTATTATTATTATCATTGTTATCATTGTTATTAATGATGCTGATAATAGTAATAGTAATAATAATATTAATAATAATAGTAGTAATAATAACAATAATAATAATAACAATAATAATCATGTAATGATTATTATTATTGTTGTTGTTATTATTATTATTGCTGTTGTTATTATTGTTATCCTTATTATTATATTATTATTATTATTAGTAACATTATTATTGTATCTCAGCAACCAACAAAGTCTACTTTTGCAAAGCAGCAAACCCACTATGGACTACTGGGGTGATCATGTTACTGGCTTTGTCTTTGTATAGATACAATCCACCATAAGTGTGTATTGCAAGGCCGGACTGGCCGTACCAGGCATCAGGCTTTTCCCCGGGAGGCTGGAAGAGTGGGGGGGGGGCGGTTATGTTACTGCGGGCCGTTTTTGTAGCAGTGCAGCAGTTTGGAAAGCAGCCGCTGCAGAGTTCCTTGTATATCCCGTAGTTTTCAGGCAACAATAAGATTTCAAGATAACTCTGGTGATTAATGTACCTACTGGAGAGAGATTGGAGTTTTGTCTAGTGGCAGGTTTGACTCATCTAAGTTAGTGCAGAGGGTTAATATGCCTGCGGCAAAGCATGTGTGCCATCCAGATCACAGAACAGTATTTTGTGTGCATAGCTTAATGGGTTACTGCTTTTGTCACAGAGACCCTTTTGTTACTGTGCAGTTCATAATTTACAATCACAATCTAGCACAGTGAGCTATGAAGTGTTATCAAAGAGCTACATGCAAGTTACATGGTACAGGTTAGAAAGTTATACTTTTTGAGTCTTTCATTAGCCTAATGTTGCTAAAAGAGTTATTTGGGTAGAAATACATTCTTATTAGCAAAGCCAACCCTAACCACGGTGTTATGTTCTGCATCCTGGGTTTGTGCTTCTCCATTCAAAGCACTCTTAAAAAATGACAACCAGTGTGGATGGCATGTGAATCCTACACCTTCCCTTTACCTTTGCAACATTTTCTATACACTGATTTACAAAAGTATTATTCGTTGTCTCTGTATTTGTGTGTCATGTAAAGTGCGCCGACACCCTACACTGGTATGAGAGATGCTATAAAAAAATGAAACACATGCACAAGAGGGGCTATGTAGAGATGAGGGCACTGTTGCAGGGTGATAGTGAGGGAATCATTGAAGAGCCCCAACAAAGACTGTCATATCCTGGTGCACTCTAAGGCAGTGACACTCATAGTTCGGCCCAGGGGCCGCATGCAGCCCTCCTGACCTTCACATGTGGCCCTCTGCTGAATGACCATACTAGGTTGCATTTTACTTGAGAGAGAACTAACATTTGCAATATATTAAATACATGGGGAAGAGTTTGTTTACAAGCTAACTGAAGTAAAAGAAAAGAAGCAGATAATGTATACTGCAGCACATAACTTTAAAAAAACATTCATTTTTAAGATATCACACAAGAAAATTAACATGCAGAAGCATTTCACCTTAGTACATCAGATTATACTAGTGCATTGAGGAGTATTTTTTTAAGTGATAGTTTTGAAAAATGAACAAAGAAACATTCATGCCTACTCCTACCCTACAGTGATGCCAATAGTGAACTTAGAGCTAAGTCAGTTGTCATGTTGAACCCTCCGGGTGGCCTGGGTTGATGTTATACATGGACAAGATTATAGCTTCTTAAATCAAACAGAAAATAAGTTTTTATACAGTGCATATCCTGAACGAATGCATTTCAGGGTGCTCTTACACGTGATAATGAGGGAAATGGAGGCAAAGTTAAATAAAACAATTGCCAAGGAACACACAATTTGGCCAGGTGGGGAATCCGGAATGGATTCTAGGTTTTCTAGTTTTATATTGTGGAATTCCTTTTCATTCCAATCAATAATGAAGATACTTTTTTTGCACTTGACTCTCCCAAGGTAGTGCTAGCAAGTAGATAAGGCTATAAGGCTTACCCTAAGGTGTGGTAAAGGGATAGGGATTTAAATATGGCGTAGCACAGTATTGTCAAATCTATGACTCTTATAGAGACATGGGGTTAAATTTGTAGGGCAGGATGGAATAAAAACATCAAAATAGCTCCATGACTCACTGACTACACCATGTACATGCTTCACTTCCCCAAAGCCAACCTTGCCTCTCCCCACCATGCCCCCTCCAGCAAAGCCCCACTCCCACCCTGCTGGCATTAATGCGGCCCTCTGGCACCCCAGAGACCATACTTTGTGGCCCATGCGAAAATGTTTGTGAGTATCCATACTCTAAGGTCATCATTTACTATGCTTTAAAAGCTAATGTAATTGAATATATAATGAAAGTCTGCTGTAGAATGCACCAGTTTTGCCCAACTTTTCTGGGGGGGAGAACCCTTCTAAACCCTCCTTGTAATGGTCAGGCTCACTTGCAGCACTCACTTTGCGCCCTAAGGGGGCTGGCCTGACAACATTTTCCATGGCTGCTTTGGGTTCCCAATCTGGCCCTGGAATATTGCAGAGACTTTTGGCAATCTGGTGTTTGAATTTCCAAGCGTTTCCATCATGTATTGGAGTGGGCTTCAGTTTTGTGAAGTTTGTGGTCATCAGGGTTAGTCTGTGGAGTTTTAATGGGTTTTTGGGCAGAATTGCTTTTGTAGTTTGTAGGTCGAGCATGGGCAGCGCATGCGCTGTGCTGGGGGACATGCTGTATTCAGGTATGGACTTGAAGCTCATCCCACTCTCCGCCCATATTTTTCATTGGTTGTGTCATTGTCCTTTGTAAATGTTGGCTTTTGATTTGTTGATAGGCTTATTAGTCCCTCCTTAGTACCTCCCTGTCTTCTGTTGTTACCTCTCATTAGGACTGGCCCTTTTGCGTGTGTACTAACTCAGGAGCTTTCATTAGAAGTTTGGAGTACTATTTACTTAATTAATATAGGCAGGACTCTCGGGACGCCAGCAATGGTGGCCGCTTCTATGTATTAGCAGCACGCCATGCGCGCTTCAACTGTGGCTGCCCCCCCACTGCACTCGCGGACACCAGCAATGGCAGCCACTTCTATGTATTACCAACGTGCCATGCGTGCTTTAACTGTGGCTGCCCCCCCACCCACAGCACTAGGGGGACACCAGCAATGGCGGCTGCTTCTATGTATTACCAGCGGGCCATGCATGCTTTAACTGTGGCTGCCCCGCCCCCTCCAGTACTCGCGGGACGTGGACAATGGCGGCTGCTTCTATATAGTAGCAGCGTGCCACAAGATCACTGTGACAAGTCAGTGAAGTCTTTGGTTTCAGCTCTTGGTTTCTTGAAGCATGCTCTTTAGTTACACCTGAGGTTGGGCTTAATGCATCCAGCTGCTGCAGACTGGTCAACTCGCTAACATCCCTGTAACAACAAAACAAACTGATCGACATATTTATTGGGAGTGTCCATCCATCAGAGTTTTACTAAGGCACTGAATCATCTTGCTAAAAAACACCTTCAGAATTTACTAATCGATTCAGAATGAATTAAAAAATAATAACCTCCACACAGTTTCAGTTGAACTTCTATTCTACTCAAATCTTTGGCACTTGGGAGGTCTCGGGCCGTATTTTTATGGATAACTCCCTCACCTATTGCACGCTGCTCAGATTTCAGTTTTAGAGGTTACCTTTTCTGCCTCAGCACAGGAGATCGGCATTTGACTAGATTTCTTTGGGAAGGGCTCTATCGTGTCCTGCGGATTGATTCTTTCAGGTACCTGGGATACGTCGGACATCCTATAAATAAATTAGACGAGCTGGTGCTGGTTACAACTGCCCGACAGAGGGCGTGCTTGCGTAATAACTATTGCTAGCTGGAGGACTTACGCCTCTAAGAAATGCCTCGTGTCCTAGTTACCAGTATTATTATGTGCATTACCTAATGTGAAATGTATGGGGTCACCAAGAGGGAATCCACATTCAAGTCTGAGTTGGATGAGTTTGAATGTTTGCTCTCCGAACAAAGCGCCTATAAGTTCATGCAACGCTGGCGGAAAAGGGGGTGTGCACTTTCACTGTGGCAATGCAATAGGTCTCGCTTTTGTGAGAGTTTGAGCTATTGGCATTGTAAATGACAATACCTTTTATGTATGTGTTGGTTTTTAAAACATAAATAAAAAGCATTGTCATTTACAATGGCAATAGCTTAAACCCCCTCAAATGCGAGACCTACTGCATTGCAAATGCTTGTTTGTTTGGTAGACAGGGCCATTGTCTGGAAAACCAGTGTGTGTTTTAAGTAGGCGAAGGTAGAAAGAGTGTTGGATGTCTTATTACATAGTCGTGCTGTGTTGTGTATGCTTTTTGTGATTGAAAGACTCACAGAGTTTGTTTCTGTCTTTATCTAGTCAAACGGAAAGGCTTTGAGTTTAATCTGTCGTTCCAGCAAGGACAAGGAATATACAAAATATCCCAAGAAAACCATGCGGCTGTAGAAAAATCCATCTCGTACCACAACTTGGTGAACCGCGACTGTGACCTTGCAAAGGAATCAGTGAACGAGAGGGGCTTCTTTTTCGATTCTGTGGCGATGGGTTTCAGCACCGAGCCAGGATTGGACAGCTCCCAGCGCAAGGATATGGGCAAGTTAACAAACAGAGCGGACGCGGAGTGCAAACAGGACGCGGCAAAATCTGTGTCACGAGGGTTAACGGACAAAATTGGAGGGATGAAAAGAGAAGAAACTAGAAACTTTGAGAAACCCGCATTTTTTGAAGGGCAAGAGAGGAGGCTGTCTCACGAAGAGGGGCACAAACCGGAACTCTCGGAATGGGAGTGGTGCAGGAGCAAATCCGAAAGAACATCTCGCCAGGTAAGCCTTATTCAAATATTCCACATTCATAGCAATGAATAGGAGTAATACTGCACAAATAAAGGCCTGATCATTTTATATTGCAGCGACAATTTTATGGAAGAATTTTCAGTGCATATTAATAAACTGGTAAATTGTTTAGAGTTTCGTGTCACACTGCTACTGTTGCAAAAATATCACAGGCAGCTTATTATGCAATAAAACCCTAGGATCCATGCCCGACTCAGAAAATGTTTACATGTGTTGCACATTTGAAGCAATTTAAGAAGGCTAAACGAAAACATCCTGATGTGCGGCATTGACTGTCAAGTCAAAATTTTATTTGATTCAGACCTCGTCTGAGGTCAACAAATGCATGTATTCTCTGTGCTAAAAATGCATCTTTACAGACATGTATGGAAGGCAAACAAATGTAGCAGCCTCTGCTTCCTTCCAAGCTATATCCACACAAGGAGAGATGGCTTTTTAAACTACACACAACTCATATACCACAGAGGTGGAAAATGTGCTTCTCTAACCTTGTTTCCATGAGCAATGTAAAAAGGGAGTTTCATAATGAAAAAATGGTGATAAGCTACACATTTGTTAGCATCTCCATAAAAACAGTAAGTTCATTTCTGTAGGCGCTAAACTTAACCACACACATACTGTAAATATTTATTGTGGTCAAATTGGAGTACAATCATGCCTGGCGTGTAAGTAACATATATTTTTATACAAAAAACCCTGCCACGTACAACAGTGGTGACTCTCACCCCTTATGGGTTAGCTCGTCAAGCAGCTTCCTTTGGCATCTCCCACAAGGGTCAGTTTATTGGGGCATGTTGAGTGGGGAAGCAACAGGGGGCTTGTTTTTTGTGGCCATCTAGCCTTTGACCTTTAACATGTGCTTGCCATCCATCTGGGTCAAATCCTTGACTTTCACAGTTTTAGGCTGTGGTTGGAAGTTCTTTTTTTCCAGAAATAAATATTCAGTACAGACCCAGGGCAAGCACAGATACGGGCATTTGTTACTGACTCCTTTCTATCATACACATATGTGAACTGTAATGTAGTTGTGTGATGCAAATGTAAAAGTACCCAATTATATATATATATTCCTGCACCATCTCCCAACATCTTACTGTCATCGGGTTCAGTCTTCACAGCTTCCCAACAAAAGCACAGATTAATTTTTCAAAACACTAAGGCCCTCATTACGATGTCAGGCGGAAAGCCTCAAACCACTGGTCGGAGGCTTTCCGCCTGGCATGGTAGGTTTACAGTTCGACCGCTGCATTAGGATGATGGCGGTCGAAGTTTAAACTGGCGGCGGAATCTGACATGGTTCCGACGGGCTCAAGAAGACCGTCGGTGAGTCGGAAAGGCACCATAATCCCTTAAGGACAGCGTTTCTGCCGTCGGGATTATGATGTTGTTTTCCGACGGCCAATCCATGTCGGCCTTTCTGGCATGGATTGGCTGTCGGAAACTGACTTTGAGGGCCCCTAGCAGGGCCCCCTTCCCTCCTGGCACTCCGCATTTGGGCCTAGAGGGCACCGTGAGGTGTCTACCACACAGTGCAGGGATGTTTACTGCTCCCAATGAAAAATGGATGTTTCTGACCGCACTATGTGCGGTCGCATCCTAATCGTGAATGCGGAACCTCGACCCATGGTTGGGCGCTTCCCTTCCCACAGCGACGTCCACCCGACATCGTAATGAGGGCCTAAGTCAATCATAGCGGAACCAGACCTCAGATTCCCACTTGGAAGCCATGTCACATGCTCAGGTAACACCAATATTGTATTCGGCCTCAAATTACCATTCTTTTCATCTCAATATCAAGTTCTTTTTTCAGGGGATTGAGGATCTCTGGTTAGATGTTTTGTGTATGTGGCCGGTAGTAGTTCATTGTATATGCATCTTTGATATTGCTCGGATGAGTACTGCATGAATCACGATACCTACGAGGTAAAAAGCCATTCATTCTCTGTCTGACATGTCTCTCTAGGAAAATGCATACTTGTCATACTAGTTCATGGTGAATATGATGAAGTTTCTTCTGCAATGTTCGGGTGTCATTTTTGTTGTGCTCATCAATAAATGCAGGTCATGCTGTGTCCAAATATTTGGAGGGGCTTCCCATAAAAAGGTATCATTTCATGATACCTAAGTAACCAAAAGTCTTGAGTATAAACTTCAGACACTTCCTTTAGGAAAAAAAGTGCTCATTTTATGTTCCAAGTCTATCCGGTTTAAACTATTTGAAAGCTAGCAAAATCTTTTAAGCTATTCTGTGACTCTACAAAATATGACACTGTGATTTTGCATCTATTATCGCCCAGCCTTCAAATCCCCTTCCCCATATCTCCTCCCCCATCCTTGTGCTGCCAAATAAACCCTCATTCTTATCGAGCCACCCATCCCAATAGCTTTCCACACTCTCCTTTAATCCTATTCTCTTTGCACTGCTAATAAGAAATGCTAAGATTGTGCCATTTTCCTAACAATAACCTCCATCTTTTTAAATGCATCTGACACGTTTTGAAAACGTTGTTGACCTGCTGATGGCCCATTTGCCAGAGGGCCTTCAGACATCAAATTGCACCATTAAGGAAGTGTGGGACCCTGGGGTGAGATGAACTGCATGAGGTCGGATACACCAATTACTCTGCTGTTCTGAAGCTCCAAATCACACAAGAAAAAGCTCAGAGCAAGACAAACCTTGAAAACAAAACTGCTGCGAATGCTTCATCCTCTGCTGCAGTTTCACACCTATTCCTATTCTTACTATGTTGGTCAAGGTCTCAACAACCGAAACACAGAATGCCTATGTTAAAGTATAGGGAAAAGTAAAAACGTTTATTGAAATTTAAAAAAAAGTTAAAGTATTTTTCTGCTAAATATAATTGTAAAAATTGTAAACTCATATATATATAAATATATTTTTTTAATTTAAAGCAAAATAAAAAAAAAGCTGCAGCACTATTGACTTAGTTTTGAATTAAATGTTTAATTCATTTGAATACATTGAAATAAAGTACTATTACTTTTTGAAGATTTACATTTTTTAAAAGTTTCACCTAAATGTGAACATTTATATTTAGTTATTATGGAATAAAACTATTAAATGTTATGAATATAATTAATTTAAATTATTATTATTTTTTAACGTGCCAAGTCAGAATGGCAAGAAGTTTAACATGTGCTTCTTCTCAATGCATTGCTGCTAGCTGTGACTTGTCTGACACGGGGTTCTCTTACCGCTGGAGATGGTCAAGTGCTCTCATGCCCGCAGTGACCTGGAGGAATTTCTTGTGAGCTGCAAAACTGGCTGGCACAGTGGAGTTCCTGAACCCAATATGCCATAAAGAATGTCAAACCTGGGCGTCCTCTTCAAGATTGAGTGGGCATCATGAGTTCCATATGAGGATGAAGCTTGCTCTTCTAAAATGCTGTATCCAAGGTGGTAGTCAATCCTTTCGGAGTCAGTGGAATATCCCAATCCAAGATGTAGCAGAGTTTCTTCCTGTGAGGTCACTTCCTGTTTCAAATATATAAATGGTAGAGCTCAGCAAAGCATGATGTGTCACAACTCATCTTGTTCCCTATTTTTTTCTCTCTCTCAATGCTCGCTTGTTATACATTCAGTTACATTTCCAGAAATTTTTGGACTCTCTTACAGTGTATTTTGCCTTTCGGTATATACAGTTTAATAATGGTCAAGCCAAAGAAAGTTATTTGACTAAATGATCCTGCATTGGCTTGAGCAACTCCATCAGAAACGTATTCCGATGCTTGATTAAAATCCAGTGCAATCCTCTTGTCAGTTTTTAAGATTATATTAGATTGCTCAGACTTGTAGGGGCATATTTACGTTCCCTGGCGCATCCCTGCATATCAGCAGGGATGCGCCAGGGAAAATGCGTCACGCAAGTTTACCCTTACGCCACGTCCGATGCGCCGCATTTACAATGCGGCGCATCGTGGCATGAGGATAAGCAGATGCGTGACGCATCTGCCGGCGGAAGGTTGGCGCAGTGCTGAAGTTGTGTCGCGACGCAACTCCAGCACTGTTCCAACCTTCCCTATCCCTAACATGGTGCGTCAATCCTTACGCCTGCTTGAAGCAGGCGTAAGGATTTGACGCATCAGCGTCGAGAAAAGTTACTGCGTGAAATCTTGTAGATTTCACTACGTCACTCTTCCGAGGCGTTCCTGCGCCGGAACGCCCCCCTGCGCCAGTACGCCCACATGAAACCTGACGCAGGTTTCATGTGGCGCAGGGGTTTACTACGTGACGCATCTCCCTAGATGCGTCACGTTGTAAATATAGCGCAACGCGGCGCATGGTTTGCGTCGCCGTTGCGTCACATGCGTGACGCAACGGCGGCGCAAAAGTGGCGCAAGAGGCTTGTAAATATGCCCCGTAGTACTTAGCTGAGGAGACTGTGCGATATTCAGAAAAGAAAATAGTTGCTTTGACTTATGATGCAACCCATTTTCTGCAAATTGGATTCTCATAATAGCCGGGTTGACTTTGAACTCAGATGACTTTGTTTCAATGTGGGCTAAAAAGGGAAATAAAGAATGAATTAGTTCAACCTCAGGGTCCCACTACAGAACATATTGATTTCACAACTGATTGAACATTTGAGTGCAAGAAAGACATATGAAAAGAAGGAAGATTCAAGTTGGTCCCCAAACATTCCATAAAGCCCAGTCATCTGGGGCATTTAAAACTTCCCTTCGAACCATTGTCTCTTGAAGAGCCTATGCAAGTTGAATCTGTGAGAGATCCTTTGCTTGAGAGTGTAAGGAAATTCTGACTTATGGCAGGATTGTGCTTGTATTGCACGGATGCTTTGCGTCAGATATTGGCCTGTACTAAAGGGCCTTGGAAGAATGTTGGAGGGTATCGCTGGTTTTATTTGCTGGTAACTGCTGTACTGAATTCTGATTTTAAATTGAACCCCATATACCTTTATTGTGTATTCCCCCACTGCTGACCCGCTTACCTTTATTCTGCACTGCTCCTCGGTCCACCGTGGGCTCATCCCATTTGTGTGGAGGGAGACTAGGGCTACTTCCGGGCTGAGAGGGAGGTTGCTGGTCTAGCTGCCTAACCCCCTCCATAAAACTGGATGCCAGTTGAGACGCTCAGCGGACGTGCATGAGCAAGGCTGACGCTCGTTTTATTTGCTGGTAACTGCTGCACTGAATTCTCATTTTAAATTGAACCCCATATACATTTATTGTGTATTTCCCCACTGCTGACCCGCTTACCTTTATTCTGCACTGCTCCTCGGTCCACCGCGGGCTCATCCTGTTTGTGTGGAGGGAGACTAGGGCTACTTCCGGGCTGAGAGGGAGGTTGGCGGTTTAGCTGCCTAACCCCCTCCATAAAACCGGATGCCAGTTGAGACGCTCAGCGGACGCGCACGAGCAAGGCTGACACTCGTTTTATTTGCTGGTAACTGCTGCACTGAATTCTGATTTTAAGTTGAACCCCATATACTTTTATTGTGTATTCCCCCACTGCTGACCCGCTTACCTTTATTCTGCACTGCTCCTCGGTCCACCGCGGGCTCATCCCGTTTGTGTGGAGGGAGACTAGGGCTACTTCCGGGCTGAGAGGGAGGTTGGCGGTCTAGCTGCCTAACCCCCTCCATAAAACCGGATGCCAGTTGAGACACGCAGCAGACGCGCACGAGCAAGGCTGGCGCTCGTTTTATTTGCTGGTAACTGCTTCCCTGAATTCTGATTTTAAATTGAACCCCATATACTTTTATTGTGTATTCCCCCACTGCTGACCCGCTTACCTTTATTCTGCACTGCTCCTCGGTCCACCGCGGGCTCATCAAGTTTGTGTGGAGGGAGACTAGGGCTACTTCCGGGCTGAGAGGGAAGTTGGGGTCTAGCTGCCTAACCCCCTCCATAAAACCGGATGCCAGTTGAGACACGCAGCAGACGCGCACGAGCAAGGCTGGCACTCGTTTTATTTGCTGGTAACTGCTTCCCTGAATTCTGATTTTAAATTGAACCCCATATATTTTTATTGTGTATTCCCCCACTGCTGACCTGCTTACCTTTATTCTGCACTGCTCCTCGGTCCATCGCGGGCTCATCCCGTTTGTGTGGAGGGAGACTAGGGCTACTTCCGGGCTGAGAGGGAGGTTGGCGGTCTAGCTGCCTAACCCCCTCCATAAAACCGGATGCCAGTTGAGACGCGCAGCAGACGCTCACGAGCAAGGCTGATGCTTGTTTTATTTGCTGGTAACTGCTGCACTGAATTCTGATTATAAATTGAACCCCATATACTTTTATTGTGTATTCCCCCACTGCTGACCCGCTTACCTTTATTCTGCACTGCTCCTCGGTCCACCGCGGGCTCATCCCGTTTGTGTGGAGGGAGACTAGGGCTACTTCCGGGCTGAGAGGGAGGTTGGCGGTCTAGCTGCCTAACGCCCTCCATAAAACCGGATGCCAGTTGAGACGCACAGCGGACGCGCACGAGCAAGGCTGATGCTCGTTTTATTTGCTGGTAACTGCTGCACTGAATTCTTATTTTAAATTGAACCCCATATACTTTTATTGTGTATTTCCCCACTGCTGACCCGCTTACCTTTATTCTGCACTGCTCCTTGGTCCGCCGCGGGCTCATCCCGTTTGTGTGGAGGGAGACTAGGGCTACTTCCGGGCTGAGAGGGAGGTTGGCGGTCTAGCTGCCTAACCCCCTCCATAAAACCGGATGCCAGTTGAGACGCGCAGCGGACGCGCACAAGCAAGGCTGACGCTCGTTTTATTTGCTGGTAACTGCTGCACTGAATTCTGATTTTAAATTGAACCCCATATACTTTTATTGTGTATTCCCCCACTGCTGACCCGCTTACCTTTATTCTGCACTGCTCCTCGGTCAACCGCGGGCTCATCCCATTTGTATGGAGGGAGACTAGGGCTACTTCCGGGCTGAGAGGGAGGTTGGCGGTCTAGCTGCCTAACCCCCTCCATAAAACCGGATGCCAGTTGAGACACGCAGCAGACGCGCACGAGCAAGGCTGGCGCTCGTTTTATTTGCTGGTAACTGCTTCCCTGAATTCTGATTTTAAATTGAACCCCATATACTTTTATTGTGTATTCCCCCACTGCTGACCCGCTTACCTTTATTCTGCACTGCTCCTCGGTCCACCGCGGGCTCATCCCGTTTGTGTGGAGGGAGACTGGGGCTACTTCCGGGCTGAGAGGGAGGTTGGGGTCTAGCTGCCTAACCCCCTCCATAAAACCGGATGCCAATTGAGACACGCAGCAGACGCACACGAGCAAGGCTGGCACTCGTTTTATTTGCTGGTAACTGCTTCCCTGAATTCTGATTTTAAATCGAACCCCATATACTTTTATTGTGTATTCCCCCACTGCTGACCCGCTTACCTTTATTCTGCACTGCTCCTCGGTCCACCGCGGGCTCATCCCGTTTGTGTGGAGGGAGACTAGGGCTACTTCCGGGCTGAGAGGGAGGTTGGCGGTCTAGCTGCCTAACCCCCTCCATAAAACCGGATGCCAGTTGAGACGCGCAGCAGACGCTCACGAGCAAGGCTGATGCTTGTTTTATTTGCTGGTAACTGCTGCACTGAATTCTGATTATAAATTGAACCCCATATACTTTTATTGTGTATTCCCCCACTGCTGACCCGCTTACCTTTATTCTGCACTGCTCCTCGGTCCACCGCGGGCTCATCCCGTTTGTGTGGAGGGAGACTAGGGCTACTTCCGGGCTGAGAGGGAGGTTGGCGGTCTAGCTGCCTAACGCCCTCCATAAAACCGGATGCCAGTTGAGACGCGCAGCGGACGCGCACGAGCAAGGCTGACGCTCGTTTTATTTGCTGGTAACTGCTGCACTGAATTCTGATTTTAAATTGAACCCCATATACTTTTATTGTGTATTTCCCCACTGCTGACCCGCTTACCTTTATTCTGCACTGCTCCTTGGTCCACCGCGGGCTCATCCCGTTTGTGTGGAGGAAGACTAGGGCTACTTCCGGGCTGAGAGGGAGGTTGGCGGTCTAGCTGCCTAACCCCCTCCATAAAACCGGATGCCAGTTGAGACGCGCAGCGGACGCGCACAAGCAAGGCTGACGCTCGTTTTATTTGCTGGTAACTGCTGAACTGAATTCTGATTTTAAATTGAACCCCATATACTTTTATTGTGTATTCCCCCACTGCTGACCCGCTTACCTTTATTCTGCACTGCTCCTCGGTCAACCGCGGGCTCATCCCGTTTGTATGGAGGGAGACTAGGGCTACTTCCGGGCTGAGAGGGAGGTTGGCGGTCTAGCTGCCAAACCCCCTCCATAAAACCGGATGCCAGTTGAGACGCGCAGGGGATGCGCGCAGCGGGCGTGCCGATTTCACGCCAAAGGCAACCAGCCATCGCCAAGGGCCAGGACCCATGCCCGTTCGGGGTCAAAACAGGGCTCTAGTCACAAACTAACTTACTCAAGTAGGGATTTACTTGATATTAGGAAAGGTTTGCTGCCCCTGTGCTTTCATCGCCTATGGGATATGGTTAGATTTTTTCCAGCCATGGAGGGACCCTTTTCTTGTAAATCTTGCCAGTTCCAAAGCCTTAAGACAGAAATAGAACCAAAACACAGTGACCTAGTGGCTCTCTCCTGGACAAAGGACAAAGGACACTGCACCCCTAACGATGTTACCCTCCCCCCCCCAGAGAAGCCTCCAAACAACCCTAGCCATAGCTGGAAAGGTTTCCTAAGTAATGTCAGATCCCTGCCAAAACATGCGGTTGAGGTGTGGGACTTACTTACCTCCGAGAACCCGGATATAGGTTTCCTGACCGAAACATGGCTCAAACCCAGCTCCACCCCTACCATTATAGTAGCACTCCCAGAGGGCTACAGAATCCAAAGATTGTATAGACAGCCTAAAGTGGGGGGTGGGATAGCCATTGTCCATAAAGATTGCATCAAATTATTCTTGAGCAACGGTGCAACGAAAGGATTGAAATTCTAGTCTTTCGAATGGACCTACTTCCACAACATAGTTGGAAGGGTGCCTTAGTCTACCGGCCCCCTGGCCCCCTTGCAGATTTTTCACTTCAACTCATGGAATTGATAGCTCCCCACGTTATCTCCACCAAACATTTTTTATTGCTGGGAGACTTCAGTGTACATAGTGAGTGCAAGTCAAATCTAGATGCCTCTGTGCTTCTAGCAGATCTCGCTTCTTTTGAATTAGCTAAGATCAACGACGGCCCCATACATGCAGCAGGACATACATTGGACCTTATCCTCACCAACTCGTCCAGTATCCTGTGCGATTCCCCCCCGTCCTCTGATTTGGACCGACCATGCTTTAATTGACTTACACATCAAGGGCCCTAAGGTGCATGACGCACCTCGCCCGGCCTCCCGTCACCTCCGTAGACAACGTCATAAAATCACTCCAGACCTTTTCCAGGCTGCTTTCTCTACTTCATGGAATGTGGAGTCTAACAACATTGAGGAAGGTGTGGCCCGTTATAATTCCTCTGTAAGAACGGCCATAGACCAGCTTGCCCCTCTGAAACTGCTCCCCAGTACGGCCAGGCACCCCCAGACAGCATGGTTCTCGTCCGATCTTCGGACAGAAAAACAGCTGTTTAAAAATCTGGAGAGGCTCTGGCGCCGAACCCACGATGGGAACGATAAAGAGAGATATAAGATCGCTCTCACCCACTATCACAAAAACATAAAAGCTACACCGAAAGCCTTTATCGCACAACCGCTCAACAAGGCAGGGAATGCCCCCAGAGTTCTATTTCAGATCCTCAAATCCTTTACCAACCCAAAGGCTTGTGATAATGAGGAGGCCCCCTCTCAAGCACTCTGTAATAAAATAGCAATGCACTTTACACAGAAAATTGAGCTAATTTACGATAAGATTACTTCATCTGGGAGTCTGCAGCAGGTTGCTACATCTTATAGACCACCTACACTTACGAAGGCCCAGTTATTGGAGAAATTTCCCCCTCCTATTTGTGATGATGTGGAATCATTATTACACACAGTAAAATCAGGCTCTCCCCTTGACATTATTCCAGCCAAAATCTCTTCCTCACTCTCTAAACAACTTTCCGTGCCTATCTGTTTGCTTCTCAATCTTTCAATAAGAGAGGGTCATCTCCCCATTCAATGAAAGGCGGCACAGGTCATTCCTATTCGCAAGAATACCAAGGCCCCTATGGAAGACCTCTCCAACTTCCGGCCAATTTCCCTACTACCCCTCCTGAGCAAGCTACTGGAAAATCACATCAATAAACACCTGGCTGACCATGTAGAATCCACCGGAAGCCTTGATCCTTCTCAATCTGGATTCAGGCCCAAGTACAGCACTGAGTGAGCCCTGGTTGCTGTCACGGACAACATTAGGCTGTCCCTGGACAGCGGACAATCAATGCTACTCGTTCTGCTTGAGCTCTCGGCCGCATTCGACACGGTCTCCCACCAGATATTGCTCAGGAGACTGAAGGAAATTGGACTCCGAGGACTAGCCCTTCAGTGGATGGTGAGCTTTCTTTCCTCCCGCTCCCAGACCGTTACCCTAGGTCCTTTTCGGTCAAAGATTATGGGGCTGACCAAGGGAGTACCTCAGGGCTCTTGTATGAGCCCAACCTTGTTCAACATATTTGTCGCTCCCCTGGCTGACCTACTTAGAACATTAGGTTTTACTCCCATTTCATATGCTGACGATACTCAGCTTCTATTTTCATTCAATAAATCCACTCTTGCAGCCCAGCCCACTTTCTCCACAGGTATGATAGCCATTTCCAACTGGATGAGGAGTAATTTCTTTCAGCTTAATGCAGGGAAGACCGAGATCATGCTCTTCTAAGATGCACCACTGCTGTGGTCACCGGACTGGTGGCCGGTGGATCTTGGTGACCCCCCTGTACCTAAGGCTGTTGTCAAGAATCTTGGAATACGCCTAGACCAGGCACTGACCATGAAAGAACATGTGGCCTATACTGCTGGCTCCTGTTTCCATGTGCTTGGTCTGCTACGGCGAGTCTTCCCTTTCCTCCCGGTGTCCACATGCAAAACCCTCATTCAGGCATTGGTATTAAGCCACCTAGACTACTATAACGCTCTCCTGGTCTCAGCCAATTAGTCCTCGTTGTGCAGACTGCAGGTAGTCCAGAACACCGCGGCGCGCCTTGTCGTGAATGCTCCACCCAGAACGGCTTCTCTTCCCCTTCTTCAACAGCTTCACTGGCTCCCGGTACGCAAGTGAATTAAGTTTAAAATCTGTTGCACCATTCACAAGGCCGTGTATAGCAAGGGCCCCAGTTACCTCGCAAAGGAAGCTTAATCACTATATTCCTACAAGGTCTCTTCGCTCAGGAACCAAATCTCTTCTCCAGGTTCCTCGGTTTAAGAAATCAAGGATGGGTGGGAATGCTTTCTCTCACTTTGCCCCTCTCTATTGGAACCAGCTCCCCACCCATCTGATCTGAGACAATGCCCTGACCACCTTCAATTTAGAAAGCTCCTCAAAACTGTTTTGTTCTAATCTTTTCCTTCATTTGGCCTACTGTTGCATGTCCACAGCGCAGAGAAACACCTTCGGGGGTGTTTCAGGCGCTCTACAAAACACATAAATAAATAAATAAACAAATCACTGCTCTCCTGAAAAGAAGAGGGCAGGGGGTTGGCGCTCTTACAATAGGTTCTTAATTTGTTCACCTTATCAATTATAATACTAACAGAAAAAGGAAAGGTCGGCAATACCTCTACTTGGCTGGGCAACAGAGCCTGTGGAATGTTTATTTGACATGATTGAGCCTTCAGGAATAATATGCCTAAAAGACTTAAGAAGACTGATGAAGTGGCTAGAACTGTTGATGGCTCACCATTGTCTTCTGGCCCAACATGTGAAATTTCTTCTCTAAATTTCTATTGGTGACCATAATTAGGTGCTATCTTTTGAAGTTATTGTTTCTACAAATAGTGCTGTAAATGTTGGAATTCCCTGATTGAAGAGGTGTAATCCTCATGTCAGTTGGAAAATTCGCACTAATCTTTGTCACCACAGTTCTGTCATGACTGTTATGAATTCTAAAGTTGATGAATGGTGTCCTTGCTCGCCTGCATGATTCCTGTGTAGCTTATTTGGATGACATATTTGTTTTCAGTGCTAACCTTAAGAACTTCATGGGTCTTTCATCAGTCATAATTTCATATTGAGAGAGCCGATCCTGATGGCAATTGAGAAAAAGGCTTATGCAATTTCGAAATTGAAAAGGTTTCTCTCTTTGATATTGCCTCATAGGACCGGCTTTCATTTTGGCACCAGTTTTATGGATCTTCTGTGGTGGGCACTGAAGTGAAAGACCCAACGGAGTTGGCCATTTCCTCAATATCGTAGTTTTGAAATAATCAAGGGAAGGTATTTGCTGGGGTATTCTGGCCTGGGCAAGAAATAAGTAGTGCTTGGTTCATTGTCAGTGCCCTAAATCCTCTTAGCTCTTAAAGCAGATACATTTTGTTGTAAATCCCATTGACCTATTAGATATTGATTCACAGGATCAGGGGCACGTTGAGCATGATCAGTGAGAAGAGGAAGCCTTTGGGGTATTCTAAAAGAGATACTAGTGTTACCGGAGAGAAATTAAGGAAGTATAATCTATCAGATGCCACTATTTATAAATGCATAGAACCAATGTATAGCCATGTTGTCTTTACTCATCACATCATTCAAATAATGTAATATTATCCTGTGCTCAACAATGTTGAGTTCACAGTAAGGTAAAGCAGTATGGGAGCCAGCACATAGTGGTGGCCAGATTGGCTCTTTTGCATAGCAGAGTGCTTTTTTCCAGTCTCATTGCATTTACACCATGCATAGCACATTACTTCTGCAATGTCTTTATCATTTATGAGCAAAGGAAGTATCTAATAGTTGGGCTTACACAACTACTGCCCACTTAAATGCCCATATAGAAGAAGATCATCAAAAATGAGTACCAAGGGTCAAGGCAAGTATTTGCAGATAGCTTCCCACCATGAAATCACTTGCAAATGTATTTCTGTCAATGGCAGAAATTAATGATTTTGTGAATGAGGAGGGGGCAACCACATAATTCAATTATGATTGAGGTAAGGGTTTTTCCCATTTGCTAACATATAATCTGCACAGAGAAAAGTATCAAAAAATCGAATTGCCTTTTGAGTCAAATTTTCCAATTGTGTAAATAGACGTTTGGATACTCTTAGACACCTACTACTTGCGCAGTTGTTGATGAGTGGTCTTGTTGCTTCCTCAGTTCCAAAAAAAGTCAGAAAATGTACTCCAAATGTAGACTTCACCCATATCGTAGAAAACATCTGACTTTTGTTCAGGAATATTTGTGAACTAAGTCTGCTGTGTTGACCAGTTTTACTTACTCACAGTCAATTCAGTTTTGCCGTTTGGCAACCATGGTCCCACAATGGCCCCAGGAGAATCCCCCAGGAATTTCTTTAGCCTTAAATCAGATTTTGAGTAGTAGCACAATCCTAATGTGCTTACAAATACAAGAAATACCACATATATTCCTCAGTTTTCATTGATAAAGAGCGAGGAAGGATGCCCATTAAGGGTTTTCGGCCCAAGCCCAACAAAAACCTCTAACAGATCTACCTTTCACACCCCCATGGTCTCTCCTTTTCCACCTCTTCAGTATACACAATGAAAATCTGATGGGGAGTCTTTATATTTTACACTTGTGGCCTACATGAAGGAGTGCCACAGGGCTTCACCCTGTCCCTTGTTTTTTCAGCGTGTACAACAAATCTCTACTCCAGCCATTACTATGTCCTTATCGTTTAGTTCAGCCCTACTCATACAATACTAGCAGTTTCCAGATTCTGCCTGCCTCATCAACCTAACAGAAATTCCTATCATGTTAAGAAACACTAAACTTTTGATGCAGCAGAGTTGGGTAAAACTCTGTGACTTTCAAAATGGAGAACATCAAATTTGATGCTCAGGCCGTCAGCATTAGTGGCCAGGGAAATTAATAGTATTTTTCCACCTCCAGATTTACCAAAACTGGAGTAATGGTAACTCTAGATGTAGGGAAAATCCATCATATTCCAAGTTGCACTCTGAGGATTCTCAACAAAATGAGGAAATAGAGGGGGAATTGATCTTTCCTGGTCCGATTTGCCCAGGAATTTCACATTATAGCCTATATTTTCTCCCAAAGACGTCAGCAGATGAAATCAAAGGTATTTCTAGTGTTCCTGTGGATCTCATAATACCAATGGTGCCAGTAACTGATGTAATCAGACCAATAGGAAATATGTGGCCACTCCTAATGAGGGCCTAGGACCAGTATTAAATATTTGCATTACAAGGTTAAATTTCATGACTTTTAAACAAGAAAGTCATCTTGGCCCACCATGGGTTCAATCTTGGTGTGCTCCAAGGCAAAACTCTGTTTATGGAAACCATAAGAATTATGTAAGGATACATTTTAATGTTCAGTTGACCAAACTGAAAAATGCCCATCCACATTCTGGCTGAACTTTGTCTATTTGTGACTGAGGCAGTGGATAATTACAGTTTCATTACCGCAATGTTCTATATTTGGGCATGTTCAAAAATCTATACGGAAACGCCATGCAACACAAAGTTTTTGAGATGCCTTATGTCATGACGTGCCCACCTGTCAGGGGCTTACATCTCTCATCATTGGTTCCATGCCAGGCATGTAGCTAGATGTAAGCCAGAGTGACAATAATTTTGTCTTATGTGCGACCAAATTGTGGAACCAATGTCAGCAAACATTTGACTGGAACAATTTCATAGTAAGTTTAATTATATGGTAAAGACTTAGGGGCATATTATCAACGAGGCGATAAACAATTATCGCCGCTTTTGCGTCCGTTTTCGGACGAAAAGCGGCGCATAATTGTATCGCCTAATCAGCAGGTCACGCTATCGCGTGAATCCTTGCATTATCGCCTCTTTCCCCCAACGCCCATCTTTGCATCTCTAATGAGATGCAAAGTGGGCGTTACTGGCGTACCCGGATGGACTACGTTGCAAATATCGCTGATGTTCACATCGCGATATTTACAAGGCAGCCCACATGATTTTAGCAGAGGTTAGATTTTGGCAAAACGTCTGCTAAAATCCTGACTTAGCCATCCCTAACATAGGGGGTGGATTATGCTGATACGACCACAGGGTCGTATCAGCAAGGTTATCGCCGCTTTGCAGGGAACATCGCTGGAAAACCAGCGATGTTCCCTGCAAAACGGCGATAACCTCGCTATCTCTGGAATTTTTATCGCCCTGGAGAAACGCGTTGTTAATAACGCGCTACCAGGGCGATAATTTCCAGAGATAGCCTGCGATAGGACTATTATCGCTAAGCACGGCCAGCGATAATTATCGCTGGCCGTTGATAATATGCCCCTTATTTCTTTACTTGTCACTAACATACTCTAATTTAGGCGTAGCAGTGACTATAAACGTCAGGCATGAATCATAAAGATTTTGAGTAGGTGTGACTTACTCTTTTAGTATTCCTGGCTTAATCATGTAATTCAGGAGAAGTACAAGAATAAGTCACTGCAGGATCATGTTTTGTATGGTGCACTATACAAGTGATGTCACTCACTCGGTCACTGACTCTCCCCAGACCTTGCTCCAGCTCTTTCTGTCAAATCTTTCTATCTTTCACACAAAGGCTCTCATTCCCTTATGCTCTCTTCAATTGTCCTCTGAAACAGATAGTCGCTTAATCAAGGACTATTGAAAAAATAAAATCCATCTTTACTCAAGCAGTTTTGATGATAAATGCATGAGAATTCTCTTAGTAAGAACCTAGGGGATTTATCGGTGGTGAAAGTATTTGAGAATTCAGAACTAAATAATGATGATGGAGAAAGTGCCAAAGAAACATTGTTTTGAAAGGTGCGATACCTTTTTATGTTTCATGCACATCAATGCTTGTTGAACCTTAGGGCTGCTGAGTTTTGAATTCTAAATGTGTTTTTCACAAAGCAAGTGTTTTATCTTGTCTGTTTTATTTTAACTCCTATAACAGAGCCTGAGTTCTCCTGCCACACTTCAGAAGCCTGGGGCTTTGCAAGGCTTTCACAGCTGTCAGATATTTCTGGGATTCTCTGTCCTAACTATCATCATATTCAACCATGCATGTCCTGTGGTTTATTACAGAGAGATGTGTGAAACATTTGGAGCCTTCAGAAAATGGATTAAAAAAACCAGATCTGTACGACACTAAAACATATATTTTAGTATTTGTACATGTATTTGCTGCAGCTTTCTTTAATGAATTACTATTGTTTTATACAATTACAGAATATCCAACATCAATGCATACTTGTTTTTTCAAAATGTAATTTAGAGGGCTTGAATTACAGATGTGTAAATATTAGCTCACAAATCTACAATTCGCATGACTGTAGCTTTATAACTTTTTAGTATTCTTAAAACTTTGCAAATGTATGCCCATTAAGAAGCACAACACAAAGCCTTCCATGTTTACAAGCATAATCCTGTAAAAGTTTTGTGTTTTATGTTTATTAAGCATTGGCATTTTTTGAGTGCATAATTGCATTAATTGTACATTTACATATTGTTAAAGCCTGTGCCTTTGTACAATAGTAAAAATTATTCTCAAGCAAAATATTTATTTTTGTATAGAGACCCCCCTCAACACCTCCACTAAGTTTGGTTGTTCTTCCTCCCACTTTGCATTGCCCTTTGACAGGAGTAAATATCTGACTATTTCCAGGGTGTGCATGGGTGGAGAAGAATTTGTGAATGTCCACAAACTCACATTTTTGCATGTGATTACAATCTTTTGAGGCAAATAATGCACCCGGAATGAGAGCTCCCCACCCTTGCATGGGATTTTTTCCCTTTTAATTTTATCGCATGTGGGGGTAGTATAAGTACGCCCCCCACTTCAAAGGTTGGCACTAGGTAATCAAATTGGACCCTCAGCACACCTCTTCAGTACACTCCTGGACCTGTGGAAGAGTTCAGAAGGACAGCCTTGTACCCCAGAGGACTGCCCTGCTGCTTGAGGTCTGCCTTGCTCCTTAGAGATCTGCCTTGCTGCTTGAAGGCCTGCTAGGCTGCTTGAAGGAGAACTGGACCATCTCATTGGAACCATGATAACCAGACATTACTCCACTGGCTAGCTGATTGGCCTCCTGTGTGAGCTATAGGACATAGAAAACTCCAGACCTGTCCTGCATCTGTCCACGTGACCAGACCCAACTGGACCTGCCTGTGCCATGCCGCTTACCTCTGCTTGAGTGAGTCCTTATCCCCAAGAGGTTCCCCATGGCCCTGATCTCTTGTCTTGTATCAGAGAGTACTCCTCCTTGTTCAACCAAGGGTTCACTGGAAACTGACGCAATGCGACATAACTCAGCAGAGGACCTTGCATCACAGCACCTTGCAGCTCCTGATCAGTGGCCTCATCAGAACTAATGCAGCACAACGCAACTTGATGCAGGAACTTTTATTGCCGCAGCTCCTTATCAGCAGCCTCATCAGAACTGACACAGCGTAATGCAACTCGATGCAGGACCTCGCATCGCAGCACCTCACAGCTCCTGATCGGCGACATCATTGGAACCGACGTATCGCGATGCAGGACCACACATCTCAGCCCCACGTACAACCAGGGATATCTTGTAGTCGGCTAAACTCGGTCCTATATCCATCCTGTCTGCAATTGTGGTAGTCCAAATTTGTGACTTTATCCCGCTTCATCATGAGCAGATAATCACAGTTGACATTTTTTGCTGTTTGGTGCTACTTTTACTTAAAACTTTTAAATTGTTCTACTTTGATTTTGTTAGTTGTAGTGTCATTTTTTAAAAACTTTTCTCTATTTCTTTAAATTGGTTTGAGTTTTTTTGTTTTGTATTTTCACTTTGTTGCTCTTTGTGTACTGCATAAATACTTCACACATTGCCTCTAAATTATGCCTGACTTCTTTTTTAAAAGCTACCAGAGAATTAAGCATAGGTTAATTTAGTGATTTTTGTGGTTTACCCTGATAAGGATTGTGGTTGTTGTCTGAGTGGGGCTCCCAAGTCCCAACCCCCTCAACCAATTACCAAATTTCTTACAACTACTAACCCCATAACAATATAAATCCATTAACTTTATTTATCTATATCTTCTTTTACTCTTACCCATCCCTTAATCCTTAAATCCCCATTTTTTAAAATAATTATGTCATTTAAAAAAATACTTAACTGCATGTTAAAGTACTATGGGGTATATTACCCGCATGGTACTTGCCTGTGTGGTGACGTCCTGTGGGGTAAAGACTGCATACCATAAATTTAGCCATTTGCTCTCACAAATCTCATTTATCAGAAGAATTTGTAAAATGTCCCACTGTGTCACTAATAACGGTGCACACTATTGAGTGAGCTTTTATATGTTTTGGAGACTCAGTCTGATTTTAAGTCAAAGGGAAACTTTAACACAAAATGTGCAAGACAATTTGAATATTTCATTTGGAGGAAACATATTCTTCACAAACAACTAATGCCCTATGACTATTTACTGTATCTTTAATACTTGCATCATCTAATACCTATTGAAACGACTCAGGGCAGTTGGTGGAATGTTAATGCTCAGTGAAGCAGAGGGGTTTGGGTCACAAATGAATGGAAAGAAGTGTTACAGCCAGAAGAGCATTCCACAAAGCATATGCCACGTTCTGCAAGTTGATATAGATTGGTGACATGCAAAACTTGGTGAAGGGATCTTATAAATGTTCCCCACTCACAAGTTACTCTCCTCCAAGCACTATGTACTTGGCGTAAGAAAATGGACTCTTACTTGAGGTGGATGGTAGTCCAGCAAAGTATTCAATAATTTAAACCTGAGCTCAACCCCTGTTAGCTATGGCACAGAGGAGGCAGGCTAAACTTATGAAAATGTGTAAAGCACACAGAAGTGCCAAAACAGTTAGAAAGTCAAAAACACAAAATAATACCAATCACACTCCAATTTATAAAAATAAAAAATATTTTAATGAACAAAATGTCACCAAAAAAACCTCAAAATACAATCAGGAGAACTGGAGACATGAGAATTTTTAATTTTGAGTTACATTTTCGAGCCAAAAATCACAAAGTGCAAACAACAGGGAAGTGGTCGCACTAGACAAGGACAAGGGGAAGATTTGAGAAAGGCCGCAATGGATATTGGGTCAGATATGAGGCCCAGGTAGGTCCTGGTCAAAGAGTTACCTTCAGACTTAAAAAAAATCCTGGAGAAAAGGTGATCATCGACAGGTCGTCGGCAGGACAAGCTCCAAGCTGGATCCGAGTCAGGGTTCAATGATGGTGGGTAGCTGAATGGTGGAGTCTCTGTGTGGTCATCGACGAAGGCAGGAAATTTCCAGGCAGACGATGTCTGGCAACCATTCCCAGAAAGGTCTTGACATTGATCAGCTTTGACTCAGCTTCACTCCTGGCGAAGCCCTATACGTTCGGACTTAGAAACTTTTATGGAAGTCAGATGTCCTTCAGCAGGGCAGACCAGCAAGTTGAATCCGACCGGTGATTCAACATCAACGGCTTTGGTTCATTGGCAGTGCTGGACTCTGGTCTCCCATCAGGTCTTCAGAAGTTAAATTGGGGAAAAGTTTCTAAGTCACAGATTTTGCAGTTTGGGTAGGAGGAGTACACTCTAACACCAGCCAAGTTATCCAGGACCTCAGGAATAGCACTTGGGGGTCAGGACTCACTCCAACAGAAGCCACCAGCAGAGTCCAGGGCAAGAAACTGGTCAGCTGGGCTCTTTCACAAAAGTGAGGGGTCCTCTTCTTTTTCATAAGGACAAGTGGGAGCAGGGCCAGTCCTTAGGGTTCTCCTCACGAGTCACAACAACAGGTCCAGTCCTTCTTCTGTCTTTCACAGGTCCAGTGGTGTTCTAAAGAGGGTGCTGAGGAGTGCCATTTTTATTCCTTGTGCTACCCTGTGGTGGGGGTAACTCCAGGCCCCTCCTCGACTAATAGGGAAAAAGTTTCCAAGGGTCACCATACCCCCTTTTGTGGCAATTCGTGTGTGTCCTACTGAAAACAATCCCAAAGTGGCCCTCTCTTGCTAAAATCAAGATGGTATAAACATTCCTCACTTGTACTTGTGCAGAGCTCCTGTGCCCACCTTAGTGGTGAGAAAAACAGATGATAGCCGGAATGCTGAACAATTAAACATTTACTCCCATTGCCGCCATTCACAGATCTGGATTTAATCCATTGTTTGTTTGCTCGCCACCCCAGTTTGGATTCAGCCATATGCAAATCAGTCTTGACCCTTCTCCCCATGGGAACAGTCCAGCCCGAACTGCTAGGCCAGGTCCTCCCTGGACCATAAGCAAGCATCCTGGGACCAGTTTCCGGACATCACCCCACATCAGTAAGGCTAGCTTGAATCCCGTGGCACAGTGAGCACGCGGCCCACGTCTGGGCATACCCTTTCCACTTAGGGTGACAAAAGCAAAAAGAACAGATGATGGACGGAATGCTGAACAAATCAAACAGTGGAGAGGCCAGGGAACATTAGAAAACCCTCCTCTGTGGTCAACCAAAAGCAGTTCTAAGGGCAGCTCCTCTCACACTGGGGCTGGTGCCTGTGGCAAGGCTGACCCTTTGAAGATAATTAAGTCCCGGGGCACTGTCCGGATGGTCATCCTGGCAGAGGAATGGGACCTTCCCACACACAAGCCTTTTGTCTCAGCTCTGTGAGCCACTTCACACCTAATTAATGAGGGTGACAGTTAGAGGCTCAGGCAAATGGGCTTTTAGAGGCTTTAGGCAGGCTAAACATAACTTTTTAAATGTACATTTTGTAGAATATTTGTTAGAAATCCGACTTTACCAGTGAATTTGTTTCTTAATAAATATTTGAAAAAAGTCCAATAAGTATTTTTTTATTAACTTAAATAAAGTATCCCAGTGCTTTACCAATAGAGTAGCTAACCCTGCCACGGAAAAATAGCTTTTGAGGCATTTTCACTGTAAGTACATGTTTAACATTAAACTTGTATGTGTCCTACTCTTAAATACCATGCACACTGCCTTATAGGAACTTAGGAGTGAGTTCTTAATATTTATATGGAGGGTTTAGGCTTGTCAAAAATGGTTATTTTTACATGTGGAATTTTCAGTTTAAACCAGCACAGCCAAGCTACTGGTGGCAAGCCTGTAGTCATGTCACTTTAGTGGTGGCAATACATGTGCTGCAGTCCACTAGTGGCATTTGCCTTACAGGCCCTGCATACACTTTGTACTACATATTAGGGATTTGTAGGTAATTTAAAAATGCCAATTAGGAGTATTGCCAATTTCAAATTGCTTTATGGGTCAGAGCACATGCACTAGAACCTGGGCAGCAGAGTCCCAGTGCACAGTAACAAAAACAGAAGCTGCAGTCCCAAAAAAATGGGGGTGTATATGCCAGAAAGAGGCATTTGCTTACACTTGGTCAACCTCGTTTTACAGATATACAAAGGACTGTGTCCGAGCACCTACCCCCATCCGCAGTTCGTGCAGGTACAAAGGTCTGTGTCCGAGCACCTACCCCCAGCCACAGTCGGTGCAGGTAAGAGCTGTGGGGCGGTGAGGCCGGGTGGGGGGGATTTCTACAGACAATGACGAGGACAATTAATTATTTATTTAATTTCCCCTCATGGTCGTCTGTCGAATCCCCCCCCAACCAAACCCCGCCGCCCCACCGCTCTAACCTGCACGGCACCGCCTGCCTACCCCTTTACCACGAGTCCTTGAACCACAAGCTGCAGGGGCCTACAGACCTTGTGGCACCCATAGACTTTGCTATTTATTACTCATGACTTCAGAGGAGGCCTTGTTGGGCTGTATTGGTTATTGACCTCGGATGTATTTATGTTATTAGCATATACAATCAGTCTTTCAATCCACTTTATTCAATCAGTCGCATGCTATTATGTTGAAGCACATAGCATAGCCTTGTGGAATTTTCGAGCTTTTTGAAAAAACCCTACTTTATGTGAAACCTTTCTGAAAGAGACATTCATATGCTCAAGACCGAGGAATTAAATTGCTTTATTCATAAGCACAAATGACTAGAAAGAATTCTACGAAAACATATTAAGTGAAATGTAACACAAGCAAAGCCTGACATTTGTACAATGACCTTCATAGCATAAGGTGCTCGGATAATGCGTCAGAGACGTACGAATGCTCAGTCATACATAGAAGAACGCGCCCTCTTTGTATTGTCTACAAATGAATATGCTTCGGGAAGGCAAACGCAAGCGGACTCTCAAGGTCAGACAGACCTTGGCTTCTCTAATTCATGCCTGGTAGCAGCACATTTTCACACCTGTTGTTTTCCACGGTCTGACAGCGAATTCATGTTTGATTCAATCCTGGCCATCTTCTTTTACGAAATGACGTCAGGCTCTCACCGCCTTCTGGGAGATTACTGAAGAAGCCTCCAAGAAACCGCGCACCAGATGTTTCCCCCAATGTAGTTAGGATGTCCATGCAGCGGAATACTGATTTAGCATTTGACAGAAGTGTTGCATGATTTCCCACTCCTCATTTACAGAATTGTGAACTGTGCCGACTCTCAATTCATGTTTACAAATTGGAGGGGGGGGGGGTTTTGCGGAGGGGAGGGGGCCAGCGTGATGAATCACAATGTGTGCATTTCTAAGTCAACATCCACAGGTCACTTAAGACTAACCAACAATCCGCCAAGATATAGCAAAATTTCGCTTTGGAACTCTCAGATACATTTTCCTCATGTGGGAATCACCCAGAGTAGCAGGAAGTTAAATACCTGACTTAAAAAACATTTGTTTCAGAAACAGAAAAAAAGCTCGCTTTTGGTAAAATGTTTAAATATACATACAATTAATGTCAAACTCGATGGAAGCAAAGGCAAAAGCATATTTAACACGTTTAACTCGTCATCGCAACACCATTTTTAAAAAAAATGTATATTATTTTTTATTGAGGTTTGTGAAGAATTTAGTGCAAATCCCCGTTCATGTATATGGGGGCCAATTTATTGTCCGTACAGTTAAAATCAGGAATCTCATCTTCCGTTTCAAGAAGTATTTTTATATTTCACAATAGTTCACTTTTTTTGGCATCAAGAACGAATATGCTTCTATGGGATAGGGGAAAATATGCCTATCTTTCCGAACATTACTGGCTTTCTTTGTAAGTCCAATGTGAAGACCACATCTGGTTGCTCAGTAACTGTGATTGTAGAAATATGCATACACACATTTAAAAGTTAATTGTACCTTAGATTTCTAGAGAATGAATATGCATAACAGCTCAGAGGTTCAAACCTTTTAATTTAAAATATGATTCTTATAAATAACGGGCAATAATTATCACAGATCCCCCCGATAGAATTACAAGAGTAATTCAATGAGGATATTTTCTTAAAGAAGCAGGCCAGAACCCAAAGTGTGTGTCTGCATGTGTGTGTATGTGTGTGAAGAGCCGACTGGGGAACTAAAAGAAGCCCTGGCATCCATTCGACTTCTCACATTATCACTCTCACACATCCATCCATTCTTTCTCTCATTCTCTTCTCCTTCTCAGTGCAATTTCACCATATCTTCCCTTTCCCTCCCTAGGTCCGTAGCCAGAAGTATATTTCTTGGGGGGCATAGGTCTCAGCTATTACCAAGCATTAAAGCTGTGCACTATAGGTGTATTCTTTCCCAAATACTTGTTGTACTACTAAATAATGACCCCAAAAGATCGTGGCACAAGAATATTGAAGATGTAACATGGAAAAGAAAGTGAATATAAGGAAGTATAGATTTACTATTCCTAACTTCACATCTACATACCTTGAAGATATATATATATATATATATTCACTGAAAAAACCATAGGTTTTAGGGACAGTTATAGTTAGTTGGACATTGCACTCGTACAAAACCCGTGAAATTCCCCCGTTATAGTTAGTTCAGCTAACTATAACTCGCGCCCCCACAATGCACTGCTGATGACGTCACATATTACATCACTCATGACATGGTCAGTGACATCACTGATGACATCACTGATGACATCTCAAATGACATCACTGATGACATTATCCAGTGACTGTGTGTTTCTGTAAAGTTTAAATATGTTTAATATATATAGGGAAAGGCGTATTGAAGAATGAGTGGGTGTATAAGTGTCTGTATGGATGATTTAGTAGGTGCGTGACTAACTCTATAAGTGAGTGATTAAACGTATCTTACTGAATGCATGGGTTAGTGACTAAACTGGGTGAATGTATGTATCCGTCTGTCTGTTGCTGTGTAAGTGGCTGCATGGGTTTGTGAATAGCTACATGAGTGTCTATATGAGTTATTGATTGGTTGTCTGAGTATCTGTATGGGTGCCTGAGTGTTTGTGTGGGTGGGGTGGGTGCAACTCTGTGCATAGATGTGTGAGTGGGTGATTCACTGGGTGGATGGTTTCAAGAGTGCATCTGTGATAGACTGTATGGGTGGGTAAGTGTGTGTAAGAGTGTATTAGTGAGTGAATGTATGTCCCAGTGGTACATGTGTGAGTAACTACATATGTGAAAGGCAGTATATATGTGTGTTGGAGTATATAAATAGCTATAAGCGAGAGTGTGTGATTGTGAGAGTGACTGTATGGATGAGTGTGTGCTTGCATCAGTGATTGTATAAGAGCGTAAGAATGTGCTAGTATTTGTATGAGTAAGTGAGCTGGTGTGTGTATAACTGTATAGGTGAGTAAATGGCAGTGTGTTTAATTATTTGCATGACTGACTAGGTGTGTGAGTACCTCTATGGATGAGTGGCGGTGTTTGAGTGTCTATATAGGAGTATGAGTGCATATGATAGTCCTGTACTGAGTGACCGTAAGTATGAGTGACTGTACAGGTGAGTGAGTGGATGTGTGTGTAGACCTAAGAATCAATGAGTGGGTATGTAGTTATTGGTGTTGGAGTGTCTATGGTTTTGCGAATGGCAGTCTGTAATTTAGAGTGGGTGTATCAAAGGTTATATTAGGGTGTGAGGAGGTGCATCAGATTATCATTTGGATGATGTCATCAGTGATGTCATCAGTGATGTCATTTGAGATGTCATCAGTGATGTCATCAGTGATGTCACTGACCATGTCATGAGTGATGTAATATGTGACGTCATCAGCAGTGCATTGTGGGGCGCGAGTTATAGTTAGCTGAACTAACTATAACGGGGGAATTTCACGGGTTTTGTACGAGTGCAATGTCCAACTAACTATAACTGTCCCTAAAACCTATGGTTTTTTCAGTGAATTTGTAAGGTTTTTAAATGCAAATTTCTAACTATAACGTGTCTGAAACCTATGGTTTTTTCAGTGAATTTCAAAGGTTTTTTAAATGCTAATTTCTAACTATAACGTGTCTAAACCTATGGTTTTTTCAGTGAATTTCAAAGGTTTTTTAAATGCTAATTTCTAACTATAACGTGCCTGAAACCTATGGTTTTTTCAGTGAATTTCAAAGGTTTTTTAAATGCTAATTCCTAACTATAACATGTCTGAAACCTACGGTTTTTTTCAGTGAATTTCAAAGGTTTTGTAAATGACAATTTTTAAATGTATTAATTGTTATATTTATTTTGTTGATACTGATTTACTACATTTTTTTAAACTATTTATTTTTAGATATTTTATTTTTTTAATTACATTATAATTACATTATACATTACATTACAAAATATACTTTCTCAGAATGAATTACTTTAGTTTAAATACTTTGCAAATAGGCAATAGACTTTTAAGTACAGTAGTTACAGTTGTTGCAATGGGCAACACAATTTCAAACACAATGCAACATTGAGCTCAATGTGAATTTCTAGTTAAATGCAATTAGTTACTTTATGGATTACTTTTCTAACCACAGGACTGGATCCTAGATCCAGCACTGGTGCATCTCCTGTAAACAGTTGAAAGAATGCGTTTAAGTCACACAGGCGATTTTTAAGGAATATTTGTAGTTTGTGAAAATCGACACTTTGAAATTTTTCTGCTGAAAACCAGACAATGGATTCCTATGGAAGGAAATTCAAGTTACTGGTAAGTACGGTTAGAATTACTTTTCAGGGTCAGTGCTGGACTAAAAGATGCAGCACTGGGTTCTCTCCTGATAACAGGTGAGTAAATCGGAATTCATAGTTCGGCTGATTTTAGAGAAATATTATAAAGTTCAAAAACTCCACACTTAGAAGAATTTCCAAGTGAAACCAGTCAATGTTAGCCTATGGAAGGAAATACAAGTTACTGGTAAGTACGGTTAGAATTACTTTTCAGGGTCAGTGCTGGGCTAAAAGATGCAGCACTGGGTTCTCTCCTTATAACAGGTGAGTAAATCGGAATTCGTAGTTCGGCTGATTTTAGAGGAATATTATAAAGTTCCAAAACTCCACACTTAGAAGAATTTCCAAGTGAAACCAGTCAATGTTAGCCTATGGAAGGAAATTCAAGTTACTGGTAAGTACGGTTAGAATTACTTTTCAGGATCGGTACTGGGCGCAGAGATGCAGCACTGAGGTCTCTCCTGATAACAGGTGAGTAAATCGGAATTCGTAGTTCTGCTGATTTTAGAGGAATATTTGTAAGTTTCAAAAATCGACACTTAGAAACTTTTTCAGCAAAAAGCAGGCAATGATATCCTATGGAAGGAAATTCAAGTTACTGGTAAGTACGGTTAAAATTACTTTTCAGGATCAGTACTGGGTTCAAAGATGCAGCACTGAGGTCTCTCCTGATAACAGGTGAGTAAATCGGAATTCGTAGTTCGGCTGATTTTAGAGGAATATTTGCACAATGGTGAATAAAGGGGTGGGGCCTGAGGATACATGTCTGCAAACACGCCCTGTGGCGCGTTTTAAGTTGGAGAATTAATTCCTCCTCAATCCCGAGGGTCCCTAGGGGCCAACTAGCCCACCAGGTACCTCCAGTATGTGCCAGAGAGCTGCATTGCAGAGAGGTGTTCAGAGGCCATGCCCCTTTTTACAACACTCTGCAACGCAGCTCCGTGGCGCTTACTGGAGGTACCTGTGGGCTAGTTGGCCCCCAGGGACCCTCAGGATTGAAGAGGATTTAATTCCCCATCTTAAAACACGCCACGGGGCCTGTTTGCACACATGTCACCTGAAGCCTCGCCCCTCCCTTCACCACTGTGCAAACGCGCCCCGTGGCGCGTTTTAAGTTGGGGGATTAAGTCCCCTTGAATCCTGAGGGTCCCTGGAGTCCAAGTAGCCCACCATGTACCTCCAAAAAGCGCAACAGAGCTGCGTTGCAGAGAGGTGTAAAAAGGGGCATGGCCTCTGTACACCTCTCTGCAACGCAGCCCCCTGGTGCATACTGGAGGTTCCTGGTGGGCTAGTTGCCCCCAGGGACCCCCAGTATTTAAGGGGAATTCGTTCCCCATCTGCAAACGCGCCAGGGGGCGCGTTTGCAGAGTGGTAAAGGAAGGGGGAGGGGCCTGCGGCCCGATCTTTTTTTTTTTTTTTTTTTCCCCAAAGTGGGGTTGTGTGGCCCCCCTTCCTTTTTCCTATTTTTGGGCCCTGGGGACCCCATCCCCCAGGGCCTTACACCTTTTTTTTTTTTTTTTTTTTTATTAAACGGGAAGGGGGCCACGTGGCCCCCCTCCCGTGGCCGAATCCGGTTTCGGGGACCCCATCCCCCGGGGCATGGCCACACTTTTAAATACATTTTTATGGAGGGGGGCTGCGTGGCCCCCCTCCTCAGGCCTCCTTTTGCCCCGGGGACCCCATCCCCCGGGGCAGGCCTTTATTTTTAATTTTTTTTAATTATTTTTGGGGAGGGGGGCCGCGTGGCCCCCCTCCCGGGCCACTACTTGCCCCGGGGACCCCATCCCCCGGGGCTGGCCCTATCCTTTGGGGTCCGTGGGGGGACCCCAACTCCCCCACGGACCCTGCCGGCTCCCCGCCTCCTGCGGGAGCCGGCATTGCTTTCCACATGGGGAGCTGCTAACATGCAGCTCCCCATGTGGAAAGCAACTTGCTTTGGATATTGGAAGCGAGAGCAGGTTTCCTGCTCTCGCCTAATATCCAAAGCAGTTTGCTATGACAGGACGGGAGCCGCGAGGCTCCCGCCCTGCCATAGCAAACTACAGTGTCCCGGGGGTAGGCACCCCGGGACACTGCAGGAGCCGGCCCTGGGGGGTGGCGGTCCCCAGGGCCATTACAGGCTCCAGGAGGGGGGCCGCGCGGCCCCCCTCCCTCCATCGACAAAGCCCCGGGGAGGTGGTGGTCCCCGGGGCTCTGGGGGTCCGTAATGGACCCCCATATTGACATTTTTAGTGCCCCGGGGAGGTGGCAGTCCCCGGGGTGTGTGGGGGGGCTCGAGCCCCCCCACACAGGTAATTTTTTTTAAAAATAAAAAAGAAGCCCCGGTTGGTGGCGGTCCCCGGGGCTGCAAGAGGGCCAAGAGCCCTCCCGCACCATTATTTTTTAAAGCCCCGGGGGCTGGCGGTCCCCGGGGCTTGGGGGGCCTTCAAGGCCCCCCAAAATTAAATATAAACCCACCCCCCGCATGCCCCCGGGACTTGGCCCACCCGGGGGCAAAATAGCATCGAAGCGCGGGAGACCGCGCTTCGATTTTTTTTTTTCGGCGGGATTCGCGCACCCTAAGCGCATTCCGCCGATTCTTTTTCTTAAAAAATGCTTTTTTCTGCCCAGGGGGTCCTTGTGGGACCCCCTGAGCAAACCTAGGGGGTCAGGGTGTTTCTACCCTGCCCCCTTTGTGCGTTTTGCGCACTGGTTTCTTTTTTTTTTCTCGGCTGGATCCGCGCACCCTAAGCGCATCCCGCCGATTTAAAAAAAAAAATGCTTTTTTCTGCCCAGGGGGTCCTTGTGGGACCCCCTGAGCAGACCTAGGGGTCAGGGTGTTTCTACCCTGCCCCCTTTTGCGCTTTGCGCACTTGTTTCTCTCCCTCGGTTCTACCGAGGGACAAAATGGCTGCCAACACTTCCTGATTTGGAGTGTTGACAGCCAATTAGCATGCAGCTCGTGATCGGGAGGGTACGCGGACCCTACTCGGCCATAGATATATATGTGACTTTACTTTTGATTTTCTCAGGAACTACTGAACGGATTTACACCATTTAAGCAAAAGGCACAACACTGAACCAAGGGCTACCTCTTTGCCAAATTTGGTGTAATTCCGTTCAGCAGTTCGGGCTGTAGCTGCGACTAAAGGTTCCTATGGAAAAATGAATGGGGAAAATGCGTTTTGGGACCCCCCTTTTTTCTCGGCCCCTGCTTGACGAATCACCCCGAGACTTTCAGGATAGGAGCGGACCGGAGCGCCCCAACAAGTTGGAAGCTTTCACGAAGATTCGTCAACCGGCGCCAACGTTATTTCAAATAGAATGTTGCGGATTTCCTATGGAAAAAAGGTCATAACTATAACTATCTACTGGCGACCGCCAGTAGATAATATATTGTGTAGGTACATATATGTAGAGTAAGGAATCAATCAATCAATCAATCAGGGGCTTCTAAAGCACACTATTCACCCGTGAGGGTCTCAAGGCGCGGGAGGGTGTAGCTCTGGGTCAGCCAAAAAGCCAGGTCTTGAGGCTCTTCTTGAAGGTGTGCAGGGTAGGGGAGCATCTGATGTTGACTGGGAGCTCGTTCCAGGCCTTGGCTGTGACGTAGGAGAAGGCTCTTCCACCTGCTCTGTTTCTGCGGATGCGCGGGGTCTCTGCTAGGGCGAGGTCAGCAGAGCAGAGGTTTCTTTTGGGTACGTGGAAAGAGACTCTTTCGTTGAGGTATTTGGGTCCGATGTTGTGGAGGGATTTGAAGGCATGGGTGAGTAGCTTGAACGTTACTCTCTTCTTGACGGGGAGCCAGTGGAGGTCGCGCAGGTGTTGGGTCATGTGCTCATGCCGTAGGGTGTCGAGGATGAGTCTGGCTGCGGTGTTCTGGATGGTCTGGAGTTTGTGTAGCAGGGATTTGTTGATTCCAGCATAGAGGGCGTTTCCGTAGTCCAGACACTAGTTATGAGTGCATGGGTCACGGTCTTTCTGGATTCGGGGCAATCCACTTGAAGGTCTTGCGGAGGATGCGGAGGGAGATGAAACAGATGGAGGCGATGGCGTTGATCTGGCGAGTCGTGGTGAGGGAGGAGTCTAGAATGATGCTGAGGTTCCGGGCATGGTCCGTCGGGGTGGGTGGGTTTCTGAGGGCGGAGGGCCACCAGGTGTTGTACCAAGTGGTGGGGGAGGGTCCAAGGATGAGGACCTCTGTCTTCTCCGAGTTGAGCTTTAGGCAGCTGTTGCTCATCCAGGCTGTGATGCCTTTCATTCCTTCCTGGAAGCTGAGTCTGGTGTCTTTGGGGTTCTTCGTGAGGGAGAGGATGAGCTGGGTGTCGTTGGCATATGATACTATGCTGAGCCCATGTTGTCTGACGATGGCGGCGAGAGGGGCCATGTAGATGTTGAAGAGCGTGGGGCTGAGCGATGATCCTTGGGGTACTCCGCAATTGATTTCTGTAGGTTTGGAGAGGAAGGGTGGGAGTCTGACCTTTTGAGTGTTGCCGGTGAGAAAGGAGTGGATCCAGTCGAGGGCGGGTCCCCGTATGCCAGCATCGTGGAGTCTGGCTGCAAGATCCCGGTGGGAGACAGTGTCGAAGGCTGCGGAGAAGTCTAGCTGGATGGGGGCCGCGGTGTGGCCCTGGTCGAGTAGCATGCGGATGTCGTCGGTGGCGGCAAGGAGGGCGGTCTCAGTGCTGTGGTTGCTGCGAAATCCAGACTGGGAAGAGTCGAGGATGGCGTTCTCTTCGATGAAGGTGGTCAGCTGGGCGTTGACGAATTTCTCAGTGACTTTGGCTGCGAACGGAAGGAGAGAGATGGGCCGGTAGTTTTTCAGGTCCGTTTGGTCAGCCGAGGGTTTCTTGAGGAGGGGCTTGACCTCTGTCCGCTTCCAATCGTCGGGGAAGATGCCGGATTCGAAGGTGGCATTGATGGTGCGGCGTAGTTCAGGTGCTATGGCAGCAGCGGCTCTGTGGAAGATGTGAGGTGGGCAGGGGTCCGTGGGGGCTCCTGAGTGGGTGCTCTTCATGGTCATGGTGGTATCTTCGGTGTTGACCGGTGTCCAGGTGGTGATGGTGGGCTGGCTGTCATTGCGGGGGGGGTTTCTGGAGTCTGTTCGTTGAAGATTCTGTTCCCAGATTACACCAAGTTAAAAGCCCTGAAGAGAGTACCACGGGTGTCACTGGGATTTGAAACGCGTCAGCATTTCTCCTTCCATTGAGGAATTGACAATTTATGAATGCTAGCAGCGTTGAGGGATATTTAGAGTTGACTCAGCCCCAGCTGATCTTACGTTTGTTCTCAATGGCTAGCATCCCTCTAAGGATAATATGAACTTTATACTATGGGATTGCTTTACGTATGATGTCCTTGAAACAACCGACTGGTGTATTATTTTGTCACATTATTTTGAAATTATCTGTATGCATTATTTATAAAGTTGTGTGTTTAGTGTGCTGTCCTTCATGTTCACAACTTATTGTCTTGCACTTGTGCCAAACAAACAGTGTTTTCCCCATTTCAGACTTGCATGAAATGAAAAAAATGACACAATGAAATGATGAAATAATGGTTAAATAAATAACCAGGACCAATGAAAGTTTATATTGGCCCTTTGTCTGTTTAAGTAGATAGCAGCACAAAAAACAGTAGTTAGGTTCCTTGTCGTGCTACTTTTAGAAAGTTGGCATTTTTGTGCCGTAAATATTTGGGGGCAGATTTACAAGCCCCCTGCACTGCCAGTACGTCACTTTTTGTGACGCACTGGCAGCGCATTTCTCTGCCCCATATTTACAAGGACAGGAAAAGCCACCCTGCGTGGCTTTTCTTGTCCTTGTAAATATGGGCCCTTTACACGCAGCACTTTGCGTGAAAGGGGTGTTCCATGGGTGCTGCTGTGGGTGTTCCCACGCAACACCCATGGAACCAGACACATTTCCAGATTTACGAGGAATCGTAAACCTGGAAATGCGTCAGTATGCTACGCCACCCTAGGGGTGGCATAGCGAGGCGCAACGAGGAGAAATGCTTTCATTTCGCCTCGTTTTTTTCCTCTTTCAATGCGTGCTGCATTCTACAGCACGCACTGAAAGAGGAAAATGCCTGTAGTGATTGTTTTTGTGCAGGAAGGTGCTCCTTCCTGCGCAAAAACAATCTCCCCATGGCGCAGGCATCCTTGCACCATGGTGCAAGAGTGTCTGCGCCGGCGCATGGCAGCTGTTTGTGCGCCAGCGCTGGGGAGAGCACAGGAATGCGACATATCATTGTAAATATGTCGCATTCCTGTGCTCTGAAAGTGCAGCAGCGTGGTGCAGCCAAAGGGCTTGCGGTGCCACGCTGCAGCACTTTCTTGTAGATCTGCCCCTTGGTGCCTGCAGCCTGTTCCTGGGTCACATGTCTAGGAGTGGGTGGAAGTTGGCCTTTGTATATTCCTCCCAGACAGCCAAACAATGGAGAAACTAGGTGTGCCTGAATGGGCCACCACTGACAGGATGGGGAGCCGGGCTCTGCACAGCCCCACTTACACATCAATAGGCTTAGCCCTGCTCACACACAAATAACTTCACACTTTTGTGTCTGTAGCCAGGATTGAGCCAGGGCAGGGAGGCAGGAAATCCCAGACGCTTCTGTGGAGGGAAGCTCCAGAAATTTCTCCCACTTCAAAAAAGGCACTAGGGATAAAAAGGGGACCTCCAGCCCCACTGTGACCGGTATTCCTTGCATTCCAAGCAGCATTCTTAAGCTTAATAAATTGTCTGGGATTTTACTGATGAATTTAAATTTTATGAATCTGTTCCCCCGCAATTGAATTTTAAAAAAAGTGGCTCTCTGGGAGGATTGTTTTGTGTTAGGGCAATTTTTTCAATTGTTGCCGCATTTTGCACCAAATTGAAGGAGGGAAATGTTTACAATTTTACAAATGTTTACCACATTTTGCACTTTATTGAAGGGAAACCTCTAAAACAAAAATGCATTGGGGGCATTGTATAATTTTGTCCCAGAGGACGTATCCTCACTTCCTGTTGACCATTTTTACTGGCCATAGGTCGGAGAAGGCAGTGCTCTAGTTGTTTTGCCATGCTGCTGTCTCGCTGTTTGCATCGGCATTTAAGGATGGTTGGTGCGCAGTCAAGTGCAGCTGGAATGCCACTGGTGCGCCAAAGGCAAGCCCGTCTGCACCTGTCTGTCCCTGGACGGTGCCAGGGGCCAGGAATGCTATTCCTGCAAAGAGCAAGCAATTAATCTACATCTCATCCACTTGTTGTGGCAAACCATAAGCGGGGATTGCCTACATGCCTGCTCACCTGGGGTGAATGTGTTTGAGTGCACACAGTGTGGCTTTGCATCCACTACCTCCCTGCTGCACCTACATCCCCCATGCCTGATAAACACTGCACTTCATTCAGAATTTGTACTATTAACTGCCGCTTCCTGGCCTGCCACCACACTGAGATATATGATCTAATTCAAGAAGTTCCACCTGATGTTTGGTTCCTCACTGAGACTTGGCTAAGCCATGACACCTCTACCGAAGCTCTTTAGGCACTGCCCCCCGGCCACATCATCATTAGATGTGGCAGATCCACAGGCAGAGGGGGTGGTCTTGCCATCATTTATAATTCCACAGTTAGTTGCAGCCTGGCCCCAGGTTCCATTTCAGGATGTGAAAATGCTCTTTTTCAGATCGTGGTGAGAAAAAATTTCACCCTCTCGGGTCTCCTTATCTACAGACCCCCGGGCCTGTCTAAAGCTTTTAGAACCACTCTGGTGAAACAAGTGACTTCTTTAGCGCTCAGATCATCCAAGTTTATCATCATTGGGGACCTTAATCTCTACTTTGATCAAATCAATGATATTGGAGCTCATGAATTAATGGATTATTTGGCATCATTACAGCTGAGTCAGCTAGCAGGAGGCCCCACACACCTAGTGGGTCACCTTTTAGATCACCTTCAGGTGGCCCCTCTTAGACCTATGGTCTTGACTGACCACTACCTGATCTGCATGTCTCTTCGAGTAACTAGGTAGAGACCTATGTCCACAAGCTCCTTTACTGCTAAAAGGCCATGGCATAAATTGCATATATCAGAATTTGGCAGTTACATCTGGTCCTATTCCGTGCAACTGCATTCCAATGTAGATTCCGCTGATACGGACATGAAAACATGGGTTACGTCGGCCCTCGATAAGTTCATATCCTTCTGGCAGGTAAAGGCCAGGAGTAAGCCCTCTGCCCCTTGGTTCAATTAAACAGTGATTACTGAGAAAAGGTGTGTCAGAGATAGTGAAAAACACCTTGGGGTCTCTATTGTTTCATACACAGATGATACCCAGCTCATCTTTTCTTTTTCTATTGACTCCTCTAAGGATATGACTAAATTCGAGAGCTGTATGCTGTCAGTGGCTAGTTGGATGGATGACAAATTTCTAAAATTAAATTCTAGTAAAACAGAGCTCCTGCTGTTTGGTAAACACACACAGTCATGTGGAAATCTTTTGTGGCTGGACAGCTTAGGGCCCCCCACGCCTAAATCCTCTGTCAAAAATCTGGACATATGGCTGTATGACTCTCTTAGTCTCAAGAAACAAGTAACCACTCTGGCAGGCACTTGTTTTGATCTTCTAAGAAGATTGAAACCTATTATAGGCCTACTCCAACCGCATTTCCATCGGATGGTTTATCAATCTTTCAATTCATACCAACTAGACTTTTGCAACATCCTCTATCTAAGTTGTAAGAAATCTATCCTTAAGAGATTACAGTCGTACCTAAACGTGGTGGCCCGATTTCTTTTTTCCCTCCCGAAGTTTTGCTGGGCTTCGGAGCTTCTTCGCAAGCTCAACTGGCTGCCATTGGAGAATAAATCCAATTAAAAGATCTTAGCACGATGCATAGGATCTTGAAAGCTCAAGCTGCTCCCATTCTGTCTGATCTAATGCGACACTATCTCCCAACCAGAGCACATCTCTCAGCTAAGATAAATCTGGCGGTGACTCCCCAATTGCACAGGAAACGTGCTGTTGGCCGCTCCTTTTGAGTTTTGAGTCCAGCCCTCTGGAACAGTTTGCCTCTCGGGCTAAGAAATATTCATAATTACTTCGATTTCAGGAAAAAGCTTAAAACGTGGCTTACCCAAAAAAGTTTGGGCACTACAAGTCCTAGCATTCATATAGAACTAACTCACCTGAAAGGGCCCACCGGAGGGCAATGAATTCATTAATGAGCATGTGGACAAGAGTGTTCCAAAAACGTCAGTGCAAGGTTTACTCAAGATAAAGGGAGTGGCAACCTATTCTGGTTGGCACAGAGGTGTAAGAGTTGTCTATCTCAATAGAGTTGGGATGTCTAGAGTGATGGAGAATTCCTCCTTTTGAATATAGTGCCCTCACACACCCTTGCAAGTGTCATGCCTCATCATCGGGCGTGGCTCCTCGTGGGGGTGGCGCTGCTGTCCCTCACGGGCCCAGCGAGAGGGCTCTTTATCGGAGATCTTTTAAGGAGACGCCGCAGTTGTGCATGCGGGTGTGTGGGCCTAGGACAGTGAGTGGGTGAGTGAGTTAAAATTACCAGACGGTACCCAGAACCTAGTGTTATCCGGGGGTCCGGATGATAAGGTTAAAAATAGATCGGATGTAGAGATCCTCTTGGAAACAAATGTGGAGGGGGGATAAATGTCTTCCCGTTGCTCTCAGTATCCGTGTGGGTGTGTGAAAAAGAATGGGGTCAACATGTTTCGTGCATCGTAATGGTCCATAAGGGATCGAGGGGAGCTTCGTCAGGACCGAGAAGTGAAAAGAATATATATAGGAGAAAGTGAACAGGGATCAGGGGGAAAAAGGAACCCTGTATACCTGTAATACCTATAATCAGGTGTAGATGCGTCTCAGTGCTAGTAGGAACGTGTAGTTCAAGTTCCTTAGCCCAACCCCCAGATTCGAAGTGAAGGGCCACGTTGGCGCTCACTGCGGCTATGAGGGACAGTATAATCGCTCGTCCCCTTTGGTGCCCGGTACCTGCCCATCCGTCTATGAGTCGCTGGTGTCACACCTACCCTCCAGTGTATACCACGTCAGTTCTTGGGAGCAATGGTACTGGACCTGCTTTCTTTCAAATAGCTCCCCGTCCCCCCCTCTCTACAGTGTGTTGCAAGGTTTACTCAAGCCTGTGAACAAGGACCAGAAGGGTTCGAAGCACGTCCGGCATGCAAATGATCTTGATGTGAATGCCGGTTTCTTAGCCCTGAAAATAAAAGAGCTTTGAAAGTTCATCTGTAAAGCAGTGCATCTTCGTTTTGATGGCAACTTTGGTACAAAACCATTGGAATGAAAGGTGAGACACGTACCTTTCCCCACCTCTGAACCCTAAACACACCTTATAACCCCTTTACTGTGCCTATCCTGACCCTTTCTTTCTAAACCCTGAAAATTCCCTTGCCATGCAAAAATCCATACTCACCCTAAACCCTTAAAATTCCCTTGCCATCCAAAAAACCCATACCCACCATGAACTATAAAAGTTACCTTGCCACCCAAAAACCCATACCTACCCTAATCCCTAAAAAATCCCTTACCACCCAAAACCTACAAGCAACCCATACCCACCCTAAACCCTAAAAAAATCCTTTTCCATCCAAAAACCCATACTCACTCAAAACCCTAAAAAAATCCCTTCCCACCCAAAAACTCATACCCACCCTAAACCCTAAAGATTCCTTCCAACCCAAAAACTCATACCCACCCTAACCCTGAAAAATTCCCTTGCCACCCAAAAACCAATACCCTTGACCCTGCTAGGTAGGTCGCTCCCCCTCCGCACAGCACCGCCTGTGTGTCCCTGCCCCAGTTGCCCTTCTGTTCCCTTCGTCACACCGCTCCCGTTCCCGCCGCTGCGTCCCCTGCGGCTCCGCCCCCCTGACTGACCATTCGCTGCCCCTGCCTCCCACCTCCCAGCTGCTCCTCCCTCCCACCTCCCCATATATGGCGGCTGCTGCGCGGTGAGGAGAGCGACCCTTGACCCTGCTAGGTAGGTCGCCCCCCTCCGCACAGCACCGCCTGTGTGTCCCTGCCCCAGCTGCCGCTGCTGAGGAAGATAGAGGCCCTCCTCCACCCGCAGGCTACCACCGGCACCTCATCCCTGGTGGCCAGTGGTAGGCCGTAGGTTTGTACCTCTTCTGTTCTTTTGTAGTGCCTTTTGTCACTTTGGTGTCTGTGACTGCTGTTGTCTGTTTTTTCCCCCTGTGCCTATATTTGTTCTGTGCCCGGTTTTTCCTTCTGTTCCCTCGCTGTCCCCTTGATTCTGTGCCCGGTTTTTCCTTCTGTTTCCCTCGCTGTCCCCTTGATTCTGTGCCCGTTTTTCCTTCTGTTTCCCTCGCTGTCCCCGTGATTCTGTGCCCGTTTTTCCTTCTGTTTCCCTCGCTGTCCCTGTGATTCTGTGCCCGTTTTTCCTTCTGTCTCCCCCGCTGCCCCTTGATTCTGTGCCCGTTTTTGCCCTCTGTTCCTTGTTGCCCCCGTAATCCCCGTGCCCTTTTGCCTTCTGTTCCCTTCATCGCACCGCTCCCGTTCCCGCCGCTGCGTCCCCTGCTGCCCCACCCCCCTGACTGACCATTCGCTGCCCCTGCCTCCCGCCTTCCTAGCTGCTCCTCCCTCCCACCTCCCCATATATGGCAGCCGCTGCGCGGTGAGGAGAGCGACCCTTGACCCTGCTAGGTAAGTCGCTCCCCCTCCGCACAGCACCGCCTGTGTGTCCCTGCCCCAGCTGCCGCTGCTGAGGAAGATCGAGGCCCTCCTCCACCCGCAGGCTACCACCTGCGCCTCATCCCTGGTGGCCAGTGGTAGGCCGTAGGTTTGTACCTCTTCTGTTCTTTTGTAGTGCCTTTTGTCACTTTGGTGTCTGTGACTGCTGTTGTCTGTTTTTTCCCCCTGTGCCTATATTTGTTCTGTGCCCGGTTTCTCCTTCTCTTCCCTTGCTGTCCCCTTGATTCTGTGCCCGTTTTTCCTTCTGTTTCCCTCGCTGTCCCCGTGATTCTGTGCCCGTTTTTCCTTCTGTTTCCCTCGTTGTCCCCGTGATTCTGTGCCTGTTTTTCCTTCTGTCTCCCCCGCTGCCCTTTGATTCTGTGCCCGTTTTTGCCCTCTGTTCCTTGTTGCCCCCGTAATCCCCATGCCCTTTTGCCTTTTGTTCCCTTCGTCGCACTGCTCCCGTTCCCGCCACTGTGTCCCCTGCGGCCCCGCCCCCCTGACTGACCATTTGCTGCCCCTGCCTCCCGGCTCCCAGCTGCTCCTCCCTCCCCATATATGGCAGCCGCGTAGCGGAAGGCAATTCCGTCTGCTCCCGTCCGCGCCTGGACCGCGCCCAGTGCCAGAACCCCTGGTCCTCGCGCCCCCCGTGCCAGCCACGACGACCGCCGCCGATACGATGCCACCACACTCCACGCTCTCAACCCCGGACGGACACGCACCTGCTTCAAGGCCGCCCCGAAACGCACTCATGGTCCCTTCACCTGCCGGAACTGCAGCTACACCAGCCTCAGAGCCGCCGAAGCGCCCGCCAAGAAGGACCTCAACCACCTCCGATGCACCCTACTGAACACCCGCTCCGCACGCAAACACGCCGTCGAGCTCTGGGACCTGCTCGACACATCATCACCGGACGTCGCCTTCCTGAGAGAGACCTGGATGAACGACTCCTCCGCACCCGACATCGCCATAGCCATCCCAGATGGCTATAAGATCACCCGCAGAGACCGCACCAACGGAGTAGGAGGAGGAATCGTCCACAAGAACACCATCAGGGTCTCGACCAGCACCGACGACATTCTCTGCACCGCCAAACACATGCACTTCCAGATCCACACGGACCCCAACACCACCCTTAGAGGCACCCTCGTCTACAGACCCCCTGGACCCCTACCCCAGTTCAGCGACTCCATCGCCGACTTCATCAGCACGCACGCCCTGACCTCCACCGACTACATCCTCCTCGGAGACCTGAACTTTCATCTGGAGAACAACGACGACAGCAACTCCACCACCCTGATCGACAACCTCGCCAACCTCGGACTGAGACAGCTCATCACAATGCCGACCCATTCCGCCGGCCACACGCTCGACCCCGTCTTCTCCTCAAGCTCCCACGTCTCCTTCAGCCACACCACCGAACTCCTCTGGACCGACCACCGCTGCATCCACTTCACCTTCCAGAAACCCACCACACACCACCGCACCCAACAGATCCCACGCCGCTGCTGGAGCAAAGTCACCGAAGACCAACTACAGGCAAACCTCGCTTTCAGCCCACCCACCGACCCCTCCAACACTGACGACGCTGCCCACAACCTCAGACGATGGGTAGACGACTGCGCCAACACCCTCGCCCCGCTGAAAAAACCCACCTACAGAGACACCAGCAAAAGAGCCAGCTGGTTCTCCCCGGAACTCCTAGCATCCAAGCGTACCTGCCGGAAACTAGAGAAGAAATGGCACAGTGAAAAGATACCGGACAGCCATGCAGCCCACAAAGACGCCATCCGCAACCACCATCACCTCATCAGGTCCGCCAAGAGGATCTCCTTCAAAGACCGCCTCGACAACAACGCACACAACAGCAAGGAGCTCTTCAACATCGTGAAGGAACTCTCCAACCCCAGCTCCCACACCAATGACATCCCGCTGTCGCAAGCCCTGTGCGATTCCCTCGCCACCTTCTTCCACCGCAAGATCGCCGACATCCACGACAGCTTAAACACCCAGACAGCCCCAACAGACACCGACACACCAGACCCGCTGCACACCATCGACCACGACCCCTTGTCAGCCTGGGCCAACGTGAACATCGATGACACCATCAAGACCATGAGCACAATTCACTCCGGCTCCCCGTCAGACCCTTTCCCGCACCACATCTTCAACAAAGCCAGCAGCTCCATTGCACCCCATCTGCGCAACGTCATCAATCTCTCCTTCGAAACCGCGACCTTCCCAGAGGGATGGAAACACGCCGAGATCAACGCCCTACTCAAAAAACCCAAGGCGGACCAGAGAGACCTCAAGAACTTCCGGCCCATCTCCCTGCTTCCGTTCCCAGCCAAGGTCATCGAGAAGATCGTCAACAGACAGCTAACCCGATACCTAGAAGAAAATAGCATCCTGGACCCATCCCAGTCGGGGTTCCGCAGCAACCACAGCACCGAGACTGCCCTCATCGCCGCCACTGACTTGTGGCGCATTTTAAGTTGGGGAATTAAGTCCCCTTGAATCCTGAGGGTCCCTGGGTGCAACTAACCCACCAGGCACGTCCAGTAAGTGCCACAGAGTTGCATTGCAGAGAGGTGTAAAATGGGGCATGGCCTTGGACCACCACTCTGCAACGCAGCTCTGTGGTGCTTACTGGAGGTACATGGTGGGCTAGTTGGAGCCAGGGACTCTCAGGATTCAAGGGGACTTAATCCCCCACCTTAAAACATGCCACAGGGCGCCTTTGCACAGTGGTAAAGGGAGGGGGCGGGGCCTGAGGTGACATGTGTGCAAACACGCCCTGTGGCGCGTTCAAAGTTGGGGAATTAAGTCCCCTTTAATCCTGAGGGCCCCTGGGGGCCAACTAGGCTACCAGGTACCTCCAGTAAGCGCCAGAGGCCTGCGTTGCAGAGAGGTGGTCCAGGCCATGCCCCTTTTTACACCTCTCTGCAACGCAGCTCTGTGGCGCTTACTGGAGATACCTGGTGGGCTAGTTGGACCCTAGGGACCCTCAGGATTCAAGGGGACTTAATCCCCCAACTTAAAACATGCCATGGGCGTGTTTGCACAGTGGTGAAGGGAGGGGGCGGGGCCTGAGGTGATGTGTGCAAACACGCCCTGTGGCGCGTTTTCAGTTGGGGAATTAATTCCTCTTCAATCCTGAGGGCCCCTGGGGGCCAACTAGCCCACCAGGTGCTTCCAGTAAGCGCCACAGAGCTGCGTTGCAGAGAGGTGGTCCAGGCCATGCCCCTTTTTACACCTCTCTGCAACACAGCTCTGTGGCGCTTACTGGAGGTACCTGGTTGGCTAGTTGGAACCCAGGGACCGGCAGGATTCAAGGGGAGTTAATCTCCCAACTTAAAACGGCCACAGGGCGTGTTTGCACACATGTCACCTCAGGCCCCCCCCTCCCTTCACCACTGTGCAAACGCGCCCCGTAGCGCGTTTTAAGAGGTAGATTTAATCCCCCTGCCCTATTATGTACTAGGGACTTACAGAGGAGGTCATGCTAATCACAGGGGTACCCCAACGCATAGTGTTCCCTAGAGTATGTAGGTGTTTTCACTGTATTCTAAGTGTCTTTTAGCATAGCACTGGCTCTAGGCCTGGTTAGTCAGAGTCAGTTACCACCAGTACCCGTCTGAAAAAGTTGTGGGCACAGGATGATTTTGGAACAAGGCCTCTTTCTGCTCCTCTGTTGGTTCTTTCTGCACATGTCTTGCTTCTTCCTGCACTTTTCTTCATCTTTGTGGACTTCTGTTGCTTCTTTCTGCATTTCTTTTGCTTCTTTCTGTGCGTTTTTTCTTCTTTCTTCACATGTCCTACCTCTGTAGGCATTGTTAGAAACTAGCATTTGAAAAACCTTTGAAATTCACTGAAAAAACCATAGGTTTCAGGCACGTTATAGTTAGAAATTAGCATTTAAAAAACCTTTGAAATTCACTGAAAAAACCATAGGTTTCAGGCACGTTATAGTTAGAAATTAGCATTTAAAAAACCTTAGAAATTCACTGAAAAAAACCATAGGTTTTAGGGAAAGTTATAGTTAGTTGGACATTGCACTCGTACAAAACCCGTGAAATTCCCCCGTTATAGTTAGTTCAGCTAACTATAACTCGCGCCCCCGCAATGCACTGCTGATGACGTCACATATTACATCACTCATGACATGGTCAGTGACATCACTGATGACATCACTGATGACATCTCAAATGACATCACTGATGACATCCTCCATGTGATAATTTGATGCATCTTCTCACACCCTAATATAACTTTTCATACACCCACTCTAAATTACAGACTGCCATTCTTAAAACCATAGACACTCCAATACCAATAACTACATACCCACTCTCTGATTCTTAGGCCTACACACACACATCCACTCACTCACCCGTACAGTCACTCATACTTATGGTCACTCAGTGCAGGACTATCATATGCACTCATACACTTATATAGAAACTTACACACTGCCACTCATCCATAGAGGTACTCACACACCTAGTCAATCATGCAAATAATTAATCACACAGCCATTTACTCACCGATACAGTTATACACACACCAGCTCACTTACTCATACAAATACTACCACATTCTTACAATGTTATACAATCACTGATACAAGCACACACTCATCCATACAACCACTCTCACAATCTCACACTCTCACTTATAGCCATTTGTATACTCCAACACACATATATACTGCCTTTCACATATGTAGTTACTCACACATGTACCACTGAGATATACATTCACTCACTAACACACCCATACACACACTCACCCACCCATACAGTCCATCACAGATGCACTCTTGAAACCATGCACCCAGTGACTCACCCACTCACACATCTATGCACAGAGTCACACATACCCCACCCACACAAACACTCAGGCACCCATACAGATACTCAGACAACCAATCAATAACCCATATAGACACTCATGTAGCTATTCACAAACCCATGCAGCCGCTTACACACCAACAGACAGACGGATACAGACATTCACACAGTTTAGTCACTAACCCATGCAATCAGTAAGATACGTTTAATCACTCACTTATAGAGTCAGTCACGCACCTCCTAAATCATCCATTCAGACACTTATACACCTACTCATTCTTCAATGCGCCTTTCCCTATATATATTAAACATATTTAAACTTTACAGAAACACACAGTCACTGGATGAAGTCATCAGTGATGTCATTTGAGATGTCATCAGTGATGTCATCAGTGATGTCACTGACCATGTCATGAGTGATGTAATATGTGACGTTATCAGCAGTGCATTGCAGGGCGCGAGTTATAGTTAGCTGAACTAACTATAACGGGGAATTTCACGGGTTTTGTACGAGTGCAATGTCCAACTAACTATAACTTTCCCTAAAACCTATGGTTTTTTCAGTGAATATATATATATATATATATATATATATATATATATATATATATATATATATATATATATGATATGTATGTGTATATTACCTACTGGCGGTCCTCAGTAGGTAGTTATAGTTAGGGCCTATCATCCATGGGAAAAGCGTTTTTTGATTTGCCAGTATCTTTGGCGCCGTTTGACGAATCTTCACGAAAGTTTCCAAACTAATGACCAGCTCAGTTCAGCTCCTGTCTTGAAAGTTTGGGGGTGATTCATCAAGCGGGGGCCGAGAAAAAAGGTGAGTCCCAAAACGCATTTTCTCCATGTTAATTTCCATAGGAATTTTTGGAACAGGCTACAGCCCGAACTGCTCAACGGAATTACACCAAATTTGGTAAAAAGGTAGCTCTTGGTTCAGAAAGTGACCTTTTTTTTAAATGGTGTAAATCCGTTCAGTAGTTCCTGAGAAATTCAAAAAATACACATATCGATATCTGAGCACCGAGGAGGGTTCGCAAACCCTCCCGAGCACGAGCTTAATTCTGATTGGCTGCCAACACTTCAAACCAGAATGTGTTGGCAGCTATCTTGTGACTCAGTAACCAAATAATTAGTGTGGGGGCCTCGAGCCCCCCCACACTGCCCCGGGGACCACCACCTCCCCGGGACACTGTTTATTGAAATACGGGGGTCCGTTGCGGCCTCCGGCCCCGGGGACCACCACCTCCCCGGGGCTACTTGCATGTTGGGAGGGGGGCTGCGCGGCCCCCCTCCTGGAGCCCTCGATGGCCCTGGGGACTGCCACCCCCCAGGGCCGGCTCCTGCGATGTCCCGGGGTGCCCACCCGGGACATTGCCGTTTGCTATGGCAGGGCGGGAGCACGGCTCCCGCCCTGCCATAGCAAACACTGCTTTGCTTCTTGGAAGCGAGAGCAGGAAACCTGTTCTCGCTTCCAAGAAGTAAAGCAGAATTGCTTTTGGGCAAGGGGAGCTGCATGTCACCAGCTCCCTTTGCCCAAAAGCAATGCCGGCTTCCGCAGGAGGCGGGGAGCCGGCTTGGACCGTGGGGGCATTGGGGCTCCCTACAAAGTCTCCATCAAGGAGGCCAGGCCCCGGGGTATGGGGTCCCCGGGGCCAGAAGTGGCCCAGGGGAGGGGGGCCATGTGGCCCCCCTCCCGTGAATTAAAAAATAAAAAAAAATAAGCCAGGCCCCGGGGGATTGGGTCCCCAGGGCCAATGGTGGCCCAGGGAAGGGGGGACAAACAGCCCTCCGTAAATAAAAAAAAAAGAGGCCAGGCCCCTTGGGATGGGGTCCCCAGGGCCAATAGTGGCCCAGGGAAGGGGGTCCACCCGGCCCCCTTCCTGTTTTTAAAAAAAAAATAAGGCCGGGCCCTGGGGGATGGGGTCCCCGGGGCCATAATTGGCCTGAGGAGAGGGGCCACGTGGCTACCCTCCACCCAAAAAGCTTCAGGCTGGCCAGGCCCCGGGGGATGGGGTCCGGGGTGCCAGAATTGGCCCAGGGAAGGGGGGACACGCGGCCCCTTTCCCGTTTGAAAAAAAAAAAAAGATAATATGCTGAGGCCCTGGGGGATGGGGTCCACAGGGCCCAAAAATAATTAAGGGAATGGGGGCCACACAGCCCCCATTCCAAAAAGAAAAGAAAAAAGAAAAGCTGGCGTTGCGGGAGGCCCCACCCCCTCCCTGCACCATTGTGCAAACGCGCCTCCTGGTGTTTTTTGGGTTTGGGGATTAAGTCCCCTTCATTCCTGAGGGTCCCTGGGGGCCAACTAGCCCACCAGGCACCTCCAGTAAGTCCCACACAGTGGGATAGCTGAGAGGTGGTCCGAGGCCACGCCCCTTTTTACACCACTCTGCAAATGCGCCTCTTGGCGTTCTGCTGGTGGGGCGATGAGGTCCTTTCATATCCTGACCTTTCATATCAGGACACAAGTGGACTTTATCCCCCGAGCAGTAGTGCGCCAGGAGCCGCGTTTGCAGAGTGGTGTAAAAAGGGGGCGTGGCCTTTGAGCATTCTCAGCAATCCAGCTGTATGGAGCTTACTGAAGGTAACAGGAGGGCTAGTTGGCCCCCAGGGACCCTCAGGAGGAAAGGGGACTTCATCCCCCAATGAAGATTGTACCAGGAGGCGCGTTTGCAGAGTGGTGGAGAAAGGGGGCGTGGCCTGTGTCCACCTCTCAGCAATCCCACTGTGTGGGGCTTACTGGAGGTAAGAAGTAGGCTAGTTGGCCCCAAAGGACCCCCAGCAGCGAAGGGGACTTCAATCCCCATCCAAGAGCGCGCCAGGGAACGCGTTTGCAGAGTGGTGGGCAAAGGGGGCGTGGCCTGCTATGAGAACTTAGGAATCCTGCTCTGTGGGACGTACTGGAGGTAATAGGAGGGGTAGTTGCCCCCCAAGGATGTCCTGTTACCTCCAGTAAGTCCCACATAGTGGGATTGCTAAAACATCTTTGGAAGCCATGCCCCATTTCTCCACCACTCTGCAAACACGCCTCCTGGCAGACTACGGGATGGGGGATGAAGTCCACTTTACTCCTGAGGGACTTTGGGGGCTAAGAAGCCCTCCTGGTACCTCCTGTAAGTCCTATGCAGCGGAATTCCTGAGCGCTGGTCGGAGGCCCAGCACCCTTTCTCCACCACTCTGCAAACGTGATTACTAGTTAAAGAAGCATTTGCAATGTAATAGGTTTTGCATTTGCGAGAGTTAGAGCTATTGGCGTTGTAAATGTAAAAGTTTTTTACTAATGATTTTTGGTGTAGAGTGGATGTATGTTGTGTGTACTGGAATTATGTGGTATGTTGTGCAGTGAAATTATGTGAATAGAAAGTATGTGGTATTTAGTGTATAGGAATTATGTGGAGTGGGATTATGTGTTTTGGAGACTAATTATGTGGAGTGGTAACCTCAGGTTTAGTCTTCCTCGTTTCCATAGAAGCTAAACTATAAACTCAATGAGACACAGTAAAAGAAGGAACCACTGAGGAGCAATTCTGGACTTAGTCGGAGGTATGAGCAGGGCCACTGGAATAATGTGACTGTTCGGCTGCACCAATTTTCCCATAATTAAAAATGTTCTGCATTTGCCAAATATTCCATCATCTGCTGCCTAATCTGCAGAATTGAACAAAAAAAGCCTTGTTTCTAGCTCAAACGGCTCAAAAGTTCCCAAAAATGCAGCGTCATGTGTTACAGCGTGGTGGAAGGCCCTTTGAAAAGCTGGAAAGGTCATGTGTTACATATTGCAAAATGTGGGTGTTAAACTGGTACGAATGGTGCACAAACCTCTCTTCTTTCTGTGCCTCTCTTGCCTCTTTCTGCATTTCTCTTGCCCCTTTTCTGCACCTCACTTGCCTCTTTCAGCACCTCTGTTGCTTTCTTCTGCAGATCTCTTGCCTTTCTGCACCTCCCTTGCCTCTTTCTGCACCTCTCTTGCCTCTTTCTGCACCTCACTTGCCTCTTTCTGCACTTCTCTTCTTTCTACACCTCTCTTGCCTCTTTCTGCTCCTCTCTTGCCTCTTTCTGCACCCTTCTTCCCTTTTTTGCATCCCTCTTGCCTCTTTCTGCTGTTCTCTTGCCATTTTCTCCACCGCTCTTGTTTCTTTCTGCACCTCACTTTGCTCTTTCTGCACTTCTCTTGCTTCTTTCCACACCTCTGTTGCTTCTTTCAGCAATTCGCTTCCCTCTTTCTGCACTTCTTTTGCTTGTTTCTGCACCTCTCTTGCGTCTTTATGCACCTCTGTTGCCTATTTCTACACCTCATTTGCTTCTTTCTGCACCCCTCTTGCCTCTTTCTGCACCCCTCTTTTCTCTTTCTGCACCTCTCTTCTCTCTGTCTGAAACCCTGTTCCCTCTTTCTGCACATTTCCTGCCTGTTTCTGAACCTCTCTTACCTCTTTCTGTACCTCTATTGGGTCTTTCTGCACTTCTCTTGCTCTTTCTACACCCTTCGCGCCTCTTTCAGCACCTCTGTTGCTTTTTCTGCACTTCTCTTCCTTCTTTCTGCACCCCTCCTGCCTCTTTCTGTATCTCTCTTGCCTCTTTGTGCACCTCTCCTACCTTTTTCTGCACCCCTGTTACCTCTTTTTGCACCTCTGTTGGTTCTTTCTGCACTGCTTTTGCTTCTTTCTGTCACCTGCCTCTTTCTGCACTTCTCCAGCTTCTTTCTACATGTCAGCTGCTTCTTTCAGCAATTCTCTTGCCTCTTTCTGCACTTCTTCCTTCTTTCTGCACCCCTCCTGCCTCTTTCTGTACCTCTCCTGCCTCTTTGTGCACCTATCCTACCTCTTTCTGCACTGCTCTTGCCTCTTTTTGCATCTCTGTTGGTTTATTCTGCACTGCTCTTGCTTCTTTCTGCACCCCTCTTTCCTCTTTCTGCATCCCTCTTTTCTCTTTCTGCACCTCTCTTGCCTCTTTTTGCACCCCCGTTCCCTCTTTCTGCACCTTTCCTGCCTGTTTCTGCACCTCTCTTTCTGTACCTCTGTTGGTTCTTTCTGCACTTCTCTTGCTCTTTCTGCACCCTTCGTGCCTTTTTCAGCACCTCTGTTGCTTCTTTCTGAACTTCTCTTCCTTCTTTCTGCACCCCTCCTGCCTCTTTCTGTACCTATCTTGCCTCTTGTGCTTCTCTCCTACCTTTTTCTGCACCCCTCTTGCCTCTTTTTGCACCGCTGTTGATTCTTTCTGCACTGCTCTTGTTTTTTTCTGCACCTCACTTGCCTCTTTCTGCACTTCTCTTGCTTCTTTCTACACCGCTGTTGCTTCTTTCAGGAATTCTCTTACATCTTTCTGCACTTCTCTTCCTTCTTTCTACACCCCTCCTGTCTCTTGCCTCTTTGTGCAACTCTCCTACCTCTTTCTGCACTCCTCTTGCCTCTTTTTGCACCTCTGTTGGTTCATTCTGCACTGCTCTTGTTTCTGCACCCCTCTTGCCTCATTCTGCACCCCTCTTTTCTCTTTCTGCACCTCGCTTGCCTCTTTCTGCACCCCTGTTCCCTCTTTCTACATGTTTATTGCCTGTTTCTGCACCTCTGTTGCTTCTTTCTGTACCTCTGTTGGTTCTTTCTGCACTTCTCTTGCTCTTTCTGCACCCTTCGCGCCTCTTTCAGCAATTCTGTTGCTTCTTGCTGCACTTCTCTTCCTTCTTTCTGCACCCCTCCTGCCTCTTTCTGTACCTCTCTTGCCTCTTTGTGCACCTCTCCTACCTTTGTCTGCACCCCTCTTGCCTCTTTTTGCACCTCTGTTGGTTCTGTCTGCTGTTCTCTTGCCATTTTCTGCACCTCTCTTGCCTCTTTCTGCATCTCACTTGCCTCTTTCTGCACTTCTCTTGCTTCTTTTCACACCTCTGTTGCTTCTTTCAGCAATTCTCTTGCCTCTTTCTGTACTTCTTTTGCTTGTTTCTGCACTTCTCGTGCATTTTTATGCAGCTCTGTTGCCTCTTTCTACACCTCATTTGCTTCTTTCTTCACCCCTCTTGCCTCTTTCTGTACCCCTCTTTTCTCTTTCTGCACCTCTCTTCCCTCTTTCTGCACCCCTGTTCCCGCTTTCTGCACCTTTCCTGCCTGTTTCTGCACCTCTCTTGCCTCTTTCTGTACTTCTGTTGGTTCTTTCTGCACTTCTCTTGCTCTTTCTGCATCCTTCGTGCCTCTTTCAGCACCTCAGTTGCTTCTTTCTGCACTTCTCTTACTTCTTTCTGCACCCCTCCTGCATCTTTCTGTACCTCTCTTGCCTTTTTGTGCAGCTCTCCTACCTTTTTCTGCACCCCTCTTGCCTCTTTTTGCACCTCTGTTGGTTCTTTCTGCACTGCTCTTGCTTCTTTCTGCACCTCACTTGCCTCTTTCTGCACTTCTCTTGATTCTTTCTACACCTCTGTTGCTTCTTTCAGCAATTCTCTTGCCTCTTTCTGCACTTCTTCCTTCTTTCTGCACCCCTCCTGCCTCTTTCTGTACCTCTCCTGCCTCTTTGTGCACCTATCCTACCTCTTTCTGCACTGCTCTTGCCTCTTTTTGCATCTCTGTTGGTTTATTCTGCACTGCTCTTGCTTCTTTCTGCACCCCTCTTTCCTCTTTCTGCATCCCTCTTTTCTCTTTCTGCACCTCTCTTGCCTCTTTTTGCACCCCCGTTCCCTCTTTCTGCACCTTTCCTGCCTGTTTCTGCACCTCTCTTTCTGTACCTCTGTTGGTTCTTTCTGCACTTCTCTTGCTCTTTCTGCACCCTTCGTGCCACTTTCAGCACCTCTGTTGCTTCTTTATGAACTTCTCTTCCTTCTTTCTGCACCCCTCCGGCCACTTTCTGTACCTATCTTGCCTCTTTGTGCATCTCTCCTACCTTTTTCTGCACCCCTATTGCCTCTTTTTGCACCGCTGTTGATTCTTTCTGCACTGCTCTTGTTTTTTTCTGCACCTCACTTGCCTCTTTCTGCACTTCTCTTGCTTCTTTCTACACCGCTGTTGCTTCTTTCAGGAATTCTCTTACATCTTTCTGCACTTCTCTTCCTTCTTTCTACACCCCTCCTGTCTCTTGCCTCTTTGTGCAACTCTCCTACCTCTTTCTGCACTCCTCTTGCCTCTTTTTGCACCTCTGTTGGTTCATTCTGCACTGCTCTTGTTTCTGCACCCCTCTTGCCTCATTCTGCACCCCTCTTTTCTCTTTCTGCACCTCGCTTGCCTGTTTCTGCACCTCTGTTGCTTCTTTCTGTACCTCTGTTGGTTCTTTCTGCACTTCTCTTGCTCTTTCTGCACCCTTCGCGCCTCTTTCAGCAATTCTGTTGCTTCTTGCTGCACTTCTCTTCCTTCTTTCTGCACCCCCTCCTGCCTCTTTCTGTACCTCTCTTGCCTCTTTGTGCACCTCTCCTACCTTTGTCTGCACCCCTCTTGCCTCTTTTTGCACCTCTGTTGGTTCTTTCTGCTGTTCTCTTGCCATTTTCTGCACCTCTCTTGCCTCTTTCTGCATCTCACTTGCCTCTTTCTGCACTTCTCTTGCTTCTTTTCACACCTCTGTTGCTTCTTTCAGCAATTCTCTTGCCTCTTTCTGCACTTCTTTTGCTTGTTTCTGCACTTCTCTTGCGTCTTTATGCACCTCTGATGCCTCTTTCTACACCTCATTTGCTTCTTTCTGCACCCTTCTTTTCTCTTTCTGCACCTCTCTTCCCTCTTTCTGCACCCATGTTCCTGCTTTCTGCACCTTTCCTGCCTGTTTCTACACCTCTCTTACCTCTTTCTGTACCTCTGTTGGTTCTTTCTGCACTTCTCTTGCTCTTTCTGCACCCTTTGTGCCTCTTTCAGCACCTCAGTTGCTTCTTTCTGCACTTCTCTTCCTTCTTTCTGCACCCCTCCTGCCTCTTTCTGTACCTCTCTTGCCTCTTTGTGCACCTCTCCTACCTTTTTCTGCACCCCTCTTGCCTCTTTTTGTACCTCTGTTGGTTCTTTCTGCACTGCTCTTGCTTCTTTCTGCACATCACTTGCCTCTTTCTGCACTTCTCTTGCTTCTTTCTATACATCTGTTGCTTCTTTCAGCAATTCTCTTGCCACTTTCTGCACTTCCTTTTTCTGCACCCCTCCTGCCTCTTTCTGTACCTCTCTTGCCTCTTTGTGCACCTCTCCTACCTCTTTCTGCACTCCTCTTGCCTCTTTTTGCACCTCTGTTGGTTCATTCTGCACTGCTCTTGCTTGTTTCTGCACCCCTCTTGCCTCTTTCTGCACCCCTCTTTTCTCTTTCTGCACCTCACTTGCCTCTTTTTGCACCCCTGTTTCCTCTTTCTGCACCTTTCCTGCCTGTTTCTGCACCTCTGTTGCCTCTTTCTGTACCTCTGTTGGTTCTTTCTGCACTTCTCTTGCTCTTTCTGCACCCTTCGCACCTCTTTCAGCACCTCTGTTGCTTCTTTCTACACTTCTCTTCCTTCTTTCTGCACCCCTCCTGCCTCTCTCTGTACCTCTCTTGCCTCCTTGTGCACCTCTTCTACCTTTTTCTGCACCCCTCTTGCCTCTTTTTGCACCTCTGTTGGTTCTTTCTGCTGTTCTCTTGCCATTTTCTGCAACTCTCTTGCCTCTTTCTGTACCTCACTTGCCTCTTTCTGCAGTTCTCTTGCTTCTTTGCACACCTCTGTTGCTTCTTTCAGCAATTCTCTTGCCTCTTTCTGCACTTCTTTTGCTTGTTTCTGCACCACTCTTGCGTCTTTGTGCACCTCTGTTGCCTCTTTCTACACCTCATTTGCTTCTTTCTGCACCCCTCTTGCCTCTTTCTGCACCCCTCTTTTCTCTTTCTGCACCTCTCTTCCCTCTTTCTGCACCCCTGTTCCCTCTTTCTGCACCTTTCCTGCCTGTTTCTGCACCTCTCTTGCCTCTTTCTGTACCTCTGTTGGTTCTTTCTGCACTTCTCTTCCTTCTTTCTGCACCCCTCCTGCCTCTTTCTGTACCTCTCTTGCCTCTTTGTGTACCCCTCCTACCTTTTCCTGCATCCCTCTTGCCTCTTTTTGCACCTGTTGGTTCTTTCTCCACCGCTCTTGCTTTTTTCTGCACCTCACTTGCCTCTTTCTGCACTTCTCTTGCTTCTTTCTACACGTCTGTTGCTTCTTTCAGCAATTCTCTTGCCTCTTTCTGCACTTCTCTTCCTTCTTTCTGTACCCCTCCTGCCTCTTTCTGCACCTTTCCTGCCTGTTTCTGCACCTCTCTTGCCTCTTTCTGTACCTCTGTTGGTTCTTTCTGCACTTCTCTTCCTTCTTTCTGCACCCCTCCTGCCTCTTTCTGTACCTCTCTTGCCTCTTTGTGCATCTCTCCTACCTTTTCCTGCATTACTCTTGCCTCTTTTTGCACCTCTGTTGGTTCTTTCTCCACTGCTCTTGCTTCTTTCTGCACCTCACTTGCCTCTTTCTGCACTTCTCTTGCTTCTTTCTACACATCTGTTGCTTCTTTCAGCAATTCTCTTGCCTCTTTCTGCACTTCTCTTCCTTCTTTCTGCACCCCTGTTCCCTCTTTCTGCACCTTTCCTGCCTGTTTCTGCACCTCTCTTGCCTCTTTCTGTACCCTCTGTTGGTTCTTTCTGCACTTCTCTTCCTTCTTTCTGCACCCCTCCTGCCTCTTTCTGTACCTCTCTTGCCTCTTTGTGCATCTCTCCTACCTTTTCCTGCATTCCTCTTGCCTCTTTTTGCACCTCTGTTGGTTCATTCTGCACTGCTCTTGCTTCTTTCTGCACCCCTCTTGCCTCTTTCTGCACCCCTCTTTTCTCTTTCTGTACCTCTCTTGCCTCTTTCTGCACCCCTGTTCCCTTTTTCTGCACCTTTCCTGCCTGTTTCTGCACCCCTCTTGCCTCTTTCTGTACCTATGTTGGTTCTTTCTGCACTTCTCTTGCTCTTTCTGCACCCTTCGTGCCTCTTTCAGCACCTCTGTTGCTTCTTTCTGAACTTCTCTTCCTTATTTGTGCACCCCTCCTGCCTCTTTCTGTACCTCTCTTGCCTCTTTGTGCACCTCTCCTACCTTTTTCTGTTCCCCTCTTGCCTCTTTTTGAACCTCTGTTGGTTCTTTCTGCATTGCTCTTGCTTTTTTCTGCACCTCACTTGCCTCTTTCTGCACTGCCCTTGCTTCTTTCTACACCCCTGTTGCTTCTTTCAGCAATTCTCTTGCCTCTTTCTGCACTTCTCTTCCTTCTTTCTGCACCCCTCCTGCCTCTTTCTATACCTCTCTTGCCTCTTTGTGCACCTCTTCTACCTCTTTCTGCACTCCTCTTGCCTCTTTTTGCACCTCTGTTGGTTCATTCTGCACTGCTCTCTTCTTTCTGCACCCCTCTTGCCTCTTACTGCACCCCTCTTTTCTCTTTCTGCACCTCGCTTGCCTCTTTCTGCACCCCTGTTCCCTCTTTCTGCACCTTTCCTGCCTGTTTCTGCACCTCTGTTGCCTGTTTCTGTACCTCTGTTGGTTCTTTCTGCAATTCTATTGCTCTTTCTGCACCCTCCGCGCCTCTTTCAGCACCTCTGTTGCTTCTTTCTGCCATTATATTGCCATTTTCTGCACCTCTCTTGCCTCTTTCTGCACCTCACTTGCCTCTTTCTGCACTTCTCTTGCTTCTTTCCACACCTCTGTTGCTTCTTTCAGCAATTCTCTTGCCTCTTTCTGCATTTCTTTTGCTTGTTTCTGCACCTCTCTTGCGTCTTTATGCACCTCTGTTGCCTCTTTCTACACCTAATTTGCTTCTTTCTGTACCCCTCTTGCCTCTTTCTGCACCCCTCTTTTCTCTGTCTGTACCTCTCTTCCCTCTTTCTGCACCCCTGTTCCCTCTTTCTGCACCTTTCCTGCCTGTTTCTGCACCTCTATTGCTTCTTTCTGCACTGCTCTTCCTTCTTTCTGCACCCCTCCTGCTTCTTTCTGTACCTCTCTTGCCTCTTTGTGCACCTCTCCTACCTTTTTCTGCACCCCTCTTGCCTCTTTTTGCACCTCTATTGGTACTTTCTGCACTGCTCTTGCTTCTTTCGGCCCCTCACTTGCCTCTTTCTGCACTTCTCTTGCTTCTTTCTACATGTCTGTTGCTTCTTTCAGCAATTCTCTTGCCTCTTTCTGCACTTTTCTTCCTTCTTTCTGCACCACTCCTGCCTCTTTCCGTACCTCTCTTGCCTCTTTGTGCACCTCTCCTACCTCTTTCTGCACTCCTCTTGCCTCTTTTTGCACCTCTGTTGGTTCATTCTGCACTGCTCTTGCTTCTTTCTGCACCCCTCTTGCCTCTTTCTGCACCCCTTTTTTCTCTTTCTGCACCTCGCTTGCCTCTTTCTGCAACCTTGTTCCCTCTTTCTGCACCTTTCCTGCCTGTTTCTGCACCTCTGTTGCCTCTTTCTGTACCTCTGTTGGTTCTTTCTGCACTTCTCTTGCTCTTTCTGCACCCTTCGCACCGCTTTCAGCACCTCTGTTGCTTCTTTCTACACTTCTCTTCCTTCTTTCTGCACCCCTCCTGCCTCTTTCTATACCTCTCTTGCCTCTTTGTGCACCTCTTCTACCTCTTTCTGCACTCCTCGTGCCTCTTTTTGCACCTCTGTTGGTTCATTCTGCACTGCTCTGTCTTCTTTCTGCACCCCTCTTGCCTCTTTCTGCACCCCTCTTTTCTCTTTCTGCACCTCACTTGCCTCTTTTTGCACCCCTGTTCCCTCTTTCTGCACCTTTCCTGCCTGTTTCTGCACCTCTGTTGCCTGTTTCTGTACCTCTGTTGGTTCTTTCTGCACTTCTCTTGCTCTTTCTGCACCCTCCGCGCCTCTTTCAGCACCTCTGTTGCTTCTTTCTGCCGTTATATTGCCATTTTCTGCACCTCTCTTGCCTCTTTCTGCACCTCACTTGCCTCTTTCTGCACTTCTCTTGCTTCTTTCCACACCTCTGTTGCTTCTTTCAGCAATTCTCTTGCCTCTTTCTGCATTTCTTTTGCTTGTTTCTGCACCTCTCTTGCATCTTTATGCACCTCTGTTGCCTCTTTCTACACCTCATTTGCTTCTTTCTGTACCCCTCTTGCCTCTTTCTGCACCCCTCTTTTCTCTTTCTGTACCTCTCTTCCCTCTTTCTGCACCCCTGTTCCCTCTTTCTGCACCTTTCCTGCCTGTTTCTGCACCTCTATTGCTTCTTTCTGCACTTCTCTTCCTTCTTTCTGCACCCCTCCTGCTTCTTTCTGTACCTCTCTTGCCTCTTTGTGCACCTCTCCTACCTTTTTCTGCACCCCTCTTGCCTCTTTTTGCACCTCTGTTGGTACTTTCTGCACTGCTCTTGCTTCTTTCTGCCCCTCACTTGCCTCTTTCTGCACTTCTCTTGCTTCTTTCTACATGTCTGTTGCTTCTTTCAGCAATTCTCTTGCCTCTTTCTGCACTGCTCTTCCTTCTTTCTGCACCACTCCTGCCTCTTTCCGTACCTCTCTTGCCTCTTTGTGCACCTCTCCTACCTCTTTCTGCACTCCTCTTGCCTCTTTTTGCACCTCTGTTGGTTCATTCTGCACTTCTCTTCCTTCTTTCTGCACCCCTCCTGCTTCTTTCTGTACCTCTCTTGCCTCTTTGTGCACCTCTCCTACCTTTTTCTGCACCCCTCTTGCCTCTTTTTGCACCTCTGTTGGTACTTTCTGCACTGCTCTTGCTTCTTTCTGCCCCTCACTTGCCTCTTTCTGCACTTCTCTTGCTTCTTTCTACATGTCTGTTGCTTCTTTCAGCAATTCTCTTGCCTCTTTCTGCACTGTTCTTCCTTCTTTCTGCACCACTCCTGCCTCTTTCCGTACCTCTCTTGCCTCTTTGTGCACCTCTCCTACCTCTTTCTGCACTCCTCTTGCCTCTTTTTGCACCTCTGTTGGTTCATTCTGCACTGCTCTTGCTTCTTTCTGCACCCCTCTTGCCTCTTTCTGCACCCCTTTTTTCTCTTTCTGCACCTCGCTTGCCTCTTTCTGCAACCTTGTTCCCTCTTTCTGCACCTTTCCTGCCTGTTTCTGCACCTCTGTTGCCTCTTTCTGTACCTCTGTTGGTTCTTTCTGCACTTCTCTTGCTCTTTCTGCACCCTTTGTGCCTCTTTCAGCACCTCTGTTGCTTCTTTCTGCACTTCTCTTCCTTCTTTCTCCACCCCTCCTGCCTCTTTCTGTACCTCTCTTGCCTCTTTGTGCACCTCTCCTACCTTTTTCTGCACCCCTCTTGCCTCTTTTTGCACCTCTGTTGGTTCTTTCTGCTGTCCTCTTGCCATTTTCTGCACCTCTCTTGCCTCTTTCTGCACCTCACTTGCCTCTTTCTGCACTTCTCTTGCTTCTTTCCACACCTCTGTTGCTTCTTTCAGCAATTCTCTTGCCTCTTTCTGCACTTCTTTTGCTTGTTTCTGCACCTCTCTTGCGTCCTTATGCACCTCTGTTGCCTCTTTCTACACCTCATTTGCATCTTTCTTCACCCCTCTTGCCTCTTTCTGCACCCCTCTTTTCTCTATCTGCACCTCTCTTACCTCTTTCTGCACCCCTGTTCCCTCTTTCTGTACCTTTCCTGCCTGTTTCTGCACCTCTCTTGCCTCTTTCTGTACCTCTGTTGGTTTTTTCTGCATTTCTCTTGCTCTTTCTGCACCCTTCGCGCTTCTTTCAGCACCTCTGTTGCTTCTTTCTGCACTTCTCTTCCTTCTTCCTGCACCCCTCCTGCCTCTTTCTGTACCTCTCTTGCCTCTTTGTGCACCTCTCCTACATTTTTCTGCACCCCTCTTGCCTCTTTTTGCACCTCTGTTGGTTCTTTCTTCACTGCTTTTGCTTCTTTCTGCACCTCACTTGCCTCTTTCTGCACTTCTGTTGCTTCTTTCTACACCTCTGTTGCTTCTTTCAGCAATTCTCTTGTCACTTTCTGCACTTCTCTTCCTTCTTTCTGCACCCCTCCTGCCTCTTTCTGCACTCCTCTTGCCTCTTTTTGCACCTCTGTTGGTTCATTCTGCACTGCTCTTGCTTCTTTCTGCACCCCTCTTGCCTCTTTCTGCACCCCTCTTTTCTCTTTCTGCACCTCTCTTGCCTCTTTCTGCACCCCTGTTCCCTCTTACTGCACCTTTCGTGCCTGTTTCTGCAACTCTGTTGCCTCTCTCTGTACCTCTGTTGGTTTTTCTGCATTTCTCTTGCTCTTTCTACACCCTTTGCGCCTCTTTCAGCACCTCTGTTGCTTCTTTCTGCACTTCTCTTCCTTCTTCCTGCACCCCTCCTGTCTCTTTCTGTACCTCTCTTGCCTCTTTGTGCACCTCTCCTACATTTTTCTGCACCCCTCTTGCCTCTTTTTGCACCTCTGTTGGTTCTTTCTTCACTGCTTTTGCTTCTTTCTGCACCTCACTTGCCTCTTTCTGCACTTCTGTTGCCTCTTTGTGCACCTCTCTTGCCTCTTTCTGCACTTCACTTGCTTCTTTCTGCACCTCTCTTGCCTGTTTCGGCACCTCTGTTACTTCTTTCTGTACTTCTCTTGCTTCTTTCTGCACCTCTGACTTAGAGGTAGTTTTAATCCCCCTGCCCTATTATGTACTAGGGCCTTACAGGGGAGGTCATGCCAATCACAGGGGTACCCCAACCTATAGTGTACCCTAGTGTATGTAGGTGTTTTTACTGTATTCTAAGTGTCTTTCAGCATAGCACTGGCTCCAGGACTGGTTAGTCAGTTACCACCAGTAACAGTCAGCAAAAAGTTGGTTGCACAGGATGACTTTGCAACAAGGCCTCTTTCTGCACCTCTGTTGGTTCTTTCTGCATATCTCTTGCTTCTTTCTGCACCTTTCTTTGTCTTTCTGGACTTCTGTTTCCTCTTTCTGCATTTCTCTTGCTTCTTTCTGCGCTTTTCTTCCTCTTTCTGCACATGTCCTACATCTATAGGCATAGTTAGAAATTAGCATTTAAAAAACCTTTGAAATTCACTGAAAAAACCATAGGTTTCAGGGACGTTATAGTTAGAAATTAGCATTTAACAAACCTTTGAAATTCACTGAAAAAAAACAGGTTTCAGGGACGTTATAGTTAGTTGGACATTTCACTCATACAAAACCAGTGAAATTCAGTCGTTATAGTTAGTTGAGCTAACTATAACTCGCGCCCCCGCAATGCACTGCTGATGACGTCACATAATACATCATTAATGCCATGGTCAGTGACATCACTGATGACATCTCAAATGCATTCGCGTTTCGAACTTGCGGTCTTTGTCAAAGCCTCACACAGTGGAATGTGCATACTTCCTTTAAAAAACAAGGTAAGTTTGTTGCAATTCATGAACATGGTGAAAATACTGGGATAAACCAATTTATACATTTGAATTTCTTCCAGGCTAAAATCCATGATTTGAAAAAAGCATAATTGAAAAAACATCTTTTAAAACAAGCAACCTGTTTTTGAAATCATCTAAATATTTGGAAATAAATATATCCAAAACACAAATTATAAATTCAGTCAAGTGACTAAGCAATCATATGCAGTCAATATAGACCTTTTTGCATTCCTCACCATAAACAGCCAAATGGCATTATATACTGGGCATGATTCGTAAGTCGTAAATATATCTATTGGTGTACTGAGGACCCATGTGCCAAAAGAAAACTTGTAAAATAACATGTTAAATAACATGACAACACTCGCCCAGTGGCTACTGTGTCTATATTAAATTTCCTATATACACCATCTCAAGAAATCATTAATTATTACGCTCAATACATAGTATCTTTACAACCACAAATTCTGCCCTATATTCAACAACATATTGGAAAACCTAACCTCTAATTCTGTAATCTCAAATTCATACTAAAACTGAGATACTTCTCATTTCAAACAAGGAGGAGAACCCTCAAATTGTTGAATGGCTAAAGGCCGTGGATGCGCTCAATGGGAATCTCACCCTAGCTGACTCTGCCAAATCACTAGGTATCACTCTAGACCCGAAACTAAGCATGACCAGACACATCAAGAATTCGGCCAAGAGCGCCTTCCTCAACCTTAAACTACTGAACAAAATAAAACCTTTCATTCCGCCCAGTGACCTCAAACAGGCCACTCAAACTCTGGTGAGGTCAAGACTGGACTATGGGAACGCAGTCCTCTCAGGAATTGCAAAGTCACACCTAGCCCCCCTCAAAACTACTCTGAATGCGGCAGCCAGAATGGTCACCGGAATCAAGAAATTCGACCACATCTCCCCTGCACTCAGAGAACTTAAATGGCTCCCAGTTGAAATGCGGATCAGCTTCAGAACAGCCTGCCTCACTCATAAAGCCCTACATACCCGCAAACCCGAATACCTGTCGGCCAAACTCAAAAAAGCCGGTCAGGCCAGGAACCTCAGAAGCTCAAACTCCCTCCTACTCATCCCAACTAAAACTCAAAAACTAAAAACTGCAGCTCGTTCCTTCGCCGGAAGCGCACCCAAAATCTGGAACTCCATTCCCCCTCACATAAGAACCATTCCCTCTTTTGTTAAATTCAAAAGCCAACTCAAAATCCTGTTCCTTAACCGCTCCCTAGGGAGTCGATAGGAGCATTCGGAGCGAGATACCAGACACCCCGCACTGCTCCAACACCATGTCCTCGAGACTACGATACGGATGTCCCATGACTACGAAGCAGACCCATCAACAAGCGTCCTGCAAGGTTATTGTATTCGTTCTTTTGTCTTGTTTGTTGTCAATCTCTGCAATGTATCTTCTGTAAAGCGCTCCGATACCCTCGGGTCAGGCCAGCGCTATATAAAACTTCTAAAATAAATAAATAAATAAATACTATGGACTTTAATAAACCCCATATTACCCCAGGGAATAACCACCCCTAATATGTCCCATGTGAAAAGTGTGAAAAAGAAGAAGAAAAACCCATACCACTAAATTCTTTTGTTGCACATTCAAGGCTATAAAGATACCCTACCTATTTAAAGATAAACAAATGAAAAGATTTCCCAATCACAGCTGGTCCAGGCCACTATGCTTGGCATGTGCCTGAAATATTTTTATTATAAACAAAATGGAAATATTGGCCAATGAAAAGAAGGAAGACGGGGAACGGAGGGTAAGGAGGTTTAGTGGGTGGGGGTTAGGGGGAGGGAATGGGTAAATTCAGGGGGGGTTGGGTGGGTAAAAATTACCGTGAGTTTCTTCAAATTATGGAGAACACTTCTTCATGAATTAGAAATCCAAATCAGTTCTACAGGTACGAAGAAAGCTATCAGAGTGTCCATAAATGGTGTTAAGTGCACAAAGACAGAGAGAGAGAAAGCAGAGGTTTGAATATAATGCACTTGCCTTTATACTTACATTTTGTGTGGTAAAGGCATATGTGGAAAAGAAGCATATGTTGTTAAGCTTTCGTTGTAATTGCATGCGTGGTTCAGACCGCATTGTAATTGCTGTTTCCCTACTACCATTTCCTATTCCCAGCATAGTTTTCATAGTCTTTGTATGTTTCTTTACATAAACTTCATGTTTATATTTCAAATAGACACTGAACAGTTTTCCCTATACTGTAAACTTTGTGTTTCCCTATGTACATCTATTTTTAAGGTGTGTGATTGCTCTCACGGTAGGCTCGCGAGATATCAGAGTTATAACTTGTTCTAATCTGTTGTACAGAGTTTTTTTTCAGCAGGTCATTTATTACTGAATGCTAATGTTTAATAATAAACTCAGTACAGTATGTGTATTGTATTTCTTATTTTGTTTACAAACTTAAGGCTCTTGTGAGATGATTGTGGAAGCCGAACACACAATCCCCTGCTTGCACTCCGAGGGGGCTGTACTTCCTGTCTGGCTCTTGCAATCCCCTTGTGACTTTGCACATTTGGAATTAAATTCATAACAGTGTATTTCTGCAATTTTAGTACAACATATTTTATTGGGTTTTTGCAAACAAGGACAAAACAAAAAATGATACAGTGTTGGTATATATAACAGATCGATACTAAAGTAAAAGAAAAACATTGTCATAGCAGTATCTATATACCAAAAGTTTACAAGGTCATAGAAGCAATAAAATTATAAGGATTGAACATGGAACAAACGAGGCTACTTCTCAAAATACTAGTCATACAACAATGTCTATAAAATAGGAAATAGAGTTACTAAATATTCTATAGATAAGTATTTATGTAATCATCAATTGGTTTCCATAACTGTTGAAATGAAGATGTATTTTTACAAGTTCCCTTATACAACAATTGGGCACCAGATCTAACAAAAGCATGATAAGACCACCAAGCCTGAACTGATATTGCTTCAGCTGACTTCCAATTTGAGGTAATGGATTTAATAGTAATAGAAATAAGAAGATCAAAACGTTTAGAAGGGAACTCCGATAAGGTAGACGATAAAACATGAGATTTACAAATAAGTATGTTGTAAGTAAGAGCCTCAGAGATAGAAAGTATTTTATCAATAATATCCCAGACATTCCTCCAAAATTGAAATATTACTGCACACTCAAAAAGAAAATGCTATTTCTGTAATTTTCAAGAAAGTAAGACACCAGAAGTGTTATTTAAAGCACAAAAACAGTTTGTGTACTGTTGCATTTGAGATATTAAGAAAGTTCTCTGTATTTTACAATCTAGTGGCACTCTTGTGAGACACCCGCAAGATGCCAGAGAGAGGAAAGATATCCCAAGGAAAGATTGCGATTGGTTCATATGGATGTCTTTATTTAGCAAAGAAAGATTCCTTTCTTGTTGCATCATTTGTCTATTGGGTTTTTCTCTGATTGCACCTTTTTGGCTACCTTCCTGACTTCCTGACTGAGATATCTGTTGCATACCAATAAGAATGTGCTGCACATTGTCCAAAGCACTTCTTCCTGAATGTTGATGCCAGTGCAGAAGTAAGAGCGACACAAGATATTCCCAAGAGCATTTTGAGTAAGCCATTGACTTCACTAATACCTCCCAGTGATTTACCACTTAGTACTCTACTCTAATCAATGTATGACAGAAAAAACATGATTCACCATAGCCATAGATCCACAGCTTACTGACTCGGCCTTCAAATAATCCTATACTACCTCAGCATGTGGTGCCTGTGAAGGCCATTTGAGCAGTCTTCAGATGCGTGGGTAAATTATTTTTATTGCACACCACAAGAAGTAACTATAAATATAACTGTGTTGGGGGATCGAGAACCAATACAATTAACATTTAATGTGCTAGTGATTAGCACTTTGCACAACTCCAGTTTCTGCCCGAAGTCTATAAAGTTCCGCTAAAGCTGGGGCTCCACTGAGTGTGAGGAATCTGATTTAATCAGATCACAACGGAAATGAAAAATCCTGAGTTACAAAATGAAAGAACCACTGTGAAAGCCAAATGGACTGTCTTTAATATGCTGGGGTTTGTATGCGTTAGCACATTAGAGCCTGGACTACATGATTTACTAATACTTGTTATGTAATCTCATATACAGATGGTTTCACACAGACAAGAATCACAAAGCGGACAAAAAAGTTTGATTATTACTGTTTAGTAGGGTATTATGTGTTCATACATTTATGTTTGAATGTGTATCCTGTAGTACATATACAATGCCTTCATTAAATGCACTGCAATGTGAAACAATATTGTTTGTTGTTAGAATCCATGTATTCACCATTGAAGGTGTTTCACTGCCTGCATGCACATACTGTCAAAATAATAATGAACTTTAATCAGTGCTAAATTTGTAAAGGAACTAGTGCTGGGGCCCAAAGTCTTTCTCAATATCCTGCTGCTGGAGCTGCCAAATGTTTGGGTCCCTAAAGACCAAGGCTGTCTAGTCTTGATTCCATCTCATGCCACTTTCATCCACCACCATACACTCCTTGTTCCTTTACTTCACTCTTGCATGTTCTTAAAACCCTGCTTCCTCCGTTTGATACTGTTTTCCTGTGTTTCTCTTTCTCTACCCCCAACTTTCTCACCTTTCTTCCACCCCCCTTTATTCTGGGTCAAAGTGTTCTGATGAAGAATAAGTCCAGTGTGCAACATGAGTACCAGTGGGCTCCACTTGCTAACACCTCCTCAAATTAAGCGCTGATCTTAATTCATTGTTATAAAAACCAATACAAAGTTAATCCACCTGTAACATAAATGATTTATAACAACAACATGTTTTTATAATTCATTGTATTCCAAAGGAAGCATTTCCTAGAACATGGAATGATGCATTAAACAGTTACTCCTCTGAAGCACAATGTGCATGCATAATTTTGGTTGAGTAGTGACAAAAGCTCTAGCAGATAACTTTGCTCAAAAGCCAGTCCTAAAAGCACTTTCAGGAGTTTCCTACAGGAACATTTTATATTACCTGTTGTATTATTTGGATCATTTCTAATCTCACAACTAATTTTTTCATTGTTGCTACCTTCAGTGTGCAATTCCCGACACAGAGCTTTCATTGCTCAATTCTGAAAGTCACACACAAGCCAGAAAGATTAAGTGAGCTATACTGATCTGACTTCCTGTGCAACAGTGGCACATTTTCTTGTGCAGGAGGTATAAAAAAAACACTATCATTTCTAAAATATCCTGCCAACACAACCCAGAGGCACATTTACATTGTGGGATTTTTAATTGTGACCTACTTTTCTAGCTTTTTGGCAAGCAAAGGTTTCTGCTGTCAACCTAGGTGTGATAATCCAGGGAATATATGAATATGATGGAATGGATACAGTCCCAGAGTTTGCATTCATTATTAAACACATTGCTTCTACTTATTTCTCTACTTGGATATTGTCATAGCTGATTTTCCTTTAACATGTGATGGTACATGTCAGACCCCGTTCATGGGGGAACGAGGCAAACAGGGGCTCCTGGGCCTCAGCCCTGGAGGCTCGGATTGTTTGCCTCTGATGCTCCAGTGTCCACTTTATGACTGTGCAAAACTGGACCAAGTACAGCCCCTTCAGCACTTGACTCTCAGTGGCGATGATCGTGGCCAGACTGGCCTTATATTCCACTGGTAATTTCACTGGTGGGCTGGAATCCTTGAAGGCCATTTTTCAGGGCAGGGGGGGCGCTCCCAGTGCCTCTGCCATTTTCCCCGTCTGCCAAAGGTTAATTGCAGCAGGCACAGACAGAAAGAGAGAGAGTGAGGGGAAAGATAGAGAGAAAGTGATCAGATAGGGAGAAGAGAGCACAGAAATAGAGAGAGAATGGGTGTAGAGAGACAGATTGAATGAGGAAATGAAGGAAGTGATACTGCTTTGAACATTTTTGCCAGGGCTGTTATTGGTTCGCCAGTCCGACCCTGGTAGTGATGGAGAGCAGTCGCAGGCATCTGAGTAACTGATGGTCCAACCCAGTGTTTTACTTGAGTAAAGAAACGAACGCCCCTTTAGTAATTCTAGGCAAGGCCTTCCTCTGGAGCGCTTTAGAGTATCTCATGAGCCTACATCAAGGGTCAGGCGCAGATTATCCCTTACTTTAAATGATAAACCTCATTTAGTCAACAAATCCCCCTGTCAACTCTGTCTCACCAGAGCACAGTCATCAGTCCTTTCCCTACAGCTAGTGGCAACCTGCAGCACACATCTCTACTTGCTCCCACTTCAGGGAGGAGATGTGCTGGTTGGAGGTACAACCCATGTTCCAGCTGAGGACAAAAGTAGAAAATTGCAAAAATAGCATAGGCAGCCATGTGAAATCCTTGGAGACAGGTGGTGCTCCTGTCAGCACTGAAGGTCACCAGTGAAAGGTGAACCTGATTCAGGGTCTTGGGTGATATGCAGCAGTTGGTCCGCCAAGGGCCAAAGGTCAAGTCAACATGAGTGCAGCCAGAGTGGAGTCTTTGGCTGCAGCAGTAGGTTACCTCAGGGCCAGTTCTTGATTCCAGCTGTATATTTCAAATTGGGCACAGTCTCTTGGTGGCAGTGTATCCCACCTCTAGCACAATTCCTAGTTGTAGGGAAAAGTCTACCTCCAGCATAGTTCGTAGTTGCAGTGGCAAAGTCTGCCTCGAGCACAGTTCATTGTTGCAGCTGCACAGTCTGCCTCTGGCATGATTCTTGTTTATAATGACGACAACCACAGTCCATGATTCCTATTTGGAACCACTAAGCACAGAGAGCTCCCATAGCAGTATTTTCTGCGTGGCTACTGCATTTTCCATGTGTGTCTTTGTTCCCCATTCTGCCACTCTCTCAACACCAAGATTTTATTGCACAAGGGGGACCATCCAAGTGACTCACTCTGTGTCCCTTTCTGAACTCCTAAACTCTAAACTTCTTTGCAACACCTACCTTCATTGTACCCCCTGCATGTTTTTGACACATTTTGGATTTTAATTTGCTTTGCTTTTCTAGCATATTAATTTTCTGATTTTAGTTTTCTCACTTATCTTTTAAAGTTATTTGTATTTCTAACTTTTCTTATTGAATTATTAATATAATCTTGATAAAAATGCATGGTTTACGGTTACCAATGCAGATCATTTTATAGAATTATCCAGAAACAAGGTAACGTAGCAGCCCCATACACATTTGCTACTGAGCTAGGATGTAAAGCAATGAACATGTAAGGAAAACTAAAATACCACCATCTTTTGTTAAGTACTACCCAGCTATTCTATTCCTGGCTGCAAATATTTTTGAACAGATGAGCTTCTTTACAGTTCAACTCAAACCTTGTAGCTCCTTGTATGTTTTCCATTGAATCAATATTGGGTGCCCAACTCTGGGATGCTCATTGCCCAGGACTCTGGAGCCTGTCTAATCTGGCTGTGCTTGAGATGAGACAAGAACCGAAAACCTTCCCAATTGATGACTATGTCTTTCCATAACTATTTCACCCACTTCTAGTGATGAGCGACTTTGGGCTGAAGTGTACATAATGACCTCAGAGAAAGTCCATTAAATCAGTAAGCCACAGTTTACCCTGGACACTCCACAGACACTATTCTGCCTCGATTTGGGAAGGGCAGGATACCCAAGAACTTTTTTCACTTAGCCTCAACAGCTGTACTGAGTGGCTCCTCACAAGCCAGCACTTAACACATCTCTTAAATTAAGTTATATTAAATCAAGTTTGAAATGTTAGTTTGAATTATTTCAGAGGCAGAGACCATGCTATTGTGCCAGCTGTGCAAGATGCTTACCTATCTTAGAGGGAGAAACTGTGGAGGAGTCTGGACTCAGTATAGAGGTGATAAATAACATTGATACTCTTGTGATGAACGAGATTAGAATGCATTTAATACATTAATGTTGATTTACCATGTACACAATTCTAGCTGTTGCCGCAGAAACAGATTGTATAATCTGCATATGCCAACTGGCAAGGTTATACGTCAGGGGTAGCCATGGTAGAAGCTGTGGGCCCTCACTTATCCTTTGTTTACCTAACCTTGTTCCTGCTACTGGCTGAATTGAGCTTCAGGTACAGGAAGGCAATAACAGGCACAGAAACTAAATGAGGGCCTACTAGCTTTTCTTTAGTTTGCACTTCGTTACCATCGCCTTGACCCTCAATAGCAAATAGGAGCACGGTGAGGGGTTAAGATAAAAAGTAGTAAAACTGATTAGATCAACAAAAGTCTAAGGATACATAATGTCACATCACTACCCTTAGCATTTAGCTGAATCAGCTTCCATTCTAGACACTGACTCTGAAGCATCTGATGCACGTGCCTAACATAGCTCCATGAGGGCCGAATTCCTGCCGGATTTTCCTGATATCCTAATTTGATACATTTACATTCAATTAAAATAGGTGGAATTAATTTCCATAGTTAGTGGTTATTCAGAAAATATGGCAAGCAATTGGCCCTACTTTAACACATGTGAACACAAGAATTCTCAAATTCTGCTTAAATGCCTTTCAGTCACAAATGTTTTTTTATTGCATTGAAGTCTCCCTTATTGGTGTTGCCAATGCCTGATAAAGTAGCGCAAAAGAATTGCTTCTTTATAGAATGAATATTGGAGATGAAGAATTTAATATGAGAAACAACTTGATGATTGTACTTTTCAGATGCTGAATAGTCCCTCATGCATTCCAAAGCACTTTTGGAATACGAAATAATACACCAACTAGCCAATAGCATGAAGTCAGAGAGTGACACTCCTCTGGGTGCTGTCAAAGCCCAATCTATGTATATTTTAAAAAGTTGGTAACAACATGTCTTGCAGAAAGATGCACTGTTAAGCTAGAGTTATGAGTCCCCATAAGTATGCAATGGAAGGATACAACTCCTCCAATCAGAACCCTGTGAGACCAAAATGGCGCTGGCCAGAACAACAGGAGTATAGGGAGGAAGGCCATTAAATCAAAAACACATGACGTTGGCAACAAAGTCATCCAGTCATGAGCAAGGGGCTGACCCATAGCGTACTTTAAGTATGTGTAGCATTTTTAAACAATATGTCTGCCAACAGACAGCTGGCCCTGTTTGTAATTGAGACCTAAAATCTATCCTGATTCTACAGGTCTGTGAGAAAATCTTCTCTTGTGTTTTATTTGCAGGTTTATTTTTGTCTCAGGGCTCTCAAGATACCCACTTCCACAAAGGAGTAGCTCATTCAGTAACGGTGTTTGCCTTGTATTCTGACAGTAGTATTACTGTTTACCCTTTCTAAAATCTGGACTTCAATTGCCTGAAGACAAAGCTAAACCCTGGACTGGAGAAACTATTCACCCATGGACTCGAGAAACTTGAAAGCTCTGTTTTTGTAAATTCATCTTTACATAGAAGAATTATATTTCAGAATAAACTGCTAATATTGCATTCAAAGTAAATTTCAACCATGCAGTCCGTTAGTAGTGTAGCTTACACTAAACTCGAGTGCAGGTATTAGTAGCATATGTTGTTATTAGAATACCAAAACGTGGACTGGTTCAGACGTGTGATAGGCGTGAGAGCAGTAAGTAAATCAAGCCATGTCATTACTCTGTGGGGCATATTCACAAGGACTTATCGCCGAGTTAGCGGCACTTTATCGCAGCCAAAGTGGTGATAAAGACATCGCACCATTCACAAGCTGGTGCTAACAGCCGATATCACCAGTATTCCTGCGAGAGCAGCCGCAAAAAACATCGCCACTGATGACACCGGCAACTAACGCTAATGAGATGCAGAGTAGGCGTTCCCGTACAAAAACCCGCGGAAACACCACTTCGCAACATTCACAACAACCAGCCAGAACGGCGATAAGAATCAAAAACATGCGATAAGGCGCGTTAGCAGTATGGATTTAACACCTGCTCCTACCTGGTGTTAAGTCGGACGACAACCTGCACCATAAAAGGGAGCCCAGCCCACAGCCACACCAGAAGAACAACAGATGCCATGGAGCTACTGATCATGCAGCTCGGAGCGCCAAGAGGGCCACAACACCCACCGCCAGGACCCCCACTCCCCCCAGGACCCCCCCCCGGACTACCACAGAGGCAGCGCAGACAAAGACACCGGACATTCCGAAATCACACCAGCCTGGGAGACTTAACGCCAGAGGAAGTCATTGCCCACTACAGGCTCAAAAGGACAACCATCCTATGCATCCTGACCATCATTGCCCACAGGCTGACGGTACCAACACAGCGGAGAACCAACATCCCTCCACAGACAAAGCTGCTGGCCGTGCTGCACCTGTTGGCCTCTGGGACCTTCCAACCAACAACTGCCAGAGTCGGAGGAGTCTCACAGCCAGCCCTGTCAAAGTTCCTCACACCTGTCCTGGATGCCATCATCAACTTGGTACCCCAGCAACTTTACTTCCCATACACTGCGCAGGAACAGCTGGAGATCAAGCAAGGCTTCTACGCCATAGCTGGCTTCCTGCACATCTTGGGGGCAATCGACTGCACACATGTACTCCTCGTGCCCCCTTCCGCCACTGCACACAATTACCGCAACAGGAAACACGCATTCCATCAATGTGCAGGCAATAGTGGACCACCGGGGACTCTTCACCAATGTCGTCACCAACTACCCAGGCAGTGTGCATGATTCCTTCATCTTCCGACAGTCCATCATCAACCAGCGCTTCCAGGATGCCACCTATGGGAATGCACTGCTTGTCGGTAAGTACCAACGGAACCCACCACACACCTCAACACCACATTCAGACAACTCACAACTCTGGGTATGCACATGTCACAAAATCACATACAACATGACAACCAACATCCCCACATTCCAAACACGACAACACTACTTACTGTGGCAACCTGGGCTAGCCATCTACACAAGCCATCAACGGCATGGCACCTCAGCCACACAATAGCAGAATGTGGGGAGAGGTGGGAACCCGGCATGTGCGAAGGAGCCAAGTGACCCATGAATAAGAATGCACACAATGCCAAGTGTGGAGTGGATGTGCTGGACAGATTGCAGTATGCAGACCACAGACACTTCCATGTCGACATACACTGCTGGTGCCTGGAGTGTACTGGACAGTGGACGCAACCATGTAACCGCAGCCAGCGGGGAACAATGCCGGAATGTAGCTTGTTACATCCCCCCCTGTAAGCGTGCGAGTGGGCTGGCCCGGCGTACGCCAGGCCAGCGTAGGGGTGTGAATAAAAAGCCCGTTACTCTGGGCGTGGTTCTCTTCCGGAATGGCCAACATGCCTGCAAGGGCGGCGCCTCTCACCCCGCCACGAGGCTGATGCCGTGAGCGGCGGTGCCTGCGATCCTGTGCACCTGCTGCACCCCAGGCCGCCGGTCCCCAGACCCGTCATGCCCGCCCCTGCGCAGCCAGGCCGCACTGCTCACCTGTCGACACCGGCGTGTGTCAAAGAGGGCCCACCACATGCCGGTGCAAGCTCCAAGCCCAAGGCCCGCGACCATGGCAGCCTCCTCAGGCCATCACGGCCTCCACGACACAGGCCCCCCATTACTCCTTTCTCATTGTCGTACTCCACCGCTGCCTCCGGCCTACACTGCGGTCCAGCAGGTCACACATTTGGAACTGAGTCTTGATTATACAATGGCAGAGGACATACGTTTATTGCAGGGTTTATATCACCGTACTCCCTACGATGTGGTGCCACCGACTCTGTGCATAGCATTCCAACGACACGTGTCTGTGGGCCCATGCTGACTACTGCCTTCGGCCTACACTGCGGCGCAGCACCCCGGGGTTCACCTGTGTACTGCCTGCCCTGCGGTCCAGCAGGCCTCACACAAATCCAATACAATCCGTACCATGCAGGACACGGCATCGTCGCAGGCTGCACACACGCACAGCTCTGGTGCCACTACCTCCGTCAACCACAAATCATCGCCACATGGCATTCCAACGTCGTGTGTGAGAGTACCAGGAGGAGCTGCCTGAACAGCCGTTGGCCCGCGCTGACGGCTGCCTCAGGCCTACACTGCGGTCAAGTAGGTCACACATTTGGAACTGAGTCTTGATTTTACAATGGCAGAGTCCATATCATTGCACGCTAGGAGAGGAGTAAGAGGAAGACGCGATTGAGTCCCGATGACGAACCGGATCCTCGTTACGGAGGTGACCGAACCCCACCAACAACTGCCCTGGTGCCACTGACTCTGTGCATCGCAAGCCAAGGACACGTGGCTGGGGGCCCCTGCTGACCGCTGCCTCCGGCCCACACTACGGTCAAGTAGGTTACACATTTGAAACTGAGCCTTGATCTATTTATGGCAGAGTTTATACCATTGTACAGGCCTCATCGCAGACTGCATCACCTTTCAGCTCTGGTGCCACTAACTCTGTGCCCCAAAATTCATGGACACCCTCTGGTTGAACTTTGGTGGCGTCTCAGTCAATGGCCTGGGGGTTGTCTTCATCATCATGTGGCTGGTAATGACTTGGTGTTAAACATGAGTCTGTAGCATTCATCTCCTCCATATTGCATGTGTCTGCTTGGTACTGCCCTCTGTATCATGCCCTGGAAGAACACCTTTCACTGTCCCCCAAAACCCTCTGCGACAATCACCTTGGACATCGATGAGAACCCGCTCAGCTCTCGTGGTCCTACCTCAGTGCACCGGTAGTCACCGTCCCGTGGCGGTGTGCCTGTGCCAGCCACAGTGCATCCGTGGGCACTAACTCTGTGCAGCTCAAGTTGTGTACCCTTGCTGTTTGGATTTTGAACTTCTGATTGTCTGATCACTGTTGTAGTTGTTGCCAGCACCAACAACTCCCTGAGGGCTGGCTTACACTCACCCCACACCCATCCAGCACAGGCGTCACTGGACATGTGACCCTGGCAATAAAGGGACCGGGCGCACGTGCCCGTAGCCAGTTCCACAAACTATCTAAGTGTGTCCGTGTGGTCATTGTGTGTGCATGAGGCACCGGGCCCGACCACATTGCATTGTGCTGTGTACAGCGGATGCAACCATGTCACCTCAGGCAGTGGGGTAGAACTGGGACATGTAGCTGTGTCGTACCCCCCTGTAGGCATTGCCGGAGTGGGCTGGCGTACGGCAGTCCAGCGTAGGGGTGTGGATGATCACCGCGGGCTCTGGGCGTGGTTAAGTGTTGGGCATGCCAATTTGGTACCTGATGCGTGTGTCTTTGTTGTGGTGTCGGCGCCACCCGTCCCGCAATGGACAAAGTTGCAATGTAACATGCCCCCGAGTGCGGGCTCGGACGAAGGGATCAATGAATGAGCGCAAGCCCGCTCGGGGTCCGGGAACATACATGCCAACTGTTGTGTGTGTATCGCTATTGCCGCAGCATGAGCCAAAGGTCTTGCCTCGACCGCATCGCGACTTCAGCCAGCCATGTACTCCACATCTGTGTCCGCCCTATCCTTGCCATATGCCTACACACACGTGGCCGACCACCTTCAATGCACAACATCACAGTGTCGTTGTCAGGCTTGTGGACATGCGCAGACAGGCATGACAATGGTGTGCCGTAGGAGTGCAGGTGATGCAAGCGCACAGCGCACATGAGGAAATAGGCTCGGGGGAGGGAGGAGCAGCAGTGAGGCTACGTAATGCACATTGATGGCGCTCATTTGCTACTAGCAGTACATGTCAGACCAGAATCACTATGACACACATATCACATGCCAATGAACTAGTGAACCTGCCAACACATCATGCAGAACCAACTATTGACTCATGTCTCTCTGCACTGTCACAGGTGATCAGGGATATGCACTCTGCCCTTGGATGATGACTGCCCTCCGAGCCCCGAACACACAGGCCCAGAGGCAGTACAATGCGGCCCACAAACGCACCAGGGGCATCGTGGAATGCACATTTGGCGTGCTGAAGTCACGTTTCAGGTGCCTGGACATCACAGGTGGGAGGCTACTGTACAGCCCAGTCATCGTGTGCAAGATGATCGTTGCATGTTGTGTGTTGCACAACATATGTGTACGCACCAATGCCCCATGGTTACGTGTGCCAGATGCACCGGACGATGATGAGGAAGAAGAGGCAGGTGGACCACACCCCACTGCAGCTGCAGCAGGATTAGCCCGTAGGAACAACATCATTGACACTTTCTTCACATGAGGACATCACATTGTGTCAGTGCTTGGCAATCTTGAGACAGTGCAAAATGGCCACAGGCACAGCATGTGCAAATAAATTCAATGCGACACACATTCCCTGAGTATCTGTATGTGTGCTGCTGTGTGGCACGGGGATCAGGGACATGTTCCAGAGTCATTGTGGGTGTGAAGTGTGCTGTACTTAATTGTGCATGTGTGCCATTGTGCCCATCTCCCCCGTCCCCCCAGTCCCTGGTAGGTACTCACCCTGTTGATGTTGTGTCAGGTCATGTTGAGCAGTGTCCCGATACCCAACTCCTGGCACCGTATCCCGACTGATGAATGTGGCCACCATTTTCTCACAGTCATCCAGCTCATGGTGTGGGTTTTGCAGCTAGTTAGTAACAGCATAAATACTCACTTAATATTAATAACAATAAAGTATGCAAGTAGCACCAAGCCTGCTCAGAATTTATGTGGGTGCTGTTTGCATCTTAGGGCACAGAAGCTGAAAATGCAATCAGAAACGGAAAGCAAAATGCATGTGCCGAACTCAGGTTTGGAGTTAATATGTGTGGTGTCTTCCTTCATGGCATCTCTGTGATGTAAGTTCTATGGAACATAGAACTTGGAATGTATTTTGGTTCTGTCTCTCATCTGTTATGTTATGTTATGTTAAAACCACTTCTATAGCGCACGACTCACCCGGGGGCATCTCGGCGCTTGTGTTGAGACATACCTGAGGGACTGCCTAATGTCCTAGAACAAAAAGGCTTTCAGTTTTTTTCTGAAGGTGCTGTAAGAAGGGGTCTCACGGAGAGCCAGGGGCAACTTGTTCCAATATTTAGGAGCAAGGTGGGAAAAGGCTTTCCCCCCAGTACGCTTAAGGTGTATTCGGGGCACCTGTAAGAGGCCAAGTGAGCTAGATCTAAGATTTCGGCATGGAACATATTTTAAAAGTTTCCTCTGCAAGTACCGGGGCCCTTTGCCTCTGAGAGCGTTGTACGTGAGGCAACAGATTTAAAAAAAGGATCGCTTCTTTACCGGTAACCAGTGTAGTTCTCTCAGCAGAGGGCCAGACGAGGAGCCTGTAGGGCGGTTTAGAATTAGCCTTGCGGCCGTGTTCTGGACCACTTGTAGTTTGGCAAGCGAGGTCTCATCCGCCTCTGCCAGTAGGGCATTTCCATAATCCATTTTGCTAATCACCATAGCTTGAACAAGGGTTCTACTGGAATTTATGGGCAAATAAGGGAAAATCCTACGTAAAAGGCGCAGGGCATGGTAGCAGGAGCTAGTAGTGGCATTTATGTGATCCTTCATTGTTAATGATTGGTCCAATTTTATCCCTAGGTTTTTCACAATTTTTCTGGGTACGGGGACCTCTCCGAATTGGGGGGGCCACCAGACCCGCCCAGATAGATGAGGCTTTCCCCATTAACATAATCTCAGTCTTACCGGGGTTCAATTGGAGGCAATTATCCGTCATCCAACTAGATATTGCAAGCATTCCTGTAGCAAAGCGGGTTTTCTCTGTCTCTAGGTTAGGACCAATTTTAAACATAAGCTGAGTATCATCAGCATATGATATTATCTCGAACCCAAACTGTTCAACTATTTTTGCCAATGGGGCCATATAAACGTTAAACAGTGTGGGACTCAAACAGGAACCCCTGCGGAACCCCCTTATCCAAATGCATTTTTTCTGACCGGTAGGGACCCAAAGTGATGGTTTGATATCTGTCAGATAAGAACTGTCGCAGCCATTTTAAGGCTGTATTTTGGATTCCACAGGCCAAAAGTCTGTCCACGAGCTTTGAATGCGAGATGGTGTCAAACGCCGCAGACAAATCTAATAGGATCAAAACTATTGATCCTCCAGAATCCATTTCCTTTCTTAGGGAGTCAGTCACGGCCAGAAGGGCAGTCTCTATACTGAATCCAGGTCAAAAACCTGATTGTGAGGGATCCAAGATATTGTTTGATTCCAGGTAGGACCCCAACTGCTTATTTATTAGGCTTTCCAATTGCTTACCCAGCAAGGGAAGCAAGGAGATGGGGCGATAGTTACTAAGGACCTGAGGATCTGCCGTCGGTTTCTTCAATATCGGCCATACAAATGCTTCCTTCCAGGCCCTGGGAAAGCATCCCGATTGTATCGAGCAATTGTACATTTGTAAAATCTCGGGGCGCAGCAAGGGGCCAGCAAGGCAAGGGTTGCTGCCCAGCTGCTGATGGATGAAGTGTTAATTAATAAACCTCTGCTGTAAATCTACTACGTGTCTGTCTCATCTACTTGAAGATCTTTTACTGGCGACGAGCGAGGGACAAGTTTTGGAGTTAAGCAGATGAGGTACCTCAACATCAAGTCGGAATTATATGAAAATGCGGTCGCCGTTGTGAGTTGGTGACTCACTTCAAGCACGTATTTAAAAGAAGCAAGCTGTGGTTTTGAAACAACTTCCCAAGCAAAGCGGGCGGATCGGACCCGCAAGGTACTGCCAATTTAGTTTTGGGGGGTTTGTCTAACTCAAATGAGTAGCACGGCAGTTGAAGGGCGCAGCGCGTGGATGCCGCAAGCACATTGCAAAGGCTTAGGCAGCGCGAGGAGACGGCGTGCAGTCAGCATGTGAGGATTCGCTGCATTAGAGACAGAGTCATTTGAGGCATTGTGCTCTCGAGGCGCGTAACGCGCGAGGAAGGGACAGCGCGCGATCGGCGTGAGGAGTCTCACAGTTCAAGTGTGGGACAGCGCGCGATCGGCGCGAGGAGTCTCACAGTTCAAGTGTTGTCTGTGCGTGGGACGATCTGAAAGAGACGTGCGCTCTCAAAGTTAATCGCAAGTCAAAGTCAAACAGAGCTTTGAGGGATGCGCAGCCGCAAGTGTCTTCTGTTAACAAGACAAGAGATCGTTAAAGTAAACTTAACTACCTGAATTATTGAAGTCTCCGATGACAACCTCTTGAAATCGAGTAGAGCTTGGCAAGTTTACAGGAAGCTACGTCCTCAACAGGGAAACAAATCAGAAGCCTGACAACTTAGCAAGGAAGCTAATCAGGAACAAGGGTGTGTCACGTGAGTGCTTGGGAGGAGAGATAGCGGTGACACACACACCAGGAAGTAGTTCTTCAATTCAAGCTTTATTAAACATAAAGCCAGAACACGGCAAGTGGAGAAATAGGAAACAAGGAAAACCAATTGAAAAGCTGCCACCTGTGTATCATGTGAATATCCAGGAAGAGAGGCAACTGTGACACACACACACATCAACAGGATTTTCTTCAATTGAAACTTTATTAACAAGATAAGAAACATATGTCATGTGTGCAAGGAAAAGTTTGAAAATAGTGCTGTTTCGGTGATGCGCACACAAAAACAATTCCAGATTGTAATAATCACAATTTCCTGGTAATTAACAGTGAAAACACCTATTATAAGAACCATTTGCCTACAGTGATAGTCACACCTGTGTCTTCTTCGGTGATAGACACATCATATGAAGAAGAAATGAAATAAGAAAATAGTACTTAGAGAAATAGTTTAGGTGCTGGTGATTCACTTAGCGCATGTTGTATGGTTATAAAAAAATAATAATATTGGTTTTATTTCTTCTTTTCACTGTAGTTTCAGCATTCAAAATAGTGTTCAACTCCTACACCTGTAGGAAAGTAGTAAGTGTGTCATGCAAAACGTACCAGCACCGCCATTTTTTTAAGCAGCCCTGGAGAACCACTTGTTAATAGGAGCAAGTGGAAAAAGATTTTTGCAAATTACGCAAGAGTCTGTGGAAAAAACATGAGTGCAGAAAGGAAGTATTTGTTGCTTTTACACTGTCTTGGCGGTGAAGGTCAGGAAGTGTTAGAAAACTTACCTGATCTAACTACGGAAGAACAAAGAGGGTTACACGAATATGAGATATGCATTTTGCAATTAGATAAGCATTATTTGCCAAGAGTGAGCACAATAATGGAAAGATACCATTTTGGGTTAAGGAAACAGGGGAAGGAGGAATCAGTTGAAGATTACCTAACTAGTTTGAGAAAGCTAGCATCTAGTTGTAAGTTTGGAGCAGCTAACGAAGAACGAATTTGTGATCAATTTGTTCTAAAATGTGGAGAAGACAAAATTCGAGAAGAGTTGTGGCTTAAGGATGAGCCTCCATTAGAAGAGGTAATTTCCATAGCTAAAAGGGTGGAACACATGTTAAAATGTGTTACTGAATTAAAATGTGAAAAAAATAAAACACAACCTACTGTAGAAGAGGTACAAGAAAATGTATGTATTGTAAAAAATGAAAAATCATCCTCAAAAGAGATGATAAAGGAGGATGTTTCTAAGAATGCATTTGAATGTTTTCGATGTGGGAGGTCTGGTCACAAGGCGAACTCTAAAGTCTGTCCTGCTTTGGGCTTTGTCTGTCATGGTTGTGGGAAAAAGGGTCATTTTATAAGGTTTTGTAGATCAAAACAGAGAAGAATTCAAAACAAGGATGTAAAAGAGGTAATTTGTCAAGTCACTGAAACCAAACGAACTGATCATCCCATTGGTAGTGTGAAAATTGATGGGGTTGAACTGGAGATGAAATTTGACTCATGCTCTCACCTTACTATTATTCCTAAAGAAATCTACTGCAGGTGGTTTCAGGATAAAAACAGCTTACATAAGATGGACGTAAACCCAGGAGGATATGGTGGCCAACCCATTAGTATGTTGGGGTATTTTAATGCCTGCATTGAGATTGAAAAGAAGTTGATTGTGGGGAAAATGTATGTGTCCAAACAAGGTGATGGTTTACTAGGCTGGCCACACCAGCGTTTATTGGGGGTCACGTTAAATCCAAATGCTGAACCACAGGTACAAGTTCAGGCAGTTGAAAGTAAATACAATGATTTTGTAGTAGAATTTCCACTTTTATTTAAAGAAGACCTAGGGTGCTTAAAGGGGTATAAGCACTGTATCAAACTCAAAAGTGGGGCTGTGCCCTCAGTAGCCAAGGTAAGGAGAATTCCTATTGCTTTACAGGAGAAGGTTGAACAAGAAATCATTACTCCTGTGGAAGCATCTGAGTGGTTGGCACCAGTTGTTGTTGCTAACAAGCCCAATGGTGACATAAGACTATGTGTGGACCTCAGGTCACTTAACAAGGAGATAGTAGTAGACAAATTTCCTCTACCTAACATAGACGAGATTATGTCAACATTAAATGGTGCAAGGTTCTTCACAACTCTAGATCTTACACAGGCTTATCACCAGATAGAACTAACTCAGAATTCACAAGACTTGATGGCATTCATCACTCCCATGGGTGCGTTCAAATATAAGAGAATGCCGTTTGGTCTAGTGTCTGCCGCCTCAGTTTTTCAGAGGATGATGTCTTCCATACTAAAAGGAGTGAAAGGGGTCAAATGCTCCAGGATGACTTATTAATATTTGGTTCAAATCAGCAAGAGCATGATACCAGAGTGAGAGTAGTTCTGGAGAAACTTGAAAAAGCTGGGCTCACTTTGAAATTTGAGAAATGTAAGTTTTCGGGGCAAGAGGTAAATTATTTGGGACATCGTATCACGGCCACAGGAGTTGTTCCAAAGAGGGAATTGGTGGATACTATTCTCAAATTAACTTCACCGAAAACAAAAGAGGAAGTTGTATCCTTCTTAGGCATGGTCGAATATTATGGCAAGTTCATAAATAATTTGGCAAGCAAATCTAATAATATGAGGCAGTTACTAAGTAAAAACAAAGAGTTTATATGGTCACAAGAATGTCAACATGAATTCTTAGAATTGAAAGAGAACTTGAAAGATGATCCCAAATTGCAGGCTTTTATCCCGGGTATGGACACCACAATGGTGACAGATGCTAGCTCAAAGGGTTTAGAAGCAATTTTAAAGCAAACTTGGGATGGAAAAAAACATCTCATTGCTTGTGCATCAAGGAGTTTGCGTGGAGCAGAGTTAAACTACTCTGTAATTGAAAAAGAGGCGTTGGCTATTTACTGGGCACTAAATAAGTTTCGCAATTTTATTTGGGGGACATATTTTAAGGTATGCTCTGATCACAAACCGCTGAGAGAGATCTTTTCAAAGAAGGGTCTGGATTTCATTTCCTCAAGGATAAGGCATTGGGTGATTGGTCTACAAGATTTTAATTTTGAGGTTGAACACCTACCAGATGTTGACAATGTAACTGCGGATTGCCTGTCCCACTTGGTATGTGATGTGGAAGATGAACTGATAGTGGAAGATGTTCTGGAGGATGAAGTCAGTGTTTGTGAAATAACTTCAGGCATTATTAATAAGGATGAGTGGAAAGAAGAAGTACTAAAAGATTGTGAGTTGGTAAAGGTCATAAGCATGATACAATTGAAAGATGTGTTTGATAAATCCTTGTCAAAAACTTGGTGAATGATTGCTGATGAATTGGCTGTTGAGAGAGGAATACTGTTAAGAGGCACTAAGTTAGTTCCCCCATTGTCATTAAGGAAGAAACTTATGGAAGAGGCACATCAGGGACACATAGGTATAGTGAAGACTAAGGAAAAGTTGAGAGCTAGTTTCTGGTGGCCTGGTATGGATTTGGAGATAGAGCGAGAGGTTAGGGAGTGCATGCAATGTAAGATCAGTGATAAGATTCTTACCACTCGAACAATGCCCATGGTTTGTCGAAGGTTACCAAGTAGTCCCTGGGAGGATATCACAATAGATATTGTTGGGCCACTTACTGGTGAGCATGTTACTCCTTTTTTGATAGTCTTAATTGATCTGTACTCTAGATGGGTGGAGGTTTCGTGTGTGTCAGATGTGACTTCTGCATGTGTGATTTCATTTTTGCAGGACGTGTTCAAAAGGGAAGGTTTTCCTAGACCACTATCATTTGATAATGGTCCCCAATTCTGTTCAAAGCAAATGAATGATTTCTTGCTGACGTGTGGCATTCAACACAAAAGATGTGCAATTTATCATCCTGAGGCAAACGGGACAGTTGAAAGATTTAATAGAGTGATAAAAGAGAACATTCAACTGTCCAAAGTGAATTCCTTAAATTGGAAGGAGGAGTTACAAAAATGTATCTTGGCACATTGCTTTACGCCTCACACCTCCACTAGGAAGTCTCCTTTTGAATTGTTCAAAGGAAGAGCTCCCAACACAAGATTGTGCCCAAGTTGGATGACTTGGAGTAAAGGTGTAAAAGATAATAGTGTTGGTGCTTGGAGGCAAAGAGAAGAAAGGTTACAACTAAAAAATAAAATACATTTTGAAGAAAGAAAAAGGGTAAAGCAAGTTGCTGTAAGAGTAGGTGATTTGGTGCGAGTGAAGGCACCCGTAGGTGCTGTGTCTTGGTCCAAATAGACAAAACCCATTTGTGTAACAAAATGTTTTAGAAATGCCGTCAAATTGGAAGATGGAAGAATTTGGAATCTGAGTCATGTGGTCATTCTCAAATCCAATCCTGAAATGGAAAAGGATGGTAGGGATAGACTTGATGTCTCTGATAAGTTGTCTCGTCCAGATATACCACAAAGTGGACGAACGACAACCATGCCATCCTATCTCAAGGATTATGTTAATTAGTACCCTTTTTAGTTTCATGATGTTCCAATATTATCTTTTCTCTGTGAATTGTAACCCTGTGTTTCCTGTACACTTCTTTATTGGAAGGGAGATGTGTGGTGTCTTCCTTCATGGCATCTCTGTGATGTAAGTATTTGGTTCTGTCTCTCATCTGGCAGTTGCTGCCCAGCTGCTGATGGATGAGGTGTTAATTATTAAACCTCTGCTGTAAATCTACTACGTGTCCGTCTTATCTACTTGAAGATCTTTTAATATGTTTGTAATGTTCTTGCTTACAAGCATTGCTTGAAGATCAGATACCTGATAACAAAAATTATTTTGGCTGGTACTATTACAGTTCCTTAATGGTAAATAAGACAGTCTTTGGAATGGACAACCTTTACCAGCATATTAGGAAAACAGATTTGTTTAGGTAATAATATGTGCCAAGAATATGTATGCATGTTTTTGAGTTGCATTTTTGTTCTGATGTGTTGTGTTTTTTTGTGTTGTTATGTTATTGTGCTGTGTTTTTACATTGTGCTGTTGTTTCTATGTGCTGTCATTGTAGTTTTTCATTCTGTTTTTACTGTTTTGTTGTGCCCTGGTATATTCAGCTTGTGTGCTATTTTGTTTTATTTCATGTTATTATGTTGTGTTCTGCAGGTGCACGATTTTAATATTGGGTCGAAAATATCTTCTGAGACAAATATCATCAAAAAATGTTGTGGTCACATTTTTAATTATTATTTTTAAAATTGTTATTTATTTTTACTTAGTAATTATATGATTTCTAATTGGTTAATTATTTAATTTTTTTTGTAAACTATTTCTTATTTTACATTAATAATTATGTAAATGATTTAATTAAACAAATAATGTAGTTCCTTTATGTTAATGTTTCATTATTTTTCATTTTTGTTTTTATTATTTATGTTGTGGTTCATTTAATTATGTTGCATAATTGTATGTTTTCTTTTCAAGATTGTTCGTATTACAGGGGCTTAGTGTGGGAAGTGTTTTTGCAGTAAATTGTTGTCGTTTTCTTGATAGGCAAATAATGTTTACATTGGTATTTTTTAATATATATTCTTCTCAATTATTTGTTGAGGTAAATTTCTAGAAATAATTTTTAAAAACATTTTTATTAATATTTTATTTGATACTTTAAAATTTTAATGTTGTGATTTAAAAAAATATTCAACAATAATTAGTATATATTTTTCCCAACCCTTTACCTACTGTTGTTTTGTTTGTAGAGGGAATAATAAATATCATCCATCCAAAGTGCAACACATTCCCTACTGTTGCTTAGCTTGGAGTGGGAATAGTAAATCTGACCTCTCCAAAGTCCAGTGCTTTCCCTTTGGTTGTTTAGGTTGGAGTGGGAATATTAAATCTGCCTGCTCCTTAAAGTCTAACACTTTCCTACTGTTGCTTAGAGTAAAGTGGGAATAGTAAATCTGACCCTTCTAAAGTCCAATACGTTCACCGTTGTTGCTTAGAATAAAGTTAGACTAGTAAACCTGACCCACTCTATGGTCCAACTCGTTCTCTACTCTTGCTTATAATGACATGGGTATAGTAATTCTGACCACTCCAAAGGCCAAAACTTTGTCATGGGACTAAGCCAAAATTACATTGACCACACATTGCCGGGGGATATACGATGGGGGAATTGCAATGCCAGACCTCTAGAAATATTACTAGGCACTGCAACTAGTTGTTATCAATGACTTGGTGTTTACTAGGGAGCAGGAGGCATCAGTATTGACCGGAAGAAGGGCAATGGAACCTGGAGAATACCTGAGTGCATTGTACGTGAACAAACCCCCAAGGGATGACCCAAGCATACCAATATTGTAACTAAAGCCTGCAAAGGGGAAAACCATCAGAGAGGATTAGGGGAGGTGCATACATTGGTTAGACCCTAGTGGGACTTCACCATACTGGAGGACCTTCAGAACCTTTCTAGACTTAACGGTATAAAAACATTTGCTGACCAGCTGGAGGAATACAAATTGTGAAACTCCACACATTATAGATACCAAGGTTAGTATGCACTGTCTTAATATTCTGCACAATTACAAAACATGAAAGCATAATCCCCACTAGCATTGAGTGTGTAACCTGCACCTCTACAGAAGAACGCCACATTTCTAATATAAAGAATGCTCCTTCCTAACACACAGACAATACTCATAACACTCAAAATGAAATGTGGAAGGGAGACAGGCTCTATAGATGATAGTGCAATGAAGAAAGCATGTATGTACCCTCGAGAAGTAGTGATAAGGGCAAGATTCAGACTGATCCAATTAAAAATTGTGCATCTTACATACAAGAACAACTAGGAAGATTGGACATGATTAGAGACAGTGGATGCCTCTCGGGTTGCCATCAGATTTCTACATTACTACATAAGCTGTGGGAATGTTCCCAAATAGAGATTTTCTGGAATGGATAAAAGTATCCAATTAATAGAATGAGTGAGATGAAATTTGAAATGCCTATACAGTTAATAATGCTTGGAATATGAAGTCACTCAGCAATACTGAGTTAGACATGCATTTTTCTCAATTTAGCCATGATAGTAACCAGCTGAGATTTTGGACATAGATGGGGAAGTCATACATCACATACTGTCACAGAATGGAGGAAAAAAACATGGGCTGATGCATGTTGGCCGCAAAAGTTATCTAACAAGCCCAAGGATGTCAAAAAATTGAAAAGATGTGGGGCCCAATGATTAAGCAAAGAAGCCTGATTGGAAGAAGGGTGACTGGGGTAAACAGCCTTTAGAACAATGGCTTTACCATGAAGGTAAATACCACACAGGCAAGTACAGTGTATATGTTTTTACCTTTACCACACAGTACTTTACCACAAAGGGAAGTCTTTTTAGAAAAAAAAAATTATATCATTTTAAATGAGTACAGATGGGGGTAGAGGTAAGGGGAGGCATGGGCACATTTGGGATTTAGTGATGGGTAGAGGTCAATTGAGGTAGGGTTAAGGGGAGGGTAGAGGTAAAGGGAGATTAGGATAAATTTAGTATTTAGAGGTGGGTAGTGGTAAAGGGAGGTAAGGCTAATTTAGGGTTGGGGTGGGTGTAGGCAAATGGAGGTATGGGTAATTTTAGGGTTTAGGAGTGATTAGAGGTAAAGGCTGGTAAGGGCAAATTTAGAGTTAAGGTAGGCAGGAGATAAAGGGAGCTTAGGGGTTAAAATGGAGGTTTTTGGGGTTTTCCCATAAAATTAGATGTTATATATATACAAAACCACAAATGTGTGGTAAAGGACCACAGTGTAATACAATGCATTGTTAAGGTCAACGTGTTGTATTACATGCATAGTAAATGCATGCGTAGTAATGACAAGCATTTTTTGCCTGATATTCGAGATGTGTAAGATGGGTGAGGAACAGCCACACTAGTTACACATCAATAAGTCTACCACTGGTTTGGAAAGTAGTAGGGTACTCTGGATGAACAGTCATTTGCAAGTAGAAAAGTGAAAAGAAACACGGTTGATGAGTGAGTGATGGACCTGACATCCTTGGAATGGTTTTCCCTCATTCTTTTGACTTCGACCCTCTTGGTTTTGCTGATTTCATTTTTGCTGTCCTTAGGACTCAGCACACTATACCACTGCTGACTGGTGCTAAAGCACTTGTGCTCTCTCCCTGAGACATGGTAGAATTGGCTTGCATCCAATTGGCTAATTTAATTTACTTGTAAGTCACTAATAAAGTGGTAATACATGTACCTAGGACCTGTAAATTAAATGCTACTAGTGGACTTGCAGCACTGATTGTGCCATCCACTTAAGTAGCCCCTTTAACCCTTTGGGCGCGGCCAGAATTTCCCCGCGGTGCGGGAAAATTCCACGCATGCGCAAATCGGACGGCTCCCGGCCGTCCGACGCACACGCCCACCGTGACGTCGGCCGGCCGAGGGCCGTCCGATGCATGCAAGGGGTTAAACATGTATTCTATTTTTATATAGTGTCATTCTGTATTTTTATTTACTTCACATGTATCTCATGTTATTGCTGCTGTGATATCTCTGTAAAGCACTCTGATACCTTTGGGCGCTAGTTCGTGCTATAGAACACTCGATAAATAAAATAAATAAATATCTCAGGTCTGCCATTGCAACCTGTGTGCCTTTTGAAACTGCCATTTCAACCTGGCAAAATAAACCTTTTGCCTGACCTAAACCTTTCTTTTAAATATATATAAGTCACCATTAGGGTATGGCCCTACACAGCTCAGAGAGAAGGGTGCAGTGTACTTACAAATTTAGACATGTACTTTTAAGTTTTACATGTCCTAGAAAAACACCTAAATTAATTTTCACTACTGTGAGGCCTATCTTTCTATTAGGATATCATTGGGTTCCCTTATTACATTAAATAAGTGGTAACTTTCAATTGGGAGCAGGTAGGAATGTCGAGTTTGGTGTCTAAGGAATTGGAATGTAAAACCCTCTTTAATGGTGAAGTCAGATTTTAAGTCACAATTCTGAAAATACCACTTTTAGAAAGTTGGTGTTTTCTTGTCCTTACCATTTGGCGCATCCAGCCTGTATCCTGGATTACATGACTAGGTGTAGCTGGCAGTTGGTCTTTGTGTTTTGCCCCAGACAATGAGATAACAGGGATATATGTGTTGGCAGGATGGGCCATCTCTGACTTGATGGGGGGAGCTGTCACATACCACACTACGTCTCGTGTTGTATTTTCACTTTTTTAATGTTTTTAAGTGCAGAAAACTTAGTTTACACATTGCCTCTCAGTTAAGCCTGACTGCTTTATGCCAAGCTAACAGAGGGTTAAGGAGAGATTCATTTGGAGTTTGCTTGTGTTTCATCCGGACAATAATTGTGGTTGGTGCTTGAGTAGGGTTTCACCACCCTCAACCAGTACACACATTTCTCACAGTGAGGAAATACCAATTAGGTTAATTGCAGTTAATGGAAATGGGAAATATTGGGGTGGAGTTATGGTGGGAGTGAGACCAAAAGAAGTTAGAGTACAAAGAACTAAGGTGGTTAATCCAAGGTCATAGGATATGAAACGGCCTACGCCTACTTTGCAGTCACTGATGTTTTTATTCTATAGCAGGTATGGTGAAGTCATATGTCATGAGCAAAGAAGAGGACAGAGTCAGGCAAAGTTAGTCCTTCTTCCAATCAGACAGCCAAATGGTAAACACAGACCTTTAAAGTATCAGTATGTGTGGGTGAGTTTAAGGGTTGTTTTTGAAGCGGAATCAAGCCAGAAACTGATATTTGTGATCATATCCTTTCGTAAGTGGGAGAGGACACCATGAGCAGTTATGCTGTTAGCATTTATTAACAAAGGTTCAAGGTGGGGAAAGGAATCAAATTTTATTCTAGCAGTTACACCACAAGCTCTCAAGACGTGGATGGGACCTACTACAGTCAACATCTTAGTATCATGGACAGGTCAGCAGCTAGTGAGTCCTCCCCAATCCATTTACACATGGTAAAAAGATTTTATTCAAAAGTCATAAACTACAGATAGAAGAGCACTGTTTAAGTGGGGGACATGGTATATTTAACATTCTATGGAGATAAAACATTAGCAGCTATGCTGTTAACATTTGGGTGAGGGAGTAGACATTTCAGTGGTGCAAGGAATCCAGCCATTCAGTGACTTTTATACCACATGTAATCTTGAGGAGAGGATATGCAGGTATGAGGTAGAAGCAGGTGATGAGCAAGGGACAGTTCTTAGGGTTAATTAGGTATGTAGACAGGAGCTACTCAGAAAGGAGCAATCACAAGAAATCTGTAAATAAGAGCTCCATAGAACTAGGATTAGAAATTGTCTTGTGGAGAGGAATCATGGTGGACATAACAATGTATGTCTATGGAATGTGAGGGGGCAGCACAAAGGTCAGGAAGATGTGAAAGAGAGTTAAAAATGCCAGTTTCCTGAAATTAAAGCTCTCTTCACACCCACAGATCCTGTCCATGAAGACGTTATACTAAAGGTGAGAAAGGAATTCTCTTTGCAGTCTTTATGTTCACAGACAGTAAGACAACATATGCTGCATTTGTTAAGGAATACCCACCTTTAAAACTTTCCGCACCAGAAATATTCAAATCTTTGAGCAATAACAATTATTTTAGTTAACATGTGCTTCAGAAACTGATTTTCTCATAATCTTCCATTATGAAATGTATTCTTCTTCATGGAGTTGCATATATTCCATAATAATTCTTGATATGCTCTATTACACTTCAAGAAGTATACTTCAGTTTTGTGTTCATTTTCAGAAAATGCATAGAAGTACATGAAATGTACCTTTGTGAAGCACATGTTCACCCTTTGGGGAATGTTGATGTTAAATAACAGATTTATTTTTACCCTATGCAATGGTAATACTTTTATTGAACTCTGTAGGATAAACAGCTGAGCGAACCCACAACGATTTGAACCTGCACCCACTAGGTCAAACTCCTAGTCCTGAAATAAAGCATTACTTCACTGACTACACTTGCTACTGCAATAAATAATTTAAGGAAGATAAACCTGAATTCAATAGAACTTTGTGACTACATCCATCAGTATCCAGCTTAGAACACCTTCCCTTTGCCAAAAGATTCTATAAAAAATATTTTCAAAGCTAAATCTATTTCCATCAAATTCTAGATTTATTCTGCTAAGAAGTGGAATGAACTTATTAAAATTGCCACTAATCTCATCCCTAATTTTATTGTCGGTGACCCTCACAAGAAATGCAATGGTTTTGTTTGCTTTTTTTACACGAAAATCAAACCTATTGAAGTTTCTCCAAAAATACCCCTAAAGAAGAACCCTCTCTGCTCCGGCAAAACATCACCTAACAGTTGGCTTCTACTCTCAAAGATATCTCAGACTAAACTTCGAAACCCAAGCTACAAACTCAAATCGTCCACCCATTTCTAACATCCAACACCGGCTACACTAATCCAGATTCTGAGGATACTCCCAGTAGCACACTGCACCAACCTTATCAATCTCTTCATCTCCTAGGGGGTTATCCCAGACTTCCTGACAGTTTGACAGGTCCTTCAGCTCTTCAAAAACAATCTGTTGACCCAGACACCCCTAATAACTTCTGTCAAGTCTCTGGTCACCCATTCTTAGGGTTGTAATACACAGAATGTACATGGAAAACAACATACAATTGCATTTTTTAATCTATAATCTTTACTGTTTTTTCAGTAATACACAGAATACTGTAAATGCATCATTCAAGTTCTATACATTCTCAGTTTGCAAACACTCCCCAACAACCCTCCACCCACCTCTGCTTCTACTAGTGCACACTCAGGATAAACAGTCAATAACACTGGTGAAGGCAGCCATTTGCTGTACTAGGTTGGACATCAAGTCTTCCACTGAACATCGCAACCTCCCAACACCCATCTCAATGACACTTCATCCCCAGCTTCAGTACAGAGGGGTCTATGTGGCAGCAACCCCGAGTCAATGCACACAGTTACCATCTATTAACAGGACGACCCTTCCGTTTTGCACTGTGGCCCCTCAGGGGGGCCGGGCATCCGTAGGGGTCCCACAATGCCTCCAACATGGCCGCCCATTCCAATTTCTCATCTTTCCACATGTGCTTCATATGCACCTCTTCAGCCACAGCCCACTTGGATACATCTCTCAGCCATTCATCACAGTGCAGGGGCTCCGGTGCCAGCCATCTAATAGCACTGTAATGCTATGCCAACACTAACCCAAAAGCAGAAACTTTCTGCTCATCTTTTTCACTGTCTGGGAGAGGATCGCACCCAGCAAAACCTGCTTGTAATTTAGCTGTATGTTCTACCCAGTTGTCTCATTAAGTCTAGTGAGGACTCTCTGCCAATAAGGGGCAAGTGTCTGGCAGGACCAGGCCACATGTAGGAAGTCAGCCCCATCTACGCCACACCTAGTACAGGCTGCCATACGGGCAGGGTAAATGGCATGCAGCGTTTGGGTGTTAAGAACACCTGATGTACGTAGTAATACTGCGGCAGTTTGAAGCGAGTATTAGAGGATATTGTCCATACCCCTTCATGTATCGCTCCCCACTCTGCAGTAGAGATAGTGTCTTCCTTCATCCCCTCCCACTTGGTCTATATTTTGTGTGGTAACAGTGGTCAGTCTTCGTGTAATGCTCTATACATTATGGAAATCAGACGCCTACCACCCAGCATTACCAACAGCATGGATAGTGTTTGTGATGATGAGGTGCCTCTGGGAAGGTTGTCCATATCTCATGTGCAGTAGCCTAGAGATAAGCATACTGCAGATACTGCCCCGTGCCCAATGCAATGGTTCCAATAGCCTCCTCTCTAGTGAGAATGTGGCCATTCTGGTAAAGGTCGCCCAATGTTTCCCAGCCCCGGCTTGCCACCTGTCTACTGACATAGCTTGGGTTATCTTAAGGAAAGGTTTTAGGGACCATAATCTCATATTGGTTGCATATGGGCTCGTTGGATCACCGTTTCACCGCTATGCCCCATGCTCGGCATACCTGGCGGACCACATATGGCACATCAGATGAAATGCTTGCGGCCTCTGCAGCTGGCATTTCTCCCAGTTGTCCTCTGAGTCTAACCAGTGTACTGTGTGCTGCAAATGCACCGTCATATAGTATAATTCCATATCTGGTATCTCCACCTCCCCATCCACCAGTTTCTTTTGAGTGTTATGAGGCTGACCCTGTGTGTTTTATTCACCTACCCCAACTCCATGATAAGCTTATCAATGCTGATAAAGTAGCGACATGGAATTTCATAAGTTGTGCCCTGCAGAGTGTATGAACATCGTGGTAGCAGTATTATTTCAACTAATGCAACTTTGCCCATCATGGACATGGGTGGTGTTTTCCCGAACCTGATAGTTAATTACATGTTTTGTAAAATTCCATTGGCCATTTTCTCTTGTGAAAACTGCACACAAGGGCATACTTCATGTGCTGGCCCGAAACTGGTTTGAGCAGAAAATGTATGGTTCAGTGCCACCTTTTCTTCTCCCCTGAGCAGAAATCATGCAGACATTTGAGCTAATATAAGATGCCATAAACCTTGCACATTTAAGTAATGTATAATTTCCAAATTACGCAAAAGTCTGCTCTGTGATGAAAAATTTTAACAGGTATAATTCTTAGCAAACAGACTTGAGGATGGTATAAACAAACACCTGAAACAGTTTTTCTATGATAAACTCCTATCTTGATTCAGATCTGGGTGTAACACAGGAATAGCCAGTCTGCAAACCATCAACAACACCTAGTGAATTTCTGATACTGCTGACTCACTCTTGCTGATTCTGCTTGCTCTGTCAGCTAAATCTGATGCCACTGATTGATCAAAACAAAACATAAGCGACTGTGTGGGTAACAAAGACAAAGTCCTGAACTGGGTTGAATCCTACTTCACAAATTGATATTAGCAGATGAAGGTTGATACCTCTTTCTCTGTCCCACTTCCTGTTCTCCAAGGAGTCTGCCAAGGCTCTGTTCCAGCATAAACACTCTTCAACCTACAGTTTGAATCCCTGGTATGACTCTTGAGGATGCCGATATCGCTCATTTCCAATACCTGGATAACACAACTCTATTTGGAGGTCTAATTTCATGATAATATATCCTATGCTGATATTTCTCTAAGCACCTAAAACCCAACTCTCAGAAAACAGTTTCTTCTCATCTCTCTTTACCTTTTTCCAACACCCAGGTTCAAACTTGGCTGAGCTTCAAGTATCTGAGAATATGCACCAAACATCACTGAAAGCACGGCTCTTGGAATTATTCTAGTCACCTGAACCAAGGCAAACACAAGAATACACTGAAAACACCAACTAACAGTTTAGACATATCAATGAAATAAAATCCTTTCAACAGAACATGACCTCAAGGAAATTGTTGAATCAATTGTCTTCTCCAGACGTCAGTACTGGTATTTCTAAAATTCAGCTGGCCACCCTTTAGAGCTGTCCTTCATGCTACAGCCTGAATTGTCTTCAGAGGTGACTGATTCAACTATTACCCCATATTTATCATGAAGAGCTAACTCCAGGTTAAACGTAGGCAATTATAAAAACCTGCATGCCTAGTGTACAAAGTCCTTCTCACAATCTGTCTATCAAATCGAGTATTTTATGGTTATTTAACCAAGTAGGACTCGTACAATTTACTCAAGACAACTACTTTCAACAAAAGAATAAAGATTGAATCAACCAAAATGGGGTTGTGCACCAAAAGTACAGAATTCATTGTGACCCAAAAACCCCTGGCCCACATACGTCTCTTCCCCAATTCCATAATTCAGAAAAGAACAGTAACAATTACTTCTTAACCAGCACCTCCCTACCTTCTCCCTTTAGTCCACCCACTCCATCTCTGAGTTTTGTGAAAGGCTTTCAATTGGACCAATATGCACCCTTGGGTAGTCTAGTAGATTGTTTTCTTTATAGTATTTCTGTGAATTGTTGATATTATCAGGTGAACTTGACCATAGGTTCCCTCTCTATAGAGGTGCTGGTATTTATAGTATTGGTCGTCTTCTTGCACCCAACATTTTGCTGCTCTGCATGTTTTGTATATGAATTGATATAGTTTATCTACATGTCATGGGCGTCGATTCCCCCCAAAATGCCATAGGTAGTGGAAGTGACATCACATACCTTTTGACCTTAATGACATCACAGGAAGTGACATCAGATGACCATTGACCATGATTTTTCTGGGAAGATATGTCACATAACCCTAATCACAACAATTGACATCGCGGAAGTTCCATAATAACTACATGACAAGTATAGCAACATAACACTGACAAATGTCTATTTAAGATACCACCTATATTGTGGTGCTGACGTTAACTCTGAAAGTTCTGGAGAATAATATTTGCCCTGAATTCTAGTAAGCGAGTCAAGAGAGTCACCCAGACCTTTTTCTCCTCCTAAGAAAAAAAGAACGAGAAAAATAGTGCTTTTAAGAGCACAGTTTTTATATAAATTTGCTAAAATGCTGTAAGTGCTGAAATATATATTTACAAATCACACATTTATATGTGTTATTTGTAAGAGTAATTGTTTTATTTTCATACAACTGCTTTAGTTGATTATGAAATGCTGCTTCGCTATGAAAAGTGCTCCGATGCTGTCAGGACTAAGAAAGAAAGAAAGGGAAAAAAAGGAAGAAAGGAGGAAAGAAAGAAAGAATGAAAGAAAGAAAGAAAAAAAAAGAAAGAAAGAAAATAAATAAATCCAGGCGCCACACATGTATGGAGAAATCCATGTAGCTGTTTTCTTAGAATTCACATTTGCTCTTCAAAGAGCGAAAATAAACATGAGGAACTCCCTGAAGGGAAATGTGTGCTCGCATGAGTAGAGAGCCCCGGAGATACAAACCTATTTCTCACTACTCAGTTAGGTCTTCCAGAAACAACTATCCTGACCGAGATTACTCTTCTCTGAGAGCTTAATAGGGAATGGCAGGGACACCTGTTTATGGCTCCTGCAAAGAAATAGTGCAGTGGTAAATTATATGTCAGTAAAGTGCATTGGCTATGCCTGGAAGCTGAGACGGAAATGTACACATGGTGTGCATATAATTCACAACAAACACACAGCATTCCCTGAATATGATCTAGGTATGTCTGTCTTTATTCTTTGAAATATATTCCCTTGATATCTATGTGTACAACCCTTCTATCTGGTATTGCCTGCTTTTATGGCAAATAGGTTGTATTTTGTCAATATGTTTATTAAAACTATGAACCTAATTAAAAAAGCCAAATAGGCCTACTTTACTTAGAAGCATAAAGTCCCCTGTAACACAGGAGGACATTATAATTAGGTAACTAGGTAGATTTTATGTAAAATACTTGTTGCACTACTCATGCACATTCTCTCTGTTTCTAAAGTGCACCTGCTTATAACAGGGGGCCACATGGGATGTCAGAGGTAAGTTTTGTAACCAAAAACATCGAACTCTCACCTTGTATCTATGACTCTTGTGTTTTTTAGTGGGATTTAAAAATGACATTTTGCTACTCCAAGATTTACCTCTGTTGAGAGTTCAAAAGCTTTATGTTTCGTCTTTAATTTGATGTCACTAAACTTTAGCAGGGATGGTTAGTTACTGTTATTCAACGATTTTGAATTAAATATTCCTTACAACAAGGCCTAATTTCGAACACTGTAAGTGACCTATAGTGGCGTCACCATATACAACAGGGGCCCACGAGAATGCATTTCCACCAAGTAATAAGTGCATCCATAACAGGAAATTACTGAAATGGTTAAACTAGATACAGAGTTAATCAGGAAAGGCTTTGAATCCTGGGAGACTTGTCAAGGTGCAAGCAATTAGTCACCTCTACTGCAAATGTATATTCCAGAGAAGATATCCATTATAGATAAGAAATACTTGGCCGAGAGGCAAAATTGTTTTCGCTTTCATCATCTCATAGAAAATTAGAAAATTGCAGTACAGATTTTGAGGCATTTTGTTTACCTCTACATAATGCCCCTTTGAAGCAGAACAAAATAGAAACGAAATGGGGTTTATTAGTAAAGGACAGACACCTTGACCCATGGAGGGCTAATTGAGAAAAGCAGGAGCCATAAAGCGGTAGCACACGAAACCAGAAATGACGTGTCCCCCAAAAGGATGCGGATGTCAAAGACGCTTCCTGAGCCCACGGCTGCTAGAGGTTCACACTCTTGTTCCATCAGTCAGCCAAAAGTTCCCACAATGCAAACGGCAAATGTGCTTTTTGGGCTCTACTTATAGTTTCATTCCTGGAGCGTCTGTCCACTTGTGTGTCACAGGAAACCTCCCCCCTTCCACACTAGCGGTAGATGGGTTGCCACATTTATACGTTCCCACCATGATATGAGGCAAACTTTGACCTGCATTTGCTCCTCTCGACAAGGTGTGGAAAGTGTGGAAAACTACAGCAAACATATTTAGCAGCTGCGGTCCGTGCAGGTAACAGCGGTGGGGCATTGGGGCCGGGTGGGGGAGGGGGGGATTTCGAGGGTCGATGCAGAGGGAAAATTAAATAATTAATTAATTTTCCCTTGGCATCGTCCCTCGAAATCCCCCCCCCCCCACGCAGCCCCACCCCTGTAACCTGCACGGACCGTGGCTGATATTTAGTTTCTTTGGAAATATGTCTACTAAATGAAATATTGATTTTAATTGTTAAATGTGTTTTTAGAATGTTTTATGGACAACTGTCTAAATAAACTTATTTTCTACCTACCTAAATATAATAGTTTTTGTTAACCATATGTATAAGCGTTATCTGAAATGGATAGAAAATACTCCTAAATTACCAAAATGGGCACAGCTCATCCATCTGTATCATGAAAACTGGTTTGAAACCTGGTTATTGACTGCTCTGTCTTCAGAGCAGTGAAAGAAATTAGCTTTGTTTTTTCACTGTGCTGATGTCAGAGCAATGAAAAAATGGGCACTAAAATCTGTGATCTAGCAGACAATGATCATCTGTGTCAGGGTTGGCTTTACCGCAAATGGCCCTCTGGGCAACCATCTTTGTTGGCGCCCCCCCAAAGAGCTCCTTCTCCACGGATTTCCTCACAACAACCCTCCAGCGGTGCCCTCATCTCTCCATAGATCTAATCTTGCATGTATTTAATTTCTTTTGTAGAGTTGCTCACCCTAATGTAGAGTGTCAGAACACTTTACATCACACAATATGTTCATATTATGCAGTGACAATGACTTTTATAAGTGTGTAAACTGAACTTTAAATGAAAATATAGAAGTGCAGGTCCTCACTCTTTACAGTACTTGTTTGCTCCTAAAAAGTGCTGATACTTTCCCATTAAGTGTATTGGACAGGTGCTCTGACGTGCAGGGACTCTCCCTTTCAGATTAAAGAAGTGCAGTACTGAGTCCCGTAGAGTACCTGCCCATTTAAAGCACTGTGTGTAATTCAACTTCTATGACATGTGACATAAGATGATGAGAACTACGAGTTGTAGGAGTCACATGTCATTCATACTGGTAGGCATTATATGTTACGAGTGCTTGTCTGGGGAAAAACAAACATAACACAGTGGTTGGGTTTGTCTTTACTAATAAGAATTTATAACTATGCAAAGGAACAATAAAACCACCAAATGGAAGGCCCAGATATTAAAATAAGAACTATCTCTACTTCACAGCGCTTCTGCCAGTCATCATGCACTACAAAGCCAGTAACCCAAAATCAGTTTCCCAGTCATCGAGATTTACAGGGCAAAAGCTCAGGCTGCAGCTCTTTATGGTGCAGAAATAGGAGACTTATGGAATCTGAGCAGGTTGATATCTATAGATAATAGCCTTATAAAATCCTTGTTTAGCTTGCCAAGAAGTCCACCTGCTGTCCCTTTATTTTTTGATACAGGCCTTAAAAGGATCGCAGATCTGGCTAAGCTAAAACCTCTACTATTTTGGATTAGACTGTTGTCTACACCGGAATTGGCCACCAACAGATCTGCAATGAAGGAGGTCATTAACTCAGGGAACAGTACTTCTATCCCTTGGTTCTCCCGTATTAAATCTCAATTGAGTATTCTAGCTTTGGGCATGTATTGGACTAATCCCTCCTTAAAAAAGAACAACACTAAAGCAGTTGTCAAAGAGAAATTCTGGGAAAGCACAATTGACCCTGCCATTGTAATGCTATATCATGAGGGTTGGTAGATTAGCTTTTGTCCTTCAAACCTATACCATCACTCAAATTGTTTATGAATAACTATGAACCACCATTAGCTCGCTCCCTGCTTATAAAATTTAAGGTAGGCACATTGTTAGTGAACACACTTGCTCATAAAGGGGAACTTAATCAATCCAAATCTCAAATTTGCTCATTCTATAAGCATATTATTGAGGACGAAGAACATTTGTTATTCTTCTGCAAGGCATATGGTAAACCTAGGCAGTCCTGGATAAGGCCAATTAGTATCGCCTTGGGCACGAGACACTTTAGGGAAGCCTATCAAATTTTAAGAGCAGATTGTAGTACATAAATAGTATTAAGTCTTGGTAGCTATTGATATGCTGTTTGGCGACTTAGGAAATCATTGGGAATTCTGTTGTAGCACCTAATACTATCCACTGAAATGCATAGTCCTGGTTCATGTGTATTTTAAGATAATTGCATGAATCCCTCCTTTTAATGATTGAAATTTTAACTTTTTAGCTTCTCTTTGTATTATAGAGCGCTGAAATGAAATTGAAGATGTATAGTAATTCAATTTTGTAACTTATGTAAGTGTTTTATTGTATGAAATGCTTTATGGGCTTGATCCTAAAATAAACATTTACTTACATACTTACTTACTATCCAAAGTCATCCTTTTTAGCAACATTAGAATAAGGAAAGTTTGGGGAAAAATAATGAAGTTCTTAGCCCATGATTTACAGTGTGCATGCTGCTATTTTATTCTGGTTCACACCTCACTGTGCTATATTAGGACTATTACTTATGAACTGCAAGAAGCAAAATGATCTTTGTCAAAAGCAGTAACCCACTGAGCTATCGAGATTAGATACCATTCTGTGAATGTTATATGTTGTGCTTTCCAGGAGACATATTATCCCACTGACCTATGTTGTGATGGTGTCTAAAACCCCTATGGGCCTTCAAAAGCTTTTAAACCACTTTAAGGCCTTTTGCGATTTGAGGGGTTTGGTCATCAATACTACTAATAAATTCACCGGTGGGGTGGTTTTATATTTAAGTGTGGATATGGCGCCTCCTTAGTAAGCGTTAAGTGTGTCGACAAAATTGCGTGCGGTGCAAGTAGGTGAGGGAAATACACACCCTGAACCCTCCTGTTGGACCATGAACCAGATCGAACATATACACAAAAGACTTTACCCCTGCACACGCTGTTATCAAACAGACTTAGGGGCCGATTCCGATCTCGGTCGGAGGCGCACCCAATACCATTCGGTCGGGAAAAAAGCCATGCGAAAGCCTGTTTCCCGACCGATCCGTACAGCACACCGAACGAGTAAGTACGATGCGCACAACAGCACAGAATCCGGCCGAGCCGTACTCACCCAAACCAGGTCCTGTTCTCCGACCGAGGCGAATCCGGAAACGCTGAATCGAGTCGCACGGAAGGGAAAATGCACCTCTGTCCGGCCGAACAAGTACGATGCGCTTCCCGTACGCGCCGAACCCGTCGCTACGCACGGCACGTCAAAGCATCCGGGAGAGGCGCACATAAGCTCCGATTCGCGCCACAACACGATCCACGACTACGAGACGAACACGCCAGCGACGAGGACGACGCGAAGCGACGAGGACGACGCGAAGCAACGAGAAGGACAAACGACACAAACCAACCATGAATCCCTTCGTCCCGATCATACCAATATTCTACATTTACTACCTGAACAGGCACGGACACGTACGGCGCAGAAGGTAAGTCAGACACCAACCACAAAACACATACAACACGTACACGACACATCACATACACACAGAGGGATGCAGAATATACTTACACCAGCAACAGCAGCACCATAGGGGCGGGATGCCCATCACCAATGCCACATATGCACACAGGGGCCTGAATGCGCACCACCACCCCTACCCAGGGGGCAGGATGCCTACCACTACTACCACCCTTAGCCAGGGGTGCTGGATGCCTACCACTACTACCACCCTGAGCCAGGGGGGCTGGATGCCTACCACAACTACCACCCTTAGCCAGGGGGCTGGATGCCTACCACTACTACCACCCTTAGCCAGGGGGGCTGGATGCCCACCACCACCCTTAGCCAGGGGGGGCTGGATGCCTACCACTACTACCACCCTTAGCCAGGGGGGGCTGGATGCCCACCACCACCCTGAGCCAGGGGGCTGGATGCCTATCACTACTACCACCCTTAGCCAGGGGGCTGGATGCCTACCACTACTACCACCCTTAGCCAGGGGGGCTGGATGCCTACCACTACTACCACCCTGAGCCAGGGGGGCTGGATGCCTACCACCACCCTTAGCCAGGGGGCTGGATGCCTACCACTACTACCACCCTTAGCCAGGGGGGCTGGATGCCCACCACCACCCTTAGCCAGGGGGCTGGATGCCTACCACCACCCTTAGCCAGCGGGGGCTGGATGCCTACCACTACTACCACCCTTAGCCAGGGGGGGCTGGATGCCCACCACCACCCTTAGCCAGGGGGGGCTGGATGCCCACCACCACCCTTAGCCAGGGGGTGCTGGATGCCTACCACTACTACCACCCTTAGCCAGGGGGGGCTGGATGCCTACCACCACCCTTAGCCAGGGGGGGCTGGATGCCCACCACCACCCTGAGCCAGGGGGGCTGGATGCCTACCACCACCCTTAGCCAGGGGGGCTGGATGCCTACCACTACTACCACCCTGAGCCAGGGGGGCTGGATGCCTACCACTACTATCACCCTGAGCCAGGGGGCTGGATGCCTACCACTACTACCACCCTTAGCCAGGGGGCTGGATGCCTACCACTACTACCACCCTTAGCCAGGGGGGCTGGATGCCTACCACTACTACCACCCTGAGCCAGGGGGCTGGATGCCTACCACTACTACCACCCTGAGCCAGGGGGCTGGATGCCTACCACTACTACCACCCTGAGCCAGGGGGGCTGGATGCCTACCACTACTACCACCCTTAGCCAGGGGGCTGGATGCCTACCACTACTACCACCCTTAGCCAGGGGGTGCTGGATGCCTACCACTACTACCACCCTGAGCCAGGGGGGGCTGGATGACTACCACAACTACCACCCTTAGCCAGGGGGGGCTGGATGCCTACCACTACTACCACCCTTAGCCAGGGGGGGCTGGATGCCCGCCACCACCCTTAGCCAGGGGGGGCTGGATGCCTACCACTACTACCACCCTTAGCCAGGGGGGGCTGGATGCCTACCACTACTACCACCCTGAGCCAGGGGGGCTGGATGCCTACCACTACTACCACCCTGAGCCAGGGGGGCTGGATGCCTACCACTACTACCACCCTGAGCCAGGGGGGCTGGATGCCTACCACCACCCTTAGCCAGGGGGGCTGGATGCCCACCACCACCCTTAGCCAGGGGGGCTGGATGCCCACCACCACCCTTAGCCAGGGGGCTGGATGCCTACCACTACTACCACCCTTAGCCAGGGGGCTGGATGCCTACCACTACTACCACCCCCACTCATAGGATGGACAATGCATGACACAACCAGCACACCACAACCTAGGGAATGCAAGAAAAGACATCCCCCAACACCATGACAAGCGTGTGTAGACTGTGTCAAATGCCTACAACACCGAACATGACTTTGAACATACAATGTGACCCCCTAGCTCATGTGCCACACATATATGTGTGTGGCACCCACAATGCAAGCAGGCCATGACCATTGTGGCAATGGGGTCCAAACCCCCATCATCACAGTGACCAAAATGTAAGTGTGGGGTCCATAGCTGAAGCACATTTTGAACATTGTGGAAATGGGGTCTAAACCCCCATCATCACAGTGAGCAAAATGTAAGTGTGGGGTCCATAGCTGAAGCACATTTTGAACATTGTGGCAATGGGGTCTAAACCCCCATCATCACAGTGACCAAAAGGTAAGTGTTGACAAAGAAAGAGGTGCAACTGCCAAACTGCATGGATGATTCCTGGTCACAGAACAAAAACACATCAGTGGCAAAGTAGTGTATGTGTCCCATTGCAACATAAATTGGGGGAGCCAAATACTGCAGTGCAAATAAGACATACCTTTGGCCATGTGCAGACAAACAACACCCATGGGGGCTGACACCGTCAACATTCATCAATGACACAATGACAGAAGTGACCATCAGAATGCAGACCCACATATTTGCACCAATGGGCACACAAATGCAGATACCCTGTGGAGACTGCAGATGTGAGGTGAACAGATACCATACCATGGCAGCAATGGGACACACAAACCATGATCATTGTGCTGACCGATGACCTAGGAGTCCCAGGGACAGCAGGGGAAACCCACCAAACTACATACAGCCAATGGCACACCCAAGATATGCCAATGCAGTGGTGCAGATGCACAAACACAAACAGGCAGACCCACACTGCACATCATACACAACAGGTGAGGGGGGTGCCAGTGTCCCCAGGCAACCACACAACACATGAGGAGACCTGAATACCAATCATACAGATGTGCATACAGTGCCACACAAAGGTAACTCATGGATCCAAATCCCCTATGTGGGCAAGCAGGCATTGTCAGATGAGAGGGAGCACAAATCACACATGTCACACAGGCACGTAGAAACAGCAACTGACACAGCAAGACACAGACACACCACAGCACCACCCCCAGGGCCCCCACAATGTGGTGACCCTGGGCTGCATTACAATCCCACTGTGATGACAAAGCTAAATGTGGTTCACACTGTGAACCACAGTCATGTGTCCTGAGCAACAAACTACCATCACACCTACACAAGCACAAATCAATCAGCATGGCCAGTAAGCCAAGGCCAACATGGAGGCAGGGGCCTAGCCGGGCAACAACTCTCATCTGCACACACTCAACACCACACCCCTCGACCTCCAACAATGTGCAGCAGTGAAGTACACATGCACTGGTGACATTGCACATGCACCCATGACTATTCCAGGGTGGTGGGTGGGAACCAAGGTGCAGAAACACATGACACATGGCCACTCAACAAGACTCCTGAATGTCTGACACACTGCACACTACGCTGTACATGGACATGACGGCAATACCACACCAACCAATGGGATCCCAGCCACAGTCACACACCAATGAAGAAGCCAAGGTCACCCACAAAGAACACACATAGACAACAACCAACATTGCAGCCCGGACCCTGAGGAGTGCCAGCAGTCACACACACAACGTGTCACAATCACTGAAAGATAACACAAACTGGAAATCACATGACAGGGGCAAACAACAAGTGCCAAGGGAAACATGACTGTGACCCATCTGCGTCTGCACACAAACTCAGCCCTGACAGCAAACACACCTATGGGTGACACCCTGATGACCAGTAATGTGCCATGCACCCACATCACAGAGAACCCAGGGAGAAGACTTTGGGGGAACATAGGTCAACTCAGCTAGCATCACAAACAGGTACAACACTAGGGATCACAGCATGCACAGCTAAACGGAAGTCAACACACAGACATGCACATACAACACACACCTTGGGCGCAGGCAATGTCACAGGAGTACACACTGCCATGAGGGGACTCCACTCCTGTGTGAGGAAAGCTGTGCCATATGTTGCCTCAGTAGGGCCCCATCATGTCAGCTGAGCACTTGGTCACACAATCAACAATTAGCACCAAATGAGGGCTCCCGTCACATCAGCCTGGTCATGGAAGTGCCAACGGAATCATCAGCACAGATCCAACACACTTGTATAGCAATGTTGCACTGACAACACAGATGAGTCCTTCCCCATTGATGCCCAAACCTGCATGTCCAGTGGAGATGGCCACACGGTCAGGGAAGTAGACGAATTGAACAATGGCAGGCACAACAGATGTGCAGGGGTGGAAGCCACAGATGTGAAATAGCTAATCTAAGTAGGAAATCCCATTGCCAAATACTGAACACATGACACCCTCAGATGCTGCTATGGATGACATGGATACACCACAGGATAGGACACATTCCCCCTGGACCACATGGGTTCCTGCACAGTAACACTTCATTATCATGAGACCAAATATCACCATCACTGCAGCAAGGGCATGGTTAGCATCATCAACAACATGTACATCAGAAGCATAAGCACTAGAGAACAGAAAGTTGCTTTATTTAGCATATGTGTGGAATGAAAACAAAGTCCAGAAAAAACACAAAGGCCAATGGCCAGTCCATTGTAAAAGTCCAAACAGGGTGACAGTGGCAGATGTCACCCTACGCATGCCTGCACAAAACCAGGGACAATCCACTAGGAGGGGCAACCGGGGAGGCAGGCCAGGCACCGCAGGGACAGGATCAGGGCTCACCAGGAGGAAGCAGGGAAGGGGTGGTGGGTGCTGGAGAGCCACTGACAACTTCAGTGGAGGTGTCTGACATGGTGTGTGCCGGCACAACTGGGGGACATGACTCAGATGTTGTGGGTGCCGGCACGACTGCAGTGGACCCTGCAGATGGAGTGGACAGGTCCGCCACTGCAGTGCCCAAGTCAGACAGGGTGGTAGTGGACTCCACTGCAGTGCCTACCACCAGGGGAGGAGAATGGGGAACAGGCAAGGTGGGCTGGACAGAGGGGGAGGACACCCTCACCACATCAGTGGCACAGACAAGCGCAGCGGGGGTGTGGTGCCGGGAGAGCAAGTGCCAGGGGGAGAAGGCCGGATCCTCTTGGGGATGGTATATCTGTGGGTGGGGGAACCTGGGGCCGGGTGTGGTGGGGGCACCTGTGGAGTGGGGGCCTGAGGGATGGAGGAAGGAGACCTGGTGCCTAAGCTGCAGGGCGGCGGCGGGGTCTTGCTCTTACGACTCCGGGGGGACTTGCGGGTGGGGGCCTCAGTCTGTCTGCGCTTGGGGGAGGGTGTCCTGGGGCGAGGGGCACTCTGCTCCGTGTGGGTGGGCTTCCTCTTCCCCCTGGATGCTGGAGCAGCTGGATCGGAGGGGAAGAGGCCGAGGTCACTGAGGAAGAGGCGCTGGGTCTTTGGGGTTGCAGGTGAGGCAAGGGAGGGTGTTTTGGAGGGAGAGGCAACTGAGGACTGCGCAGTGCTCGTGGATGCGTGTGTGTGTACCAGGGCCCCATCCCCTGTGAGTCTGGTTTCAGTCCCCTGACTGTGCGTGCGTGTGCGTTTTGTTTGTGGCGTGTGTGTCTGTGTGCTGGATGTGTGTGTGCTGGTGTGTGCCTGTGCCGGTGTGTGTGTGCTTGGGACGGGTAAGGTGCTGGGGAGTGTGGATGCTGCCGTCAGGGAGGAGTCCATGGACCTATTGCCCCTCTGTAGGTCAGACATGCCCGATGAGATGCCCTCCATGAACGACACCAGCTGAGTCAACAGAGCGGTGTGCGCATGGAGGACACTCAGCATGGCTGTCTGCCCTACATGGAGCTGGCGAAGGAGGTACACAGACTCCTCACTCAGGGCAGCAGGGGACACAGGGGCAGGGGGTGCGGTGCCTGGCCCAAAGGAGACACGCTCCCGAACATGGGAGCCTCCACGGACCTGGGGAATGGGAGCCGATGGGAGGGCGGTGGTGGTGCTGGTGGTGGCGGGGACAGCAACACTAGCTGGGGTGTGGTGGCTGCTGACACCCGCCTCCATAAGGGAGTCATCCTCCGAGTTGCTCTGGTCCTCAGCTGAGGTGGATGGTGCTGAGGACTCCTCGGTGTGGCTCCCCTCACCCTCCGTGCCACTGGGTCCCTCCGACCACTCCTCGGCTGCTGACCCAGTCTGGCTCTCCGGCTCCTCCTGGTCCGTGGAGCTGTCCCCTTCCGTGGCCGTGGATGTATCTGCAAACAATGGGGAAACAGACAGACATCAGTCACCTGCACCAAACGCACACACCACTGTGAGCACAGCACATTACAGAGCAAGCCCTGGCATCATTAGTTGTACATTGCTAAAAGTGCCCTAACTGAACAGGAGCAGCCAATTGTCAGTCTGATTCCAACCATGGCACTCACATCCCACATGGCCTTGCACCCATCTGTCTGGTGTCTGTTGGATCGCAACACCCCAGTGTGGACACATGCACCAAGTACACAGTAGTTGGACAGTGCAGAGGACATGGTGTGGCATGTGGACATGCACACATCACAGCTCTTGCCACTGAGTCAGTACAGGTTTCCGGATGAAAGGGATGCCCAGAGTCAAATAGGAAATGCATGTGATGCATACCAGCGACAGACACCATGATGCACCCATGTCCTGATAGCCATCGCCACAATGGTGTGCATGTAACACATGTCACTCCCCTGCAGGATCACCAATAAGTAGACACATGCCATGGCGGAGGCATGACTGCTAAGTCATACATCACTGTCTCAGTGATGTATGACTTGGCAGCCAGACAACAACACTCTGCACTGTGTCACAATAGTAGGTCATGGGGAATGCAAGTCCTGGAGCTGCACAAGTGCACATGTGCATCCTCCCCACAACACATCATCTTAACCCTCATCTGTCCAGGTCATACCTATTGGACATATGGGAGACCTGTGACACTACCCTCTGAACCTGAGCCCCTCACAATCTGCTGTGAATGGGGAACAGCTGCCTGAACTTCACATTCGCATACCCCAGTCTGCACGGGCAGCTGATCAAACACCTTTGTGACACACAAGTATCGTCTCCTATGGTCACATCTCCAGGGCCATGCTGAGCCCCTACCAAGAAACACCCCAGCAGTCCTAGCAACTAATCCACAGCACACTGACACAGAGGCAGACACCTGAGGGGTCAAATCACTGCGCACAATGTGTCAGCTGATACACAGGAGTGGGAGTACAGAGTGCATTGCATGGCCTGGAGTAGGCATGACTGTCCTGCCCCACATGAATGAGGGATGAGCCCTGGACAGTGGATAGCTGGCTATGTATGTGTGACACACGTAATCTGCACACTCCTGGGGCCCAAACATTGTTCCCACCCGCTGCATGGGCGTGTGCCACATACCCCAGGCACATGTGGTGGCTCAGCTCAGCAAGTGGACCGCATATCAAAGCAACACGCAGATTACATGTCCGAACACAGGCGTTGTGTGAACAATGGACCCACCCATGATGCCCACAACAGAGTTAGGGAAACAGATGCTGTCCCCCACCTTTAGTGAAGCAAACTGCAAGGACACAGTCCCAAGTGACACAATTCCCTGAATGTAAGGGCCACACCTGGGTATCAGATGAGCAGTGGGCAGTGCACAATAGAGGGACATGGCTCCTGGACAACATGACTGCTGCACTGTGGCAGTTGAACCAGTCCAGAGGAGGGCACAAAGCATGTAATACAGAGTTCACAGTGCAGTCTTTGACTCACCCCCTCCTTGCTGCTGTCTGGCCTTCAGCTGCCCATCCAGGTCTGGAAACACCACCGCCAGGATCTGGAGCATGTGGGGGTCAGGGTCCGTGTTCCGCCCCTCCTGCGAGGAGGCGACAGCTTCAGCTGGACCCGTGCAATCCTCCGGGTCCAGCCCCGAAGGTCCTGCCACCTCTTCTGGCAGTTGCGGATCCGGCGCTTGTAGACCCCCACGGACCGGACAGCCCGGACGATGTCCTTCCAGATCTCCTGCTTCCGATGGGCATTAACCTGTCAGGATGACAAAGTGAAAAGGCCATTACTACACATGCAACATATCCGTGCATGACACAGTTGTATATACATGTCTCAATCACAGGGGCACATGATGTACACAGGCAGTCAAAGCTGCCCATGGACAGTTTGCCAGACGTCACTACATGGTATCATTGCATGGGAGGTAAAACCTTGTTCAAATGCACTGTCACTGCACCATACCTGTCCAGTGCATGTCACTACACACTATGGGGGGTGACAACTACTCAGTGAGCCTGCTAGCCAGTGGCGTGCAGACTTTCAGCCTTGCTAGTCAGACAATATGCACATTCAGAAAGGCAGTGCACAGAACACTCACCTGCTCCCCTGGTGTCCCATACAGCTTGCTGTACTGTGGAAGTAGGCTGTCCAGCAGGGCCTGGTTCTCCTCAAGGCTGAAGGCTGGGGCTCTCTCCACAGTACGTGCCATTGCAGGGTCCAGAGGGGCAGAGACAGCAGCAGTGCAGTGGCAGATGTCGTCCTGGAGCATGTAGTGCAGGCAAGTGAGCTCTCAGGGGAACAGCCAGCAATATATATGTGCTGGAGAGGCAGATACTGTCCCTTGTGTCCAAAGTGATAGGTCCAAGTCGTTTGCATCTTCTGAATCTGGCCAATCCATGGAATAGCAGCACCAATACACGCCCACGGCATCCTTCAAATCTTCAACTTCATGACATACATGATTTTGCAACATTGTTGTGGGTGACCAACTGAATTTCCAGCAACCGACTCGTTCGAAATTCGAAAACGCGTCCGTTGCCAGGCAAGGCCATTGTCAATGGGTGCGCACCGATCGGTCCATTGCGGTACAACGCGTACAGGGGTACAACGCGTACCCGCACACATTGAATGCAATGGGCCGGCCGGGGGCACCGATCGACCCATTGCTGATCAACGCGTACAGGGGTACAACGCGTACCCGCACACATTGAATGCAATGGGCCGGCCGGGGGCACCGATCGGTCCATTGCTGATCAACGCGTACAGGGGTACAACGCGTACCCGCACACATTGAATGCAATGGGCCGGCCGGGGGCACCGATCGGTCCATTGCAGTACAACGCGTACAGGGGTACAACGCGTACCCGCACGCATTGAATGCAATGGGCCGGCCAGGGACACCGATCGGTCCATTGCAGTACAACGCGTACAGGGGTACAACGCGTACCCGCACACATTGAATGCAATGGGCCGGCCGGGGGCACCGATCGGTCCATTGCTGATCAACGCGTACAGGGGTACAACGCGTACCCGCACACATTGAATGCAAAGGGACGGCCGGGGGCACAGATCGGTCCATTGCTGTTCAACGCATCACTGTACATGTGACTGGCATATGTCACCATGCCTGTCTCAGATGGACATATGCCAGTCACAGATAGCTCCCAGGGAGTGAGGGGCACACCTACATCACGACAGCCTGTCCAAACTTTATCATAAGGCATGTAAGGCTGCATTTCCTATTGTGTGTATGTTGGTGTACATGTTGTCCTGTGGGTGTCACCTGTGGGCAGCCACCCCCAGGCTGTGCACGTGTTCATGGGGACAGGATCCTGGGTGTTACGTGTACATGACCACTGTGATGTGCAACTGTTCATATCTGTGCATGTGCCATGGTCACATTTCACGGTGGTGTATGTGTATGTCATGTCACATACCCCGTGAGTCCCATGTGGGATGGTATGTTTGAGCCAGGGTGTCCCAGTGGCACAATAGTGATGGTCCTCCACAGTCTGTGTGCATGTAGTGTTTACAATGTCTCTGATTTCATGTGCACAATGGGAGACAGTCTCCACATCCACGTTGTGTGTGCATGGACTTTGATGTTGTGCGTGTGTGTGTCACAGACGTCCATGTCTGTCCTGCCGTGGCAAGTGGGACCACTACCTGTGGGGGTCATGGTTGTTTTGCTGTGGTGTGTACATGATACTCCATGTAATGCCAGTGTCCATGTGGCAATACAGGGTCCCTGGGAATGTACCTGTCGTTGAGCTGTGGTGCCTGGGGCACATCTGTCCTCACATGTCACTGTGGGGGGTGATTGTGACACGGCAGCAGGAGATGGGAACTGTGACACGGCCTCATGATATCCAATGGGCCAACCTGGGACTAATTGATGCCACTTGTTGGACCGTGTTGACAGATGTTGGCCATGTATGTACCATACATGTCCTTACGGAACTGCACACTTCATGTAGTTGTGCCTCATAATGATGTATGTTGGGATATTGAGTGTGTTCAATGCCGCATATGTGGGGTGACTGACAATCTTGCTTACTTCTCCTCTGCACTGCAGGGGCTCCAGCTGTCCATCGACCATTCCCAGACCTGGCAACGATGGTGGAACGGGACAGCATCCGACGGTACCGCTTCACCAGGCAGCTGATTGAGGATTTGGCAGTGTAGTTGTCCCCACATTTGCAGCCTGGCCGGCCGTATCCTACAGCGCTGACCCCCAAGGTGAAGGTGATGGCAGCCCTACACTTCTTTGCCACCGGTACCTTCCAACATACTGTGGCGACTCCTGGTGGGATGTCACAGACCATGTTGAGCCGTGTGCTCCGCGATGTTTTGGCGGCAATGTTGCTATTCCTGAACCGGTACATCTATTTCCCTAGACTGCGACGACTCACTGACGTGAAGAGTGACTTTTATGCCCTGGGGAGAATGCTGCATGTCATTGGCTCCATTGATGGGACACATGTGGCTTTGGTACCACCACAGGCCCAGGAGCAGGCCTACAGGAACCGCAAGCACTACCACTCGGTCAATGCACTGGTGGTGTGTCTTGCAGACATGACCATCACGCACGTGTGTGCCCGTTTCCCTGGTTCAGCACACGATGCCTTTGTGATGAGGAGTAGTCGCATCCCCAGGATGATGGCACAGATGCAGAACCAGCGTGCCTGGCTTGTCGGTGTGTACTGACTTTGTGCCATTGTGTGTGATCTGATCTGTAGTATTCCGCCCACTTTTCCAAGTCAGCTAATGTGCACTTGTCTGTCCGTAAGTGACTCGGGATACCCCAACATGCCGTGGTTGCTGACACCCCTCAGGAACCCTGTGTCACCAGCCCAGATGCGCTACAATGCGGCACATGGTCGGACCAGGAGAGTGATTGAGCGGACATTTGGTCTCCTGAAGAGCCGCTTCCGCTGCCTGGACAAGACCGGAGGGTCCCTCCCATATGCCCCTGCGAAAGTGTGCAAGATTATCATCGTCTGCTGCATGCTCCACAACCTGGCAGTGCGGAAGGAGTTGCCTCTCATCCAGGATGACAATGACCAACATCCGCCACCTGTGGAGGATCCTGGCCTGGACCACGATGCCAGTGACGATGATGATGATGATGAGGGTGATGTCCGCACACAGCTCATCACCAACTTCTTTAGCTGAATGTGAGTATCCTGAGGTGTCATGTCAATGATGTGAGTTGGCATGATATGTGTAGGTGGTGCTCTGGTGCTGTTGGAGTGTGTCCATGGGCTACTTGACTGGATGTGTGTTGCGATGTGTGCTTACAGGTGGGCTGTACTCCCCAACAGTGTCGACATGCTAACTTGGTTCTGGGTGGGTATCTCGTAACATGTATTGTGCATGAGTTTTGCTGTTCTGTCCTGTACTCCATTGCTTTTGACTGTGTGTCACTTCTGTCCTTCACAGGGTACTTTCAGATTTGTTTGGTCAACTGTGTCCACCGACGACGTGATTGCACTTCCAGGGTGGTAGCTGTTGTGTCCCTACAGGTGATGTGCGCCACACCCATGGACTTCCTTCCGTCTACAGTTGAAGACTGTGTGCCCGCTGCCAGGTGGGATTACCTTGCATCTGTAGTGGTTACGACATGTTGCAACTGTGTAATAAACCTGTGCTTCACTTTGTGATGTGCGTTGTCTGTGGTCACACATTTGACTGCCATTTGCTTACTGCACCTGTGGGCTACTTGACTACAACTGGGAATGGGTGTGGTGTCTGTGCATTGCACCGTCTTCCCTGGCAACATCAGTGTAGGCAATGAGTCAGATGGCCTAGGTGTGTATGTGTTGTGTAGCCCTGGTGGTGTGTCTCCCTCATATGTGTCACGTTGCCTTTACTCACATGCCTGTGTTGTACTTGCTGTTGCAGTTCGCATACACAGTGTAATTTTGCAGTTCATCATCCCCATAACAGCACCCACGTTGGAATAACAACAGAGGCAAGTATGGTGTATTAGTGTGTTTATTGTGATACATTTGTGTGAATAGTGCATAGGATGGGTAGTGCTGTACATAAATCTTGCAATCAGAAGTTCCTAGGTGAATTGAAAGTCCTGGTAGACAGAATCCCCAGTATCGGGGCCACAGTTGTCTGAGACATTGGTCCAACTTGTACTCCCCATGCAATGTGTGGGAGTAGTGTTGCCGTCAACAGGGTGAACAGTCTGTGCACAAAGGTGAACATCCAGAACAGGTTCAGGCTTCCTGGGAGTTGCGCTTGGCCATCGGCCTCTCACTTGCCCCTCTTCGGACGACCCCTCTTCTTGGGGGGGGCCCTCAAGTACAGGCTGCTGCGGTGCAGGGGACTCTCCGCCAGAGTCATCCTCCCTCCCTTTGGCAGTTGCAGGTTGGGCAGCACCAGATGTTGTTGGCACACAGGGAGGTGTGGACTCGTTGCTGTTCATCTGGCGGAGGCATTGTAAAATGTCCCTGTGCACCGCCGTCATCTCATGCAGTGCATCCCACTTGGACTCCACGCGGGACATGTGTGAGTCCACGCGGGACATGTGTGACTCCACGTGGGACATGTGAGAGTCCAAGCGGGCATGATGGGCAGCCTGCTGCTGTTTCATGTCTCTGAGGAGCCCCACTACCTGGCTGAGGTCTCCGGTGCTGGACTGGTACGCATCAGCTATGCGTACCAGTTGTGGGTCATCATGCACACCAGCAACCTCTGCAAGCAGCGACCTCTGTCTCCCACCCCTCCCACCACCCCTGCTGACATGTGCAGTGCGTGCAGTGGCACGCACAGATGACCCTGGTCCACCTTGGAGGTTGGTGGTGGTGGTGGTGTCCATGGCCCCAGGTTGGTCCAGGGTCCCTGTGCTGGTGTTGCTCCTTGTTCTGTCCATGTCGGCAGGGATGGTATTTGTGTTGACAGTCGTTGGAGGGGTGGGTGCAGGGGGTGCAGCTGGTGGTCCTGCTGGTGCTGCAGCTGGTGGTCCTGCTGGTGCTGCATGTAGACTTGCACCGGATGTGCAAGGTTGGTCTTCTTCGTCCGAGGAGGGCAGAGGCTGTACGACACCAGTGAGCTCCGCATCCTCTTGAGCCTGGGACTGGGACTCCTCAGCGCCTGCTGCTGTGTCCCCATCATCACCTGTTTTTGGGAGACACACACAATGTATGTTATGTTTCTGCAGGCATCAATGGTTGACACACATGACAGTTGTGACTGTGCCTCTGGGTGCGGGCCTGTACATTGCATTGTCCTAAGTCGTCACAGTCAGGGGTTGATATTGGTGTGGCACATTGTCCTGCATTATTTGGGCATTTCTATGTATTTGTTGGGGTGTGAACATGGTCTGCATTGGTTGTGTTTGGTTGACAGCCGGCCCTCCTTCCCACCCACCCAGCCAGTCAGTTATCCCACCATGGACTGTGCTTGCATTGCAGGGAGTGGAAGTTGTCTCTCAGGATGTCAGTCAGTGGTGTCCTGCTGTTTGTTGGTGCACAGTTGCCAGCAGGGCCTTGTGCTCCCCACAGCAGTAGCCAGTGTCAGCCATCTTGTGAGTCCTTCTCCACTCTCTGTGATGTGTGCATGGTTCAGGGTGGTGTTGATGGGACAGTTGTGGGGGTGACCAATATCAGTGACTGCCACTCCCATCATGCTATTGCCTCCACCCCACTTGCCAGCATTCCCATACTTACTTGCTTTTGTGGGGAGTTCAGTGTGTGTGGGTGTGAGGGCAATGGCAAGATGGCTGACAGTGGTGTCCTGCTGTTGGTTGGTGTGCAGTTGCCAGCAGGGCCTTGTGCTCCCCACAGCAGTAGCCAGTGTCAGCCATCTTGTGAGTCCTTCTCCACTCCCTGTGATGTGAGCATGGTTCAGGGTGGTGTTGATGGGCCAGTTGTGAGGGTGACCAATATCTGTGACTGCCACTCCCTTCATGCTATTGCCTCCACCCCACTTGCCAGCATTCCCATACTTACTTGCTTTTGTGGGGAGTTCAGTGTGTGTGGGTGTGAGGGCAATGGCAAGATGGCTGACAGTGGTGTCCTGCTGTTGGTTGGTGTGCAGTTCCCAGCATGCCCTTGTGCTCCCCACGACACAGCAACAGTGTCAGACATCTTTGATGGGCCTTTCCACTCTCTGTGGGATGTGCATGCGTGAGTGTGAGCTTGCTGGGCCATGTGGTGGGGGATGCCATCTTGTGAGTCCTTCTCCACTCCCTGTGATGTGCGCATGGTTCATGGTGGTGTTGATGGGACAGTTGTGGGGGGGGCAATATGTGTGACTGCGACTCCCATTATGCTATTGGCTACATTGACTTGGCCAGCATACACAGAATTCCTTCCTTTGAGTGGTCTTCACTGTGTGTTGGTGTTGTTGTGGTGGCTACATGTCTGGATGTGTTTGTTAGTTCTATTTGTGCCACTGCCTAGCTGTAGTTGTAGTTGTGTTTGTACATGTGATGGCACAGTTGGATGTAACTTTTTTGATGGCATGTGTTGTGTTTATCTGACTGACATACACATTTTGGGATGATTCTGTTCTGGTTGCTGTGTAATTGCTATGAGTGCATGGTTTGACTCTCCCCTTGACAGTGATGTGTGTGTTTTGTGGCAGAATATTGTGTACATTTGTTGTGTACTCACCAGGCTCTGGGATGTTCTCTAGTCCATATACGCTCACTGGCGGAAGAATGGCCTGCACCTTCTCCTCCCAGGGCCTGAGGTATATTGGCTTGGCAGGAGGGCCACTGCCGGTGTATTGGCTGATGATGTAGTCTTTCTTGAGCAGGTCCCGTACCCTCCTGCGCACGTCATACCACCTGTTCTGGATGTCGCTCTTTGTGCGCAGACATGGTGATTGTGCGTTCACCCTGTTGATGATCCTCTCCCACATCTTGGTTTTCTGGGAGATGGGGGTCTGTTGGACCAGTGTGCCAAACAGCTGTGGCTCTACCCTGAGGATCTCGTCTACCATGACTTCCAATTCACAATCTAGGAACTTGTGATTCTTCTTGGGGGGCATGGTGATGGGTGGTGATGGTGAGTGATGTGTGTGTTGGTGTGCAGGTGAGGGTGTGTGAGTGTGTGTTTTGCTGGGTGTATGTGAGGTAGGTATTTGTTGGTGTGCTGATGGTGTGTGGCTTGTGTGAGGGATGAGCTGTGGGTGTGTGGTTGCTGTCTCTTGGGTGCTGGCAGTGGAATGGCATTTGCAAAGGATCATGGTTGTGATTTGTGTCCTTTATATGGGTGGAGTTGTGGGTGTGTCTTTGTTCTCTAGCCCCACCCCCCCAGTATTTATTGGCTTTGTAATTGCTTGTTTGGCCTTTTTTTGTGTGGTTTTTCCTTTGTACTGTCTGTGCATGTTGGAAACGTTCTTGTGACCGAGTCGGACCCTGCATTTGTCTCGTACGGTGTTCTACGTTTCGTTCACGCTGTGTTTGTGCAGTTTTCTATGCTGCGTACGCGTCGGTCGCGGTGTTTTGTGTTGCTTCGGCTCGGTTTTGTATGCGTGTCGGTTGTACGGCTTGTCCTCCGTCTGACTCGGTCGTGGTTTTCGCGCCTTGCATCGTACTTTGAGGTTTGGAGTTCGCGTGTACGTTTCGGTCGGATTTGTTCCGGGTGCGTGTCGGTCGGTTGTATTCGCGTGTTTTTCCGGCCGGATTGCTGTTTTCCGTGCGGCTCGGTCGTTCGGCTTGGGTTCGGTACGTGTCGGTCGGATTTTGCACGCCTTGCATCGTACTTGGCGTGTCGGGCGCCACAGGTACGTGTCGGTCGGTATTATTTCCGGCTCCGAGTCGGTCGGTGCTTTTTCCGGCCCGAATCGGAATCGACCCCTTAATGTCCTTATATATCAGATGTCCCTGTTAAATTATTGCAGTCAACATAAAATTTTGTCTTGTCCACTCTTAATTGATGTTTCTTCAAAAACGAGTCGTTTAGGTGTTCGCTTATTTTCTTTATTTCACATAAAATGCCCAGCCAACACGTGTTTCATCGTGGGGAGTGACCCACACGACTTCTTCAGGGCTACAAAAAAGAGAAAGTAATATAAAGGATCAGCCGATCCCATACCCTTCTCTAAACACACTGCTCATTACATATAGCACACCCAGTGACTGTAACGTGCACATGTCACAAAACAATGTGGCCAAGTTCTCAATACATTATTTTAAGTGAACGTCAGTGTTATCCCAAGTTAAAACAAAACTTATCGACAGTGGGAAGAATTGAAAACAAATATTTTGTTTCTACTTCAAAGTAAAATTACTAACCAGAATTCCTATGTTTCTCAGAAAGCACATGTTACATGTTACATATATTATCGGTAAATGAAACTAAAAGACAAAGGAGGGAAAGGCAGAGATTTGTGCCGAAGAGATCGTAAAAGAGACCTATTACACGTCTCCAGTTATTTAACTGTTTCAAATCATGTGGTTTTATTCATGTCTATAATAATGAGGTAAATGCTAGAGCGCTGTTTTAGGGTGAGACTTCAAAATAAGGTCCTACCTGATTAATGCAGACGCGAAAATGTCCCGTTCTAAAAGACAAAACCCAGTAAATCTCATCAGGTCAATTAAAATGTGTGCCTATTAACCACCACTACCCTGTTCCAAATACTATGCGGAGTACGTAAGAGGTACTCACCTCTCCGCCGGTTCTACTTCCGTCCCGGCTGTGTGTAATAATTGGGTCCTCCACTATTATTAATGTCCTATTCTCCCGGTTCCAGTGTGTCTATACAAAAAAAAACGGTTTATAGCTGCTGCACCCCCTCTGAGTGAGTCAACTATTAAAATTCACAGTTCCTCCTGGCGTCTCCCAAGTATCAATTGCAATACCTTACCTAAAATCCTACTGAGGTTGTCTTAATATCAATCCCTCTTGTGTGTCAGCGCATCGATTATTTCTTAAAATCCAATATCTGGCATCTATAAATTAAAAAACGGAGGATTGTAAGACTTAATTCTCTCTTAACTTCAACTAGTCTACAACCCCCTATAGTGTATTGAAATGTTCTTCCTCCTTACCTAGGCGTGTACGCCAACCTCCGTCTCCCGCTCCGTGTGTTCGTATTATGACCCGGAAGTGCAGAATAAGGTCTTCCGGTAATGTTTTATGCTAACGCGTGGAATATGTTAAAAAAAAACCGACTAGAACGCAAACTGATGGTTCCATCGTTAACTCATACGAGCAGTATAACATTTTAATTTGCTATTGAGACACTCTTATAAACATGAATAACTCCAAAATATGGAGTTAAAACAAAATTAAAACTGAAATGGAGTACGATTAAAGTGGAGAGCTTGGATCAAGTGCAGAATGTAGCAGGAAAACCCACATTAGTTCGTATTGAAAATTCAACATCGCTAATCCTAGCGATATACAACATTATCAGGCTATGCATTGTAAATGATAAAATTCAAAGTATTCAACATGACATCTAATTGATCAGTTCACATATTTGTAATACTACATCTGTAGTGCGTTTAATCTGATAGACATCTAGGTGGATAGCATGGCGAAAGTTCAACCAACCAATTGGCAAATTCAGGATAAGGGCGACATATATGGGACTTTAGTGGACAGTCAACAAACGAATAAGCTGATAAGGTAACACAGATAAGACTCAGTGAAAATGGACACTGGCATGAAATAATTAAAAATACCATCCTATATCCATTGTTATCAAAACATATTGTTATGCACTTTGATAAGTGCGGCCAGTGTTTCCGAAGTATATCTAAAATTCCCATACTCCAGATCAAACATCTTAATCTGCGTATCCCCCAACGTGTATAGTGTGTAAGTTTTAAGGGCATATCACATCTATACGGATGGGAGTTGAATCTCTTAGACTTGAAAAAACACTACAGTTAGTCCCCCAGAAAATATTGCATCTCATGATCTAAGTTTAATCCCCTCTCTACCGTTTTAAGACGCATGATCCAGGTTGCTTCTGTACGCCGTAACTTCAATTCTCTGTTGCCTCCCCTTTGTGTGGGTGGAATTTGGTCCATCCCAAAGAAAGAGAACTGTTTATGGGGACCCTGTGACCCGCAGGTATTAGCATGTATGGCCATAGGGTATCTCTCGTCCCCTAATCTCAGCGCCCTCGCATGTTCCCCTATTCTCTCTTTTAGTGTCCTGATGGTACTCCCCACGTACATCCTGTTGCACTTGCATGTAATTACATATACTACAAATTTGGACATACAATTAATGTTGTGCCTTATCGTGTATACATGACCGTCCATCCCCATGAAAGTTTTTTTCTTATCCTCTGCCCATTTGCACATCCCACAACAGCCACATTTGTGGAAACCCAAAGATAAATTGATGAGCCAATTTGTATATTTCTTGTCCTGAGGGATGCTGGGACTCAGAATGGTTCTCAGTGTTCTATTTCTCCTATATGTGATCAGTGGTCGGACAGTGGTGCATTCGTCCAATATTCTATCCGTTTTGAGGATGCCCCAATGTCTGTTCATACTCCTGATCATTACTCTAGTCAATGGATTGAAATTCGTGATCATTCTAATAGGTTGTTTGCCGTCCGTCTCAATGTTCCTATCTCTTAGGGTGTTGCTCCTAGGTGTGGTCATGATCCTGCGTTCTGCATTATTGAGTGTCTGTGGATTATAACCTCTCTTTTTAAATCTCTCCTTCATTTCTCCAAGGCACGAAAGGAACTCTTGTTCTTCACTGCAGTTCCTTCTCGCCCTTGTGAACTCTCCAAAGGGAATAGCTCGTTTTTGCTGTGGGGGATGTGCACTGCTTGCGTGTAAAACTAAGTTACACGAAGTTGGCTTTCGAAAGAGTCTACTATGGAGTATGTTGTTACTGACATAAAGTTCTATGTCTAAGAACTCAATATGTGTTCTACTATGTTTAGAAGTGAATTTAATTCCCATGTCATTGGAATTCAAATGTTGGCAGAAATTTCTCAGTTCATCTTCCAACCCTGTCCAAAACAGAAGGCAGTCGTCTATATATCTTCCCCAATACATGATATGGCCATTCCACTGACTGCCCTCCGCTCCCCAAATCCACGTATCTTCCAGATGCCCCATGAACAGGTTGGCAAACGACAGAGAAAACTTTGATCCCATCGCTACCCCCTGTTTTTGTCTGTACCACATATTATTGAAAAGAAATACATTGTTGTGTAGGATAAGGGTCATCATTGTCAGTAACATTTCTGTGTGTTTCCAAAGTGATGCAGGTCGTTTCTCTAGCTGATGTTTGATGGCTCTATATCCCAGATCAGGTTGGATTCTGGTATATAGCGCCACCACATCCAAAGTCACCAACAACATGGGTTCCTCCCAAGTCAAATCCGTTATAATACTTAAAATGTGTTTAGTATCTCTTATGTGTGAAGGGAGGTTCTGTACCATGGGTTGCAAAAATAAATCTATGTACTCTGCAAGTCTCTCTGTCGGGCCCCCAATGCCGGAGACAATGGGTCTCCCCGGGGGGAAAGGGAGATCCTTGTGCACTTTTGGTAAAGTATACAAACAAGGGTGAGTGGGTCTGAACACCTTAAGATACAGGTATTCCTCTTCATCTAGCAGACCCTGAGTGTGCCATTCCCTTAGGTGTTTGTTTATGCTCATAGTTAATGGTCCTATGGGATTCATTGCCAGTTTCTCATAACATAGAATGTCATCTAATTGGGAGAGTATTTCCTTGTCGTAGTCCTCCTTGTTCATGATCACTATGTTCCCTCCCTTACAATATTTACAAATGGTAGTGGTGGTCTTATTGGTAGCACATCACTCTCTATGTGCATTGAATATTCACTTGCAGTATTGGTGCCCCTCAAGGTTTAAGGTTTACACCCCACTACCTAAGGTGTTGTCCACTGTGGTTCATAAGAACTCAGTGGTGATATCAGAAAATATAGAAAAACCTCGGCACTCAAATCAGTTCAATTTTGATTCATACAAAAATAATATTTGTTCAATATTTATTATTTTTTTTTAAAAGGAACTTGAAGCGATTCAGAATATCAACATACAAAAATGTTTGTGGAACAGTTCATAATACCAACAAATCAGAAGTAAAATAAACACATCCAACAAACAGATTTCAACCATATGTTTTAAAAGCAAATGGCATAGTATTTCAATGATAGAAGGTAGATACTGTAATCCTTCCACATAGCGTTGAACCGACAGCCGACACGTGTTTCGTTTCAAAAGAAACTTTTCAAGGCTGCAATAAATGCCATAAAAGAAATCCAATATTTAAAATACAACAATAAGAAGTGAAACGAGGAAACAAGAATTTATATCATTTCTCAAAAGTAAGAAAGACAAATGAAAAGAAAGTTTATATGCAGAAAATAAACTGCATTTGAAAACCTCCCTTGTCTGCCTCTCTGATGACTATTTCGTCATCCGATGTTAGCATCTTGATGGCCCTGCGTTCGCCACTATTCAGGTTATCCACCCCTCTATGTTTGTTCTTTCTAGTCCTCGCTTCCGCTCGATCTATGTCTTCTAGTACCATTTTGTGGACGGTGTCTATGGAGTTACCCCCTGCTAAAGCAGGCGTCCACCTGGATTTCTTTTTGAGTCCACTCGCCACGCTATAGTCAGTATCTATATCTAGATGGCTCAATAGTGTCTCCATGTTAATTGGTGACTGTTCCTCATCCGCAATCGATAAAAGCAATTGAGTGTCACGAACATCTTGTATACTTTGTACATCAGATATTAAACATACAGGTATATTTTTGTTGCACTTGTTTATTATGGGATTGTTGATGAAAACATTTTTTAATTTCAAAGTCCTGATAAACTTGAACAAATCAATTTTTGCTTTACAAACATCACCCCCTTCCACCGGACTGAAACTCAATCCTTTTTCCAATACCATTGTCATATCCTTTGTCAGTGTTTTGGATGACAGATTAATAACTGTCACTTCTTTACCTAGTCCACCCCCTACATCTTTTTGTCCCCTGACCTGAGGTTCATTCTGTAGTTTGCTTGCGCCTGATCTTTTCCCTCTACGGGTTTTTTTGTAGTGTCCCCCCGCTGAGGTTGAATTCTGTTTCCCTTTTTTATCATCCGTAATTCCCTTAAAAAAGAGTTCCCTGGTTTCTCACTCGATGTACCTGCCAAGTTCTCCGCTTCACTGTCCCTCGTCTGAGGCGCACTTAGGGATGTGGAGCTAGAGGAAATTGATATAGTGTCAGGTACCGTGTGTATTGTCCCTGTCTTCTCATTGCGTGTGATTTGATCATATTTCTTCGCATACGTAAATATCCTCCCATCCCTATAGTCTATCTCATCCCTCCTAAGTTTCCTCGTTTTGCGCTGTTTAATATCTTCTTGATGTTTTTCCAGAACCTCTTTTAAAATCACATAATTCTTCTCAGTTGCCTCTTTCAAACCTAAATCATTGATCTCCCCTTCTAGTGTACGTATTTCTAACTGAAGTTTGGTGACCTTGCGGTCAGCATTATCAATTAAAATGCCTATTAGTGTCTTAGAATTCTCCGTCAGTGCCTCTTCCCATTGTTTTAAATGGTCGTCGTCTAGGTCATCGTAAGTGGGGAATATTTGCGCCCTTAGGCCCCTCGGTATCCTATTTAATCTAAGGTATTGTCGCAGTGTGACCCCATCCCACCATCTCGAGTTCTCATTTTTTTTCAACCTCTCCAATTTGATGAACTTGTCTCTGAGACCCTCTCTACGAGCCAGAGCTATATTAGACGTAGATTTGGCCAATGGGTTACCTCTAGCCAGACTTTCAAAAAGTTCCTCTGCCATTTGGTCTCTGTTCATATTTGATTATAAATCAGTACTGTATAACCCTATAGTGTAACGCTGGGGCTGCCGCTACACTGTACTTCTACTTGTAAATTCACCGGTGGGGTGGTTTTATATTTTAATTGACCTGATGAGATTTACTGGGTTTTGTCTTTTAGAACGGGACATTTTCGCGTCTGCATTAATCAGGTAGGACCTTACTTTGAAGTCTCACCCTAAAACAGCGCTCTAGTGTTTACCTCATTATTATAGACATGAATAAAACCACATGATTTGAAACAGTTAAATAACTGGAGACGTGTAATAGGTCTCTTTTACGATCTCTTCGGCACAAATCTCTGCCTTTCCCTCCTTTGTCTTTTAGTTTCATTTACCGATAATATATGTAACATGTAACGTGCTTTCTGAGAAACATAGGAATTCTGGTTAGTAATTTTACTTTGAAGTAGAAACAAAATATTTGTTTTCAATTCTTCCCTCTGTCGATAAGTTTTGTTTTAACTTGGGATAACATTGACGTTCACTCAAAATAATGTATTGAGAACTTGGCCACATTGTTTTGTGACATGTGCACGTTACAGTCACTGGGTGTGCTATATGTAATGAGCAGTGTGTTTAGAGAAGGGTATGGGATCGGCTGATCCTTTATATTACTTTCTCTTTTTGTAGCCCTGAAGAAGTCGTGTGGGTCACTCCCCACGATGAAACACGTGTTGGCTGGGCATTTTATGTGAAATAAAGAAAATAAGCGAACACCTAAACGACTCGTTTTTGAAGAAACATCAATTAAGAGTGGACAAGACAAAATTTTATGTTGACTGTAATAATTTAACAGGGACATCTGATATATAAGGACATTTAGTCTGTTTGATAACAGCGTGTGCAGGGGTAAAGTCTTTTATCAATACTACTAAAACCAAGTTGATGATGGTGAACCCTCACAAATCTTTTAAAGGTAATCTGGTTTTAGATAATGTCCCGCTCGAGAGGGTCAGTTCCCTTGAGTACCTAGGAATTAAGTTGTCTGAGGGAATGGCCTGGAAGAACCATCTAGAGAAGGCGTCCCTGAAATTTTCCCAGCTTACCGGGGCTTTGCGGCGGGAGCACAGCCTCTCATATACCAAGCCTGTAGCCCCCGCCCTCAAATTGTATCGTTCTAAGGTAGTGAGTAGTGTGCTTTATGGGGCAGAGTTGTGGGGTGCAGTTAATGCAAACATGCTTTCAATAGTGGAAAATAAGTTCCTTAGGAGCTTGGTATTACTTCCCCAAAGCACCCCTCTTCTCCCCTTGAAACTAGATTTGGGCATTAAGTCCATTAATGACCAAGCAAGCCTACGCCCATTGCTCTTTTGGCATAGACTGGTCAGCACTCCTGATTTGGCTCCCTATGTTGCTGCCTTCAGTGAAGTTTCTGCCTTGGACAAAAACCAAAAAATTGGGTGGATTAAACATGTGGACACCCTCCGGGCATGCATAGGCCTGCCAAAGGAGTTTGTTGGTCCTTCGCCTTCATACTATAAGGATCAAATAAAAACTCAGTACTGGGCATGGGTAGAGCAGAATAACTTCTCGAAAATCCGTCACAGCACTTTAACTGATGTCTTCACTGACATAAAATTCATTAATCGGTTAGAAAGCTATCTCGATATCATTAAGGTGCCGGTAGTCAGGAAATTGTACACCCAGTTCAGACATGGCAGTTTATCTATAAATGCCTTCACCAACTCCTGGCTGACAAACAACTCACAGCCCAAGGGTTGTCCTTCCTGCTTATGTCCCCAAGAAACTATAGGCCACGTCTTCTTTGTCTGTGCTGCTTATGCCAGACCGAGAAGGAATTGGGTGGCCCCTGTATGTAGACAACTTGGGACACATAGCCATAATGAAGCCATACGTATTTTAAAGTCAGATACGAGACCACTTTTCGTTTGTGCAGTCGCGAAATTTTTAGGCCAGTTCTGGGCTATTAGAAGGAGGTCTTTGTCTATCTCCCGACTGTTATGGACTAAACAAACTGAATCTATAATGATTAGTCAAGATGGGTGTGCTCTCAAATTTTAATACTTTTATTGTGAATGGTTTTATGGTAATATTTTAAGTGCTTTTATTTCTTTTAATTGGTCATTGTGACAAGGGTTTTATAATGGCTGATGATGTTTAGCTAGGCTGTACACCGCAGTGATTGTGACGCAAATAATATTTATTAATGCACTAGCACTTTAGTCAGTGTCCCTATAGGCAGAACCAGTAAATAGCTAGACTTGTCTAGGGTTGATCTTCTCCTGTGTCTATACAATGTAACATGAATATCTTATCTTTTAAGAGCTTGTATATGGAGTATTTTACAGTATTCTTATTCCGAATAATATCGACAAGGACTCATGTGTTTGCATCTTTTATGGTTCTATAAACCGAAATAAAGATTTATTGAGTTGAGTCAAAACTGTGACAAGACATAACATAGATTTCTCCAGCAAATACAGTAATCACCATACTTATTGTGACATTTTTATCATCCCCTAAAAGAAATTGCTGGGCATACAAGTATCTCTACCACAGGTGCCTTTAACCTTATAAAAAGTTTCAAAATGCAGCACACACCCCTCCCCAAGCTTGGCACCCAGTGTGTGGCGGCATGGGTTGCATCGCCCTAAAGCGGGCTCTGAACTGCATACACGGGGGGGTCCAGGGAACCGAGGAAGATGATAGAATGATGGTTGATGATCTGCTGCATTTCTCATGTCTCCCTAGGGATAAATGACATGTGTTGCACTTTACAGGTGTAAGTGCTTGCTTTTGTGAATCCACCCCATGAGCATAACTCTGGAGCTACTAAAACATTACATGGAGGGAGGGACTTAAATGCTTTGTTGGCTGTGCGCCTTGCAAATGCTTGCCTCTTAGTGCACATTAATGAAACATGTCACGTTTAGTATTTTTATGAAAGACGTTTATGTGGAAGAGACTGCTATAGATAATGAAAAATCTTCAGCATTGAGAGTTACTAGAGCAAAATAGGCTCACTGTTTACTATGGGAAAACTAAAACAATGGTCTTTGTTCCCAAACGTACCTATATCCATTATATTTGAAAATATCAGCGAAAGGCCATGCTTCTATACAGAATTTTTTCACACAGCGCAGCTAAGCAAGCCACCTTGATGTGATGCGCTGCGTAAAAGGGGAAGGGCAGGAATGCACTGTGTTTACATTATACGGCACATTTCTGTCCTTTCCTAGCACTGGCGCATGTTTGGCTGCCTAGTATCAATGCAAACATATAAAATGAATGAAAGCATTCACAAGGTCATATTCATACGAAGGGGTCGAAACGTTGACTTCTGTTACTTTCAATAACAAGCTTAAACGACTGAGATTTGTTTTCAGCGTCCATAGACTGCTATGTTCCTGTTATAGTGATTCGCCTTCTTTAGGCCGGACAGGTTTTCGATATGTAAATATAATGTATATATGGCACATTACCTTCCCTTTTCTTTCAACCCTCACAAACGCACATTTATCCCGAACACTCAATTTTCTTCCACCATGAGCACTATTCTCCCAAGTGTAAAGACAATTGTGATGTATTTAACAATTGATTTTTTGAGAATAAACTGCATCTACTGCAGATGCATGAATATGACCTTGTGAATGCTTTCATTCATTTTTTATGTTTACTTTGAAGTTTTAATGCTATTGTGACCAACTTCCTACTGTACTGCTGTTCTTACCCGGGTCCGGTAGCATTACGGGGTACCCCATTGATGCTTAACACACTAGCATCAATGCAGGCACCCTTGCATTATCGTGCAAGGGTGAGTGTGTTGTAGGCAGGATTGTTTTTGTGCAGGAGGGAACACCTTCCTGCATAAAAACAATCCTCAGAGGCATTTTCATCTTTCTATGAGTGCTGCAGAATGCAGCACACATAGAAAGAGGAAAGAATGATGAGAAATAAAGATATTTCTCTTAGTTGCGCCTCACATGGGGTGTAGCATTTTGATGCATTCCCAGGTCTACCACTCATAATAATTCTGGGAATGCACCAAAATGTTTGGGTGGATGCGTGGGTGTTCCCACACTCCACCCATTGAACGTCTCCCTGGGGCAGAATAATAAAAGGCAGCAATTTGCTCTGCCTTGCATTACTCCAGAGTTATCAAGCTATGCAGGTCCATGCAAGGTGGCCTTGCGAGGCTTGATAAATCTCCTTTAGGTTATGCATCACCCCTGCACCCCCTTGTGTGGCACAAGGGTGACACAAAACCTTGATAAATCTGGCCCAGAATGTATGTTAAACACTAGACTTGATATACCATAACATGTTATTGGTAAAATTGAACCTATACAATGCTCCATTGCCTTCTGGCTGGGTTGTGCTATAAAAAATATCACATGCACACATATTTACATACATCATATTGATAAATTTCAAAGTCTTTCATGTGAAAGATTTTGGATACTGTTCCATGTTGTTCCTATACTTGTAGCACTTTAAAGTACATGTTTGAGTGGTGATGTAGACAGTTGCAGGATGTATGTATTTATGTTATCTCAACAATTGTATAGTGTTAAAATGTACGGTTTGATTATAGAAAGAACTGCCAATCCTAAACATTGACAATTTTCTTGAATCAAGTTCTGGAAGATCAATTGTATTTTTTCAGTAAATCTTGTATGATAAAGTAGGTCAGCAAAGAAACGATTAGCTTACATGCCTCTTGATCTTCTAGATGCGTCTTGCAACAAAAGCATTGATTGTTCTGATACCACACTTAGGGCAGTTATTCTTTCATTTCAATAAATAAACAAGAGTATCCAGAAAACATTTGCTAAGGTCTAGAGTCAACACCGAAGAGCAGGAAAAATATATAAAGGATTTCTCATCAGATATAATTAAAGAGGTTTCATAAGAGTTATAATATAGAACAATAACATGATCATCAAAGACACTAAGACAGCAACACATGACAGCAACTATTCGAAAATGCCTTTGCAACCTATGTTCTAGTAAATGTTCGAGAAAAATTGCCATACATTTATTCACATAGATGTTGACCTTTCCCTAAGAAGCAGATAGGATCAGTTTTTATGGGCCCTCACATGTTAATATCAGTACAGGAAACAGAGAGAGTGCAAGTAAGACAGTCAGAGAGAGAGAGAGAGAGAGAGTATGTGTGTGTGTGTGTTTGTGTGTTTGTGTGTGTGTGTCTGTGTGTGAGAGAGACACAGAGAGAGAGAGAAAGAGAGGTGCAAGTAGCCAGGATGCCTGATAGAGTAGTTAAGTGATTGATAAACATGTAAATGTCATATATTTTATTGAACAGAAGATTTTCCTTACATTTGATATTAACATTGGTGATAGTCCTCAGTTTATTATATTGAGCTTTGATTGACTGTCTGACGATTCATTTTTCAATGCAATAGTTTATCAGAGGATTTCTTGGATGTGAGGTTACAGTAGAGATGAGAAAGGAACTGACAGCATGAGATGATAATCTCTGATCTCGTGACAACATGGATCGGAGGATGATATAAACTACTGTGCTTATTGCCATATTCATATCAGGGGTATTTGTCACCTACAGTTGTTAGTGGATATGAAAATCTCAGTAGGTAAATAGATGCACCATTTCATTGACTTTTGTTCCAAATGTATTTTACTAAGCTGGGTGATTGGTCCAGCTTGTAAAGTTTTCTTACATGTGGCTGTGTGAATTACTCATGTAAATTCAGGGTTAACTCAAGAGTAAATTAAGCGTTTGTCATGCCTACTCACATGACAATGTTCTTGAATCAAATTCTGTAAGAATAAATGTATTTTGTTCAGTAAGTATTGTATCAAGTATGGTAAAGTAGGTCAGCAAAGAACTGATTAGCTTACATGCCTCTTGATCTTCTGCATGCTTCTTGCAACAAAACCATTGATTGAACATTAATACCACAATAGGGCAGTTTTACTTTCATCTAAAAAAATATCCAAGAATATGCAGAAAACATTTTCTAAGGTCTAGAGCAGTGGTCTTCAAATATTTTAATGCAGCGTCCTCCCAGTGGGAACAAATATCATCTGGGCCCCCCTTTGAACTTTTCACAAATATTCTATTAAATTAGCAATGTTTAAATAAGTCTAGCGTTATTTTAACATTGCAGTTACAGTTTTAAAAATTGAATCAAATACATGATTGTCAAACATACTATTCTGGTCAGGCAGGCATTACTAACAAGTAAAAATATCCACAGTGTGATTATTAGAAATGGGTGCTTTGAAGAATATTTGGAGTCTCTTCCATTTTGACACATAATCCCAACTAGGATATAAATGACAAAAGATTAGTGATGGTCCATAACAAAGTGGCTTACTGACACTGCTTAACACAAAGCATTGTTATCAGCTTAACGCCTCTTTTGGCTAGTGCCTGGTGCTCCCCCTGGGATCGCTTGAGGCCCCTCTATGGTGTCCCACCCCCCCAGTTTGCAGACCCCTGGTATAAAGTCAACATCGAAAAGCAGGCCCTACGGTGGCAAACCAAAGATAACCAGGAAGTCAAGATTAGATTGTTGGATACTTAGCAGAGCACCCTATTAAGACAGGAACAGAAAGGCTTGCAATCAGAGCTACTCATCCCAAAGATAACTGAAGAGTCATAGCAAACACTACTAGTAAGAACATCATTGCAAATGGGCCAGTGGCAACGTACTTGCACATATAATCATGGCGCTCTCATAGTATACGTATTTGGGCAATATGAGCCGAAACATAAAAGTTGCTATTGTGTTGGGGCTGTTCTGGCACCCGTGACACACTAGTGCATATGTATTGCATGCTGGGTTGTAAAGCACTGATGTAGTTTCCCTACAGAAGTCACCTGAGGCATCAGCTGCACCCTGTTTTTACCTCACGCCCTCACACCTCTGCTGCCATCCATTGGTCTTCCAGAAGATGCTAGATACTCTAAACCCAACTGGATAACCTGGAATGCAATCCATGCAGAATGGTACAGTTGGAATGCACTTGATGGCCTCTACAGAATGCAAGATTCTTAATCTTGGTGCATACTTGGGTTACGGTGAGACAAACTGGATTAACTGGTGAGAAGGAATATTAGGGTACTGAAACAGAAATGTATCCCTTACCCACAAGAGATATTTTCATTGTGAATCATTGACCAACAATTCCTAACAAAAAGGAATGAGTGAATGAGCAGATGCTGTTGTATGCACAGGAAATATGGAATATAGTATCAAATTATTTGAGAAAGGCAGGGATTGCACAGGCAGTAGATAGGTAGGTTTTATGGTAATAATAGTGGTTATTAAAAGTAAGTCAACAATGTGCTATAAACTAAATGGTGGTATGTGTGCCAGGTGACAGGTTTCAGACTTGATGTTTTGGGTTGATGATGTGTAACTCAGTTTGGCTTAAACAATGCCCCAACTGAAGGACATTTTGTTCTATATGCAATGTTTTTAAGTTAGCAGTATCCTTTCAAAGGAAGGTAGGTTTTCATGCTACATCATGTGAAGATCTCACAGGATAAACCCTTGTTGGAATTTTACCTGGTGTATCGGTTGTCAGTAGTTTTATTTGCTGCTAAAATGACTATTATGTAGGCTTTCTATGTGGAAGTGGAACAATTTTTTCATGTCCTTTTTAATGCTGATAGTTATAAGAATTGAGTGATGGTTTGAATCACTACAAAGAGCTTTTTAATGACTGATACGAAAATATTTAAGGGAGGTAAAAATATTGGTTATTTTACTGAAATTAGCAACTCTCTAGACTTTCCTCAAAGAGAAAAAGGCAACAAAATGAAGTCAAGGCTGGGAGACAGGATAGTAGTGACTAACAACATACTGAAATTGCAACACATGGTAGCAAAAAAAGAGGTTGATTATTCTTAATGCATGGATGCATAATAACTAGAGTATTACACTGAATCAATATTTGTGATGTAATATATAAAAGTGATGATGTCTTTATGATCTAGAGCTAACATGAGATGGTTCAACGATAATTAATTTCAAGAAACCGACTGCAGATATTTGAAATACTAGACTACTAAAAGCATCTCTTTTCATTTTCTTCTTCTATGCTTGCTTACATGGTGAAGTGAGAACTGGCAACATAGTTCTTGATAATTAAATATTGATCATCCCTTCCAGTTTCTAGCTTTAAATGTAAAGATGCTGACATGACATGGTGAAGAACTGCCTAAAGGCAATCATACAATATTTATACCCTACATTTTTTGAAAAAGAGAATAAATGAGTTGATCAGACTAAAACTATTTACCTTGTGGGACAATTTTCAGTAATATTCGGAGGGTCTGCCAATTGTCTCATAATATACATGAAGAATGAATGTATATTAACTTTAGAAATCATCCATGTATGTGCAGCCATGAATACCAAGAAAGCTAACGCCTTTGAGTCATTCTTGTGAAAAATTCATTTTTAAAGGAAAAGTTGTAATTATTAAGAAATGCTTTGAAAATTTCCCATTTGAAGTTAAGGAACAAAAGTTGAAAAAGTGCACTTAGAGAACCTGCAGTGACATTGCACGTGAGGGCAATACCCATCTGTTTTATCCTGTCACAGCTCATCAACTACAGAGGGACTGTTTCTATGTTCATTGCATCTTACATTGGTTATTGCTGCTGTCTCACATTTAAGATGTGTTTTTGAAAACATAAGCCACAATTCTCACTGGTCTGAATTACAAGGCCTGCATTAACACTGTGATGTAGTATATGATGCATCACAAATAATGGAAAGACAAAAGCAAATAGATGAGGCTAACAATTTGTTTTAGCACTTAATAATGTGTAGTAGATAGTGTTGTTTTGAAGGAAACATGATTTTTTTAAATTTTAACAGTATTGTGTAATTTGATTTTGAAATTTGCGTACACTGCTTCACGAGTACAAAAAAACATTTTCAAAATAAAATGGGTGTTCAGAAAATCAGCATATATGTATTATAAAAATAGGTGTTTAGATATAGATATATAGATATATTCAACAATAAGGCAAGTATATATGCATATACATAGTTTAGTAAAATATTTTTTACAATTTTAAAAAGTGTATATTTACCATGTATGAAGTTGTAATGCAATGGTGTTAGTTGTTATAGGATAGTATTACAATGTTTTGAAGTGTTTGTGCAAATGAATTGAGGGGGAGAATGGTTGTTTAGTATATTTAAATGTATAAAAGTATTTTAAAAATGGATAGTGTTAGTGAAACATGCATGATGTCTCTGCAGGCAAATTGTTTAAGGTAGAGTGGTTGTTGGACATAAACAAAGTGGAAGTATTTTTGTTGCATTTTTAAGAAAAAAAATATATTTTTATGTATGGCTTTACTTTGTCAATTAGCAATAGCAGCTTTTTTTGTTGAGTGATTAAGAATGAGTGTGTATGTGTGCATCTTTACTTTCTGAATTAAACAAAATACTATAACAATATCCGATCATGGCAGTGCAGTAAAACAGACGAACACACAAGGATGAATAGCAAATAACACTGTGTCTTTATGACATTTTAAAATGTCCAAATAGCATCAACCATCCAAGCAAAATTGACACAAATTAACATAAAAAACGTTATTTGGCAGCAAAGTAAATATTTTCAAGAACATGAATTGGCCTCCTTATATCTGCAGACCAACAGAAGGACCAGTCCACGCCCCTTCATCAAAACCTTTTGGGATCTCAAATGAGACAATGTAACGGTCATTGAAATGCTGTGGCTTCCGTGGACAGTGCAAGCAGTGACAAACCATGAACGTCAATGGCTGACCCAAAACCCTCATTCTCTCTTTAGTTCATTCTGTGCTTATTTCAAGAATGGAATGAAAAACAATACTCCATCAGTTAAAACTGTCTGTAGCCAGACTCAAAACGTAAACCAAAACACCTGACAACTCTCTTTATGCAGATTTCAAATTGCATCCAGTGTACTTGGAGTCTTCTCTGTGGGCATTTTCATGGTGGTCCCCCTAGATGCGTTTTTTACATTATCATTACTGTTGACCCGAGTAAACACTAGGGTGAAAATCACATCTTTTCACCATTGAATGGTTGGTTTTCTTTTTCTTTTGGTGAAACGTTTTAACACTTTTGCTTCTTTTTTATTTTTATATGTGATATAGACATATATGTGATATAGACAAAGTTCTTGATTTCCTATTACATTTCATTAACTTTTTGCACTCTACCTACATACTTTTTCTCTCAGTTTTGTCAAGTCAATGAGGCCATGCTATCAAAGACAAGTAAACTTTTCTCTAATTGAAAGTTGCATATGCTTGTGGAATTAAATGTGGCTCATCAAGAGGCCAGTTTCTCACAGATATGAAAATGTTCATTCCATCCTGGCTAAGACCTCTAAGTGAATTGTCTCATACTATTGGAATTTTGGCTTTCTATTGTAGTTAAATGAGATTGCCATTTATGGAAAATTTATTGACTTCAATAGTGTCTTTGTCTTGAAAAGATATAAGAGAGTCGAATCTTTGGCTATACACCCTAGGGGTGTGTAATGCCACCTCCTAAAGGTAAGACAGAAAACCTCTCAGTTAATGTTCATGCTACATAGGATTTATTTGCAGTGTCCACGCCAATCTAGTTAAGGCATCGTAAATCATCTAAAACTCTTCAAAGCCAAATTTCTACCTGCATGTATTTATGGGCAAGATGTGTTTCCTGAGTGGAGAAATAGTTGGATTTGGTCCAGTGCTTCTTATTCAGAACAATATTCCTACTACAAAATCTTCTAAATTTTGTCAGGTTAAACTAGAATTTGCACAAACTTGGCAGTTATTTTTAGCTATGGTCCAGGTCACTAAACTCTGTTTTAGAGACAGAACTGCACCCAGCCATTCAATTCAAGGTTTAATTTGGAGTACTAAACATAAGCCAATATCCCAAGAATAATCAAATTTGTTGAGCCTTTGTTCAATCAATTCATTAAAACCATTGGACTTGTTAGATACTTGTTCAAATAAAAGTAACTCCCTTGTTGTTTAAATGTATTGTCAGATGTAAACTACACACAATTTTGTACTCTTGCGATATTTTCTTGTTTTAATCAGTTCTAATATGCACATTACATATCTGTGAGTTATGGCACTACTAAGGCTCAGAAATAGGTTCTTGCACTTGACATTCATAATATTACCTTTATATGGGTTTAAGCATGCATGGCAAAGTTAAAAATCATCAGAGTAGCTGCCACTTGTGCAATGGCCCAAAGAGGATTTATCTAATATTTTATATTTCGATCCTAGTCTGATAATTGAGCACCAGTCTTTGCTTAAATCTGTTTTAGAGCCTATGGTTCTCACACAATATCATTGGTAGTGGATGCATGTTTGAATAATCCCCACCTCAATTAATTAGATGAGTGGTGAAATATTTTCACAGAGTTGTTACATCATTGATAGACATTGAAAACCCTGCTGATGGTAAAATTTCCAAATGATAAGTAAGACTTTGTACTGTGATTTTGTGACTATTTCAAAAAAGTTAGCAAACTTGTATTTATTATGGTTCAATTTAAAACTGTACAGAGACAATTTAACTTTTCCTTTTATTTTCTAAATATTATACCACATTTATATTTTTTATTTTACCTGCCCTAATACATTTTTATTTATAACAGTTTTTAATACTCAACAGTGAAGAACATGTGATATTTTCAGATCTGACTTAATATCAAAGGTCTAGTAGAAAAACGTACCCAATTGGCTTCTTTTTATAGGTGTGAACAGCCAGATTTTAAAGAATATATTAAAGATGGTGTATGAAACAATGTTCCATAGCACTAATAATACTTGTCTACAAAAGGGAAGCAGTAAATAGTCAAGCTGACACAACAAATAACAGTAAAGTACTAAACCAACTCAGTAATACTCACACTCACCATTCTGAAAAAATTAAACTTCATTCTCGCCCACGAGAGATTCAGACACAAATCTAGACACTGTGGGGCCGATTCCGATCTCGGTCGGAGGCGCACCCAATACCATTCGGTCGGGAAAAAAGCCATGCGAAAGCCTGTTTCCCGACCGAACCGTACGCGGGTCCGGCCGAGCGAGTACGATGCGAGCTCGCCGACCGACTCGTCCGGGCGTCCCGACAACTCCGACCGACTCGCTCGGACTCCGAACCGTCTCCGACCGACTCGGTCGGACCCGATTCGCACCGCGCAATGGAGACGTTCCCGGCCGGGTAAGTACGATGCGCGCCGCGAGCAGTCCGACCGAGCCGCGCACTCCGGCTCGTAAGAGCTGTCGGAGCCGTACTTTGGGGGTCCGTGTCGGACCCCCTGTACGCGTAGCCGCGCGAGGCGCACACAGGGGGGACCCAAGGGTCCCCCTACCTGTGCGTGTACGCCGCGAAGCGCTCCGCGGCGCACTCGCTGTAGGGGGCGCCCTTGTCCGCCTCGCACCCATTGAGGCAATGGGAGCCCGCGTACGCGTTGTACGACCGGCTCCCATTGAGTTCAATGGGAGTCCGACCGACTCGTGTCCGATAACATACGGCCGCATCGTACTCGTTCGGTCGGACTGCACGGGTCCGATTCGGTCGGAAATCTCTCCGGGTCCGGCTCGGTCGGAGAAATTTCCGGCCCGAATCGGAATCGACCCCTGTGTATGGAATATTTGAAAAAAAAGATGATGGAGCTTCAAAGATCATGCGCATCTAAGGAACAAATGCCCAAGAATTTTTGTTATCTTTGTCCTTTCACAAATCTACAAAAGTCCTAAAAATCCATCTGGAATCAAACTAAGTGCAATGCTGTACTTGAACCTTTGACCAAACATGAGATAAAAATATTTGTAAAACATTTTTCCACAAAATGAAAGCTTAAATTAAAGGCACCAGAGATAACAGTAATAAACAAGAAGGATTCCCATATAATCCCAACTCCAACTTCCTTTACACTATGGGGCCGATTCCGATTCCGGCCGGAAATCTCTCCGACCGAGCCGGACCCGGAGAGAAATCCGACCGAATCGGACCCTAGCAGTCCGACCGGACGAGTACGATGCATTCGCATGCTATTGGACTCGATTCGGTCGGACTCCCATTGAAGTCAATGGGAGCCGGTCGTACGACGCGTACGCGGGCTCCCATTGACTCAATGGGTGCGAGGCGAACAAGGGCACCCCCTACAGCGGGTACGCGTCCATGCGCATCGTGGCGTACATGCACAGGTAGGGGGACCCATGGGTCCCCCTGTGTGCGACTCACGCGCCTACGCGTACAGGGGTCCGACGCGGACCCCCAAGTCTGGCTCCGACAGCTCTTTCGAGCCGGACGGCGCGAGTCGGTCGGACTGCTTGCGGCGCGCATCGTACTTACCCGGCCGGGAAACGCCTCCATAGCGCGGTGCGAGTCGTGTCCGTGCGAGTCGGTCGGAGCGTGTTGAAGCCACGTACGAGTCGGTCGGGCGATTTCGCGGGAGCTTGCATCGTACTTGCTCGGCCGGACCCGCGTACGATTCGGTCGGGAAACAGGGCTCCGAATCGGATCCGGTAAATCCGAATCCGATTCGGAGCACTACCGGCCGAGATCGGAATCGGCCCCTAAGTCTGTGGAAGCATTAAACAAGAACTACCCCAGGATAAAGTCCTGTAAGTCCTGGGAATCTATCTAGGAAAAAGGAGAAAGCCTGCATTGTATTTTACCAAGTCCATTCTGTGACCATCAAACATTTGCCTAGGCGAGAACATCTTCATGTTTCATGTTGAATTTTACATCCTCACAAAAGGAATGGCCCGGGCATGCTCATTAACATCAGAAATAGTAAATATTTTGAATAAGGAAAAATTGGTCTTCGATAACAGCTTCTGAAGTTCCAAAATATGCAAATGAAAACAATATATGATGATGTGATCTTTGTTTAAAAAGGAGCACATGAAGAACTAGAAACCTTCCATGAATGGTTGAACAATACACCCAATCACATAAAATGTTTGTGCCAGTCAAATACAAGTGGAATAAGCTTTTTGGATCATCTGTGCAGCCATGAACAAGGTGCATTTTATACACTCGTGTACACTAAACTGACCATTAGGTTCACATCCAAGAAGTATGAATCACACCTTACACTAGAACAGTTTTTTTTTTTAAACAAATCATGAGAAAATGTCAAAAAGGAACTGTTTCATAAATGAAGAGGCCCTACTGCCCAATTTCATATAACTAGGGCCTGCCAAAAAACATGTACATGAACATTGATATGTTCATGGTTCACACCAAGGGAAGCAGACCAGCCAAATCTTAGAAGAAAGAAAAACACCTCTTGTCTGTGTCACAATATACTGATCAGTGTTAAATCAAAAAGAAAATATTCCAAATAACAACCTATCTGTGCTGTAAAGGAAAATAAAGTCTTCAACTAAGACCTATTTAACTCTAAATATACCACACCCAAACAGGCAGCGAGCATAACAGCTGTTCATCTTACACCAATCCAAGGACAATGAAAGCATGGGCACTGCAGTATGTGACCAAACAGTGATAGGGGCAGAAATAATGTAAAAGGGCACTCACAAAACCCACTTTCAATTAGCCAACTACAAATCTTGACAGTGGTAAGATAAAGCCAGGTAGATTTTGGTGGTAAAGCTGATCCAGAATTCAATTGTGGTAAAAGTGCTCTATATTGGTATTTTCAAAAAAATATATCATTTTTTAAATTTGATTTAATGTTTTGACACAGATTCACTTTTCTAATAGTAAAACATGCTTTATTCACACGGCAATGTAACACTTATTTTGTTTCTGACAGTTACCTGCCCCTCATGTTGTGCACTTTGTATAATGAGTTCATCGAAAAAGTTACATTAACATGACCAAATGAATTCTATCCATCAAACAGAAAAATCTGTTCAATAGAAGGAGACATATCATCTTTAGAATCCACTGTTTATATGCAGCATATTAGAACATCAGAATGAGGACAGCACCATTGAAGAAAATGGAACAACAGTGGGCTTTAAACACTGGCTTGTGCCCACAGCTGTCATATTTTCAATAGCATAATATGCGACCTCTGACTCTCCCTTTCCTCTTCATTTTCAGGATA